>CM060353.1:153203902-154403902 GCA_030545235.1 Helianthus tuberosus | reverse complement strand
TAACAGTACTTAGGCTTGCTGATGTTATTACTGGCATAGTACTGTAACGTATTGTCTGTGCTCTAGTGGTTGCTGCTGGGGTGAAAACGTTAGCGCCTGTTGTAATTGGTTCCACTGACTGGAACTCCGGAGAAGTGTAGGAAAACAGGTTTGCCGCCGTCGTTCCAGAAGAAACAACGATAGTGCCTGTAAAGCCTGGTGGGGGTCCTTCTGCTTCAAATTCCAAGTCGAGTGACCTGGTTACGGCCGGTGAGGCTAGCACGGTGGTAACCGAGCTTGTCGCTAGCAATGGATCGCTAGTTACCATCGCCTGGCTTGGTGTGACTGCTACGACTGCTACGTTCTGATTGCTTGCCATAGGGTTCCGTCTGATTGTTACCGAAAGGTCCCACGGACGGCGCCAATGAAGAAACACTAACCTTTGCGGTGTGTATTCGAATATGACTTCAAGTCTTGGCGACCCGAACTTTTAGCTGCAAAACAGAACACCGTTAGGACTCGTTACAGGAATGGGGTTATTCCTGTAACCACCCTCCGGCGTGAGAATAAGTCTAGGTTTTGGGAGTAAGAAAGTATGTATAGAGAAGAGAGTAAAACGAGAGCAAGATGATCATACCTTAGATGTTTTCCCTTATTTATAGTTTACTATTAGGGTTTCTCCTAACTTGGGATGGGCTCCGATTAGTTAGGGATTTACACAATCTTCCCAAAAGAACGGGGATTCAGTTACGTGATTTATCCATGCAGAATAAAACATTCTAGAATAAATATTCATAATTAATTATTTAGAATAAAATAGTAGGTAATGACCGGGTCGGGTTGACCGATCCGGGTCATACCTCGTCAGGTGGCAGTCGGGGCTGGTTGGAGTAAAAGATGTAGGTATATCAGTAATTTCACAAATAAACTAATAGAAAAGTTAACAGTCGTCAAGGCGAGAAACAATTTGTGTTAAAATAACATACATCAAGTAACAGATTTGGTAAAGATGAACTGAAACTGTTACCTAGGCCAAGGCCAAACCTCCGGGATGTAAAATGCAATTATTATTTGACATCTTATAGCTACAATAAATATATTTTTTTTTTGCTTTTTAATCTAGATAATTTTCTTTAAAACCCAGTCATTTTGTTGTTATAGCTGCAAGCCCACAACAATAATTTATTTCCTTTAAACCCCTCATTTTTCATAAAAATAATACTTTTATGTTTTTAGCTACAAGCCCACAATAGTAATTGAGTAAACATTCTAACTAGTGAAACTTACATCACCATTAACTTTCTTCCATCCAATGAGCTAGATCATTTCATGTGATACCGGCATATAACACGTGTTTGTAATTTCTTTTACAAACTAGATCTTAAATAAACATTCTAAATACAAAAGTTATATGTTTATAATTAGGCTGCATGGTATGAAATGGAGCCTCATGCGTCACTTTAGTGTTACGTATTCGGACGATTAGGTCTCAAATATTTTTATTAGTTATTAAAAAAACAAATAACTTACGAGTCTGGTTAACTGATAATCTAGACGAACCGATAACGGATTATTAAACTTAATTTACAATTTAGAAATATTAAAGCTTTAAACTCGAAAGCTTTGTCATGCGTGATCATGCTTCATCCTTCCCGTGAACGTCTCCGAAGAGATAGTGGGTTAATAGTGTTCGGTTCTTCGCATGCTTGATCGCCCGTCTGCTTCCCGCCTTTGTGAAAGCTTAACATAAACATCAAAAACAATTAGTATTTAAGTTAAACGAGCGAAACTATCGAAAACAACAACAAAACACTTTTTGTTGGTTTAGGTTCCCCCGTACGTCGCGGAGGGGCCTGGTGTGTCCCCCGCGTGGTGTGGCCATGACACTTTTCCATTATGACACGTTTTTCCTCTCAAATTCCAGTAGCTCCGAGTAGTAGCTTATGCCTGGGGAGTAGCTTACTCCTACCAGCTGCTGAAACATGCACCTGCGGTGTGTAGTCTTCCCAAATCGCGAACTGTAATGACTAAACAACCTTTATCTCGTCTTTTACCTAACCTTTCAGTTTCTTTATTGACCCAATCGATTCGGTAGTGATGGTAATAATTATTGCCAACTTAACTTAAATGACACTAAACATCATATAACTGGTGCCATTAAATCTAAAATCAATACACCGTTTCACATTCTCGAACCCTAAAACACCATAACCAAAATTAGTCTATTTCTAAGCATTTTACTAAAACAAAACGACACCTCACACATATCTCACGAATTTTCCATGTCTGCAATATGCTAATCTAACCTTTAATCCATGAATTGAAGCAATGATCAACGCAAAGGCTTGGAACTTGAACACTTTATTTCTTCCTCAATTTCTAAGCAAATCAGGTAATTCCAAAGTCTATTAGGTTTAGTTTTTCGAGCTTTACAAAACCATACTATCCATTTATGTGATAGAGGGCATCTACAATACGAATTTTATTTCTTTTGTTTCTAGGGTTCTTAGTGGGAGTAGGCTACTCCTCGGAGCAGCTGAAATTTTCCAAAACTTGTTAGAAATTCGTTTTTGATCATTCGGATCTCATACCAATCCTCGTTAATGATTCTCACGACTCCCAGTAGATAAAATTAGAGTTTTCAAAGGCTATTCCAAGACCTTATCTGAATATGAATCCTTTAGTTTTTCAATTCATTCTTTCAGTTTGGAGTTTACTACCTAACCGACTCGTTAAGAGGCATTGTGCATACTAATTCATGCCTCCTATTTTCTTAATCAAGGTTTTATCATTTCTACCAACCACGGACCCAATTATGATTGGTTACTTTACGCAAAACCTTAATATTTCATTATTATCTACCGGTGTGGTGCTTTAACCAAACGACCCGTTATGAGATTTTACGCCCATTAGCTCACGCCTCCGATTTTTAGTTACCGAAATGATCAAATCTATTATAGGACTCATTATCAAATCTACCCTTGGAGGTAATTTACCCTTACCCATTATCTAGGACGTTTTAGTCAAACTTAAGCCCTTTTTTTATAACTGGGGAACCTTTATAAGTTTAAATGAAAACTAGCAGACACGTTTAGCTCATTATCCCATCAAGATTATTTATGTCCCTAAGGACATAAATAATTTCAAGGCCTGGTATTTTATATTTAACCGTAATTTCGCATCATAGACAAATTCTTGCCTCTAAGGGCCATTTTATCCAATTACTAGTTATACCTCACTTGAGGTGATCTTTAATCCAATTCTTACCCAACCATCTTTAATAAAGCCACATGACCTTACCATAAATATGACCCATTATACATACCTGGTGGGGTCAAGCAATGAGTTGTTATCAATACCTTGCGATTCTTTTCGCTAGTTCATGACAATGCATGCCCGTACATTATGCTTACCTGTAAGTATGAGACTTAACAAAATAAAGCATTAAAAATCATATTCAAATGGTGATAACATCACCATTTGACCCATATGACCTCGTTGTCTATTTGACCCATTCTTAGCTTACCCTGAGGCGTCTCAACCTAACAATGTATTGTTTACTGCCAAAAAGCGCTTACTAATCATCTTACCCATTTGACCCATTATGGTTTACACCATAAGGTCCTATTTCAAAAATTCATTGTTTGGTCACTAATATGTGGTTACTTACCCTTTTACTCATTTGACCCATTATGGTTCACACCATAGGATCCTATTTCTAAAATTCATTGGTCTATCACTAAAATATGGTTACTTACCATTTTAGTCGTTTGACCTGTTTTGGTTTACGCCACAGTGTCTTATTTCTGAAATTTATTGATTTATCACCAAAATACAGTTACTTACCATTTTACTTGTTTGACCTGTTTTGGTTTACGCCATAGGGTCTTATTTCTAAACTCAATTGTTTATCACCAAAATACGGTTACTTACCATTTTAGTTGTTTGACTCATTTTGGTTTACACCATAGGGTCTTATTTCAAAAATTAATTGGTTTATCACTAAATATGGTTAGTCATAGTTTTACTCCTTTTGACCCATTATAGTTTTCGCCATAAGGTCACATCTTAACAATTCTCGTTAATCACCAAAATACTTTCCTTCACATAAGTTGTGATTCTATTCTAGGAGTTGTAAGTTTTACTTACCTTGCATCCCTCCAAGCTTCCTTGTGCACTTTGACCTGTTTGACCCATTCCTTTCCAAGCTCCCACCTAGCTTGTCAAGAGTTAAACTCATTTATCATTCCATTTTACTTTGGTCAGTTTGACATTTAAAAAGTCAAACTGCCAATTAACATACATATATATACAGTAAAAAATTGATAAAACTCACTTAGACATTTTATCAAACACTTGGTGGCATCATTATTAAGCCATCATATTAGCTTAATTTGCCAACCAAATTTACCATGTTTTTACCAACTAAACAAGTACATACACTTGATATCATCACATTAGCATAAACTTCCAAGTATCATAAGCTAATTGGTATAGGTACACATATTCATTTTAATGGTTTTCTTATCGATGTAAAACACATGTTGATTGTTATTGCTATACAGAATGCATATATCATATCAATGCTTTAACAAATCAAACCAATACCAATGCCATGTACGAGTCTCCCACTACTTTAAGGCCATGTGTAGTGGGGGGGGGGGTTATATAGCGCTATATTGGGCTATAACGCCCCATAGCGCCCCTCAACACCGCCCCAACAAAGTTATGGTAGGGTTATGAAACATGGCCGTGACACGCATAGCGGCGCCATGGTGGTTTCTCCCTCTCACACTTTTATATATATATATATATATATATATATATATATATAGGGAGTGTTATCTTGAGAACGCTAAATATTGCGAGAACCGTGAGAACGAATAGAAAAACCAATCAAAACCGATTTTTTTTAATACAAACCTCATTGTAATTAAAATATAACATAAAATAATTCATTTCTCCTCTCAAAATCACTCTTACTAGATTTTTTACGCATGTGTAAATATAACAAATTTACACATGTGTAAATGACAAACTTACACATGTGTCAATTTTCTTTATTTACGAATTCACGTAAATTTAAACGTGTAAATTGAATTTCTAACATTGTATTTGCACAATAATGATAAGTGTAAAAAGAAATTTTGAATTTGAATTGTTTTTTACCGAGTTCTCGTGGTTTTTTCATTCGTTCTCACGGTTCTCAAGATATTTATCATTCTCATTTAAACCATCCCCTATATATATATGTATAATTGAAGGGGTATAGCCCCACTACACACTCAAGTTATATAACCTCTCATAACCCTTATTGTTTTACACATTTGTGACGTATCGTATAACCCACATCCGTGAAGGTTATGAGGCTTGACCATTATACGTAGTCTAATAACGGAACCCAAATGTGGGTTTGCTGTTAAACATGGTAAATAAAAGAAATAAAAAAGAGTAAATTACAAAAATCATCCTTTATGTTTATATCAAATTTCAAAGGTTGTCCTTTACCTTTTAAAACTGAGGAGATTCATACTTAATGTTAACAAATCTTGCACGTTATGTCTTTTGGGACTAAAAGACCATAAAATTTCGTAAACAGAAATTTTGATAATAATATTCAACTATTTTGAGGTTGAACTGGTTGATTAAAGTATAATGCTTAATGGCATAAGAAAACGCAAGCATGTAAAATGATTTAGACAAGTATTGGGAGGGAGTGTACTTACACTCGAACCCAGAAAACGCAAACATGTAAGATGATTTATACAAGCATTGGGAGGGAGTGTACTTACACCCGAACCCGGAAAATGCGAATATGTCCCTTAACGGGTCGTTTTGTAAAACGTCAAACGTAAGGACAAAGTCAGAAAATTTCGCCCGGAAATAAACAAATGAAGCCTTAGACTACGGTCAAGGTCAACTAAAGCTCATAAGTGAAAATATACGATTTTAAACATAGCAAGACATGCTTTGAAGCTATATATGAATATATATATACATTTGAATGAAGATACAAATAACAGATGATTTACGGGATCATCATAACCTACGGGATTAAACACAGTGTTAAGGTCTACGGGACCAGAATGACCCTTGGGTCACGAAAAGAAAAGGAAATAAACCTTAGTGTTTTCAGTAAAAAGGGGGTGAAGACCTAAGGAAATAGCCTACGAGGCTACGTGAAAGAACCTACGGGTTACTTAACCAAGCGAGAGAACCAGTTGAAAATCCCCGCATAAAACTAAGACTGTAAAAGAATAAATTACAGACTGTCAATGTCCTATTACGGATAATTGACGAAAGATAAAGAGAAGATCCTAAACTAAAACCTTGGTTTTAGTAAGAAATAACGTTTTTACGAATGAGAATCCTGATAGGAATTTAAATAATAAGTATGAAAGATACAAGTCTTGACGCTGATAGGCGCAAGACAATATATTCGAAAAGCGATATTTTTCGAAAATTAAAAGGTTGATATAAATTAAACATGATGTAACATGATCACGGTCAAGAGGTACAATGTGAAGTAGAATCACATTATAACCAAGCGAGCGGTAAAAAAAAAAGAAACCGGACTAATAAGTCTAGTTAGTGAAACCGGTTAAGGTCAGTAATTCGAGTTAAGAAATTTGGTTGCTTGTAAGCGGTAAATTCGGTATAACTGAACCGAATAAATAAATTTGAAAATAAAAAGATTAGTTGCTAAAAGTGAAAAATTTCACTAAAGACCTTTAAACGGGTCAAAGTAACGGGTTCATAAAGAAATCCGATAGTCTATGAAAGTATTGAATAACGCTAAGTTGATTAAACTAGTGGAAATAACGAGATTACGTTATTTCAAGTCGCATTATGTCATATAAGATACGCAGATGGTTAGTAACCAAAAGGATATTACCATACTTTTCTGGTAATACTAACAATCGGTTAAGATATGGGAAATGCTTAATTGATTATCGAGAGCAAATGCATGGAGTGGAACTCGATAAATTAAGTAAGAAAAAGGTTTCGGGGACGAAACCTCTTTAAGGGGGGTAGACTTGTAACACCCCGAAAATGGGTTTGGTAATTAACCCACGTTAAAACTAAAAGACGGGTAAAATACCGTTAGTAGTAAAAGTAACCCGGTGAATATTAGGATTTTAAATAAATAAACCTAATATTAAATAAAAGTAGAATAAAGGCTTTTGAGGAAATAAAGTTTATAGAAGGCCCGACTTAACGGGACTTAAAATAAACTTAGTCATAAATATTCCTGAACCCGCTAAGTTAACTAGGAATATTAAACCTAGTTAATAAGTGGGAATATTGTTAAAAATAAGTAGGTTGTGGCCTACTTAATAACGAACCAAACACGAGGGGTTAAAGTGGGATAACTAGAAAAGTTATTTAATTAAACAAAACACAAACACACACACAAGTGTGTGTTCTGGATCGACATCAGGGAGCTCCCCATGGAGCCAAACCCTAACAAGCACAAATCAATGAAATTGGAAGGGCAAATCGAACCCAAATCGAAATTCAAGCACATATTCGTGATCACCAAGTCAAGGGGATCCTAAGGTATGTCAAATTTCTAACATTCATGAAGTTGTAAAAAGTTGATAATCATCCTAATCGCGAATTAGGCATGGATTAGAGAAGATATGACTAGATTAATGATGTATACTTGCTTAGGAACGAAACCCTAAGTGAAAATCATACTTAACATGCTATTAATTGAAGGAGTTGATGAATTAACACACTTAGACAAGTGGGTTTTAATGTTATGATGATTTTGAATGATATGACTATGCTTAGAATCAACATGCATGAAAACAAATAGAAGGTGTTCGATTTAACCATGAATTTGGGTACTTGTTCATATATGGTTGAAGTGGGTTTTGTTAGATATGGTGAAATTATGAAGAACTTGAAGTAATATCACTTGTATGTGATTAACAAGTAAACTAGGAAGTGGGTTTTGATATAATAGTAAAGATGATGATAAGTTATGTTTAAAATCATCATATTTGATAATAGAAACAAGGCACTCAAACAAATTAAATGATTTGGGAACTTGTTCATACATGATTGAAATGAGTTTTGAATGTTATGATGAAATTTGGTAGCCATGTTCATGTAACTAAGTGTATAAGATCATGTTAGCTACTAATTGATAGATAGAACTTGAATGTGCATTTATATGCTAAGGGGCGTTTGACTTTTAGTAGTCAAACCAACCCTTAGTAAGATCGAATGATAAATTGATAGAAAAATGCGTAAGATGGAATAGTTATGATTAACAATGACTAAATTACCCATCTTATGAAATATGATGATAGTTTGACGCGTAACAAGCTAGGTGAAGCTTGAGTGGAAAGCGGGTCGAACGAATCAAGAATGAAAAGGAAAGCGCAACTCGGATGAAAGGTAAGTGAAACTTACACACTTTGTAGAATACTTGTTTACTTTACAAGTAATAAATGCGATAACGATAATAATGAAAATATGGCTTCCGACGCGATTGGTACGAGTCGGAACATATAAAGATGATAAAAACCACGGTTTATGGTAAAAATGATAAATCGGTAAATCGGTCATGTAATGACTAAGAGATTATGAGTTTTGATAAGATTACCGCGTAGTGTAATCTAATATTGAGAAAAAGGGTAAAAATGGAAATTTAGTCAAGTGTCGACTAATGTAAATTGACAATAAAAGGGCACCCATGGCGTAAGCCGAACGGGTCAAATTTGTAAGAAATGAGTTAAAGAGAAAAGGAGGGGTCAAGTGGTAACATCCGACATAGGCCGGATGTGTAAATTTGAAATTTGAAAACCTCGTTTTACTACATATGTAAATGTTTGGTCATATGAGCCAAACGGGTCAAATGGTGATGATAACACCATTTGACAATAATGACTAATCTTGGTTGTCAAGTCATATGTAAACAGGAACGAGTAGCAATTTTGGGATAATCGCGACGCTATAGAATATTGGTTAATAAACGCGAGGTATAACGGGTCTATACGTTGATCCAAGCCAGGTACGCACAAATAAGTTGTAGTAAGAAGTGCGATTTGGTCAAATATTAGTGGAAGTCCTTATTGTAAAAATGAAGGATTAAATGTGACCAAAACGCCCTTGGTAGCTAATTCGAACAAACAACCTTTACAACCTTTAAAGGTTGTTGGGAAACAAGTTTTATGATTAAGCAAATACTTAGAATAAGTATAGAAACTGAAAGATGTATTATAATAGTCAAATGGCACTTTTTGAGTTTTGCCGTAAAATAATGATTCGAGAGGTAAAATTTGGTTTATATAGATCGCCACATTAAGCCCACCATAAATACAGTTGTGGTGGGAGATTATAGTATAAGAAATGTGGTGATGAAGTGCTAGAAGAAATCGAAAGCGATTTGAGGCTCGAAAGCGCTCAAATACCCTTAACGGGTCAAAAATAGAAGTATTAGCGAAACGGGTTAAGAATGTGTAATAATCCGTGATTTGAATCTTATACAATAGGAAATAATCATAATAATACGTTTACAAAAGAAGCAAGGGCTACAAACAAGTTTGTTAGATGAAATCACGAACGGGTTAAAAGATGGTAAAAAGGGTAATAAGCCGAAGAGTTAAACTCTGAAATTTTATTATGAAAGTTGTTGGATCTTAACTCCATTAGATGGAGAATTAAATTACGGACGCGTAGGAAAAAGAATCGGGTAAAACGGATCAATAACGAAGAAGTTATGGCCGTTTCCGTGAAATCAGGTCGTGCAGGATTTGCACAGCAACAGCAAACGAACTTCTGTCAAAAACAAGCACTCGCGTAGCGCGAGAACCCGTAGCGCTACGCGAGCCCCTAAACTCCGAAAATTCTTGAATTTTATCAATTTTAACCCCTGTACTTGTTTGGACTTGATATTTGACTATCGAAACTAACTTTTAAGTTGGTTTTGATCCTAGGTGAATGTCAAGAGTGCACGGATGAAGATCAAGCAGCTACGAAGAACCGAACACACGAGATTAAAGCTTCCGCACAACATTACGTCATAACTTTTAAATGGCGAACTTATCTAAATTTTGTTTAAAACTTTTAAGTTGTAAAAGTTTTAATTTACTCGTATTTTTCTAAGGATACTTAATGATAAATTCATGTTTGTTTTCGTTAATTGCACGAAAACCCTTAGATTAATAACATGGGTGTTACAGAAACCATGTGTTCAAGATCTAAAAACCCTGTCGCAGATCTGAGTCACCGCCAAGTTTTTATTACAAATAATCAGATTTAAGAAAGAGAAGAGGCATATGCGTTGTTTCTGTTTGTCATTGCAGATCTGAAACCTATCCGTCGGAACCCTTGCCGATCAGAAACTATCACAACCCCGACCCCACCCTGGGCAGCAGCCATGAACAGTCAGGTGGTACCGGTGTTTATTAAATACGCAGCGGAAAAATTTTCATCAGGACCATGGTTAGGAAAATTTCAGAGTTTGTAAAACACCGCATTTTTTATGTTAAACAACTGGGATAAAACCCATATTACAAATAAAGATTTTTATAGGGATAAACCTTATTTTGACAAAACATAATTTCCTTTCTTTAATCTGGTGACATAGCCACTCTATTTAAGTCTTCAGTGCTTCATAACATGTTCCTTTACTTTCACAAGAAGTTACATGAAACGCATTTTAAAAACATTTGATCAGCAGGAAATACTGGTGAGTTCATTCATAGGTATAAACACATTCTAATAATTACAGCCTCTTGTTTATATCTTACCAAATTACTATTGGCTAACTCATTGTCCAATAGTAAAGAAATTATTTTAAATAGTATTTGTCACTCGGTGGCAGTTCCCGTGACTATGGTTATATCACTCATCGGCTAACCCATTGTCCAATAGTGAAGATTATCAAGTAATGTATACAAAACCCCACATACTGACGGTAGTTTCCTAGTAAGAATACAAAGACTTAATCACCGTAATATAACTGAAAAACATTTAGGGTTTTGCAAAGCATTTTGATAAAAGAAAGAATGACTCAGTTTGTAGATTTATGGTTTTAGATTAAAGTTTCCTGGTGCTAATACTGAGTTCCTAATAAAATTACAATGCAACACGTATCAGTGCATCAACCCACTTCAAACTTTAACGATACATCTCGAGATCAAAACCCCAACGTAGTTAACAAAGTATAATCTTATACAAGCAGTACTTTGGCATCCATTGCTGGTTTTCAGATCGATCGGACAGGGTATCGAATAGTGATCAGGATTAAGACACTTACAACGGGCCAGAGTTTCGCAGTTTAGGGGGTATAGTGCAAGAAAACAGAGAACAAGAGAAGAGAGTTCGTTAAAATTACGTCGAACTGGTGCATCTGAACATCTCCCAGACTGGCCTTTATATACCCAAATTGGATTATCCAGTAGTGCGTCACGGAAGACTCCCTGACCTCTTCCGCGTGTCGCCGGGAGGGTTGGCCTGGCATAAGTCTACCACATATCCAGCATAGGTTTGACACGCGAAGCGATTTTGGACGCGTGTCCCTAGCTTCCTTTCTCGTCCAATCGCATGTTATTCTTGATTTTCGTGCTGATACTTATCGCGTATGCTCGGGTCTTTATCCCGATTGGTTCGGTTTTTAATTGTGAGTCTAATAAGGTTATTTGTGTGCGGGTTGGTCCATTAACCGTCAATTTTTCTTAACAACTAAGTTGAGTACACAACTTTCGTCACGCGCACTTCTGGTTTTGATTACGGGTTGCTGTCAAGAATATTTTTAAGGGTTGTTACAGAAACCTAGGCGCAGAACTGAAACGCTATCACAAAAAAACCAGATTTACAGCGGAACAAAACCTTATAAACCCTAGATGACAGAGATCAAACAATTAATCCAACTAAGTGAAGAATAGGTGAGAATCGGTTTTGGTTGATTAAATCGATTAATCTGAATAATTTATTTTGAAATTAGTGATTAGAAACAGACATGAAGCTAGCGGTTAAAATGTCTAGTAATCAAATTTAGCAGAATTAAACTTTAAAGGTTAAAATTGTAGATGTTCGCTAGCTATGATATATATCTATCTATATATATACAAACATTAAGTATTTTAATTTATTTTGTTTATTTAAGAGTTAAATGCTTGGTTGGTCCATGTGGTTTGCAAAAATTTCAGACTTGGTCCTAGTGGTTTACTAATTACGCGCTTGGTCCCAAAACTTGTCAAAAATGCACTCGGTTGGTCCCTAGCCCTAACATCAGTTAAATTTCTCAGTTAAGTCCATGTTAAATGACCAAAATACCCTTGCTTATTTACAAAACCCTCTTCATCATCTTCAAACCCTGCTACTCATCTTCTTCAACCCCTCTCTCTCTAAAAAAAACTCCTCCACCCCCTCTAGTTGTTTCTCTTTCTCTCTCTAAAACTCCTCTTTCTCTCTCTAGATTTCACCAAATTTGCGGTTGCGTCTGCCAATTGTTCACTCCACCATCCCCTCCAGTTGTTTCTATTTCTCTCTCTAAAACTCCTCTTTCTCTCTCTAGATTTCACCAAATTTGCGGTTGGGTCTGCCGATTGTTCACCGGTGTTGTACACCGGTAGTGTTTAGGTCACCGGAAACCGTTTTGTCGCCGGAGAAATTTCGTTTCGGAGCTCTGCTTTTTCGTTAAAGTCAGAAATTTGGAAATTGAGAGGCTATTTGAGCGGTTGTTTGTTGGATCGAGTTGTGATTCAGTGGATTAGAGTGGTTTGGTTGATGATTCAGTTGGATCTTGTGACGGTTTTGTTCTTCTTCTTCCAACCACCGCCGGAAGTTCACATCTTGTTGTGAATTTCTGCTTCAATTTCAGTCATGGTTCAATCGACCCACATTAGAAAACCTTGAAATCGACACGGGTTTGTGACAAACTTCTCATCTTGTTGTGAATTTTTGCTTCAATTTCATGTTTTCTGTGATGGTTTATGTAGAAAAGATATGGGTATCTCTGTTTTTTATTGGGTGTTTGCAGGTTCTTGTCAATTTCAGTTGGAATCCCCAATTGATGGATGGGTTGTTTCAAAGTCAAGTTGCTGTAATTGGGTGGGAATTGTTTGTGGTTATGATCGTCACAATGCCCTTGAGGATGATGATGTTGTTAGTGGTGGCTGTTTATGACGGTGGAGGTGGTTGCGGTGGGTTGAAGATGACGGAGAAGGTGGAGGGTGGTTAAAGGTGACGATGGAGGTGGTGGGTTGAAGGTGACAGTGGTGGTGGTGGTGGGTTGAAGGTGGAGGTGGAGGTGGTGGGTGGTGAAAGGAGGAAGAAGATGAGGGGTGGACCCCATTGTTTTTTTTTTTAATATTTATCAGTTATTTTTTGTAGTTCAAGGGCAATCTAGTCTTTTTACACCCACTTAACTGAGAAAATTAACATGGGTTAGATATAAGGACCAACCGAGTGCTTTTTTGACAAGTTTTGGGACCAAACGCGTAATTAGTAAACCACTAGGACCAAGTCTGAAATTTTTGCAAACCACAGGGACCAACCAAGCATTTAAATCTTTATTTAATTAAATATTAAAAATGAGTGAAAAGACTAATCTGTCCTTGCATGACTTGATTTTAACGGTTAAAATTAATCAGGTTAGACTTAAATGACAAAGTAAATTACAAAAATCGTCCTTTATTTATGTCAGTTAGTGTAAATTGTGTCCTTTGTCTTCAATAATTACAGAAAACGTACTCGATGTTTGCAAGTTATGTTCTTTCGCCCTAACTCAGTTAATTTTTTGTGGTTAAATCTGACCAAATGAACCCCATATGAGGGTATTTCGGTCATTTTACTCTCATGTGGGGTCCAATTGGTCAGATTTACCTACAAAAATACCCTCATGTGAGGTCCATTCAAGGGCCGACTTAGAATGTTAGTAGGGGTAGCACGGGCTACCCCCTCCACCCCGCTTACGTAGTGTAAAAATACCCCTTAACTTCGTTTCCGTAGTGTAAAAATACTCATCAACTTCGTCTCCGTTATACAAAGGATACCCCTTGTCTAAAAAATAAAAAATTGGGATACCCCTAAATTTTTGGGCTAGTTCCGCCGCTGGGTCCATTTAGTCAGATTTAACCACAAAAATTTACTGCGTTAGGGCTAAAGGACATAACTTGCAAGGGTTTGCAAACATCAAGTAAGTTTTCTGTAATTATTGAAGACAAATGACACAGTTTGCAATAAGTGACGTAACATGTAGGGTAAATTACACTTTTCGTCCTTTATGTTTGTATTAAATTGCAATGGATAGCCTTTAACTTCAATAATTACAGTCACAATCATTTATTTGTAAAACTCATTACACCCTAGGTCCTTTAGCATTAACATGGTTAATTTTACATGTTAAGTTATATCACGTGCCCCTTATGTGAGGGTATTTATGTCTTTTGCACCATTGTTCCTCCTCATCAGTGTTCTTCTTCAACCATCACACATATGAACATCAAAGAACAAGATCTGGAACATTTGTACTGCCTGAAATCCCACACACATATGAAGAATAAGAACAAAATAAAAAAATCACTTCCTCATGTTCCCCTTAACAACCAGCCACCACTTCTTCTTTTCCATCTCTCTCTCTCTCTGTAACTATCGGCCACCTGAAACACATAAAACCCCACATCCCCTTGAATACGCACCTGAAGACCACCACCATTTCTGGACATCACTTCATATACAACCCTAGATCTGAAAAACGTATCTTGATCTAAACATCTTATAACAACTTTTCAATAAAATTCAGTTCATAGCAAGTTTTCAACAACAATCACTAAAACAAAACACACATTCAGTAATTAAAGTATAACTAAATTACCTCAAAATCCTGATGGAGTTCGTACTCGAAGTTCTCAACAGGATCATACCTCCGATTCTTCTTCAACTCGTCATCCGGAACCTTTTCTTCATACTCATAAACATACAAATCGCCATCCGATTGAAGCTCTTGGTCGCTAATGTTTCTAGGGTTTAGTGAATCGAGCTCTTTCTGTAAGGCGTTTGGTAAATGAGGTCCTTTTTCCACTTCTTATCCTTGCCGCCTTTATTCCTCTTCGCCGGAGCCCTCTTATTCTTCCGTTTTGTCTCCGGCTCATTCTATACGCACCCCCCCTTCCTGATTATACCCCCCTTTTGAGAGGAAAACTGTCGATCCCACGCAGGCCCCACCTGTAAGTATGTGAGAGGAGGGGGGTGAAAAAAGTAAATAGGGGGTGTAGAAAGTAGCACCCTTTGTCTCCACCATGGTGTACGACGACTCAGCGGTGGTTAATTGATGCAGGGGCGGTATCAGAAGTTGAGGGGGGTTTGGGTATATTTCTCAGGTTTGGTTACTTTTGTGTATATAATAAAGAGATTCTTTAAAATTCATTTTGTATTATTTATGAAATATATTTTAAATAAAAAAAGTAAAATTACTAACATACCCTCATGTGTAAGACATATGTCATATTTAACTAAAAATTTTAACCAAATCAGTGCTAAAGGACCTAGAGTGTAATGAGTTTTATAAATAAAGGATTGTGACTGTAATTATTGAAGTTAAAGGGTATCCATTGCAATTCGATACAAACATAAAGAACGAAAAATGTAATTTTATTCTTATAAAGAAGCAAGTTCAATATGCATATATGTGTTGTAACATGTGCTTAGGGAGTTTTTCAAAAAAAAAAAAAACTAGAATTTTCCTTTTTAACCTTCAACTTTTAATCTCTAACAATTTAAGTTTTAAGTTTAATCTTTGTTTCCTTTTTAACCCTAAACTTTTAATCTTTGATAATTTAAGTTTAAAGTTTTAATCTTTGGTAATTTAACCCTTTTGATTAATTTGATTTTTCCCTTCTAATTCAAAAGTTTCTATCTTATACGATTTAACCCCTTTGATTAATTTGATTTTTCACTTCTAATTCAAAAGTTTCCATCTTTTGCAATTTAACCACTTTGATTTTTTTTACTTATGTGTGGTAATCTTGGCTTTGGGGGTTTTTCAAACAAAAAATGGTTATGCATATTGTTGTTAAAACGTTGGATTTTGGGGGTTTTTTTTTTTTTTAAATTGATTTTTTTACTTTTCATCCAAAAGTATTTCATAAATTACTTTTAACCCAAAACTATTTGTTTTTTTTTTTTACTTTTAACACAAAACTTTTTATCTTTTGCAATCTATCATCACAACTTTTTTTTACTTTCAGCTTTGGTGCTTTATAGCTTTAGTTTTCCGCAAATTTTTCGCTTTATGCTTCGTTCTAAATTTTGTGACTTAACACATCGCAACGTGCGTCTTTGGTTTAACGTTTTTACGTTTCGTCTATTTTTTCCCGTTTGACAGGTTCAACATAACGTGCGCGTCATAAATCGACTTAGTTATAACTAAAGAATCCCCGCCGCATTGCGACGGGTCGTAATTCTAGTTTACCCTAACATGTAAGATTGTAAACATTAAGTATGAATCCAGTTAGTTTTAAAGAAAAAAAACAACTTTGAAATTTGGTATAGACATAAAACGATTTTTGTAATTTACTCAACGAAAAAAAATCAGCCTTGCTTATAGAGGGTGTTTGGGGTTCCTTATTTTGAGGGTAAAAGGACTTTTGAAGGGCAAAAGGACTTTTGAAAAGTGTTTGGCTTTCCTTTTGAAGGGCAAAAGTCCTTTGGATTTGCCAAAAGTCAGTATTTCCTAACTTATTTTGGGCAAAAGTCTTTTTGCAAAAGTTGAAAATAAGCTAAGCCAAACATGCCCTGGTTCCAAAGGCCAAATTTTATACATATTATTTTAAAGCTACCATGAATAGTGAATTCACTTACATTCATTTTTATAGTATTTGAATATTTTAAAATAATATTAGTTATTATTGTTTCTATTAATGCCAACAAATTGGTTAATGTCTGATGTATTTTATTAAAATAAACATATTTGTGGTAATGAGATTTATTTAAACGAACCAATAGCATAAAAGTAAATAAGTGTAGAGTGTTCTTTTTAGTCGTAACTTATAATGAGTGCTGATATTGTACTGATATCGCGACTAATTGATCTAATTCAAACAAAACATTGGCACCGTTATTGGTATTCAAACCGATATATGTATCAGTTATATACGCTTTATCCGATTTAATTTCTATTTAATTTGATTTTTCTCTAATAACATGCATTTGCTAACTTTTTTTTAAACCTGAATATGCAATTTTGTTTACTTTTTTTTTCTCGACATTTCAATATAGTTTTGTATTCAAAATAGAGTGTTTTTGTTGCATCGTAAACTATACACGTCCAGGTATCGTATAGTACCGTGATGAACTGAGCCGATTCCAATCGAACAACATCGGAACCAGTATGGGTACTGAAATGATCGAAACTGGTACCCGTAATTATTTTTATGGTTTTCAATCAAAATTTGTATTCAAAATAAAGTTTCTTGTCTTTTTATATCATAAGCTATACAAATGTAGGTATCGTAGAGTACCGTGATGAACCGCATTGATTCCATGCGAACAACATGAGTACAGACATCGATATTGAAATAACCATAAGCGATACCAATAATTGTTTTTATGGTTTTCAATCGATATAAAACACGTATCAAGGTCCTTTTGGGTATATCAAGACCCTTATATTTTGTTTTCTTTTTCCAATTGCTATAGCGAGGGTCGATAGCGTAACGAACCAAATCGATATTGACCGAATTCCCGCTGTGTAACGCGGGGGAATTCCACTAGTTATATATATTGTTGATGAAGCATGATGAATAATAACTTTATTTTTATAATAATATATAGCTTTTAATTATTCTTTTATTTAATATATTATAATAGTTTACTATTATATTTAGTTTTAGTAACATATTTTTAATTTTTTTCTTTTTTATAACATATATTAATTTATCGATTAATTTGATACTTCTTCAATAATTTACGTTTATAACTTTTTTTCTAAAAACTTAAGTACATAGTTGTGCTTGATTTTTTCCCCGACATTCTGTTATAACTTTTGTTACAACCGAGGTTGTACTCAAAATAAAATATTTATTTGGTATCATAAAACGGTACGATGATAAATTAAGTCGTTCTAATGCTTTGACTTTCTAAACAATATGGTTTATTTTCAAATCACGTTTGTTTTACATTATCATTTGCTCGGTTTCGCCGCAACGCGCGACGTCAATATAAACTAGTAATAATTAAAAGAAGGGAATGGAGTTTTTTTCTTTTGAGATATTCAAACTTTCAACATCTAAATAGTTTTATTTTTTCAAAATATACTTTCACTTTCAAGAATTGACATATTAGTCCCTCATGTTTTTGTGCTATTTCATAATAAATTTTCCACTTCCATCTTATGAAAACGATGGTCCTTCGTTCATTATTAATTAATTCTAGCTTTTCGTTTATTGATCGCTTAAGCTTATATTTAATCCTTTTTCGCAACGGGACCTGTAATAATAATAAATAATAAAATATATATCTAAATATTATAAAAATAACTCTAAATTTTATAAAATAATATACAAAATACACAAGGAAAATAAGATGCGTTTGTAACACATCAATCGTTGACTTAACGAAGTCAAAAGATAATTTTGGATCCAACAACCGGTCGGTTGATAAGAGATCAAGTTGTGGAATGAGACTAAAGCCCATGGAAAAGGGACATGAGGAAAACCTAACCTAGTTGACTGGAGATCCCAAGATCTAGGTTCAATAGGACAACTTAATCATGAACCGAAGGGTAGTCACTGTGGGGGCATAGCTAATATATATATTTATATATAAGCTGTTCATATACCCCCTAAAACTATAAAAGAGTGTTTAAACACGTCCTAGTCCATTCCTATAATATTCAGTGACATTATTGTGAGGCTAATCATAAAATATTGTTAATTGATTTGTGAAAAATCATAGTAAGCCATAATGCTTTTAATGATTTAAAGGAATCACCTATGTGAGAGAGAAGTAGGGTCGCTTCGAATGGCATTGTGGGTTTCGCAATCCTAGAGCTCTCGCAGAACCAGGCTAGTGTTCCAGGACCATAATACGACATGATAATGAAGGGATGGCCCAGCTAGGGAAAGTATTGTGTGGATGTATATTGTCATTTACACAAATGGGAGGTTGTTCAAGGACGCCACGTCTACAAAACCCTAGTATGCTAAGTATGCTTCACAAAGGAAGGTTCAAAGGAAAAACCTACCTATCCTGCAATACTCGACTGTCGAGGTTTCATCGAGGAATTTGGGTGTTTCAATCGATCTCCATTCATGTGGGGGATTGTTGGAAATTTTAGTGAAAATAGGGTTTTCACTAAACATTTTGGACAACAATAATAATATTTATATATGTTGTATAATTACTTATTTATGGGTTTTTGTTCTACGTTGTGAAAGCTTCATAACGAACCAAACTATGTCCAAAATATAGCTAAGATGAATGAGATAACGAAGCTTGAAGTTGTATGTTTGGAACAAACAAAGAAGAGAAAAATATATTTAGATTTGTCAACTTTACCCACATAGGTGGGATGACAAAACGTGAAGTGGTTTATAAGGAAAAGTACTCCTTGTATATTGTTTCCTTAAAGGAAAACACTAGTGGGAACCCACCCTAACTCACACACGCGCACGCACATGGCATCGGTGATAGGCGCATCATAGAGCCGCCTTTCTATTTTTGCCCATGAGCGCGTGGTCAAATACATGGCGGGTCCATTTATGGCGCACCCTTGGGTGGCGTAGGCGGACGCCATGGCGCACGTCAATGGCTAGTTGAAATAACAATAAACCTATCCATAGACCATAAAGCCTGAGCAAGAGGATAACGATACTCATCCCTTTCTTTCTCCCACACAACAACAATGGCGACCTTCATACGACCCCCATCATCACTCTCCTTCCTTTCATCCCAAACCCCTTCATCCCTCTTCACCAAACCCCCAAAACCCCACACTCTCAAACCCATTTCCAGCCTAACCCGCTGCCAACTCTCCACCCTCCCAATCCTCTCATTCGACGGCACCAAAGTCGGCGAAACCTCCATCAACCTCAAGTCCGCCAGCCCCGACACCGCCCGCGCCGTCGTCCACCGTGGCATCACCACCGACCTCAACAACAAGCGCCGCGGTACCGCCTCCACCCTCACCCGAGCAGAGGTTCGGGGAGGCGGTAAAAAACCCTTCCCACAAAAGAAACTGGGCCGTGCCCGCCGCGGGTCGCAGCGCACCCCGCTTCGACCCGGGGGAGGGGTTGTTTTCGGCCCGAAACCTCGGGATTGGTCGGTTAAGATTAATAAGAAGGAGAAGAGGTTGGCGATATCCACTGCGTTGGCGTCGGCTGCGGTTAATGGGATTGTGGTGGAGGAATTTGGGGGTAAGTTTGAGAAACCGAAGACCAAGGAGTTTATTGAGGCGTTGAGGCGATGGGGGATTGACCCGAAGGAGAAATCGATGTTTTTCATGACGGAGGATGAGGTGGAGGATAATGTGGTTCTTTCCAGTAGGAATATTGGGACTTTGAGGATGTTGACACCCCGGACTTTGAATTTGTTTGATATTTTGAATGCGGATAAGTTGGTGTTTACGAAAGGCGGGTTGGAGTATTTGAACCAGGCGTACGGGGCGGATGATGGAGAGGATGAAGAGGATTTCGAGGAAGAAACCGAAGAAGGTGAATTGATTAATTCATAGTTGTGAATTTTGGAGCTGGGTTATTCGATTAATGATTGATTGATTGTTTTGATATGAATAAACAGGAACCGAAGCAGAGGAGATTGTGTTGCCACCAAGTGATTCTTGAAAGTTGAAAGCCACTTTGTAGTTGCATCGAATTTCTGTTTGGTAAATTTGTATTTTTGTAGTAGATTAATGGATATTGATATGAGGCATTGAGGTGTTGTGTGTTTACTTGTGTTCTATAATGTTTGCGCCGGTTTATAAGGTTCCTGGTGCTCAGTATCGAGTTCTTTATATGTAAGAATTCTAGGTAAGGTAAGAAACAATCAAACATTGATCCTTTTATGTTAGTTTTTGAAATTGCGAAAAAGGTTATGTTTAATTTTCTGTCATTTTTTTAAACTGCCAACATTGTATTGTGATTCGGAAGGTTATGAGGTATATGTGTGTAGAAATTAGTATGGGCGCGCGTATGACTCAAAACTTTGTGATCAAAATGGTGAAAATGTTTGGTCAAAATTGTTTATGTTGTGTTAAGAGAGCCTGATTGAGGAGAATGTTCTTTAAGATAAAGAGAAACAACCGGTTTTTGGAGGCTGCTTCCTCTAACGACGAGGTGTTGCCGGTGGTCGATTTGAAGGTTTACAAGTATTCAGATTGAAGTCTTGCAAGACCAATGGAAAGAATCAAGTAAGTTATGCAAAGGTGTGTTGTGTATGGTTAATATGTTGTTACTTTTAGTTATTTGCTATTGTAGTTGATGACTGTTAATAAAACACGATGAATTTGACACTATTGATTTGTCTGATAATGAGATTGTTAAACTCGAAAAAATCATTACTGGCATCACTTCGGTGATATGGTGGATCAATATCTGTCACACCTCGCATGATGTCCAGAACTCTCCAAACATTACGTGTTAATACTAAGGGGCTGTTTGGCAACTTCTGAATGGTTAAGTGCTAAACCAGTAAGGGGTCTGAACCATTAAGTGTTGAATCAGTAAGAGGTCTGAACCATTAAGACTTAAGAGAGAGTATAATGCTTAACCATTCAAAGGCAAATGTCTGACCAATTCAGATTAGAGGTCTTAACCATTCAGACTCAGTGTAATGCTTAACCATTCGGAGGCAAATGTCTAAACTATTCAGACATCTGCTCGCGAAACAAATAGTCTGAACCGTTAAGTGTTGAACTAGTAAGAGGTCTGAGCCATTAAGAGGTAAACAAACAGCCCCTAAGTGATTAACTTCATAGAACTTGAATGTGTGATTTGTTGTTACTTGAATTTCTTTGATATTCAATTTGCATATAGAATCTAAATGCATCACTTAATCTGTCACAGTTGGCTGCATCCGAACGGGAGAGCTTCATCATTGTTGCCAAGCAAGCCAAGCGCTACGAAGGTTAGCAACTTTTGTGCTCTTTCTTCAGCCATCACCACCCGCTACACTAGAAACACCCCAAATTTTTATACACCTGTACACAGATACGGAATGTTGTATATGTTTGTATGAATCCTATAAACATTTTTCAGTTAGTTACACAGAATGTAAGATATAGTTTTGGTCGTTTAGTTCAGATTATTATAGCCAATAGCCATTAACACAATTCTGTAATACGCAATGTAATTATTAGTAATTGTTAAGATGCTTTACTCAAATTACAAATTTGGGTAACCTACACATGTTCCCTTAATGACACATCTGATAGGTTGATAGACAGTTTGTTAACTTGATTTGTAGGGTTATCGAGGCTGTGATTATGAGGGGCACCCATGTTGGAAGCAAAGCATTCATTTGTAGAATTTCCGACCTCTACATGCAGGCCGTTTCCCGTAAAGGTTTGCTTTGCTGTAACAATCAACAAAAGTCAAGGACAGACATTTAATCATGTTTATGTGCAGTGGCGAAGCTTGAAAATTTCCACCGGGGGTCGAAAACGTATATACCAAAAAAATTCTATATGAAACGTACATACATAACACTAATGAGTGAAAAGTTCGGGGGGTCGGGCGCCCCTCCCGGCCCCTTGAAAGCTGCGCCAATGTTTGTGTGTATCTAATAAAGTCTATTTTTACACATGGGTAACTAGCTCTATGTGGCAGTATCGCGTGTAACGTCTTGGCATGACCTACGGTTTTATGTGGACAATGGTGGAAGTGTGACAATACACTTGACTAGGAATGTTGTTTATAAAGACGGTTGTTCTTTTTTTGCTGGGAAGATAATGCTATTTGATTGTAGTTTGTACTCTTGGTAGCAAGGGTTAGCAAATATTAAAAAAGTTGATGATTCAGAATTTTGGTTGATTCTAATGAAATCTTCCCCACTTGCAAGTCAAGAGGTATACGGTGCAAATAATGTTTTTTTTTTTTTTTTGGTAGAATGCAAAGCAACAATGTATATGTCATACATCGCCACCGTATGAGTATAAAACTAGTTAAGAAAAGTATTCAAATTACTTATGTTACATACACCCAACATAATACTTACTATATATATACAAGTCTAAAATTAATAATGTAGTTTTAGACGTTTAGATATTGAATGACAGTGACACACCAATCAGGTATAGTAATTTAGCAAGTGGTAATATCAAATTAAAGATTACAAATTATATAAAAGAGTAAATTACTTTTTGAGTCCCTCTGTTTTATTAGTTTTAACCACTTGAGTCCAAAATCAAAATGTTTAACGCCCTGAGTCCTTATAGCTAATTTTCTTAACCATTTGAGTCCAAATTTCTAACATAGTTAGAATTCTGTTGTTAAGTTTTGTTAAATAACCAAATTACCCCTATAACTAAAAAATAAAAAAAAGAACTAATTTATTTAGATTTTTCTCTCTCTCTCATGCCCTTATACATCTCTCTCTCATTATCTGTATTTCTCTCAAAAACAAATCTGCAACTTTTTCTCTCATATTTCTCTCTCTAAACCACCTTCATTCTCCCAACATCTACACTACACCACCAAAACACACAGTAGAATTTGGGTAACTATCTGTAACCCTAACAAATAACAAACAACATTTCACAATCATCATCATCAATGGCGTCTCGATACCGTTCAATCTGTAAACCAGCTTCAACAATCTTCAATCCATGAGAACCACATCTCCTAAACCCACTTCAATTTCATCTTTCACTCCTCATTCATCTCCAACGACATAATCTCTAACAAGGTAAAACCCTATACAAAATCCCTATTAAATTCACCCAATTTATAACTCCATTTTTAGGGCTTTTCATGTTTTACACATCTTGAAGAGTGGGTCAGTTGAAATTCATAAGTTGAACAAAAAATTTGTTTTTTTGTTGCAGGGCATTTCGTTGTACTGGTGGTTGTTGGGGTTTTGAAAGGATGGTGGTGTTGGTGGTTGTTCAGAGGTAGCAGCAGTTGGATGGTGGTGTTGGGGTTTCAGTGGGATGGTGGTGTTGGCGACAGTGGGATGGTGGTGGTGGGGATGATGCGGTGGTGGAGGTAGTGGTAGGATGTCTAGAGGTAGTAGGATGGTGGTGGCGGGTGTTTTGAGCTGGCGATAGTGCGATGGTGGTGGCAGTGGTGGGGATGGTGGCGGTGTGATGGTGTTTATAGAGAGAGAAGAGTGTCTAAGAGAGATAAAGTGTGTGTAGGTGTGTGTGTTTTATTATATATATAGGGTCAGGATTTAGAGAAATCGGTGGAAAGTGTGAGAACGGTGAGAACACTTATGGATCGTCCGAGCAAAACAATCTATTGACTAGATTGGCGCGGTGGCGTTTTCGTAAATAACATCAATTTTATTACGTGGACGCGCTTCATTAAGGGTAAAAACGTCTTTTGACTACTCCAAACAAAACGCCATCTCATGAAAATAAAACGGCAAACAAAAATCACACACCATTCTAACTAAAAACGCCTTTAGATATAAAACGACAAACTTAATTATAATAAAATCCCGCCTAAAAACGGCAAAAAATCCTATATATACAACAACTCAGACCTTCAATTAAAAACACACACAAAACCCCAAACGCCATATTTAATATATACCATTCGTCTGATAAACGCCAGAAAACCCAAACATCAAATATCTTCTAACCCAAAACGTTTACTAGAAATTCAGTTTGGTTGTCTGTAAGCTATCGCTCAATGTAATGGACAAAATCATTAAGTAAAGATATTGTTCATCTCATTGAGTAAAATCATATTGACTTATCCTCAACTTCCATCCAATTTATAACGCCAAAACATACAAAAACATTACTAAGATTTGTTGTCAATAAAGTTTAGCTGTATGGGGTGGACAACATTGTCAGTTATCTTTCTTAACTGAGGATTAACAATGTTGTCCATCACCATACAACAACACTTTATTGATTTTAGCATGATCAAATTTAGAGTTTTAAGATGGTTTATTTAGTGGTGTTCTTTTTCTCGGTAAAACGCCAAAAAAGATAACATTTTGGCTGAAAGGGTGTAAACTCAATAACATTTTGCTGCATGAGATGGACAAATATTATAGAAAAAGAGGCTGATTTCAGACTTTGTGCTTCCACACGACGACAAAAAAAACTACTTCAAAAAACAAAAATAAAAAAAATCATACGAAAGTCGAAACAGCCAGTGAAGATGCTTCAAAAGAAGAAAGAGACCGGTGACAGTGAAGATTTGGAAGATCAATATTTATTTTGTTTAATTTTCTTTTTCAGTTGATTGTTATATAATAACAACGCCATATCTAATAAAAACGCCAAAAAGCCAAATTCTTGTCAAAACGCCAACATGCCATAAAACGCCACAAAAATTACCAAACCATAATAAAATTACTTTGGACAAGTATTATAAAAAACCAAAAAAATAAAAAATAAATAAATAAAAAACAAACTTGAAAATGTAACTAGAAACAGTAACTACTGAAGATAGGGAAAATTATTTATATTAGAATCTAAAACGCCAAACTTAAAAGATGGGACGTGTTACAAACTTCAGAGATAAAGCTTATCTAAAACAATAATTACAAACAGTAACTGAAAAGACGAATACTTTATTATAATAATGCACCGCCTAACTTAGGCGCCAAAAAGACATCCTATAAAATGATACGTCTCAGCAACTTCCATTTGATTAAACCAAAAAAACAAACGCCAGTACTACTAAATACCACTCACTGTAAAACGCCAAAAAATAAAAAAAATCAAAGATGGCTAATATGCTTTCTTGGATATTCAGTATTGTTCTTCGTGAAGTTTCACTGAATGAATTGTTAGCAGAGCGGAGTAACTCAGTAAGATTTTGCTGCATGAGATGAACAAAAATTCAAGAAAAAGATACTTGTTAGTGCATTTATGTCTATCGCCTTCGTCAATCCGAGCCGTAGCGAGGAACAGTTCAAAACGAGCTTTATATTGTAATATTAGAGATAACTAGTCAAAAGGCAAGGTGGCAGTTCTGTAATTAATGAGAAATCTCATTAATTCCCATTGGCCTATAAATAGGGGCTTTAGTATTAGAATTTAGATTTTTGCCTCATTTGTGTTTTAGAGAGCTCTAGATCTAGAGAGAGATTCTAGAGAGAGAAAGTGATTCAAGGTGCTGTACTTTATCAAATCTTATATAGAATCACGTTTATATTACATCGTGTGTGTTAGGTCGCGTTCGTGTACAGATTCCGCACGTCAAACGTTCGTTTCGCAATCGTTTCGGAGTCGAAACCGATCCTACAATACTGATGCCAGTTATATGGCATTTTCTATTTTTTGTTCTTGAAGAAGGCTTGGATGAGGAGAAGAGATCAATGACACTGAAGAGTGGGATGATTTTAAAGATGAAGATCAAGATAAAGAAAAAACGGAAAACCCACCCACACGTCATAGATCTATGTCCCCAAACATCCACAAAAAAGCCACTTCAACAGACGAGCAGGCAAAATAATCAAACCGATGGGTTTGTTAAGTTTTACATAAAACGCCATATATTTGGTGACAGTTCTTGTACTATTAAAGAAGAGGGAGACAGATGACAGTGAAGATTGTGAAGAGAGATCCGATTAGAATTTTTAATTTATTTTCTTCGCTTCTATTTTTTTCCCTATGGTTGTAATATAATCTTACAATTGTAAAACGCCAAGATATCACAAAAGCCAAAATGTATATAAAAATAATAGAACAATGGGCCATCTTGTTTTAAACGCCTTGAAAAAACGTCATTCAGATAGATTTCCTGACCCCCTGGGTTCCAATGGCATACGATTTGAATAAACGCCATAAACGCCAAAATGTTAATACAATGAAACCATTAAACGCCACTAATTATTGAATTTGGTTAACGCCAAAAATCTTAAACACCAAAAAATAAAACAATATTGTGAAAAGCGGAACTGGAAAAACAGAAGATAAAAGGACAAAAAAGCCCCTCCGTCCTTCTATATGCCGCGTGACACGTGTTGGGCCAGGATGCGTTATCACCGTTCTCACACTTTTGAGCGTTTTCTACTGATCCCGTTTCTATATATATATATATATATATATATATATAGTGGAGAGTTCAAATGAGAAGAAATTTTTTGTAAGAAGAAAAAAGAAGAAATTTCAACCAATAAAAATGCATTATTTTACTTCATTTAATATAAGTATTTAATGTTAGTAAAAGGGTACATTGGTCAATCTACAAATGTCATTAATTTGTAGTCTTCCTCTTTAATAGCTAACTACATTAAATTTTTTGTAACTTATCTTCAAAATATATATTTTTTCAAAAAAAAAAAAAAAAATACTTTAAAGTGTAGTATAAATTACGAGTTGTGTAAGATAAATTTCAATATGGATGATTAATTTCGAAATATGTAAGATAACTTTTGATGTGTGTAGGCAAAAAAAGTTAGTGTGGAGGATATTAGTCCTTATGACTAATTAATTAGTCAAAAAAGATAATAAATGAGATACTTGAAAAAACTATTTAATGTTTTACAAAATTACCCTTTGTTCTTTTTCTTCTTAATTAAATTTTCTTCTCAAATGAACTTTCCCCTCTATATATATATATATATATATATATATATATAAGGATAATTTGAAAACCCCCTTGAGTTAAAGAAACTCTAGAAACCCAATAATAGCCATTGATTAATCAGATTGATGGATGAGATCATTTTGGTCTTGCCCCCTTTTTTACTTTTTAATGTAACATTAATAAGAGGTACAAGAAGGGTATATATGAAAATGTAACAATTTCTCTCTACTGACAGAAACTGTAACATTGGTCTACTTTTCTCTCTCTCCTGACAGAAAGTGTAACATTTGTCTACTTTCCTCTTTCCTCTCTCTCTCTATAATTTTGATCTTTTTTGTTTACTTTTGTATACGTACACTACAAAAAAATGTGTTACAAATATCATCTATTTATGTTTTTTTAGAATTTTTAAATATGTAACTAACAAAACATATTCGAATTGTTACATTACTAAAACCCAACTATGTTGTTACATAAAGATGTTACACAAAAAAAGTGTAACATAACCAAAGAACAATTTATTTTTTGTTACATAATTGTCACCCAGTTGTTACACTCACACGAATCACCCTGACTTTTGTCAACTAGCACATTTGTTTCATCTAACAAACAAAAACATATTAGAACTGTTACATTACTAAAATCCAGTTATGTTGGGTTACATAAAGATGTTACGCAAAAAAGTGTAAGATAACCAAAGAACAATTTATTTTCTATTACATTATTATGACCAAGATCTGAAACAAATTTTACACAAAAAAATTTGACAAAATCAATAATAAAAAGCAAAAAAGGTGTTACATATATCATCTATTTATGTTTTTTTAGAATTTTTAAATATGTAACTAACAAAACATATTAGAATTTTTACATTACTAAAATCCAGCTATGTTGAGTTACATAAAGATGTTACACAAAAAAAGTTTAACATAACCAAAGAACAATTTATTTTCTGTTACATTATTATGACCCAGTTGTTACACTCACACGAATCCCCAGACTTTTGTCAATTATCACATTTGTTTCATCTAACAAACAAAACATATTAGAATTGTTACATTAACTAAACCCAGCTATGTTGGGTTACATAAAGATGCTACACAAAAAAAGTGTAACATAACCAAAGAACAATTTATTTTATATTACATTATTTTCTATTACACTCATATGAATCCCCCTGACTTTTGTAAACTAGCATATTTGTTTCATGTAACAAAATTCACTTTATTTTTAGAGTTAATTACTGTTTTCGTCCCTAAGGTTTGTCAAAAATAACGATTTCAGTCCATTAGTTTAAAAATTGCGATTTCAGTCCATTAGTTTCATTTTCGTAACCATTTCAGTCCACTAACTTAACTCCATCAATTTATTTTGTTAACTTTGGGTGAAATTACCAAATTACCCCTGCTAACTTAACAAATTGTAATAAAAAAAATTCTAAAAAATCTAAAAATCAAAAAAATTCCAAAAAATTCAAAAAAATCAAAAAAGTTCCAAAAAATCTAAAAATCAAAAAATTTTAAAAAATCATAAAAATTCTAAAAAATCCAAAAAAATTCTAAAAAATCCAAAATGTTTCATTAAATGTTTCGACGCGAACCGTTTCGACGCGAACCGTTTCGACGCGAAACGTTTCGACCCGTACCGTTTCGAGCCGAACCATTTCGACGCGAACCGTTTCGGCCCGAACCGTTTCGACGCGAACCGTTTCGACGCGAACCGTTTCGACGCGAACCGTTTCGACGCGAACCGTTTCGACCCGTACCGTTTCGACGCGAACCGTTTCGACGCGAACCGTTTCGACCCGTACCGTTTCGACCCGTACCGTTTCATTAAATGTTTCGAACCCGAACCGTTTCGACCCGTACCGTTTCGAGCTGAACCGTTTCGACGAGAACCGTTTCGACGCGAACCGTTTCGACGCGAACCGTTTCGACCCGTACCGTTTCGAGCCGAACCGTTTCGACGCGAACCGTTTCGACCCGTACCGTTTCGATGCGAACCGTTTCGACCCGTACCGTTTCGAGCCGAACCGTTTCGAGCCGTACCGTTTCGACGCGAACCGTTTCGACCCGAACCGTTTCGACCCGTACCGTTTCATTAAATGTTTCGAACCCGAACCGTTTCGACACGGTTTGAAACGGTACGGGTCGAAACGGTTCGCGTCGAAACGGTACGGGTCGAAACGGTTCGCGTCGAAACGGTTCGGCTCGAAACGGTACGGGTCGAAACGGTTCGCGTCGAAACGGTTCGCGTCGAAACGGTACGGGTCGAAACGGTACGGGTCGAAACGGTTCGCGTCGAAACGGTTCGCGTCGAAACGGTTCGCGTCGAAACGGTTCGCGTCGAAACGGTACGGGTCGAAACGGTACGCGTCGAAACGGTTCGCGTCGAAACGGTACGGGTCGAAACGGTTCGCGTCGAAACGGTTCGGCTCGAAACGGTACGGGTCGAAACGGTTCGCGTCGAAACGGTTCAGCTCGAAACGGTTCGGGTTCGAAACATTTAATGAAACATTTTGGATTTTTTAGAATTTTTTTGGATTTTTTAAAATTTTTATGATTTTTATATTTTTTGGAATTTTTTTGATTTTTTGAATTTTTTGGAATTTTTTTGATTTTTAGATTTTTTAGAATTTTTTTATTACAATTTGTTAAGTTAGCAGGGGTAATTTGGTAATTTCACCCAAAGTTAACAAAATAAATGGATGGAGTTAAGTTAGTGGACTGAAATGGTTACGAAAATGAAACTAATGGACTGAAATCGCAATTTTTAAACTAATGGACTGAAACCGTTATTTTTGACAAAACTCAGGGACGAAAACAGTAATTAACTCTTATTTTTATTATACAAAACCCACTTTTTTCACGATTATATCAAGAAAAAACTACAAACAATAACATTAAACAAGAAAAGTAACTTCGATTTTAATCCAATAAACAAAAACTTAAAACAAATTGTTTTGATTGGTACAGATCTAAAATAAATTTTACACAAAAATTTGATTCAATCAATAATCAAAACAAACAGATCCATAAAACAAGAACTTAAAAACCTTCATCTTCTTGAACAAAAAAAAAATTGCAGATCCACAAAACACAACAAAAATGCAGACTAAAAAAGTGTAGATTTGCAAATAAAGCTGAAAAACAAACATACTTTTTCACCTTCTTGAACAAAAATTTCAAACAAAAACCTTCAGCCTCCTCTAAAACATAAAAAATGTGTAATTTCACCAGATCTTTGCCTGGTTCAAACAAAAATTTATTCCTTCTCTTCGATATCTGATTCATCATCTTCTTCGTGTGTGATTTTCTTCAAAATAAACAAAAGAGGATCCGTCTTCATGGGGTTTGAAAGAAATATGACGGTTCCAGATCTAGATGACGGGTCCAAATCTAGATCTTGATGGGTTTAAAAGAAACATGGTGGATCCAGATCTAGATCTAGATGATCTAGATCTAGATGGCGTCTACATGGATATGATGCTCATCAGTTTCTCGATTTCATTTGTGATCTTGTTTTATATCTATTGGAACAAGAGAGAGATAGGGAAAAGTATGGTAGAGAGGATAGATGAATGAGGAGAGATGTAGTGAGATCTGATGAGTTTTTATAAATTATAGGGAGAGAAAAGGTACAAAGTTGTCATTACAAACCTGCTTACATTTTCTGACCATAAGTAAAATGACGTATATACCCTTTAGTTCATCTTTGTGCATATATGACGTGGCTGAATCCTAGCCACACATGTGGGTTTCTTGAGTTTTCTCATCTGGATTGGGTTTTCTCATTATAATTAGCATATATATATATATAGTGGGGATCCTGCGGAAAGTGTGTTTTTCCTAGAAAGTATAGGAAGCGATCTGGGCCATACGATGGGTGTGTTTAATGGTTGAGACGAAGTCAATGGCAATCTTGTAATATTTGAGTTTATTTAATTGATTGTTTTAAAAGAGTAGGGGCAATTTTGTCAATAACCGTGTTTTAAATCAATCAAAATAACCGTCAAGCAATCCCAACTCCCTATTTCCACGTGATTTTCCCCCTCTCTCTCTCTAAGCCCACATACGAAAACCCCCAAAATCATACCAAAAATACCTACAATCATGGATGAAGATAAGAGATTTTGCTTGTTTTATAAACGTAAGATCAAGCTGACATTGTGCTATGTGTTTTCAAGGAGATTATAGGTGCTTTGTTTGTTATTGATGGAATATCTTGGTTGCAGGCAAGAGATTCAAAAAGCATAATACTTTGGAAGGGATGGAGAACACCAGAACAGTAGACGGAAGCCGATCAAAGATCCCCGGAGTTGTAGGTATGTTTTTAACATAAAGAGGTTGTTAGGTTTAAAGATTGGCGATTAAATGTTTTTATAATGTGTTTATGTGGGTGTGTTTTACCATCATACTGAACTTAGGTGCATCTGAATATATAAAGTGAACACTTTTTACAATCCTAATTTTGATTTTTAGCTGTGTTTTTGCAAAGGCAGGGCATATGAATCCCAAAGTTCAATTGTGTTTTAATTGTGTTTGGGTTGTTATAATTGTGTTTTACACAATGGGTGTAATAGAAAAGGGGTTTCCATGTGTCAGATTAGTTCAATTGTGTTTTAATTGTGTTTGGGCTGTTATAATTGTGTTTTACACAATGGGTGTAATAGAAAAGAGGTTTCCATGTGACAGATTAGTTCAATTGTGTTTTAATTGTGTTTGGGTTGTTATAATTGTGTTTTACACAATGGGTGTAATAAAAAAGAGGTTTCCATGACGAGCTATAGTTGTAAACCAATATAGAAGGCGTGTGCGTGTTTTAGTATTGAATATAAGGTTGATGTAAAAAAATGAATGCTTAAAAAAATGTTTTTCAGTAAGACGGAGAAAGAGTGAAAGATTAAAGGGAAAATGGCTTTTGAAAAAACCCGGGAACAAACCTGATCAACCAATTAGGTTAGACGAATCAAACACGGAAGAATCATCACCTATACAAGGTGCGGTTACTTGTGGGGGTGGGGGTGGGGGGTTATTTGTATAGTGATTTGTCTGACCACTTGTGTTTTTTTGTTATAAGAATTTATAGATGGTAACAAAACTACTGAAATGGTAGACAATGTAGGTGACTGTGCACAACCACCGCCTGCTGGCACCATTATGTCTGATATTGCCAATCTTTTCCCGTACATAATGGATAGAAATGTTGAGTTACAATCTGAAACCGTCCAAATTCGTGAATTGCCTATATGTAAGTTAGAAGTACACTCGGCAAACCATAAGTTTGTTGTGGTAAACGCAATGCAATACTAACTTCACCTCTTATGTGTTTTTGCAGCTGACGCGAAGCAGAAGGGTATGAAGACTGATAAGAAGCGGAATGTAACGCCCTGCTTTTTCGTACTTTCCTTAATTAAAAAGCTTGTCTTGTAATTCTATTTTCGGAAACTCGTTTCCTTTGTAATCGTATTTCGTTTCAAGCCATTGTAAATCCGAGACTTTGATTATAATGAAATGAATCTTTTATATGAAATATACATTGTTTATACATTGATACATACAATTGTTTGATACTTGATTCGTGATTCTCATAAACGTAAGTGTAACTCGTAAACAACTATCATGTATTCGTAATTCTTAAACGTTTCATACATGCAAAGCACTTGGTTATCGAATACAAGACTTACAACTAAGTGATACTTCATTATACATTTCCTATACTTGTTTAAATCTTTACAACACTTCTTTTATTCTTACAACATGTTTACATGCTTGTTTAAGACTTGATTTCATGCTTTATATACACTTTAGGACTTATTACATGTTACATGTTACATACACATTGCTGCATCTTAAATACATAATGTACATTACATATATATAACATAAGTTGATAAAAGAAATAAAAAGAATAAAGGGTTGTCCAGATTGCGATTGGACCAGAGCCAGCCCACTCAAGTTCCTTTTTTTGATTCATTTAACCCATTAATCACTTCCAAAGCCCAACCCATTAAAACCCTAATCCCTTCCCTATATACTAAGCACTTCCCCATCCCTTATCCCACTTTACCACTCTCAAACACACTAAAAACCCCCCCTCAAACACATCTAAGTTTCAGCAACATTTCAGAAAGTTCCAGCAGCAAAAAGTGAGTTTTAACTCACTTCCACTTCAATTTTCTTCTTGTTCTTTCTTTTACAACACTTGGATAACCTCTAGGAAGGTTTCATAAGTTGTCTTGGGTAAACTAAGGCGAAACCTAACCATTTTTGAGGTCCAAAGTGCACCTATAATTCTGCTCATTTTTATATTTTTCATTCTTCATGTTTTGGAAGAAAACTCATGTTTTACTCATACAAACCTATGTCCTTATGCCATTAATCAAGTCTATGATTAGTGTGCTTAAAAACAAGGTTGTTACATACAAATCGGAGGTGTTTAATCCCTCCAAACTTTCTTTTTTGTAAGGGTTTCTAACCCACAAGTGTTGAACAAGACTTGAGCTTGTGTATGTGTGATTACTTGGAAAGCTTGGGCTATCCTACTTACAATCCACACCTCACTTGATGATTTCCTCTTAGTTGATATGTATGTTTCATTTCCGTATTATTCATTCATGACCATCCTTGTTGTCCTTGTGACAACTTGTGCATTGGTGAATCTATGAAAGAAGTTTTTGAAGGAAGGTTGCCCTCCTACCTCTATGCATGACTTCTATGATGATCCTTGTTGAACTTGTTGGACTATAATCATACTAATACTATATACCTTATATAAAAATATATAAACCGAACCTTTGATGATAACTAAATGATTATTCGTCAAGGTACTAAGTTACATCACCTAAGTACTTAGTTCCTCGTTATGATTCTAATTGGTATTAAACCCATGAAATCATTCAAACCCCTAGGGGTTTCATAGTATCAAGAACGAGTACTAAGTCTAGATGATTATTTTCTTGTATATTTACTTTTGCTATACTTTTCATTCCGAATTCCTAATCCCCCGTTATCATCCTAATACTTATACACCTACGTTTCCTTGTGTAGAAGGACTTGGTGTTCTGTCACGGCCCCCGACCCAGTTTCCTGGTTCGAATGCCGCGGAACAGAAAATCCCGTGGTATTAGTATTTAAATTGGCAGCGAAAATTTTAACAGGACCGTTTAACTGAAAACATCCGTCTATTTTATTCCAAGTTTCGAGATAAACTCCGTAATTTACAATAAAGGAATTTCACTGGGAAATTCCCTAATTACAAAAAAACATGTTTATTTATTTACTGAGCCACTTCATTCAAGCCGGTAGTGCTACGCGACACTTTTCCTCATTCACAGTAAATCACCTAAAACATGTTTAAAAAGATTTTATCAGCGGGGAAATACTGGCTTACAGTATTATGGACGATTACAACGTTTATATCAACCAATTACCCAAAACGGTATTTGTCACTCGACTGTATCTGTGATTATGGTCATATCACCCATTGGCTAACCCGTTGTCCAATGGTGACGGTTATCAAGTAATGTATACAAAACCCCACATACCAGCTGTAATTGAAGATTACAAAGACTTAATCCCTGTAACTATAACTTTGAAAACAAATAGGGTTTTGGAAACAAGTTGGTAAAAAGAGAATGACTCACATTGTAAGTTTAACTGGACAAAGTTTGCCTACTGATTAAGCGTGGTAACCTAGTTAAATAATGCAAACGAAACTAGGTTAGTAACTTAATACAACATTTACGATAAATTCACGAAATCAAAACCCTCACGACGAATGACAAAGTATAGCCCGGATTCGGGCAACACTTAAACATCCATCGGATCGGTTTCAATCGATCGGACATTATATCGTAGCAGTGATCGAGTTATTACCCTGTAATCATAGCAGCGTCTCGACACTCGAATAGACTAAATTGAGCAGAATTTACGTTTTGAAAGGAATTTTCGAACACAGGGGAAAGGCCATGCAACGTCCAATTCATAGCTGAAATTTGAGTTTGTCGCGGCCCGCGTAAGCCGGAAGGAAATCCTTCGCGGCCCGCGAGGGCCACCCTAGCTACGGCTAGGGCTGCTGTGTCATGGCGTAGGTCTGCCACGTGTCTGACACGTGGCCCTAAAGCTTATCCGGAGAGTTGCAAGGTTCTCGCGCCCCGCGTAAGCCATGCTTAATTCTTACGCGGCCCGCGACCGACTATTAAAACTTGATTTTCTTGATGTTTCATGAATTTTAGGGTTTTAGGGGTCCAGGTTTTTACTTACGGAGTGTTTTAGGACATTTTCGTGCAGGCCCTTACATGTTCCATCCTCAAACAGCCAACAACTCGTCACGGAATAACAAGTGGAAGCTTGCAAAACCATGAGTAGACTTGAGCCATTTTCTATTCACACTTTTTGGGTGCAATATGTTAACCTTATAAAAATCACAACACTATACTCTTTATGCAAATACACGAAACAATCCAAATGCATGTAAACTACTTATTATACTTAATTCATATATTCTTCGGTGATTCTTAAGTGATACCATAATCATTAGCTTTCTACGAGCCTCCATTTAACATATATAGCGCTATAGGATTAACGCACCACCCGTGAATGAGAGGTCATGTTAAATTTCATTCTTTATTGCGTAAACATAGGGCTGACTAGAAATATTGCATGCCATGATATGTTGATCTTGAATAACTTAGGTTGCCATGTGGATTCGTTTTAAACATTTTATGCCTATACTTATTTACTTAAACTTTTGTACTCGCCAATGCATTTTTGTGTTGAACTATACTTTGTTAACATGTTGCACGTTGATGAGGTTGATTATGACGAAATATAGTAGGGACGACACTAGAAACACATTTCAAATTACTAGACTAGTCATTTTATTTGTTAAACTTGTTGTACTTGAATTTCATGTTGTAATTTGACAATTTTGTTATGATATGAAATCGATTTTGAATTTAGTTATTATCGCCAATAGCGTTATGTGTAATGAGCAATCTATCTTCGTCTCACTCCGATGTTTCCGCCATCGGTTGGGGTGTGACACGGAAGGATCAGAAAGCTGGAATCAAACCGAAGAAAAAGAAGGTTGCCGTTAAACCAACAGATAAGAAACCTGATGAAGTAGCACACAGTAAATTGAAATTATACACTAATTACTAGTAATAAAGTTTCTCTTATTAATCCACTTTATATGTTGGTGTGTTGTCAGATGCAAACATAGAAGATTCTGATGATGACTTTGACAACCCTCTGTGGAAAAAAACTAAGTTGGATCCAAAGCAACCAGTAATTGAAAAAACACAACGACCCCCGATTGCTCGATCAATAAAAAACTCAAAAACACGCAAACGGTCAACAACGATCAAAAGTTACCTACCATGGGCAGATGGGAAACTAACGTTGTGAACCGCTCTTCGCCACATGGGGGAGCTGATGCAGAGTTTGAACGAAGATCAACGGGTGGCTGTCAAAAACTTCGGTTTTGGATCAATACTTGGGTTTAAAATGGGTCAGATTTCATTAGCTCTGGGATGGTGGTTGGTAAAAAAACTACGACCCTAAAACACGGGTGTTAAACTGCGGTAGCCACCACATACAAATCACAGAGGAATTGGTGCATGATAACTTTGGCGTACCGAGAGGGAACATAGAAATAAAGGAGGTTGAGAGAGCAAGGGCAGATTTCCATGAGGTTGTCGCGGAATGGAAAGGCCAATTCAAAAACACTCCTACACGTTTGACACCTGTTCAATTCAAGACATACATGCAGGCACAAAATGCGAGCGGTAGAATTTTTGTGTTGAACTTCCTTCTATTCTACAACACACTACTAGGAGAGACAACTACCAATTCATCAATTAATATGAGGTTTCTACCAGCCTTGCATCGAGGGATTGAAATCAGGAGTTTTAACTGGTGTGAATACATGATAAGGTGTCTGGATAGAACAGTGGAAGCATGGGTATCAAACGACTGTTTTCTTGGGCCGATGCCTTTATTAGTGGTATGTTCCGAATATTTACATAATTTTATAAACACACACTTGAAAAAACACTTGTACACCTTAGACTTATACATGTTAGCTGGATTCTGCATTAAAACACATCTTAATACACAACTTAGACTTATACATGTTAGATGTATAATATTAACACATTTTAAATCACATGGAGGCTGCCTACACTTAAAACACAGTCTGAGTGTTGTAAATTTTGAAAGATTTGCTAAACTCTAGTTTAAAACACAATCTGATTTAAAACACAAGGTAAACACCTTAAAACACAAGGTAACCCTTAAAACATAATAGTATGTAATGTGACATAGACAACAACATAAAACACATTCAGAGTATTTTAAATTGCAAAGGATTTGTTAAACTCCAATCTAAAACACAACCTGCTGTAAAACACATTATGATGTAAATGTAAACATCAACCCAAGCTAATCTGATGGTAAACACCTTAAAACACAATGTTATGTAATGTGACATAGACAAACAACATAAAACACATTTAGAGTACGTGCATCTGAAAACTAGTATATAAACTCCTTAAAACACAATCAGTATATAACCAAGTAAAACTGACTTCAGTTGTTCATGTTCTTTGCAAGCGGCGTTGATAGGTGACCAAAAGAAATTCAGGGTAGATGAGCCAAGGTCAGTTAATCTCATTGAAGATATCACACAAGATGATATCGAGTCACTTAGCTTCAAATTGAACACGATAAGGTTTGAGCAAGAGTTAGAGAATGAAAAGGGTCTGCATCCGGCTCAACGATATCCGTTTGAAAAAAACGAAAAGTGATGAAGAATCAGCTGGCACAAAACTTGTCAAGAAGGCTGAACAAAAGGTTCAAGCAAGTGAAGTGAAGTATGATCAGAAAGATGTAAACAAAACAGTAAAACACAAACCAAAACCTGCAATGATTAAAGGAAAAAAGTTGTTGTGAAGGCAGCCGACTAGGTGCATCGTAAATCAGCAGGATATACCGAAAAACACACAGATTGAAAAAGTTGGGCACACCGCTGCTGCTGATGACATAAAGATATCTGATGTTGATGTGGATAAAGGCACCACTGATGTTGTCGATGAATTCCCTGTTAATCTGGGAAAAAATACGGAGACTGAAGAAGACATGGATGTAAAAGGTGGAACTACTACCGGTGATTACAATGTAGACGATATCGAGAAATACTACACTGAGATCGGCGAGTATGGAGATACGCAAAATTAGCCTGGCATTCACCTAGGGTTTGATGGAGAGATTAGGATACCAATGGTATCTCAATATGGGTTAACGCAACCTGTGAGCCAAAGCGACGAGGTACTTTCATAAACGTTCAAGAAATATAAGTAAAACTAAAATGTAAAACCAAAACACAATTCTGTTGTTCTTGCTTGCCGCTAATGTGTTGTGTGAAATCATCTAATATAGGTGCATGCGGGAATGTTGGAAGTATTTTTCAATTAGTTTGAGGAATGTGTGAACAGGATAAACGGGACTTTTGCAGAAGGGTTTCAGTTGTACCTGAAAGTGCGAAGATAAAAGAGAAACATACAATGTGGAATAAAATGCTGAAAAAAGTTGCGTCCACAGCTTTGACAAGTGGACAACCACATAGTCCTAACGAAAACACACCGGAAAAAAAAGACAAATACGGAGAATGTGGAACTGTCATAGTTGTTGCAATGGACGCCTACATTTGTTGAAGAGGTCTTGCAGACCGTTGAAAAGAAAACAGGGCAGGTTATACAAGAGTTAGACCTTGGAAAGCGGCAAATCAGGCCGCAACGACAAACAGAATTGACCGATGCTCTGAGGTCTCCATATATGAAGATGGCAGTAGAACTTAGGAAGAGGCTTGATAGCGTTGAGGTATTAGTCAGCGCGTACATGTTTTCAGCCTGGGGTTCAATGTGGTATGTAACATTGTAATTTATATTCCCAACATTAAAAAAACTGTTAAAACACAAAAACTATAACTGATTGGTTTGAAATTATTATAACATAGTTGACGACACATACTTTTATCGCTAGGGATACTGTGTTTAAGACTACCAAAGGCGTGCTGGTGATGAGGTCTCCGCTGGAATCATTGATGCCGGGAATCACATTGCATATAGCGGTAATAAGCGCATGGGCGGAATTATTGAACTATGAAGAAAGGTTCATGAAAAAGGGAAGCATCACAGGCCTGTTTTGTTCAGTGAATATGTTGGTAAGTATGATCATAATGACATTGTATGAAAGTTTATTAGATTTGTAATATTATTTCACACAAGTAATTTAAATGCAGAATGAAAATGATTACATGCAAAGTGAGGAAATAAGAGCAACAACCTTCGCTTAAAACATGGAATCGATGTTGTTATCTGCTGATGTGAAGAACATACGTGACATGTCGCTCGTCTTTGTACCCGTTTTGCACGATGATCATTTCTATTGTGTATGTTTCAATTTGAAGGAAACCAAGGTAGAGGTTTTGGACAACAGCGCTAAGGATGTGTCGATGAAAGGAAACACAATGAACGGCCAGAAAAATTGGTACGCCCCTTTTTCTATAAACTACAAATGTCCTATGTTAAAAAATGCATGATATCTGATGACCTTTGTTATAAAACACAATTAAGTGATGCATGAACTTATTAATAAGTCAGAACACAGTCTGATATATTGAAAAACGTTTGAAATCTTAACACACAATATGGTTAATGGATGGTAGGTCTGAATTAGAAAAAGGAAATTTAAAACACACTTTGATGTGATACTGCATGATGGCTTATATAATTGATGTGTGTAAAATGCAACATATAAATTACATTAAATGAGGCATAAAACTAACCGTTTTTTTAGTACTAATGTTGGAAAAAGTGTGCTTTTGTCTTCCTTTTGTATTTTCAGGGTTAATTGAGCGTAAATGAACAAAAGGAGCAAATATGCAGCAAACTCTAACATAATTACAAGAAAAGGAATAAACGTGGCATGCCCGACCCCTCGACAACATATTTCCAAGCAAAAACAAGCAAACAGAAGGCTGAACACGCCCCGTGCCCAGCGGACACGGGGGCGTGCTCAGGTGTCTGCAGAAAAGACAAAGTTGTAGAAGCTTCTATTTCCCGACAAGGGGGCATGTCCAGCCAACATGGCCGTGGTGAACGCTAAGATTCGCAGAATCTAAGCAAATCTTGATAGTACAGATACGCTTCTGCACACGGGGTCGTGCCCAGCGGACACGGGGGCGTGTGGAGCTAATACAGACAAAATGCAATTAATGAAGAAAGAGAAAGTTGATGAACACGAGGCCGTGCCCTGTGCAAGCTTTAAATAGGGGTGCTTGGTTCACTTCAAAGGCATCCCTTGGCAAACCACCTCTCTCACACTTCACCCACACTCCACCACCATCACAACCCACATCCACCACCATCATCCATCATCCATCATAGAGTGTGTGTAGTAGTCTCGGGATCCAAGATTGATAGTAAGAGTTCTTGACAATCAAAGGCCATGTTTGCCTAAGTCTCTTACATCACTTGGTGAAGACAATAATTTAGTGTAATACTTTTGTTTTTTAATCTTTTCGCACTTTTTATTTGGTTTTGTATTAATGAATTTAATAACTAGTTTCTTATATTGAAGGTGAAACTTCCTTATCATTTGTTCGTGGTGTCTTGGCGTTATTTTACTGTCTATATAAAATAAAAAGATTTACGCCATTCATATCTCTACGGTCTATATAGAGATATGTTGGCTACCTGATCGGGAGTTAAGGGAATGGTTTGGTAAGGTTCTTGCCTTGTTCAGTGTATAGATCCTGCAAGGACCTGGGTCAAGCTTACTAGGACCTCCTTCAATACCCACTGGTATTGGATGGCGGGGGTGCGAATGGCTTGATCCCCTCATATGTAAACTACTATTAATACATTAACCCGACTACTTGGGATTGTATCCCTGCTGACTCAAACCACGTAGCCGAGGGTACCGTCACCTTCAAAAGAGGGGCCTACCACATTACGCATTAATAACTTAATTAATTATCTTTCAATATTCCAACCCTTTAGGATTGTATCCTTGCTGACTCAAACTACTGACGTCACCTTCAAAAGAGGGGCCTACTACTATAACTAAGATAAACCCTTAAAAAGTGCAAAAGTGCGGAAATCATCAAAGGTTACACTAAAGGCGAGTCGGATCCAAGTGATTCATCTTGTCTATCTGTTTTATTTTGTTTTTATTTTCAACATTTTTAGTTTTTATTTTTTTTTATGTTTAAAACCTTTTTCTAAATTTTTGATTTGATTATACGTTGAGGATAAACCGGTACTAAAAGCTCTTGTGTCCTTGGACGACCTCGGTATCTTACCAACGCTATACTACGCTCACGATGGGTGCACTTGCCCATATGTGTGTTTAGTGTTAGTAAGATATCGTGTTTCATAAATTTAAAACTTGACTAAAGTGTTAAAAATGGCTTAAAATATACATAAAAACTTATAACACACCGCACACATCAAGTTTTTGGCGTCGTTGCCGGGGACAAGGATTTTAAGAAAGTTAGGAATCAACGGCCTAATCGTTTTTCTTATTTTTCTGTTTTTTTTAGGATTTTTCTTAAATTTTCAATTTCTGCAGAAGCTCAGCACGGGGCCGTGCCCGCTGAACACGCCCCGTGCCCAATCTTTGGTACTAACAATCTTGTTTTAAGTCAGACAGTAGTTGAACACGGGGCCGTTCCCACTTAACACGCCCCGTGCCCAAGCTTCAGATACTGAAAACAGAGCCGTAAAATGCCAACGACTGGTAATTTCTGACGCAGTCATGAGCGATACTGATAAGTCTTACTTTCGCTCCTCTTATGGTATGTGGTGTCAATTATGTGGTGGAACTCATGAAGATTTTAAATGTTATTTTTTAAATTACAATCCCCACTATATAGACCCATTGTTTTCATGTAGCCTTAAGATGATCGAAAGTAAAAATAACCCCTATCTCTCTCTCGAATGCTCTCAATCATCCCTTCGAGATGAAATGATTCTTGAAGACTTATTTCAAATGGAAGAACTAATTCTCCGATGGATAAAAGAACTTGAGATGGATATAACTAATTCATCTCAAGACGACAATCAAGGAAAATTAGTGGGGTTGAATTTGAATTATAACAACATCGTTGCTCTCGAAATCACCTCTAACTCTTGCGAGGACTTGAGCGATAGTCGTCCCTGTGTCGATTGTGTCGTGAAGGACTCCCCATCGGTTTCCACCGATGCATACATAGACCTGAGCGATTTGACATATACTTTCTTTAACGAGAGCCCGGATAAGGGAAATAAAGGTTGGTTTTGCCCACCGGTATTTAGCTTAGGAATCACCCTTTTTCGATAACCTCTTGAGTTCTTGTCTAAAACTAGGGCAACTTAGGTATCTCAGGCACTTCGGTGTTGTTCCGTCCTGTAAAGAACCGCCCGATCCGGATAAACTCCTTGAAAATAGATGAAACTTCATAAACAACTTCTAGCCACGGAGCCTTGTCTAGGTCAGCACGACCCCGTGTCCACCCAAAGATTCCCGTCTGACTCTTGGTCAGAATACGGACAAAAAGTGTCAAAATTTTGTCTGCACACGGGGCCGTGTCCAGCCGACACGGGGCCGTGTCCAGCGTGCTGTCGTTTTCTATAAATGCAGCAAGATTCCTGCACTCTTGAACCCATTCCAAAGACAGAGATCTGGTGGGATCTTCACATATACCATACTAGGTATATTCTAAAGAAGGTTCTCAACAACCATCTAGTCTTTTCTACTTTTGTCATTTGCCTTCTTCTTCATTTTCCCCTCCAAACCTCCATTAAAGCTTGAAATCCCCATAGTTTCAAGCTTTATTGTGATATTTGTTAGGTTTTTATTCAAGGAATCTTGTCAAAAATAAGTTTTACAACACTATTTTAAGTTATTTCTGCTTAAAAATGCTTCAAAAATCAGAAAAATAATTTAATGCTCCAAGATCCCTTGTTTCAAAAATCTGCAAAGATGTGAACACGGGGCCGTGCTCAGTGAGCACGGGGCCATGTCCGAGGTACTGTTTCATTAAAATGAACTCTTTTTGGTTTGTTTTCTTAGAATGTCGAGCAGAAATAGCGGAACATCTTCATCACACTCTAGGAACAACCAACAATGGAGAAGGTCATCGGTAGAAGACTCTCTTGTAAACTACGTGTATGTCTTGAGGGAGGCAATCGATGAAATGACGGGAGTAGAGGAAGCTTTGGTCGACCGTATCAATCATTTGACGGTGGGGCTGGAAGGATGTCTTCGAGAAGTCAACCTTTTGCACCAAAGGTTGAATATTCTCGCTTCTCCTCCTTTGGTACCAATCATTACACAAAGGGCATGGAATGTGGTGCCGGAAGTCATCATATCGGCCGAGTGGTATGCCATGCACACAGAACCCCCTCGAGATATATTACATGGGGTCTCGGTTGTCGTCACTCCTCCACCACAATATGTTGTGGAAAATGAGCCCGTATTCTTCCTCCTAAGAGAGATAGAAGAATGGCTCAACGACATCTAGGGGACACTCCTTGGTTCTGAGTTCTACGACGCCTTTAAATACCGGAAAGCTATTTCCGGGCTTTTGCTATTTCTACAATAAGGGTAGAACTCCTTAGCATGATTTCATGTATCTCTTGACCTATCTATCTTAGGAACTTTTTAGTTTTCTATTTTTTCTTATTTATTTTTAAATTTTCTAGGACTTTGTGTAATTTGTTATCTTCTATGAATGATGGTTTTTAATTAGTAAAATGGTGTTTGGATGATGTCGTAATGAATAAAACACACTCGGGATGATGGAGGATACTAAGGGAAGCTTGAACCCACACCCCATGCACAAAAACTGAGTCTCCCGACAATTTTTCTTCATTACAGCAAATTCAGCACGGGGCAGTGCACAACCAACACGCCCCGTGCCCGATGATCTGCAGAAAAATGCCCAGTTCAGGTAACTGGACATGGGGCCGTGCTCGCTGAACATGCCCCCGTGCCCAACCTTCTGTAAACTATGATACTGCCAATCTGAACACGGGGCCGTGCCTGGTAAACACGGCCCTTGTCCAGATGCCCAGTAACATAAAATTTTTGTTTTAAACACCTTTTTACACATTCAGTCAACCTAAAAACTTATTTTTGGGATACATTGAGGACAATGTGTAATTTAAGTGGGGTGGGGGGATGCTAAAACCTTGAATTTTGCAAGTCCTAATAACAAGCCTTACACAAAACTCTATTGGAGCCGCTAATCACCCCAAATGTTTTCAAAAACTTTTCATTTTTTTTTACTTGTCTTGGTTTAATTTGGGAATAACAAGTTCTAAAAAAGGTTATATTTTTACAAATTTACAACCGACAACGTCGTGATAAAAAGGACCAACATAAGAAAATTATGAAACGGCATGACAAATCTAGTTAAAATTTGATTATATATACTTGATCACATTAAAAACCCATTCCCACAAAAAGTGAATTTTTGAGCCTTTATTGAGCATACAAATACACATCTTTAAACTAAATGCTCATCTTTCGTTTCTTGTGTGAATAGCCGCTTGGTTTCTTACAACTCTAGAACTTGCCATGACGATACATTCCCGGTCCTTACCAACTTAAACCCAAGTAAGTAAATGATGAAGGCATTAGGACTAACCCTTTTTCTTTTCAACACCATTATTTTTCATTTTTTTACCACATATCCAAAATCCCCCTAGTTAACCCCTTTGAGCCTAAACCTTTTCATTTCTAAACCCACAAAACAAACACCCTTTACCCACCAAAACCTATTTTTAACCCTTTATTTTAGTAAAAAGCTCAGTCTTCATATGACATTGACGTGTGCGTATATATACATAATTTTGCAATGAATTTACACACGATTTGGTTTTAAATTTATAAAAGTGATTATTACTTTTACATCAAAACATACACGAAAGAGGCAAGTGTACCCCGTCACATATGTAATAAAGTATCGGTAAGAACCAAGTATCGATCCAAGGAAATGGGCGGAGAAATAATACAAGACCTTTGTCACTAAACTACCGGTAAAAACATAAGTTTGGGTGATTTTAACTAAACTAAAGAAGCATAAATAAATACATAATAAAAACATAATAGATAATAGATAAAAAGCCTTGCTTAATACACAACCACAGCATGTCAACTAAGTCGGTTTTGGCACTAGAAGCATTCGGTCAATATTCCAATTTAAGACAATCAGTATCCCTTTCGGGAATCCTAACATGACAATCATTCGGAAAGCTAAAACGATAAACACATTTTAACCACCTAAAATTGTTCTTTAACGTGCAATTGATAAATGTCTATGAAAATCTCTTAAAAATAAGCTAGTCATCCGTTAGGAGTTTTCTAACCGCACTTAATCAAGGAAAGAGACACCGATAAACACAATGCAACCACCGAGACAAGCATAAACTAGATTAAATCACAACCGAGTTCATTTTACAAATCTTGCACAATAATTCACTAAGAAAGCAATTTTGGCCTAAACTACTAACTAAGCTAACAAATCATGGCAAGAATTTATAACGACACCATCTAACCCGTTAAGGTCCTTACGTGACGGCAAGCTCTCTTGATTAACAATAATTATATTTTATTAAATCACTAACCATTTCTAGTATCATGATGCATACATTTAAACCAAGCTAAACTAGTTAACCAAATTTAAAGTTTACTAATACAAGATTAATTAAGCTTCATTTTTCAACTATCTTAACTAACCAAATACCAATCATCCAACATAATTACTTATAATCAAGAATTCAATATCAATAACAAGGTTGCAAACTAATCATCAAAGATTAACATAGAAAATACTTCAAAGTGTCATTACAAACAAAGTTTAACAAACTAATGGTTATAATCTAGCAAGGGATTGTTGTGTTTTTGCCCAAAGGCTACAATAATACATAAACATTAATCTAAGTACTTGAAAGATTAACAAAATCATGGAAAGATTAGAAAACCAAACCATAAACAAGTACTAGACTAAGGATCCGGGTAGTAATGGAGCTAAACGGCACAATGTGGCTTGAATCCGGGTCAAAAGCAAAGGCTCCGGAGCCTGTAAATTCGCCTGTGAAGCTCCAAAAAATCCAGAATGTCGAACAGAATGTTTCTGTTCTGTTTTTATATTTTTTCGCTGTGGCACGGTCGTTCTTCATATGGCACGACCGTGCACTTTAAGCAATTATTGGGGATGGCACACCATACTGCATGACGTCATCAGATTGTTGACCAGATTCGAAATCGCACGACCGTTCTTCCTGTGGCACGGTCGTTCTTCGCCGGGACAGTGTTGCACGAGCTGTTGCACCTGTGGTGCAATTCCGAGGTTTTTGCTGATGTTCGGAGTCGCACGGTCGTTCCTCGGATGGCACGTCCGTGCGTCCCCGGGATGGCCTTGTATGCCTTGCATTCCTAGTCGCACCCTCGTTCATTGCCGGACAAATCACCAACTGTCGGAGATGCACGGTCGTGCATCAGGTCGCACGACCGTTCCACAGGCCCAGGTCAGTTTCCTTAACAGAATGTCCGCAGCTTCGTCGTTTTGTCCGGAAAGTCCTCGTTTTTACTATCATCTTGTCTGGTATGCTGTTTTAGGCCTGTAAACAAAAGTGTAGATATTTAAGTATCCGAATGACGGTTTTACGGCCAAAAACGCATAAAATAGGGGTAAAACGGGGGACTAAAATATGTGTAAATTAGCGAATATCAAATCTCCCCACACTTGAACCTTGCTTGTCCTCAAGCAAGCTGAACTAAAAAGCAATAAAAGACATAAACAAACAAGAACGATAATTTACACACTATTTTATTGAAAACTACTATAAACGGTTAGCCGGTTTGTCGAAAGACAACATCAAAAGACTCAAACCCAACAAGCATATGCAATTAAAAAGCGACAACCAAAAAGCCGTGACTTCACATTTAATTGACTCACATGTTAATCTTCACACGACTCACAATGTTCACAGGCTCGGTTTTATTTATGAAACATACATAAAATGTGTATGTGTAAACACTCAATGCCTAGTCAATGAAATGTGCAATATCATAAGCTTGTCATAAGATCTCGTCTCCACCAACTAACATGCAAACAAGTGTAAATCAAGAGGTCTTTACGGGTTATAACGTTAGGCTTGGGCGAAGGGTATGTAAGTGGACATTTAAAATGGCGAAAATGGTTAAAACTCGGTAGTAGCGTTTAACTAGCAAGAAAATAATACAACTATACATACAAACGCCTTAAAAAGGCGACTAAAGCGCAATCGAGCTTATCAACGAAATTTTAACATTTAAGCATTCAAAATTGCTCGATTTCTATCAACTTCACCCTATTTCAGGGTGTTTTATTTTCTGTTTTTTTTTTTTTTAGGCTACAAAACTATACAATGAAATATAAACAATAACAAGCTAGTTAAACTATTATTTTGACCGAGTTTCAACACTAAAAAGGTTTAAAACATAAAAAGGCTAAATTTGGTTAAGTGGGCGATAATATGGGTAAACAAAGGTGAACGGGAAGGCTCGACATGGTTAATCCTAAAGGGTAATATAAGGTGAACGGGAAGCACAACACAAAGAACAAGTACACAACAAAGGGGTAATCTAAGTGCCTCTATCATTTTTACACAAATTCACAAGTTCATGGTCTTAACAAGCATACTAGTGACAAGTTCTAAATTGCACATAACATCCGGCTCACTCCTATATCCGAAATGAACAAATATATAACAATAGGCTCAAATATGCTCACGTAACGGAAGGAATGGGTAAAAGTGTGAAAACTATCATGTAAGTCTTTCTTTGTTTGTCACGCTTTCCGGTTTCCTTTTTCAAAAATATTTTGCTTGTCGAGTTTTTATCAAGTCCGAAGCTTTCTAAAACACAACCAACCGGTTTATTTACAAAAATATATACAAAATACAAGTATTTTTGAATGATTTTTCTGATTTTCTGATTTTTTTTAAAATAAGAGGACAAACAAAGTTAAGTTAACAAAGTTAACCCCCTCCCCACACTTGAACTTCGCATTGTCCCCAATGCGAGACCCGAAATATAGAGAAAGGGATAAAAGATACTCCCCTCAAGATGATGTTGATGCCACGAGACTTCCGAAGCTGTATCTGGTACGTGCTCCGGTCTAAGATCCGATAGATAAAACCTGCGAGTATGTCACATGTGCACCCAAAACATAACAGAAACAGAAAAATCACAAAACAACCATAATATACATAAATACTAAAATCCAAACAAAACACAAAGGAAATTGTCTGAAATACATAACCGGGGTGTTTTAAATAATAGTCAAAATAAACACCCAATAATAAATAAAGTACTGAAATAGAAAACACCACCAACTGCTATCACCACTGCCAACTACTCATCTCCATCATCATCATCATCATCATCATCGTGTCTCGTATAGGACGGGCCGGCATCGCCATGACCAGGGGGTTCCACGGTGGGAACTGCGGAGGGTGCTGAAAGTAGTCGGGGTATGCGTGATGCATCTCCCCGAAAAGATAAGAAAACCCCGCAGACACCCCCTGGTATAAAGCATCCTGGCTCTGCCGAAGCTGGTCCTGTGTGGCCCGAAGCTGATCCTGGTTAGCCCGGATCTGGTCCTGGCTAGATCTAATCTCATCGAAGTAGGTACCATGCTGCTTCTGCGTCACACGCATATCCTGGAACTGCTGGTAGAACGTGGGCCAGTCCTCATGCTGATGAAATGCATGGTGCTGCGGCGAGTGTGGTGGTGTCGGTGGCTGGTGCTGCTGCTGCGGACCCTGCTCTCCCATCTCAACATCCTCATCTTCCTCCTCATCTGGAGGCAACGGGTCCCAGACCTCGTTGTTCAATCCCCTCAACCTATCCCCCCTATCAAGCTCTACAATCACCCCCATGGCCTTCAGTGAACGGATATCGACATGAACCCCCTCAGTAATCAAAGTGAGACTCTGAAGCACCTCCTCAATCATAAGGCGCTCGTTGTATGCTATTTCGGTCACGTACTGACCGCCATGAATCTCACTATTCGGGGTCCGCCCCGAGCTCTTGACGAAATACTCAGCCATTCGTGCGCCCAGGTTGATAGGTGCTTTGTCAACCAACGCATATAAAAAGATCAAGTCAGGTGTTGGACAGTTACCGAGACTGTCCATGCGACCACATATCGAATGGCTAAATACATGGTGCATCACTCGCACCAAAGGGTCTCTGAGTCGCGAGGCCTTTGACATCCTCGGGTTGTAGGGCTCTCCAATAGCGTTTTCAGCCCAAAATTCATCCCGAGCTGCATCAGAGGGGAAGGTGAACTGTTCAGTGAAGACATCTTCATCATCCATGTCGTCCCTAGTATAAATCCCTAGTCTTCTACCCAAATGACCAACCGACCATGTATTCCATTGCCCACATAACCTGAAAGTTACCCGGTTCTTGTAGCGAAATTTGGGTCTCCGGTGAGCAACCGGCTTCTCATAAGCATAAGATGCGAAGAACTCAATGGTTGTCTCCAGGTAAACGGGTCGGTTGCAAGCGACCAGATTTGCAAGTGGGCAACTCATCATGTCGTCTAATCTCTCATACTGATTGAGTTCCCGCATGACCTCCCAATCTAACCATCGGGGGACTCCAAACTGCCCCCGTCTCGCCCACAGGGCGTCACGTCGTGGAATGCACAGAGCCTCTTTCTCGATGTTGGGGTCAAACTGAAGGAAAGGATGGTTCATCTGTATGGGGAAAAACATTAGAGAGATGGAAACAGGAAAAATTCGAATCGAAAACTGCCGAGCAGCCTATTATGAAGAAACTGTCTAACTGATCTGGGCATATGGCACGGTCGTGCGACGAGACGCACGGTCGTGCGTCGCCGATGACAAGCACCATCTGCCCAGAGATGTCGGAACTGCACGGCGTGCGACCAACGGCACCACCGTGCAACTCCGACCAACAACCAACTCTCGTGAAACATAGGCGAGGCACGACCGTTCCATACGAGGAACGTCCGTGCCACAGTGTTTTCTGCAGATTATTGACCCAGGCTCTAAGTAGCCCGATTTTTTTCACAAATCTTCAAGTTTTTACACAAACGGGGGTCAGAAAAAATGCACCAGATGTTCACGATACTACGATTCAACATGGGTTAGGGTTTCGATTTGTTTATGAAGAGAACCCTAAAAATTTCCATGAAGAATCGGAAGAAATCTAACCTAGAAAGCAAGAAAACAAGAAATCTACAACTAGGAACGTACCGTGCGAAGAAGGGTGTGAGATCGTGCGAAAAACCATGCGAAAATGATGAAGAATCGCTCTGGAACGGCCTGCAGCGACTAGGGTTTCGCGAATTGTGAATGGGGCCTGCAGATGAGGGTATTTATAGTGCCAAAAGACAAAACTGCCCTCAGCCTGACGCACGGTCGTTCTCCGTTTGGCACGGTCGTGCGTCACCGACATCATTCAAACCCTTGCAACTGTTCTCGGAAATGCACCGGGGGTGCGATCCACCGTGCCGGCCCTCGGAGACGCACGGTCGTGCGAACCGAGGAACGGTCGTGCATCAGGTGCAGATACAGAATTTTCTGCAGAAGCTATTTCCAGCAACCGTTTCGGCCGTTTTTCACCGTTTTTTCAACACGCCAACTGTTCTAACAATATTGCAATATAGAACCTTCGCTTGGCACGTACGAAAACTAAACAAACTAACGTAAACTACCTAACTAACTTAAATTACGCTAAAACTACAAAAACAAAAAAAAGTGGACTATTTTACCCTTATAGCGCCAAAGACGCTCCTGCTACATTTTTGTCGGCGAGTCAGTAGCGTAGACTCATGCTAAATTTTTGTCGACGAGTCGATAGCAAGACTCAAAGCTAACACTAGAAAAATTACTAAAAAGGACGATACTACCCCTAAAGCGCAAAATACGCTCTTGCTACATTTTTGATCCGCGAGTCAGTAGCGTAGACTCTCTCCTCCCCACACTTATGAAGTGTGCGGGGTTTGGAGTTCAATCACCTCCACCGCCGAATCTATCGGCCCGACAACGTACAACTTCAACCGGTGACCATTTACCTTGAATGCAACGCCATCCGCGTTCTCTACTGCAACAGTACCATACGGAAATACTTCCTTAACCGTGTATGGTCCTGTCTAGCGTGAATGAAGCTTCCCAGGAAATAAGCGCAACCTTGAATTGTATAGAAGAACAAGATTACCCGCTTGGAATTCTTTATGGTCCTTCAAGCGTTTGTCGTGAAGTTTCTTCGTGCGCTCTTTGTAGAGTACGGAGCTTTCATAGGCTTGGTGCCGCAATTCTTCCAATTCATGAATTTGGAGAAACCGGGCTTCACCTCCGGTTTTTAGGTCCAAATTCGCGGTTTTCAATGCCCACATAGCCTTGTGCTCCAACTCCACCGGTAAATGGCATGCCTTTCCGTATACCAACCTAAAGGGGGTGGTCCCTATAGGGGTCTTATAAGTTGTACGGAATGCCCATAATGCCTCCTTAAGTTTGTCCGACCATTCCTTGCGGTTTGCTCCAACAGACCGCTCAAGGATGCGCTTAAGCCCACGGTTCGTGACCTCCACCTGCCCGCTTGTCTGCAGATGATAGGGCGTGGATAAACGGTGATGCACACCGTATCGGGACAAAGCCTTTTCAAGCCGTGTATTACAAAAATGAGTCCCTCGGTCACTAATGAGCGCTTTCGGAGCGCCAAATCGGGCGAACAAACTCTTAAGAAACCTCACAACTACTCTGGCGTCGTTAGTGGGTAAGGCTTGCGCCTCCGCCCACTTTGATACATAGTCAACAGCCACGAGTATGTACTTGTTTCCACGTGAGGGGGGGAATGGTCCCATGAAGTCTATCCCCCAAACATCAAAGACTTCACATACCTGTATCCAGTTCTGGGGCATTTCGTCGCGTGCCGATATGTTCGTCGCTCTCTGACAAGCATCGCACGCTTTCACCCAACTCTGCGCGTCACGGAAAATGGTCGGCCAGTAAAACCCGGAATCCAACACCTTCTTCGCGGTGAAGTTGGCTCCGTGGTGGCCTCCGGTAGGTCCCTCATGACACTGACGCAGAATGTCGGTCGCCTCAGACCCTGATACACATCTTCTGATCACCTGATCAGCACCCATTTTGAACAAGAAAGGGTCATCCCATATGTAGTGCTTTAGATCTGAAAAGAATTTCCTCTTTTGCTGGTGAGTCAACCCTTTAATCAGAATTCTACAAGCAAGATAGTTCGCAAAGTCGGCGAACCATGGCGACTCATCGCATATCTCAACACCCATCAAAGATTCGTGTGGGAACTTGTCATTGATTGAATCCCAACGCGAATCCTCGATGTCTCCGTGCTCTAACCGAGATAGATGGTCGGCCGCTACATTCAAAGCACCCTTTTTATCTTGTATCTCAATATCAAACTCTTGCAGCAACAGGATCCATCTGATTAGACGCGGTTTAGCGTCCTGTTTGCTGAAGAGGTATCTAATGGCTGCGTGATCAGTGTATACAACGGTTTTCGAAAGCACTAAATACGATCTAAATTTATCTAATGCGAAAACGACCGCCAAGAGCTCTTTTTCAGTCGTGGTGTAATGCTCTTGAGCGTCGTGAAGAGTTTTGCTCGCATAATAGATCGGATGGAAGTGCTTTTCCTTCTTTTGACCCAGAACGTCCCCTATAGCGTAATTACTCGCGTCGCACATGATTTCAAACGGCAAACTCCAGTCCGGTGCGACTAAAATAGGGGCCTCAATCAACTTTTGCTTGAGGAAGTCAAAAACCCTCAAGCAATCATCTCCAAACACGAACGGAGCATCTTTCTCTAACAAACGAGTCATGGGTCTGGCGATTTTTGAAAAATCTTTGATGAATCGCCGATAGAACCCGGCATGACCGAGAAAGCTCCGTATAGCTCTAACAGAGGTGGGGGCGGAAGTCGTGATATAACGTCGACTTTAGCTGGGTCGACTTCCATGCCCGCGTGAGAAATTTTGTGTCCCAAAACTATGCCCTCCTTCACCATGAAGTGGCATTTCTCCCAGTTCAGGACCAGATTAGTCTCCTCACACCTCTTCAACATTCTTTTCAAATTTTCCAGACATTGATCAAAGGAATCCCCAAATACCGAGAAGTCGTCCATGAACACCTCCATGGAATCCTCAATCATGTCGTGGAAAATGGCGACCATACATCGCTGGAAAGTAGCCGGTGCATTACACAGCCCAAATGGCATACGCCGGTAGGCGAATGTACCGAAGGGACAGGTAAATGTGGTCTTCTCCTGGTCCTCAGGAGCGATAGGAATTTGAAAGTAACCAGAGAACCCATCCAGAAAACAATAATATAACTTCCCTGACAGACGCTCCAACATTTGATCAATGAATGGAAGCGGGAAGTGGTCCTTGCGAGTGGCGTCGTTGAGTTTGCGATAATCAATGCAAACCCGCCATCCAGTGATCGTCCTGGTTGGAATGAGCTCATTCCTATCGTTTGTGACCACAGTCATGCCCCCCTTTTTGGGCACTACCTGCACAGGACTGACCCAAACAGAGTCGGAAATGGGATAGATCATACCAGCATCTAACAACTTAATCACTTCCTTTTTAACGACCTCTTGCATGTTTGGGTTCAGCCGCCTCTGGTGCTGCGCACACGGCTTGAACTGATCCTCCATTAGAATTTTATGTGTACAGAAGGAGGGATTTATTCCTTTTATGTCCATGATTTTCCAGGCGATTGCTTTCTTATGAAGTTTCAACACATTAAGCAGTCTGCTCTTCTCTTCTCCCGCCAATCCAGATGAAATAATGACAGGCAAATGACGCTCCTCATCCAGAAATGCGTACTCCAGGTGCGGTGGGAGCTCTTTAAGCTCCAAGGTAGAAGGATCTTCCACTGAAGGCTTCGACTTCACTTCACTTTCGCGATCAATTTCTGTGAATTGATCCGGACTCTGGGGACCATCATCACCAATCTGATAGACTGGCTGCTCTAAATAGTGGCCCTCCTGCGTAATGCCATCTAAGTCCCCACACAACAGATGTGTGTCCGAATCTATCTCCTCGATCGTACCCTGGAAATGCGTGCTCACATAAGTGTCGACGATGTCGACATAATAGAGCGCGTCGTCTTGACTCTGAGGATGCTGCATAGAACGTTTAATGTCAAACGTCACATGCTCATCATCTACTCGGAGTGTGATTTGGCCCGCCGCCACGTCCACAATCGTCCGGGCGGTATTCAGAAATGGGCGTCCAAGTATCAGAGGCACTCTCGAGTCCTCATCCATGTCCAGGATAACAAAATCCACGGGAAATACAAACTTGTCAATCTTAACAAGCATATTCTCTACAAACCCACGTGGATATTTGACAGAACGATCCGCAAGTCGAATACTCATCCTCGTAGGTGACGGCTCACCTAGATCCAACTTTGTAAAAACCTTATAGGGCATATGGTTTATACTCGCTCCTAGATCTGCTAACGCATTACTGACAGACATATTTCCAATGAGGCAAGGAAGCGTGAAACTGCCTGGATCTCCCATTTTTGTAGGCAGGCGATTCTGGAGAATAGCAGAGCAGCTTTCATTCATAACCACACAAGACATGTCCTCGAGCTTTTGTTTATTTGAGAGGATGTCTTTCAGAAACTTGGCATACTTTGGCATCTGGGCCAAAGCTTCAACAAACGGTATGTTTATATGCAATTGTTTAAACATTTCGAGAAACTTACCGTTTTGTTCATCAATCTTCTGCTTCTTCAACCTTCCTGGATAAGGCACTGGAGGCGTGTAACCTGTGACCGGCTCCTGGACTTGTGCTGTACTTGCTGGGCGTAGCCTGGCATGCACCACGTCCGGTGTGTCAGTCGAGACCGCTTCAGTGATCGGTGGTGAGTCTGATATGACGGGTCCGGTAGGTTTTCCACTCCTGGTCATCACAGCATTCACATCTCTGTGCGGGCCCGGGTTAGGTTCGGTATTACCCGGAAGACCACCCTGGGGTCTCTTTGACATCATCTGTGCCAGCTGACCAACCTGATTCTCTATATTCTGAATCGAGGCCTTGTGACTCCTCATTTCCCCCTCATGAGAGAGAAAACGATCCTCGCTCTGCTGGTAGCGTTTTTCAGCTAACTGATTCGCGCTCGAGGAGCTAGTAAGAAGCTGGGCCATCATATCCTCCAGCTTAGAACTAGACTGAGGGGCCTGCTGCTGGGAACTACTCCCAGAGCCCTGATTCTGATAAGGGTATGAACGCTGCTGGTACAATTGGTTGTACTGCTGGAACTGCTGACCCTGACCCTGCTGCGCTGGAGCGCGCGGAGTGAATCCCAAAGGATTTTGATTGCCTGTGTTTGCTCGCCACCCAAAATTTGGGTGATTTCTCCAACCGGGATTATAGGTGTTACTGTAAGGGTTGTTCTGCGGCCTCACTTGATTACTCACGAAATCTACCTCTTCGTGGCCCTCGTATACGACTCCCTGAAAACATGCCCCAGGCTCGTGTGACACTCCACACTGGTCACAACCCGAACCCGCATGCACAATCATCTGGGACCTGTCGAATCTCGATGCGAGAGCCGAGATTTGTGCAGTAATGGCCGTATAGTCGTCTACAGCATGGACTCCTGCGCGAGATGATGATGATGATGCCCGGCCTCTATCTTCTTCCCGACGCGAGCTGGATTTCAACGCGGCTTTCTCAATAATATCATACGCTTCATTTGGCGTCTTAGTTCCGAGATCGCCTCCCGCGTTCACGTCTAATCGCTCCTGTGTGTTGTAACTGAGCCCCTGATAGAACGTCAAAACCAGCTGTCTCTTGGAGTAGCCATGATGTGGCACATCAATCAACAAATCCTTGAATCTCTCCCACGCCGCATGCAACGACTCACCCTCGTCCTGATGAAAAGACACAATTCGGTTCCGTAGCTTGTTCGTTTTCTCAGGTGGGAAATATTTCTGCATAAACTGCTCCGCCAACTGATTCCAGGTCCTGATGGACCCGGCTGAAAGTGACATAAGCCAAGCTCTAGCTTTGTCACGTAACGAAAACGGAAACAACCTCAACCGAATTGCATCCTCCGAAACACCTGTAATCTTAAACGTAGAACAAACATGGAGAAAAGCAGCAATATGCCTCCCGGGATCCTCGTGCTCACGTCCGTCAAACTGTACTGAATTTTGTACCATATTAATAATACTAGATCTAATTTCAAAAGTAGGTACATCAATAGTAGGTTGAAGGATACTCGGCTCCAGGCCTGCCCTTCCAGGCTGATTTGTCTCATTCAACGGTCGCTCATCGTCTGCCATGATTACGTCTCCTCCTGAGCCCTCGGCTTCAGCAGGTACCACCGACTCCGGCCCACCACTGGCGAGCAGTAGCCCAACCGCCCGACCTTCCGCGCGTAGACGTCTCCTAAGATCACGTTCGGGCTCGTCTGACGGTTCAACAAGTTCTGGAGCGGGGGTTGAGAACATTAACCTGCAAACGAAAATTTGACACGGTGAATATTTTATTAATAAAAAAATAATGTTTTTTTTCCAGCAGAATATTATTAAAAATGGGCTGAAAATTTTATAAAAATCCGAAAATAGGCCCGAAATTTTATAAAAATCAACACAATAAAAAAAATAATCGAATCGGCTAAAGCAAAAATGGATACCCGAAGCCGAAAACTCAAAGAATAAATAAATAAATAAATCCGGATCGAATAAATAAATGGAACAAAAATTTACAAGTGTACTAAAAATGACTTGGAAAACGAATAAATGAAATAAAAACAAGAAATATTAACAAATAAATAAACAAATAAATAATCAAGAAATTATACACAAATATTAACAAGTATATACGCCGATAACATAATGACTCGGGTCGTTCCTAAAACTCGCCATTTCCCCGGCAACGGCGCCAAAAACTTGACGTGTGCGTATATATACATAATTTTGCAATGAATTTACACACGATTTGGTTTTAAATTTATAAAAGTGATTATTACTTTTACATCAAAACACACACGAAAGAGGCAAGTGTACCCCGTCACATATGTAATAAAGTATCGGTAAGAACCAAGTATCGATCCAAGGAAATGGGCGGAGAAATAATACTAGACCTTTGTCACTAAACTACCGGTAAAAACATAAGTTTTGGTGATTTTAACTAAACTAAAGTAAGCATAAATAAATACATAATAAAAACTTAATAGATAATAGATAAAAAGCCTTGCTTAATACACAACCACAGCATGTCAACTAAGTCGGTTTTGGCACTAGAAGCATTCGGTCAATATTCCAATTTAAGACAATCAGTATCCCTTTCGGGAATCCTAACATGACAATAATTCGGAAAGCTAAAACGATAAACACATTTTAACCACCTAAAATTGTTCTTTAACGTGCAATTGATAAATGTCTATGAAAATCTCTTAAAAATAAGCTAGTCATCCATTAGGAGTTTTCTAACCGCACTTAATCAAGGAAAGAGACACCGATAAACACAATGCAACCACCGAGACAAGCATAAACTAGATTAAGGGTATGTTTGGAAAAAGTAGCTGGTGGCTGCTAGCTGGAAGCTGTAAGCTGGTAGCTGGTGGCTGGAAGCTGGTAGCTGTAGCTGGTAGTTAGTAGCTGTAGCTTTTTAGATATATTTGGTGTTTGGTAGAGTAGCTGGAGCTTTTAATAAAATGTATAAAATGACCAAAATGGACATAACTAAAAATTTAGAAAGTTGATGCATTAAAAAGTTTCCTATTTTTAGAGGTTAAAATAGTCATTTTTTCCCTAAAAGCTTGTAGCTCCTTCTAAACGCTACTAGTAGTAGCGTTCAACCAAAAGCTTCAAGCTCCTAACCTAAAAGCTTAAAGCTCCTTCAACCAAACAAGACTTTTTATTGAGTAGGAGCTTTTTCTTAAAAGCTTAAAGCTAGAAGCTCCTAAAAGCTCCTAAAAGCTCCATGCCAAACATACCCTAAATCACAACCGAGTTCATTTTACAAATCTTGCACAATAATTCACTAAGAAAGCAATTTTGGCCTAAACTACTAACTAAGCTAACAAATCATGGCAAGAATTTATAACGACACCATCTAACCCGTTAAGGTCCTTACGTGACGGCAAGCTCTCTTGATTAACAATAATTATATTTTATTAAATCACTAACCATTTCTAGTATCATGATGCATACATTTAAACCAAGCTAAACTAGTTAACCAAATTTAAAGTTTACTAATACAAGATTAATTAAGCTTCATTTTTCAACTATCTTAACTAACCAAATACCAATCATCCAACATAATTACTTATAATCAAGAATTCAATATCAATAACAAGGTTGCAAACTAATCATCAAAGATTAACATAGAAAATACTTCAAAGTGTCATTACAAACAAAGTTTAACAAACTAATGGTTATAATCTAGCAAGGGATTGTTGTGTTTTTGCCCAAAGGCTACAATAATACATAAACATTAATCTAAGTACTTGAAAGATTAACAAAATCATGGAAAGATTAGAAAACCAAACCATAAACAAGTACTAGACTAAGGATCCGGGTAGTAATGGAGCTAAACGGCACAATGTGGCTTGAATCCGGGTCAAAAGCAAAGGCTCCGGAGCCTGTAAATTCGCCTGTGAAGCTCCCAAAAATCCAGAATGTCGAACAGAATGTTTCTGTTCTGTTTTTATATTTTTTCGCTGTGGCACGGTCGTTCTTCATATGGCACGACCGTGCACTTTAAGCAATTATTGGGGATGGCACACCATACTGCATGACGTCATCAGATCGTTGACCAGATTCGAAATCGCACGACCGTTCTTCCTGTGGCACGGTCGTTCTTCGCCGGGACAGTGTTGCACGAGCTGTTGCACCTGTGGTGCAATTCCGAGGTTTTTGCTGATGTTCGGAGTCGCACGGTCGTTCCTCGGATGGCACGTCCGTGCGTCCCCGGGATGGCCTTGTATGCCTTGCACTCCTAGTCACACCCTCGTTCATTGCCGGACAAATCACCAACTGTCGGAGATGCACGGTCGTGCATCAGGTCGCACGACCGTTCCACAGGCCCAGGTCAGTTTCCTTAACAGAATGTCCGCATCTTCGTCGTTTTTTCCGGAAAGTCCTCGTTTTTGCTATCATCTTGTCTGGTATGTTGTTTTAGGCCTGTAAACAAAAGTGTAGATATTTAAGTATCCGAATGACGGTTTTACGGCCAAAAACGCATAAAATAGGGGTAAAACGGGGGACTAAAATATGTGTAAATTAGCGAATATCAGACATCCCTTATCATAAAAAAAAATGAAGTATGGCAATAAACAAACAAGTTCCTCAAAAGAAACTTTGTTTGAAAATGTTTTGTTTGGACAAAAGTCACAAAAACAAAAAGTTTTACGACGACCGACGCTTTTTACGCTTTTCGCCCTTTTTACTAACCACTAACCCAAACCACCTACCTTTAACCTAAGCCTAACCCTTCCCCAAAGTCCTCTTGATATTTACAAAGGTGTATAGTTAAAAAGGAGGATGATTGATTGCTTGGCAAGGATATGGTAGGAGTAAGTTCCATGCCAGTCCCGAGTGTTTCACAAAAATACATCTTCGGCTGAGTGTTGAGTGATCTCCCGTGAGGTATGTGAACTTGTATATAAATGAGATTTTAAAGAGGCATGTTATGCCCAAATAAGTAATTTCTCTTATGAAACTTTCAAAATAAATCATAACGAATAGGATTGTAAATAACATAAAAATAAAAGCCTAATAAAGATCTTGGATTCCCGACACTCAAGACAAGCCCAAAACTTCTCTTCTACCCATTCCATTTGGGAGTGTAAGCCACATTATAAAGAGTTTTGCTTGAGGACAAGCAAAGATTCAAGTGTGGGGGTATTTAATGTGTGTAAAATGCAACATATAAATTACATCAAATGAGGCATAAAACTAACCCTTTTTTAGTACTAATGTTGGAAAAAATGTGCTTTTGTCTTTCTTTTGTATTTTCAGGGTTAATTGAGCCTAAATGAACAGAAGGAGCAAATATCCAGCAAAATCTAACATAATTACAAGAAAAGGAATAAACGTGGCATGCCCGACCCCTCGACAGCATCTTCCCAAGCAAAAACAAGCAAACAGAAGGCTGACCACGCCCCGTGCCCAGCGGACACGGGGGCGTGCTCAGGTGTCTGCAGAAAAGACAAAGTTGTAGAAGCTTCTATTTCCCGACACGGGGACGTGACCAGCCAACACGGCTGTGGTCAACGCTAAGATTCGCAGAATCTAAGCAAATCTTGATAGTACAGATACGTTTCTGCACACGGGGCCGTGCCTAGCGGACACGGGGGCGTGTGGAGCTAATACATACAAAATGCAATTAATGAAGAAAGAGAAAGTTGATGAACACGGGGCTGTGCCCAGCGGACACGGGGCCGTGTCCGGGCTTCTGTGCAAGCTATAAATAGGGGTGCTTGGTTCACTTCAAAGGCATCCCTTGGCAAACCACCTCTCTCACACATCACCCACACTCCACCACCATCACAACCCACATCCACCACCATCATCTATCATCCATCATAGAGTGTGTGTAGTAGTCTCGGGATCCAAGATTGATAGTAAGAGTTCTTGACAATCAAAGGCCATGTTTGCCTAAGTCTCTTACATCACTTGGTGAAGACAAGTATTTAGTGTAATACTTTTGTTTTTTAATCTTTTCGCACTTTTTATTTGGTTTTGTATTAATGACTTTAATAACTAGTTTCTTATGTTGAAGGTGAAACTTCCTTATCATTTGTCTGTGGTGTCTTGGCGTTATTTTACTGTCTATATACCATAAAAGATTTACACCATTCATATCTCTACGGTCTATATAGAGATATGTTGGCTACCTGGTCGGGGGTTAAGGGAATGGTTTGGTAAGGTTCTTGCCTTGTTCAGTGTATAGATCCTGCAAGGACCTGGGTCAAGCTTACTAGGACCTCCTTCAATATCCACTGGTATTGGATGGCGGGGGTGCGAATGGCTTGATCCCCTCATATGTAAACTACTATTAATACATTAACCCGGCTACTTGGGATTGTATCCCTGCTGACTCAAACCACTTAGCCGAGGGTAACGTCACCTTCAAAAGAGGGGCCTACCACATTACGCATTAATAACTTAATTAATTATCTTCCAATATTCCAACCCTTTAGGATTGTATCCTTGCTGACTCAAACTACTGGGTTGAGGGTAACGTCACCTTCAAAAGAGGGGCCTACTACTATAACTAAGATAATCCCTTAAAAAGTATAAAAGTGCGGAAATCATCAAAGGTTACACTAAAGGCGAGTCGGATCCAAGTGATTCATCTTGTCTATCTGTTTTTATTTTTTTTATGTTAAAAACCTTTTTCTAAATTTTTTATTTGATTAGACGTTGAGGATAAACCGGTACTAAAAGCTCTTGTGTCCTTGGACGACCTCGGTATCTTACCAACGCTATACTACGCTCACGATGGGTTCACTTGCCCATATGTGTGTTTAGTGTTAGTAAAATATCGTGTTTTATAAATTTAAAACTTGACTAAAGTGTTAAAATGGCTTAAAATATACATAAAAACTTATAAAACACCGCACACATTAATAATCTGATAATAACTTAACAAAAATTTAATGTGATAATGCATGATAGCTTATTTTCTTTGTTAATCACTTAAAACACAATTCATATTGAATCAAATCATATGCCCTCTGTTAATAATTTAAAACACAATTTGATGTGATACTGCATGATAGCTTGAGTTCTCTGTGTATAAAGTTATGAGCTTAAAACAAAGTGCATACTGCATGATACCTTATGTCCACTATTAATAATTTAAAACACAAGTTGATGTGATACTACGTGATTGCTCATGTCCCTTGTTATGTACTTAAAACACAATTCATCCACATGATAAATTATGCCCCCTGTTAATAACTGTTATACATGAAACGTAAACAAAACCTAGATCACAATATGGATAATCTAGGCTGGTATATAAAATTAAAACACAATCTAATGAAAATGTTTATCATGCAGCGTGATACTTTGTCAATGTATTTGGATAATGTTGGGAATCCAGCGGGCAGGAAGATCAGATAAGTTGAGCCGGTGAGATTGGAGATGCCATTGCGTACAAAGCATAAGGTAACCGACTGTGGCTTTTTTGTGATGCGCTACATGGAAATGTACAAAGGCGTGACTGGGAAAGCTTGGGAATGTGGATTCTCAAACGAGTGCACAAATGCTGGTGAGATAACGTACAAAGAACGCAAAGAAATTGATGATCTTAGGAGTAAGTACGTTGCGAAGATGCTTCTAAGTGACGCAAAAACATACAGAAAATTTGTTGAAGCTGACGTTGCTAGATATAAAAAGTTGACGGACGATGAAAAAAAGAGGCTCGAAGCGGCAGCCTTTGATGCAATCATGGAAAGATTGGACAATTGAATTAACATGGGATGTCTTCCAAAAACAATAATAACATTTCGTTGGTGGTGGTTTCTTGAATATTATGCCTTAACGTATGGTCAGTGATGTTAAGATGGGACAACTGAAGTAATATGGGATGTCTTTCAAAAACAATATTAACTTTTCGTTGGTGGTGTTATTTTGAATTTTATGGCTTAACATATAGTCGGTTATGTTTTTTTGAGTTTTATAGCGATAAAAATGTCATATATAACAGTTTGTACCTGTTCAACGTTGTGAATTTATGGCGATAATGTTAGTTTGTTTGGATCCACAAAAAATATGCGATTTGTAAAAATGTATACCAGCTTAAACACAACTAATACACTTTATGATATAATGTGAACTGGAAATCAAATTAGATATTTCATGGTATCTATAAACTGTGAACCAAGTTAAAACACATTCTTATAGCAGTAAAGGTAAACTGTATACCAAATTAGCTAGTATATGGGATTTGTAAAAAATGTAAAACACCGTAAAACATAGCATGAATTCTGTAGAGTATAAGACCAGGTTACATGTCATCACATTTACATAGAAAATGGGGTATTATAATGTGTGTGATTAGTAAAACACAATACTACATCATTTCAAAACCCCCAAAACCCATACAATGAATACGGTAGATAAAACACAGGGAGCAGTTCAAAAAAACAAAGTTACCCCTAAAACACACAATAACAAGAACACATAAGAGCTTAAGAAAATGTTTAAACCAACCTAGTTTAAAAATCAACAAAATAAATCCAATCAATCACATGGGAAAAATTAAAAACCAAAAGCGAAAGTTCAAAAAAACATTTTTTTTTTAAAAAGGGAACTACTCTGACATGTCTTCGTCATCCAGTCATTTCCCGATGTGTAAAACACATCATCAACATTGTTGGAACCAGGACCATCACCTTCAACAATTGTAGCAGCATCACCTTCAACGACTGTAGCAGCATTACCTTTAGCATTCCCCGAAGTGCCTACCTCAGGCACGACCACGCTGTATTTCCAACATGTTCGATTATTATGATGATATTTTTTATATATTGAACAGTTCTGCCGTTTACTTCCAGCCTGACTAATGGCTCACTCCTTTTGAGATTTCATGCATTTATGAGAACCACATCGTTTGAACCTGGTACCAACTGGAACACGGATATTGGCCATGCTCAATGGAGCAACCTCAACAGTTAAGCAAATCGATTACGTCATGTCTTGGGAGGTGCAATTATCTGAACCTCGTCGACGACTGACATAAACTGCTTGATGTGTTCACGAAAAGTACACAACTGGTCAAATTTTGAAACCAATTTGTTTACAACATACTCAGTTGCGTGACTAATCTCACGAACACAACAATTGACCTCCTCGCTATGATCTGGATCAACCCCATCAGAAAGAATTGACCCGGGTAATGTATAAATCAGTTGGCTACTTAAAATAAAAAAATAATGTAGAAATAACATAAAACACAATATCACCTCGAAGAACGCAGAGCATGGCTGATCGAGATCGTTAATAAAAAAACTTAATGAAATCACCGATATGATCTAATCTGACACTAGTACAACGATGAATTGCATGTTGAATCTCAAGTTGAACATCAAAAAATATAGTTTTGGTATATATCTGAATTGCTTGCCTCTCAATAACAAAATCACTCCACGGATCAGGCTTGGTGTAGCGAGTTTCATGATCGTTTTGTCGATGCTCATGTCTTTGGGCTTCAATAGCTGTGTCGAAGTGGCTAAGAAATTCAACCAAAGTGCACTTTGGATTGCTAATCTTGCCAAAAAAGTGATTCTCGCTTTCGGATCTAGATGAGGTCCGCATAAGTCTAAACATTTCTTCTTTGCGATAATAAGCTGGAATCCATGATTCGCAGAGCCCGTATATATACGTCAACCATTCATGGTCAGTTAATCCGAAATCATTTAAGATAGCTGCCCATTCAGTCTCAAACGCTTCAAGCAATAAAGAATCAGTCCAAACAACTGTAGACATTCTTTCCCTGAAATCGGTAGTTGAACATAGGGTAGCCCCGACCAGAGCAACATTTTAGCTTGTAGGGTAAAAATAAATAAATAACAGGAAAAAAACACATCTAAAAAACACACTAACATAAAAAAAGAGTAAATAGACCATTGTAGTAAGTTTATCCATGATGTGCCACATACATAACCGATGCCTCGACTCAGGCCAAACATCCACAATAGTCCTTTTCATCGCAGGGTCTTGGTCAGTAATGATTACGGGGGCGCGTACCCATATGCGTCCTTGATCACCTTAAGTAACCAACTATACGTCTCTGCCGTTTCAGAACCAAGAATTGCAGCACCAAGTGTGATGTTCCTGTTGTGAGTATCAATCCCAGTGAAAGGGACATACATCATGTTATACCTACAAAAATAAACAGATTGTAATCACAAAATATCAGAATGTATTTATAACACAGCAGGGCTAAAACACAATGCATATAGAAAAATGAATCTCGTCGTTACTTGTTCCGCTTGTAGGTAGCATCAAAGGATACGTCTCCAAACATATAAAAATTCCTCTTCATGTCCTCGTCAGCCCAGAAAATACACTTCGACACACCTTCATCCGTCGTTTGATATTCGCAAGAAAAGTTCGGTAAAAACTCTTTTTTTCCTCACTAGTCGCTTGAAAAACATTTCAGCATCAAACTCCCCGTTGAACAAATTTAATTCTCTTTTGAAAATTTTGAAATCAACTTTGGTCGCACTGACTTTATCGAACCCTCCACACACCTCCTTCGTAATATTAAATGCAAGAACAAGACCAATGTTTAGATTTGACATCTTATTTATCATCTCTTCGTGCTCACGATTAACACCTCTGTTTTCCTTAAGCAAATGTAAATCTTCTTCGTGCACAAAATCATGGTTGTGCGCCTCTGTGAAATGATATAGCTCATACTTCTTGGCATCATTCAGCTTTATTCTGATCATCGCTTAGCATCTAGTCCTTTTGGATGGTACCCTACTGATGCGGGTTGGTGTGTATATGGATTTAAGTATATTTTAAGCTCTTTTTACACGTTAGTCAAGTTTTAAATTTATAAAACACGATATTTTACTAACACCAAACACACATATGGGAAAGTGCACCCATCGTGAGCGTAATATAGTGTTGGCAAGATACCGAGGTCGTCCAAGAACACAAGAGCTTTTAATACCGGTTTATCCTCAACGTCTAATCAAATAAAAAAGTTAGAAAAAGGATTTAAACTAGAAAAATAAAAACTAACTAAAATGCTGAAAAATAAAATAAAAATAAAACAGATAGACACGATGAATCACTTGGCTCCGACTCGTGTTTAGTGTAACCTTTGATTATTTCCGCACTTTTGCATTTTTTAAGAGATTATCTTAGTTATTGTAGTAGGCCCCTCTTTTGAAGGTGACGTTACCCTCAACCCAGTAGTTTGAGTCAGCAAGGATACAATCCAAAAGGGTCGGATTATTGAAAGATAATTAATTAAGTTATTAATGCATATTATGGTAGGCCCCTCTTTTGAAGGTGACGTTATCCTCGGCTAAGTAGTCTGAGTCAGCAGGGATACAGTCCTAAGTACCCGGGTTAAAGTATTAATAGTAGCTTACATATGAGGGGATCAAAGAGTTTGGACCCCCGCCATCCAATACCGGTGGGTATTGAAGGAGGTCCTACTAAATTTGACCCAGGTCCTTGCAGGATCTATACACTGAACAAGGCAAGACTCTTACCAAACCGTTCCCTTAACCCCCGACCAGGTAGCCAACATAACTCCATATAGACCGTGGAGATATGAATGGTGAAAATCTTTTATTTTATATAGACAGTAAAATAATGCCAAGACACCACAGACAAATGATAAGGAAGAATCACCTTCAACATAAGAAACTAGTTATTAAAGTCATTAATACATAACTAAGTAAAAAGTGCGAAAAGATTAAAAATAAAAAGTATTACACTAGACAATTATCTTCACCAAGTGATGTAAGAGACTTAGGCAAACATGGCCTTTGATTGTCAAGAACTCTTACGATCAATCTTGGATCCCGAGACGACTCACACACTCTATGATGGACAATGGATGATGGTGGTGGATGATGGTGTTGTGATGGTGGTGGGTGGTGGGTGAAGTGTGAGAGAGGTGGTGTGCCAAGGGATGGTTTGCAAATGAGCCAAACACCCCTATTTATAGGCTGAACAGTAGCTCGGGCACGGCCTTGTGTCCATCCTCCTTCTCTGTCTTCATTAATTGCTCTTGTCTGCATTAGTTGACCACGGCTCCGTGTCCGCTGGGCACACCCCCATGTGCAGAAGCATATCCTTACTATCAAGATTTGCCTGGATTCTGCGAATCTTATAGTTGACTACGACCCCGTGTCCACTGAGCACGGCCCCGTGGTGGGCGATAGAAGCTTCTACAACTTTGTCTTTTATGCTGACACTTGGGCACGCCCCCGTGTTCACTGAGCACGGGGCGTGTTCAGCCTTCTGTTCTCTTGTTTTGCTTGGGAATATGCTGTCGAGGAGGTCGGGCATGCCACGTTTGTTCCTTTTCTTGTATTTATGTTAGATTTAGCTGGCTTTTTGCTTCTTTTGTTAATTTGAGCTCATTTAATCCTGAAAATACAAAAGGAAAACAAAAACACACTTTTTCCAACATTAGTACTAAAAAAGGGTTAGTTTTATGCCACAATTGATGTAATTTATATGTTGCATTTTGTGCACATCAAATACCCCCACACTTGAATCTTTGCTTGACCTCAAGCAAAACTCTTTATAATGTGGCTTTACACTCCCAAAAGGAATGGGTAGAAGAGAAGGTTTTTGGGCTTGTCATAGAGTGTCGGGATTTCCAAGATTTTTTATTAAGTTTTATTTTTATTTATTTACAAACCTATTCGTCATGATTTATTTAAAACTTTTCATAAGATAAATTACTTATTAGGGCATAACATGCCTCTTTAAAATTCTATTTATATACAAGTTCACATACCTCATGGGGGATCACTCAACACTCGGCCGAAGATGTATTTTAGTGAATCACTCGAGAGCGGCATGGAACTTACTCCTACCATAGGCTTGCCAAGCAATCAATCCTCCTCCTTTTTAACTATATACCTTTGTAAATATCAAGAGGAATTTTTGGGTGAAGGGTTAGGCTTGGGTTAAAGGTAGGTGGTTGGGTTAGTGGTTAGTAAAAAAAAGGCGAAAAGGGTAATAAGCGTCGGTTTTCGTAAGACTTTTTATTTTTGCAATTTTTATTTTGATGAAGCCATTTTTCAAACAAAGTTATTTTTGATGAACTTGTTTGTTTATTTTTCTTTTGCTTCATCATCAACATATATATATATATATATATTTTGAAAAGTCATACGAAAATCCGAGCTTGCTACTAAAACAAAGGGTTAAAAATAAAAAAAAGGTTTGGGTGAAAGGGTGTTTGGTTTGGGTTAAGAAATGAAAAGGTTTAGGATCAAAGGGGTTAACTAGGGGGATTTTGAGTAGGTGGTAAAAAAAGAAAAATAATGGTGTAGAAATAAAAAGGGTTAGTCCTAATGCCTCCGTCATTTACTTACTCAGGTTTAAGTTGGTAAGGACCGGGAATGTATCGTCGTGGCAAGTTCTAGAGTTGTAAGAACCAAGCGGCTATTCACACAAGAAACGAAAAATGAGCATTTAGTTTAAAGATATGTATTTGTATGCTCAAGTATATATAATCAAATTTTAACTAAGCTTGTCATGCCGTTTCATAATTTTCTTATGATAGTTCTTTTTATCACGACGCTATCGGTTGTAAATTTGTAAAAATATAACCTTTTTAGAACTTGAAATTCCCAAGTTAAACCTAGACAAGTAAAAAAAATGAAAAAAATTTGAAAAAATTTGGGGTGATTAGCGGTTCCAATAGAGTTTTGTGTAAGGCTTGTGATTAGGACTTGCAAGATTCAAAGTTTTAGCATCCCCCCCCCCCACACTTAAATTACACATTGTCCTCAATGTGTCCCAGAAATAAGTTTTTAGGTTGATTGAATGTGTAAAAATGTGTTAAAAAGCAAAATTTATGTTACTGGGCGTCTGGACACGACCCCGTGGTGTCCAGGCACTGCCCCGTGTTCAGTCGTCAGTAACAAAAAGTTGTAAAAAGAAACAGAAGCCTGGACACGGGGGCGTGTTGGGTGAACACGACCCGTGTCCAGTTTACCTGAACTGGGCATTTCCTGCAGACTGTGCAGCACGGGGCCGTGTTGGGTGGACACGGCCTGTGCTGAACTTGCTGTAATGAAGAAAATTTCGTCGGATGGCCCTGTTTTCGTGCATGGGGTGCTGGTTCATTTTCCCTTGTTATCCTTCACCATCCCGAGTGTGTTTTATTCCTGAAAATTAAAACTAAACTAGAAAACATAAAAATTAATCTAAACTAAACTAAGGATAGTTCCGCGGAATGCCTCCGTGGTGCGCCACGTTTATAAGGGTCCTTTGCTAGACCCAAAGCCTGGTCATATGTTACCCAAGTGGGATGTTTTGCATCCCATGCTACACCGTCGGAGAGCGTCATCCAAGCTTGAGTCTATGACCCTCATGTAGTTGACCGGGTCTTCGTCTTTTACTATTTTTCCGACTCTATACTTCACTTCCTCGTCCCCAAACTTCAATGTTAGTGTTCCGTCATTCATATCTACCACTGCTTGGGCAGTGGCTAGAAATGGCCTCCCTAGGATGAGAGGGACTTCGATGTCTTCTTCCATGTCTAGTATGACAAAGTCGGTCAGGAAGACGAAATTGTCGACTTTGACCTATAGATTTTCAGCGACACCTTGTGGATATTTGACGGATCTGTCGGTAAGTTGTATGCTCATCTTTGTAGGGCTCGTTTTTCCTAGGCTGAGTCGTTTGAACATTGATGCGGGCATGAGGTTGATGCTAGCCCCAAGATCGGCTAGTTCATTGCGAATGGGGGATTCCCCAATCGAGCAAGGAATCGTGAAGCTTCCAGGATCAATTTTCTTTTGTGGGAGTTTGTTGAGTAGTAAGGCGGAGCATTCTTCGCCTAAGTTAACTAATTGCAATGATTCAATTTTCCTTTTATGAGTGAGGAAGTCCCTCATAAATTTTGAATATTTAGGCATTTGAGTTAGGACTTCGATAAATGGAATATTAACATGCAATTGTTTTAGTAAATTTTTGAACTTTGCGAATTGCTCATCGGTCTTTTGACTAATTAACCGTCCGGGGTATGGAACCAGAGGAGTCTTAGTAGGCTCTTGAACTGGTGAAGAAGGCTTCTCTTGTTGGGGCGCGGGTGGAGTTGTGGTTTGGCTAGATTGGCTTCTTTCAGTTGGTGGAAGTGGAGCCTCTTCGGGACCCACGGTACGGTTTCTCAATGTTATGAGATGTACTTGCGCCTTTGGGTTGGTCTCGGTATTACTTGGTAACGCGCCTTGTGGTCTCTCGTAGAAATTTTGAGCTATTTGATTTAATTGTTTTTCAATGTTTTGAATGCTAGCTTGTTGATTTCTAAAATTCGATTCCAATTGCTGAAATCGATCCGAGTTTTTCTTTTCGGTGTCGGAGATGAGGCGAGATACAGTATTTTCAAGCCTTTCTCGTCCACCTTGTTGTTGAGAAAATTTTTGTGGTTGTTGAAAGTTAGTTCGTTGGTTTTGTTGGTTACTACTATTGCCGGGATCTCTCCAACCAAGATTGGGGTGGTTACGCCATCCTTGGTTGTAGGTACCCGTTGGAGGACCCGACGGCCTAGGTCTATTATCAATGTAGTTTACCATTTCCGTTTGATCATCAAATTCTTTCATACAACTCCAATTTTCATGTGGCCCAACACACCCCTCACAAGCCATAACCGAGACCGTTTTTGCCATTTCTAACTTTTTGATTTTTGAAGAAAGGGCTTCGATTTGGGCTTGTAAAGAAGTGCTTTCATCATCCTTATGGGCGCCCGGGGCAATAGATTTAGTGCCTCGGGGAATGTGCCACTGAAAATTGGTCTGAGCAATTTCCTCAATTTGATTATATATTTCATTTGGGCGACGATTACCTAGAAGTCCCCCGGAGCTAGAATCAAGTGTTTGTCTTGTGTGTGGCAACAACCCATTGTAGAAAGTGGATACTTGTTGCCATACCGCAAGACCATGATGAGGACACTTTCTTAGTAGCTCCTTGAACATTTCCCAAGTTTCATATAAGGATTCCCCATCCTCTTGTGAATATGTATTAATTTCAGTCATTAATTTAGCCGTTTTAGCAGGAGGGAAATACTTATATAGAAACTTTTGGGCTAGTTCATCCCAGGTGTTTACCGAGCCAACTGGGAGGGTATTAAGCCAAGCCTTAGCTCGGTCTTTTAGTGAAAATAGAAACATCCGAAGGCGGATGGCGTCGTTTGATGCTCCATTGATCCGAAAGGTATCACATATTTCTAAGAAATTAGTATTATGTAGATGGGGATCCTCGTCCGCAAGCCCATGGAAGGTTGCGGAGTTTTGAAGCATTTTTATCAAATGTTGCCAAAGTTCGAAGTTATTGGCTTCGACATTCGGTGCATTGATAGCGGCGCCGAGATTACCTACAGTGGGTCGTAGGTAATCCATGAGGGTACGTTGGTCCGCCATTGGAAGTGAGTCCCCCGAAACTTTCTTTTGGTTTTTAGCTTTAAGTCTTTTTCTGAGAAAGCGTTCGGGTTCTTCTAGAGGTTCTTTTATGTCTCTACTAGAACTGGAGCTCATACACTACGTAGGAAGTTCAAATGTGGCGCCTGGGTTCCAAGTCCTGCAATAAATACAGAAAAGAACGTTGGTCAGAAGGTTCACCACGCCCCGTGCTCAGGTGAACACGGCCCGTGGTCGGAGATACAGTGATTGTTTTCCGGATCCCTGTTACTGGGGAGTTGGACACGGCCCCGTGTTGCACCAACACGGCCCCGTGCTCAACCCTCCGTAACTCAGAAAATAAAAACTGCTAGTGACAATGCTGGGCACTACCCGTGTCCGACCAGGCACAGACCGTGCCGAGCTCTGCAGAAACTGAAAAACTAAGAAAAATCCTAAAAAACAGAAAAATTAGAAAAAAACGATTAGGCCGTTGATTCCTAACTTTCTTAAAATCCCTGTGTCCCCGGCAACGGCGCCAAAAACTTGATGCGGGTTGGTGTGTATATGGATTTAAGTATATTTTAAGCCCTTTTTACACGTTAGTCAAGTTTTATATTTATAAAACACGATATTTTACTAACACCAAACACACATATGGGTAAGTGCACCCATCGTGAGCGTAGTATAGTGTTGGCAAGATACCGAGGTCGTCCAAGGACACAAGGGCTTTTAATACCGGTTTATCTTCAACGTCTAATCAAATCAAAAAGGTAGAAAAGGATTTAAACTAGAAAAATAAAAACTAACTAAAATGCTGAAAAATAAAATAAAAATAAAACAGATAGACAGGATGAATCACTTGGCTCCGACTCGTGTTTAGTGTAACCTTTGATTATTTCCGCACTTTTGCATTTTTAAGAGATTATCATAGTTATTGTAGTAGGCCCCTCTTTTGAAGGTGACGTTACCCTCAACCCAGTAGTTTGAGTCAGCAAGGATACAATCCTAAAGGGTCGGATTATTGAAAGATAATTAATTAAGTTATTAATGCATATTATGGTAGGCCCCCCTCTTTTGAAGGTGACATTACCCTCGGCTAAGTAGTCTGAGTCAGCAGGGATACAGTCCTAAGTAGCCGGGTTAAAGTATTAATAGTAGCTTACATATGAGGGGATCAAAGAGTTTGGACCCCCGCCATCCAATACCGGTGGGTATTGAAGGAGGTCCTACTAAATTTGACCCAGGTCCTTGCAGGATCTATACACTGAACAAGGTAAGACTCTTACCAAACCGTTCTCTTAACCCCCGACCAGGTAGCCAACATACATCCATATAGACCGTGGAGATATGAATGGTGAAAATCTTTTATTTTATATAGACAGTAAAATAATGCCAAGACACCACGGACAAACGATAAGGAAGAATCACCTTCAACATAAGAAACTAGTTAATACATAACCAAGTAAAAAGTGCGAAAAGATTAAAAATAAAAAGTATTACACTAGACACTTGTCGTCACCAAGTGATGTAAGAGACTTAGGCAAACATGGCCTTTGATTGTCAAGAACTCTTACGATCAATCTTGGATCCCGAGATGACTCACACACTCTATGATGGACAATGGATGATGGTGGTGGATGATGGTGTTGTGATGGTGGTGGGTGGTGGGTGAAGTGTGAGAGAGGTGGTGTCCATTGGGCACGACCCCATGTCCATCCTCCTTCTCTGTCTTCATTAATTGCTCTTTTCTGCATTAGTTGACCACGGCCCCGTGTCCGCTGGGCATGCCCCCGTGTGCAGAAGCATATCTGTACTATCAAGATTTGCCTGGATTCTGCGAATCTTATAGTTGACCACGGCCCCGTGTCCGCTGAGCACGACCCCGTGGTGGGCGATAGAAGCTTCTACAGCTTTGTCTTTTATGCTGACACTTGGGCACGCCCCCGTGTTCACTGAGCACGGGGCGTGTTCAGCCTTCTGTTCTCTTGTTTTGCTGGAGAAGATGCTGTCGAGGAGGTCGGGCATAGCACGTTTGTTCCTTTTCTTGTATTTATGTTAGATTTAGCTGCCTTTTTGCTTCTTTTCTTAGTTTGAGCTCATTTAATCCTGAAAATACAAAAGGAAGACAAAAACACACTTTTTCCAACATTAGTGCTAAAAAAGGGTTAGTTTTATGCCACAATTGATGTAATTTATATGTTGCATTTTGTGCACATCACCTACGTACCCACCTGTCAAAAGGTTGTTCAGCTAAAGTATCCACCAGTCGAAACTCTTTGTGGCCCTCTTTGGATAGAAAAAAAAATACTTATTTATTAAAATACCACGATTTTCATGTTGTTTGCCCTTCCTAACTGTCCAACCTCCAGCATCTGCATAAGCTTTGCAACAGTTATACGCAGCATCAACTGTGTCAAATAACATGCCCTCTGCTGGAGTCAACGAAGATGATGAATTTGGAATATATGTCTTTGTTTCCGAGTTAGGAGAAACTTGTTCCACGCCACGTGGTTGGTAATTGGGAACATCTACAAACATGACAAAAAATGCATACACATCATTAACGTATACTAAAACGTTTACCACACACTTAAAAGAAATCTACACAAAAGTGAACCTTAAAACACATTGGATCTAAAAGACAGAAAAACCAAAACTGTTTTTAAACAAACATAAAACACAAAGACAAAAATTGATTTTAAACACTGAAACACACTGATCTTATTCAAAAAAAAAAAAAAAAGACAAATAAATTCACAAACATGTTGCCCAACAAAATAACACATTGTGTTATCTAACAACAATGAGCTTTGATCTAAATAAAAACAAAACACATACTGACATAAAAAACTTAGGTGATTTTTTAACACTTAACACACAACTGATTTAATGAACATAAAACACATTGTGTTGAAATCCTTCAATGCCACATGTCACATTCTTATTGCTTCCTAGACTTTCTAGGAAAAACACACTTTCAAGCCAACTCTCACTCATATATATATATATATATATGTGTGTGTGTGTGTGTGTGTGTGTGTTAGTTAACGTACAATAGGGTTATCGTACGATACGTACGCGATCATCCCAGCCGTACGATCTGGTGCGAATTCAATCTTCCACATGCGATTTTGTCCATCTACACACCCCGTGCCATTTTTCACATTACCCCATGCTAACCATTTTTTCACATGCGATATTCAATGATTTTGTCCATCTACACACCCCATGCCATTTTTCACATTACCCCATGCTAGCCATTTTTTCACATGCGATATTCAATCTTCCATATGCTATTTTGTAAATCTACACACCCCATGCCATTTTTCACATTACCACATGCTAGCCATTTTTCACAAGCGATTTCATTTGCATGGGATTTCAAACATGCAATTTCATTGCATTTTCAAGCCATGCGATTTCATTTGCCTTTTTATAACATGCGAAGATTGAATTCGCACCAGATCGTACTGCTGGGATGATCGCGTACGTATCGTACGATAAGCCCTATATAGAGGTCAGTTAACGTACAATAGGGCTTATCGTACGATACGTACGCGATCATCCCAGCCGTACGATATGGTGCGAATTCAATCTTCCACATGCGATTTTGTCCATCTACACACCCCGTGCCATTTTTCACATTATCCCATGCTAGCCATTTTTTCACATGCGATATTCAATCTTCCACATGCGATTTTGTCCATCTACACACCCCATGCCATTTTTCACATTACCCTATGCTAGCCATTTTTTCACATGCGATATTCAATCTTCCACATGCGATTTTGTCCATCTACACACCCCATGCCATTATTCACATTACCCCATGCTAGCCATTTTTCACATGCGATATTCAATCTTCCACATGCTATTTTGTAAATCTACACACCCCATGCCATTTTTCACATTACCACATGCTAGCCATTTTTTCACATGCGATTTCATTTGTATGGGATTTCAAAGATGCGATTTCATTGCATTTTCAAGCCATGCGATTTCATTTGCCTTTTTATAACATGCGAAAATTGAATTCGCACCAAATCGTACGGCTGGGATGATCGCGTACGTATCGTACGATAAGCTCTATTGTACGTTACACTTTTTCTATATATATAGGGGAAGGTTCATTGGGGAACACTAAAAAAGTGGGGAACAGCGGGGAACCAACTCAAACGAACTCCGATTGGACTCATTCCAGCGGCGTAGGAACCGACTCGTCGAGCCCTAACTAAGATCTCTTAACCCTAAACCCTAAACCCTAAATCCTAACTCCTAAACTCTAAACCCTAAAGTTAAAAAATTAGGTTAAAATCTAAGCTAAACCGTGAAATCTAAACTATAAACCCTAAAAGCTAAACCCTAAACCCTAAAGCTAAACCCTAAACCCTAATATATTTAGGGTTTAGGGGTTATGATTTAGGGTTTAGGGTTAAGAGATCCTAGTTAAGGTTTGACGAGTCGGTTCTAACGCCGCTGGAATGAGTCCAATCGGAGTTCGTTTGAGTCGGTTCCCTACTGTTCCCCACTTTTTTAGTATTCCCCAATGAACCTCACACTATACATATATAGGGTAAGGTTCATGCGAGAACCACCTTTATTGCGAGAACCGCGAGAACCAATAACCCCCACCCCCACCCCCCCCCCCCTAAAAAAATCCTAACCCTCCCCCCCCACCCCCCCAAAAACCTAAACCCCCCTCCCCCACCCCCCAAAAACCTAACCCCCCCCCCCCCCCCCCCAAGATAAAATGCTAAAAACTAAACCCCCAAAAACCCTTAAAAAATCTAAATTTTTTTTATGTTAAAATCGCTACTTTTAGTAGCCAAATTTTTTTTTTTTGCTACTAAAAGTAGCGATTTTTTTATAAAAAATATTAAAAAAAAATTTGTGTGTTTTTTAGGCATTTTTTATCGCGGTTCTCGCAATAAATTTTTATTTTTTTAATTTTTACGTATTTTCATTCTTCCTATTTTAACTATATACACAAAAGTCTCTTTTAGGCATTACAACAAACACCCGGTAGATTAGTGTAAGATCAGTTAAACTGAAGACGCCAATAATCCCATTTAAGATCTAATGTAGTCTGGCATTCATATTCAATACAATGGCCCATGGCCTTATAGCTTAGTGGTATCTTAGGGTTGAGATAAAGCTTTGAGACCAATAGGTCATGGGTTCTATTCCCACAAGGGGAGTTTTCCCATATTTATTGGGTTTACTCCTGAATTGAAGTATAGTCATTATGCCTAGTAGAGATAGATATGATCAAGTGGTTCTGCTGATGTCGCAATGATGTGGTTCGTTAGTGATCCAAATTTGCCATTTAAAAAAAATTCAATACAATGACAGTAACAGGTATAGTAACGAAGCAAGTGACATTATCAATGTCAAAGACTATAAATTATATAAAATTTGTGCATGAGTCACAATGTCACATGATGATGGAGTGTGGGCATGTATAATGTGAATGATAATAATATTCAGATGATCATCTTGAAGTTTTACAAAGTTTAGACTTACAAGTTACATGAACATGGATGACACCAGAACCGGCAGCGACTATCCAGCAGTCGAGTCACCGCTACTCAACAACTTCGTTCGCGGCTTCGTTGACTACAAAGGTCATCCTGTCCTCAGAGCAAAATCCGGTTCTTGGCGATCTGCATATTTCATATCAGGTAACATTAAGCCTCTCGAACACACACTCGAATTAGTACAAGTTTTCAACCTTTTAATGTTGTATTCAGGTGTCGAATTGGCGGAGAGATTTGCGTACAATGGAGTCAGTTCAAATCTAATCACGTACTTGACCGGACCATTGGGACAGTCGACCGCAAAAGCTGCTGAGAATGTCAACGCCTGGTCTGGAACGGTGTCGCTTCTTCCCCTAGTCGGAGCTTTCATCGCAGATGCTTTTCTTGGTCCATACCTCACAATTATAATTGCTTCTCTGCTCTATGTTCTGGTTTGCAAATGTTTTCATTTTCACTTTGGAACAGGGGTGGCTCAAGGAAGTGAAATAAAGCAACATAAGTCGAGAAAATTACCAAAATAAACATTTTGACTCTAGATTTAATCAAAATAAACATTCATTTTTAATATTTTCAAATACACCAATCAAAGTGCACCACATAAGCATAGCCGGCTAAGAATATTGTAATCTAGCTGCCGTGGAAATAAATGAAAAGTACGATTGATCCACAAAAGAAAAACAATAAACGTGTAAAGAGCCAAATAAATTTCGCGGAGCTTTTTCTGATCCAGCAACATTGGATGTTTTTCTGGACCGGTATTACTTTTTGGACCGGTAATACTTTTCAAGGATATTAGTGCCCGCTCTTTACATGTGTATTGTTTCATTGGATGTTTTTCTGGACCGGTATTACTTTTCAAGGATATTAGTGCCGGCTAAATTTAGCATGTTTTGATTGGTTGGTTTTGGAAATGTTATGATATAGGAATCATAAGATCGAAACCGAAATAATTTAATTTTTGATCCACTTGGAGACAAAAGCTTGAGCCAGTCCCTACTTTGAAATTTGAATGATCACCAAATTAATCAAGAAAATTAATGATAAACAGGCACTTGCATTGCTGGCTTTTTCGACGGTGATTCCAACTGACTGTAATGCCATTGATGGGTCATCATGTTCACCTCAGCTCCAAGTTATCATATTTTTCATGTCCTTATATCTTGTAGCGTTTGCCCAAGGTGGACAGAGGCCATGTGTTGAGGCTTTTGGGGCTGACCAGTTTGATGCAAATCATCCAGAAGAACTCAAATCTAAAAGCTCATTCTTCAACTGGTGGTTTTTTGGATCATGTGCAGCGCCTACAATTGGGATCTTTGTCCTTAGTTACATTCAAGATAACCTTAGTTGGGGTCTTGGCTTTGGGATTCCTTGTGTTATCATGGGTTTTGCTCTCATAATATTCTTGTTTGGAACCATGACTTACAGGTTTGGTGAGAAAACCCAAGAAATAAACCCATTTCTGCGAATCAGCCATGCGTTTGTTACAACATATCGGAATTGGTGGAGGGTTAAGCCTCATCCAGATTCTAAACAATTCAGGTAACATGCCTATTAAGGATAATTCTGATTTGGAGATTATCTTGAAAGTTTAATGAGTTCAAGGATAAAGATTAGTTGGTTTATTATATAAACTAGAATTCCTATCCGCCGTAATGTGGTGGGGATTCATTAGTTATATATCATATTAAATAAAAGTCAAATGTTTCTTACATGACCGCGAACCTGTGTGTAAAACATAGAAAAGAATAACTAAGTTGATCTCTGCCCACGCGTTGCGACGGACTTATCAAACGGGGGGAAATAGACGCGCTGAGTTAGGCCTGTCAAATGGGAAAAATAGATAAAAAAAAAACGTGGAGCCCCACACGCACGTTACGACGTGTTAACTCGGAAAATTTAGAATGAAACGTTAAACGGAAAACTTGCGAAAGATGAAAAGTATAAATGACCAAAGTTGAAAGTTAAAAAGTCTTGGGTTAAATTGCAAATGATGAAAAAGATTTGTGTTAAAAGTAAAAAAAAATCAAAGGGGTTAAATTGAAAAAGATAGAAACTTTTGAATTAAAAGTGAAAACAAAGGGTTTAAATTACCAAAGAATGAAACTTTAGACTTAAATTGACAAAGATTAAAACTTTAGGGTTAAAAAGGAAAACTACAATTTGTTTTTGAAAAACTCCCAAAACAAATGGTACAACTACCATATGCACATACATGTTGCTTATTTATAGTTTATAATTTATAATAGTTTGAATTATCTATTCAATATATAGCTAGTTAGTGTAATAAATTATTTAAACTAGGGTTAAGACTCGCCCGCGTTGCGGCGCGGGTACATCGTAAATATTGAATGGATTAGTCCAAACGTTATATGACGCATTAACCATATGAAAACACATATTTCGACGTATCCAGCTGAACCCAGTGTAACCTATATAAGCATTGTGATTGGATCAAACGTAAAGTAAATGGAATTCATATCGAACAATCATAACGTATTATATGTGACCCAACTCATACACAGAAAACGTAACAGGTATGAAGGATAATATGCACATGTAATCGAAAGGGATTAATTAGAGCTTTCGAAAAAAAAAAGAGAAAAAAAAACCATAATTTGACTCCACTCGGTTCGAAACAAACTTTACGAAACATACATAAAATAAACACGAAAACATATTATATTTGACCTAAATCATTTCCCAAAAAAGTTTACGTCAAAACGTAGAACAACTTGAATTTATACCAAAACGTACGTAAAAATATGCATGTAAAAATGATTTCTTTAAACGAAAACGTATTATATTTGACCTGACTCGTCTATAAAAAAGTTTACGTCGGAATATAGAACAAATCATATTTATACATACCGGTACATAAAATATGCACACAAAAATTAGTTTTTAAGTAAAGGAAGAATAGGGGTAAACCGAAAGAAAATATTAGTAAAAAATTTAATAGGTTAAAAACGTTAGTAAAACCGTGCCAAGTAGTACCAATGCCACAATGACATCGACTCTCAACATCGTAAAAATAAAATAGATAAAATGGTAAAAATTACACAGAACGAAAAGTAGACTAAAATCGTTGAACCATGCACACCCGTTACAGTGTCTTAATGCGAAGAAATTAAGCAGAAACGTAAAATGTAGAAAATAATAACTTAGTTTATCTACGACCCGCCCCTTGCGACGAACTTTACAAAAGGGGGAAAATGGACGCGTTGCGACGCGTCTGTTAAATATGAAAAAATAGAGCAAAAACGTTGAACCTCACATGCACGCTATGACATGTTAACTCACAAAATTTAGAACGAAACGTAAAACGAAAAACTTGCAAAAGATAAAAAGTATGGGGGACCAAAGTTGTAAATAACAAAGTGTTGTGTTAAATTATAAAAGATGGAAAACTTAGAGTTAAAAGTAAAAAAAAAAAGGTGGTTAAAATGTAAAAGATAAAACTTTTAGGTTGAAAGTGGAAAGTTAAGTTTTTTTTTGGGAAACTCCCCAAACACCATGTACAACAACTATATGCATAAAGAAGTTGCTTCTTTATATAGGTTTTAATAGAGTTTTAGTTGAGTTAGGATTAGTTTCTGTTTAGTATGAATACATGGTTATGTATTCAGTTTTATTTGTCGAGTTAAGTTTAATAGTACAAAGAGTACGAGACGTGTTAGTCTTCAAGTCATTTGTGTTTGGTTTTGTATGTTCGTAATTGGAAGCCTGGCCAACAATTGGTATCAAAGCTTCATCCAACAGCCGAAGAAGATAAGCCGAAACAATAATCGATCACACGTTTAAGATATTAAGCCGAACTCGACCAGGGATACAAAGATGAAGAGAAGATCGACCAAGTGGCTATTTTTAAAGGGTGTTGTTGGGTGACTAAAAATTGTTAGCGGAATGCAGACATGATGATCATTAATGTCCAGCAATTGCGAGGTAGTTCGGGTCAGTCGGTGTTATGGAGAGGTCCCGCCTGAGATAGTGGTTGTCCGATAGTATTCAACTGAGGTGGCGTTTCGAGGCTTAATTGCTGACAAGAAGGCGCGAACAGTGGTTCGGGTTAGCCGATGTCACAGGGAGTATCGTTGGGAAAATGGTACTGACAAGTGATCAGTTCAGTTCGTTTCAGTGGTGATGAAGTTTATTGCATTAGCAATTTTCAATCCAGGTAAGATCAAGACCCGGTCTTTATCGCAAAGGATAAAAACAGAGTAACAGGGGTAGGTTGTTTTTTATTGGCAGAAGTATCCGATCTGATTGCGGGTAGACGGACGGAAGAAGATTCGTCAAAGCAGAGTGCTTTCAATCTTGTCGCGTCTAGCAAGGGAATAAGAAAATAGTAGAAGCAGAGCGCTTGTTTTTTCCTTGATTTGTGGTCAAGAACGGTGTGGTTCTAATGACCGGGGAAGAGGGAGCTATCAAGATTGGTCAAGGTATTGGAGTTGTCGATAACAATGCGGATGTGAAGCGGGTCCAAATCAGAATTAAAGGGGTGAGTAAAGGATAATTATGATTTGGAGATTATCTTGAAAATTTAAGTGGGTTCAAGATACAGATTACTTGGTTTATTATTTAAATACTTTCAATTGTCTATTTAATGGACAAGTTTATCTAGTTAGTTAGAGTAAGTACAATTTTCGTTCCTCTGGTTTACACTCGTTCTCACATACAATCCCTATTTGAAAAAACGGCTATTCCAGTCCATGTAATTGTCAATCAGAATCATTAACATCCTTGTTGGAAATGTCCGTTAGTTGAACGTTAGTATTATGGTTAAATGACCATAATACCCTTAAGGGCTGAAATTGCAATACAAAAAGGTCATCTCCCCTTTTACAGGCACTGCAACAGCAACATTCATTCTTTCCTCTTTCTAGACTAAATCACCACCAGCCACCATGTTCCAAATCAGTCACTCATCCATGTTGTAACAACTTTGATTCCACCACATCCTTTGAACTCGAAGAAAAGGAAGTTTAGATGGGTCATGTCTTTCTTTATTCATATTTTCTCTTCATGTTCACCTAGAACCATAAGTGTTGCATCATCATTCCATTCTTTCTCAATAGAATACCCATACAACAACAAAACTAAACAAATTTTAGCTTTATGAAAAAAACGAAACTGGAAATTTGGCGATATTGTATTCAGACAATTGTGAGTTACATGTCTATAATTCTAAATATTATTATTAAACTTACATGGGTTCTGATCAATCTTCAACAAACTTCGGCGCCTTCAACAACCTCCATCGATGCGTCTCACATAAATCGCCCGCACCTGCACCACTGTTAGATAATCATATTTAGATATGCTGCTTTGTACTTATTTAATTCTTTAGGGGGTTTTTTGTTATTTATTTGTGTATATAATGTTGTATCTCAGTCAATAGAATTCATTGAGTTCAAAACCCATTCATGGTATCAGCCAATGACTAAGGATTGGTTGAGTTTTTCCCCCTCCTCTCCTCCCCTCCCTCTTGTTCGTTCACCTCTCCCTATCTTTCGATCTTCTCCTCTGACCTATGGCCTCCCCTTCGTCTTCCACCTCCAACATCCCGATGACCAGCCTTGCCCCTCTTCTTGCTGTCAAGCTATCTGGCTCCAACTATCTCTACTGGCGGCAACAAATGCTCCCTCTCCTCTCACTAAATCATCTCTTATCTCATGTTGATGGAACTGAATCTGCCCCATCCCAAACCATTACCACCGGCGAGAAAGTCATTGACAACCCGGACTTTGCTTCATGGCTGCCTAATGAGCAGCAAACCATTGTCGTTCTGAATGCCTCCATCACTGAAGAGGTGCTCTCGGTGGCTGTAGGGCTGTCATCGGCTCGTGAAATTTGGCTTGCACTCGAGAAAGCTTTCTGTAACTCTTCCATTGAACAGATTCAGAACCTACGCAATAATCTCCGCAATCTTAAAAAGGGAGATACATCTGTGTCTGATTTTGGGCGCTTCTTCAAAGCCCTGTGTGATCAACTATGTGCTATAGGTCATCCGGTCGATCCCATGGACCAACTACACTGGTTCTTGTGTGAACTCGGTCCAACATTTGAGAACTTCTCCACGTCTGTTCATTCAGTCCATCCCCTGCTTGATTTTTCTGATCTCTTGGCTCGTGCTGAAAGTCACGAGATGTTTGTGACTGCCCTTCATGGGCCACTCTTACCTACCGTTGCCTTTCCTGCCCAAACTACCAACCCTAGGTCCAACAACCCATCCCGTGACACTACCACCACCCCTCGAAGGCCGCCCACCCCCAACAACCAAACTAAGCCAAATTCTCGTGGAAATCATAGAGCACAGATGACTCGTGGCCGAAGACCACCAACATGCTAACTTTGTCGAACCCCTGGTCACTATGCCACACAGTGTCAAAAACTTGCCACTTTTGCTTCATCCATATCCCAAGTGAAGAACAACTGGCTCAAGCGTTTCATGCCCAATGTCTCATGAACTCTACCATACCTAATTGGACATGTGATACCGGTGCCTCGGATCACATGGTCCCTAATACCAATAGTATCCCCAACTCATCTCCTACTCAAGGTAAAAATAAACGAGTGTATTTTGGTAATGGGGAATCTCTATCCGTCTCTCATATTGGTAACACAAAAATTCCTGGTTCTCTCGATCTGAATAATATTTTAGTTGTGCCAAAACTAACGAAAAATCTCCTATCTGTAAGCAAATTAACTAAAGATAATTTTGTTGATGTACTATTCTCATATCCTCACTTTTATATTCAGGATCGACGAACCAAACAGGTCCTAGCCAAAGGGAGCCATGAAGTTGGCCTATATGTTCTTCACAACTGTCATGAAGCCTTGATCTCTACTTCCACATGTCCTAAAGCCTCATATGAATTATGGCATTCTCGTCTTGGGCATGCCAATTTTGATATTATTACTATGTTAAAAAACTTTGGTTATTTATTGTTTAATTCTGTTTTGCCTAAGCCGGGACTTTGTTCCCCGTGTGAATTAGCCAAAGCAAAAAGGCTACCTTTTTCTAATAATATTAAGCGTCCTACATCACCTCTTGAACTTGTCCATTGTGACTTATAAGGTCCTTCCCCAGTTAAATCAATTGATAACTTTAGTTATTATGTTGCCTTTGTTGACGATTTTTCTCGATTTACGTGGATCTACCAGCTAAAGGCCAAGTCTGAATTCTTTGATGCTTTATCCATATTTCTTTCGTTTGTGCAAACTCAATTTGCTAGTAAAATAAAGAACTTCCAAAGTGATGGTGGTACAGAGTTTACAAATCATCGTGTTCGTACTATTTTCGAATCCAATGGCACGTTTCACCGGATGTTTTGTCCGTATACCCCGGAACAAAATGGGTGGGTTGAACGTAAACATCGACATATTATCGAAACCGGTCTAGCTATGTTGATCCATGCTAAACTTGCCCCATCTTATTGGGTTGAAGCTTTTTCATCAGCAGTGTATATTATTAACCGCCTCCGTACAACCATACTTGATGGAAAATCACCATTTGAAACTTTATATGCTACACCTCCCAACTATGCCTCATTTTGTGCGTTCGGGTGTCGTGTATACCCGCTTATAATGGATTATGCTCCAAATAAGCTTGCACATAGAAGCCTATCATGTATTTTTATTGGGTATTGTTTCAAATATAAGGGCTAAGAGTGCCTAGAACCATGTACATCTCGTGTCTACATAACCCGAAATGCTCGTTTTGATGAAACCCACTTTCCACTAACCTTGACATCCACGGCTCGACCCATTGATACATTGGAAGTATCCACTTTCCTTGATACTTCCACCACTTCTTCTAATACCACCACCTCTCAACCGAACTCTCATGTCCCAACTCCGCCTGTCTCAGTCAACACCACGCCAGACAACTCACCACCTCCCGCACCATCCCCACCACCACCGCCTCCATTACCATCTCATCCTATGACAACACGAGCCAAATCTGGCATATTCAAACCTCGGCATCGACTTAACTTGACCCATGCTCATTATCTTCCATTGCACCAGGCTCTATTTGCATCCTCTGATCCCAAAACTTTTCGTTCTGCATCTAAGGATGTCAAATGGGTTCGTGCCATACAATCTGAACTTGACGCTCTACATCGCAATGAGACACGGACCTTGGTTCCAAGGCCTTCCAATACCAATGTTGTTGGCTCCAGATGGCTATTCAGGACTAAATACCACTCCGACAGAACCATTAGACGTCACAAAGCTAGGCTTGTCGCCCAAGGCTTCAGTCAAGTTCCTGGACTTGACTATTCTCTTACCTTTAGTCCAGTTGTCAAAGCTGCGACTGTGCGTACAGTTCTCACTTTAGCAGTTACAAATCAATGGAGCCTACATCAACTTGACGTTAACAATGCCTTTTTGCATGGCCACCTAGCTGACTGTGTTTTTATGGAACAACCCCCAGGGTTCTCCGACCCTCGTTTTCCAAATCATGTGTGCAAATTAAACAAGGCTATCTATGGACTTAAACAAGCCCCTAGAGCATGGTTTCATCACCTAAGCATGTTTCTCACTGAGTATGGCTTTCTTTGCAGTCGTGTTGATCCTTCCTTATCTGTCTTTAAACGTGGAGATTGCATCATGTATCTCCTCGTGTATGTTGATTACCTCATTCTAACAGGAAATCAACCCAACACCCTCAAATCCTTTATATCCTCATTACATAACGAATTCTCCATCAAAGATCTGGGAGAACTCGGCTACTTCCTTGGTTTGGAGGTTACGTACATTAAAAATGGTCTTTTTTAAATCAATCCAAGTATACTTTAGATGTTTTAACTCGTTCAAAAATGTTAGATGCTAAACCAGCTCCAACACCCTTGAGCACCAATGTTTCTTTTGTCTCTGCAGGTGAACCATTTTCGCATAGCACGCATTACAGATCCATTGTAGGAGCTCTCCAATACCTGACGATCACTAGGTCTGATATCTCCTATGCTGTCAATCAAGTCAGTCAATTTTTACATGCCCCCACTGTTGCCCACTATCAAGAAGTCAAACATATTCTTCGATATCTAAAAGGCACTCTTGCTTATGGTATACACTACACCCGTCCAGAACACTCATCCCTTCTAGGTTACTCAAATGCGGATTGGGCACGTTGTTTAGAAACTCGTCGGTCGACCTATGGCTACTCTATCTTTTTAGGTGGGAACCTGATTTCATGGAGTGCTAAAAAGAAACCTATTGTTGCTTGCTCAAGCTGTGAATCCGAGTATCGTGCCATGGCAAATACTGCTGCGGAACTTGTTTGGATCTCTCATCTCCTTCAGGAACTTCATGCGCTTCCGCCATCTCGACCGACCATCCTATGTGATAATCAGAGTGCTCTGTTTCTTGCTCAGAATCCAGTGGCACACAAACGTTCTAAACACATTGATCTTGACTATCATTTTTTACGTGAACTGGTTTCTTCAGGGCAACTGGCTGCTAAATTTTTTTCCAACCAAGCTTCAAGTGGCAGACATCTTTACCAAAATCCTACCAGTTTCGCAGTTCTCTACGTTTCGTCAAAATGCTTCGTCTTGGTCCGCCACCATTTCGCTTGCGGGGGGATGTTAGATAATCATATTTAGATATGCTGCTTTGTACTTATTTAATTCTTTAGGGGGTTTTGTGTTATTTATTTTTGTATATAATGTTGTATCTCAGTCAATAGAATTCATTCAGTTCAAAACCCTTTCAACCACTACCTCCTTCTAAGTTCTTGTTCTTGGATTCTCTCTTCGATTTCACCAACAACACAACGGTCGAAGCTTATTTGAGATTTAGGGTTTGGTTTGGTTTGTTTTGCGCCCCGCTGGTGGTATGCGCATATAATGTATATATGTGTGGGCGCTCGGGGGGTAAAAGTGAAAGTGCACTAATTTTAACGTTATTTTACTAATTTCGTGAAAATAGCGTTAAAAGAGGGGATGGTTAATCATGCATCATGTGGTGACGTTGATAGCCGAAAGACAAGGGAGTATATGCACTAATCGGCCTTTGTCTTAATTGTTGAGTGTTATGTGTCTTATGTCCAAGGCTTGATGCAAAACTACTATCGAGCCGGAGGTCCTACTGGAAGCAGCCTCTCTATTCCTAACAGGTAGAGGTAAGGTTGTCTACATCTTACCCTCCTCAGACTCTACCTTAGCTTTGCTATTGGTGGAATTTACTATGATGATGATGATTTAGCTTGTTTTGTTTTGTTTTGTTTTGTTTTGTACAGAGAAATAGAAAAGCATGTGGGTTTGATTGAATTATAAATAGTAATAATATTAATAATATGAATAGTTGAAAAGAAAATGTTATCCTTCGAGTTAGATGTTAAAAGACACATTTACCCCGGTCAATTAGCAGTTGACTAACAACAAATGCTCTCATGGACTTGATTCCAATTAACAACTACTCGGACTGGAATGGCTGGTTCTTTTTTCAAATAGGGATTGTATGTGAGAACGGGTGTAAACCATTGGGACGGACATTGTACTTTACTCGTTTATTTAATTATTTAAATAGAGTTTGAGTTGAGTTAGAATTAGTTTATGTTTAGTATAAATACAGGGTTATATATTCAGTTTTATTTGTCGAGTTGAGTTTAATAATACAAAAAGTTAATTACATAGATGGACCCTGCGGTTTATAGCTAGTTTCACCTTTGGGTACTAACTTTTTTTTAACAGGTTTAGGTTTTATGGTTTCAATTTTGTAACACATTTGGGTACTAATACCAAAATTATCAATATAATGACTAAAATACCATTCCATTCTTTTTAATTTTATCAATGTAACACCTTTGGGTACTAACACCTAATTTTATTTAGGTTTATATCAATTTTACAAAATCTATTTTTTTATTTTCATCTTTTTATTATATCTCTTAATTAACATAAAATCTATTTATTTTTTTATTTTTTATTTTTTATTTATAAATATAAATTAAAAAAGTCAGAAAATGTCCGCTCCATTTTTTTATTTATTAATAATATTACTAAATAATACTAGAAAAATATCTGACTAATATTATGAATATATAAAAATTCTAAAAAAAATATAAATTAAATAATGAAACAAATGATATAATAAGTATATATTAAAATCCATAGCAATCTTGAAAACACACGAATATAATATCTAAAAATTAGTTAAATTAATATATCAAGATATGTAGCATAATCGAGAAAAACTGTTTAAAAAATAACTACAACTAATTTAATATATTTTGTAGTAAAATCGTAAAAAGTGTAATCTAATTTGATTTGTTTGTTATGATCAATTACTTGGCACATTTTGAGACAATGTGATTAAACCACGATGTCTCTATTTTATTTGTGTATCTATGTGCTTAGGAAACACTTTAGTTCCTATGACATACAGTCTTTTATTATTATTGTTATTGGTTTTATATTATTTAATTCCATACATTTAAAATTACAATAATTAAAACTAAGTTTTATACATTAAAATACACAGAGCTTTAACCTAATATCTTAATAATAATTTGTTTGCACATTACCAACTATTATTATACCTATTGAATTTTTAATTATTTAAGATTTTGAGCAACTTCAATCGTGCTAAATTATTTATTATTTCTTAAAAAATTATATATAAGTATTTACTTATAAAAAATAAACAGATTTTATGTTAATTAAGAGATATAATAAAAAGATGAAAAAAAAAATAGATTTTGTAAAATTGATTTAAACTTAAATAAAATTAGGTGTTAGTACCCAAAGGTGTTACATTGATAAAATTAAAAAAAATGAAAGGGTATTTTAGTCATTATATTGATAATTTTGGTGTTAGTACTCAAAGGCGTTACAAAATTGAAACCATAGAACCTAAACCTGTTAAAAAAAAAGTTAGTATCCAAAGGTGAAACTGGCTATAAACCACAGAGTCCATCTGGGTAATTAACTCTAATACAAATAGTATGAGATGTGTTAGTCTTCAAATCTTTATGTTTGGTTTCTTATGTTCATGGTTGGAGGCTTGGGCCAACATACTAGGACAAGCTAGGTGTTGGGCCAAAAGTGTAAAGTTTTAGTTTTCCCCATGGTTTTAAAATGTTATATTAATAACTAGGTTAGAACCCCGTATATTACAGGGTTGATTAAATATATTTTTATATAATAAAAAAGTTACATTTTTAATTACCCTTGTATAACATGAGTTGAATAAGCACGTGTACTACACGGCTTGAATAAATATAATGTAATCAGTTAACACACAGTCGTCAAAATACGTTTTTGGTAAAAAAAGAACTTTGATATACTATTTACATATTAGAACATTTTACTTTGTTTTTTATTTTTCTATTATTAGGTTATAAATTTGTGTATTACAAAAGTCCATTAAATCCACTTATTTCTTCTTTCCCCATTCATTACCCATTGCTTTGTACCTAAATATTAGTTTTTATTCTTCCCTACTTCATACATGTAATCCCAATCAAGTAATCAAAACTAAAGAGGAAAACAATTACAAAAAATGATATGCACTTTTCAATTTGAATTCACATACAGAACTAATATGAGGCTATCAACCTGTAAATATGGCTAGTTTGGCATTTAGTCAGCGAAACGCGGGCTGGATCTCTCCTCCGAGTGGATGTTGATAGCTCGGAATGAAAAGGGGCTTGCTCCATGTGAATGGCCCCATAAATTTAAGAGATCCAATTGTGTTTGGACTACATCTCCGGTGAAAACAGAGGCAATTTTGCTTGGGTTTCAGGCAGTTTGTTTGCACCACATCCCCATTCCATTTTGCGAGCCAGTTGATGTCGGTCATCAAACGATAGTGGGATCCACACATGTTAGGCATGTGAGGGAAATAAGCTGAGATAATTAACTTGGTTAGTCATAAGGGATTAAACCAACAGCAAAAATAAACTTAAAGGATGTTTTTAGCAAGTTTTAAACATTAAGGCTGGAACCTGCAAGTTTGAGGAAACATAAAGGACGTTTTGTGCAATTTACTCGCAAAATAATAAACTAAAGATAAGTATAAAGATTATATTAGAATATAAATATAAATATAGAGATAGAGATGTAGTTATAGATAAACGTCAACTTAAATAATGAGATAACTTGATAAATTATTTTAAAGCTTGTATTTTTTAAGATAAAAATAAACATAAATATATGGCACGAAAACTAAAAAATAGATGTCTCTCGTATCGACATGTGTCCATCAATTGGTTTCTTTTATTATATGTATAGATTAGTCTAGATGAGTATAATATCACCTCTTAAAAAAAACTGATTTAGAAGGTTGTATGCATTGAAAGCACACTGTGGGTGACTTTCTATCTATTTGACTATTTATGTCATTCTTTTGAACCAATAAATATAGAAAATGACCCCTTCGTATTATGAGGCATGGAATAATTTTCTCATATCTTGTTGATATTGGGTTAATGGCAGATTTCTCAACAAAGTTTTTGTTTCCCTTTACAGGTCGAATGAAGATGGAACCATTTGTAGTGCTGATGAGGTGGAAGAAGCGAAGGTGGTTCTTAGACTAATTCCAATATGGGTAAGTTGTTTAGGGTATGGGATTGTATCTGCTCAAACTTCCACATTGTTCACCAAACAAGGAGCAACCATGGACCGGTACATCGGGTCAACATTTGAGATGCCACCCGCCACACTACAATCTTCCATCGGCCTCTTTGTTATCATCCTCATTCCCATCTACGACAAGATATTAGTCCCTCTTACCCAAGCAATTACAAATATACCATCTGGCATAACAGTGCTTCAAAGAATTGGAACCGGCATTTTCATATCTATTGTTTCAATGGTGGTTGCAGCCATCGTTGAAACAAAAAGACTCAACATTGCTCATGAGTATGGATTACTAAATGATCCAAATGCAGTCATCCCAATGAAGATATGGTGGTTATTACCTCAATGTCTATTGATTGGAGCTAGTGATGTGTTTATAATTGTAGGTATGCAAGAATTCTTTTATGACCAAATGCCGAGTGATCTGAAAAGTATAGGCTTAGCACTTTACCTCAGTATATTGGGAATTGGTAGCTTTTTGAGCAGCTTTATAATCTCAATCATTGGAAAAACGACAAGCGGAATCGATCAAGATGGTTGGTTATCTGATAACTTGAATCAAGGGCATGCTGATTATTTTTACTACCTTCTTGCTGGAATTAGTGCAGGGGCATTTTTGATGTGTACATATGCTGCAAAATCTTACGTTTATAAAGGAGAAAGTGGAATGTGATGTTGCTGAGTTATGGTAGAATTAGTGAAGATTTGTTGTGAATTGATGTTCATAGATATAGCATGATGTAATTGTTGGAAAGGCTGCTTAAATTAAGGGACGTATTTGCCTTTACTAACTACTACCCTTTTACTAATAAATGTGGATTATAATCCACTCTCTTTTGGATTTCTAGTATAAACTTGTATGACTACCTAATTTATCTTGATTTCCTAACATGTTACCAACTTATTAAGTATAGCATTGTCTTCCTACTATCTATACACTACAATTACCATAAGGCTTGTAGCCTAGCAGGATGACGTGTCATTATTACAAAAACCTAATCAAAGGTATAAATCAATAACACTTGAAAAGGTTCGACTCCTACGATCGCAAACGAAATGATGTTCCTGACTACCAACCTTGACGCCCATGAAAACCTATTTAAAAAAAAACATTAATGAACCAAATGTCTAGCAAGCGAAAACCAGAATAACAACAATAAGCAATATGCCAAAGCAATACTCTAACATCGTATATGATAATAGGTGTAGCCGTCTCCATATGCCAATTTGTTAACGAATAGTCACTTTAAATATTTGTATTATTTCTCATTATTTAATTATGTACCTTTTGTATTCTAAGATCTATTATACATTGATTGCATCATCTCATTTGAGGTATGCCAAAAATTCACAGAACATTCTCTTTGTTCACATGGTATCATTCAGCCATTGATTTCTTCCCATTCCCCCTTCCAATCTCCTTCCTGTTCTGCCTCTATCCCTCTCTGTTTCCAACTCCTTCACTTGTTGTTCATGATGGCATCTTCTTCCAGCAATGATTCACAAGTAACCCTAAACACTATCTTTCACATGTTGACTATAAAACTCAACTCCTCCAATTACCTTCTCTGGAAAGAACACATGTCACCGATTCTTGCTTGTCAAGATCTCCTACCCCGTATTGATTGAACCTCCAACCCTCCGGCCGCTGAAATCCTTGAGAACAACAAAGCCGTACCAAACCCGGAATTTCCTAAGTGGCATTCTAATGAACATAAAGCTACTCTGATTCTCCATGCCAGCCTCTCCGAGGAAGCCCTCGCCGAAGTCCTTGGCCTATCCTCTACCCATGCCATCTGGATAGCACTTCAAAACGCATATACCAATGCCTCCATCGAGCGTATTCAGAATCTGAAAGATCAACTCAGACGATCCACCAAAGGCTCCATGTCAGTTTCCGAGTTCGGACAGAAATTGAAGATTTTGTGTGACCAACTCTCTGCCATTGGTCATCCGGTTGAAGAATCGGATAAAAACCATTGGTTCTTATGTGGTCTTGGGGTTCCTTTCGAGACCTTCTCCACAGTTGTTCGTGCCTCAAAACCACCTCCTCTGTTTCGTGATCTCCTCGCCCAAGCCGAAACCCATGAGCTATTTCTTCGTTCCATTCACGGAAATACCTCCACCGTACGTATGGCCTTTAATACTCAAGCTTCTCGTGCACCTTCCTAATCTCTGGGAAGGGGGTGCCGGACTCGTGGATCATTCACTATTGGGAATCGAGGGCGAGGAAGGCGTGTCCCTCATTGCTAATTGTGTCGTAACAATGGACCCTAATAACCCTGATTAGGTCACTGATACTGGTGCCACGGATCATCTAAACAACTCAACCAACAACCTTCAAAACACCACTCCTTTTTCGGGCGGATCCAATGTAACCTTTGGAAACGGTAATACTTTTCCTATTACCCATGTGGATCACACTACAATCACTCCTAATATTCAACTCAAAAATGTCTTGGTTGTTCCTTTCCTTATTAATAATCTTTTATCAGTTAGTAAGCTTACAACTGACAATAATGTGGATGTCTTATTTTCACAACCATCATCATCATCATACAACCATACTTTTATATTCAGGACCGGTCTACGAAATAGGTTCTCGCCCAAGGTGGGTGTGAAGACGGGCTTTATGTTTTGAAGTCAGGACCAAAGAGCTTCGTTGCAGTCTCAAATAAATCATTAAAAGCATCCTTTGAATTGTGGCACCTTCGTTTGGGTCATGTGTCGTTTGATACAATTTTGCATTCAAATAAAAACTGACGTCTTAAACTTACATCTATATTCCCAAACCAATTCTATGTTCATCTTGCGAAATGGCAAAAAAGCAAACGTCTACCCTTTTCCCTTAATGAAAAACATGCATCTCACCCACTTGACTTGATCCATTGTGATCTTTGGGGACCATTGCCTATCACATCCATTGAGGGTTATCGCTACTATGTCATTTTTGTTGATGACCATTCTCGATTTACGTGGTTATATCCACTAAAAAGTAAAGCTGATTTTGCTTCTACTTTTAACGTTTTTCTCAATTTTGTTTGAACCCAAATTTCTAGAAAACTCAGTATTTCAAAGCGATGGAGGTACCGAATTTACTAATAATCGGGTTAAACAATTATCGGAGGAAAATGGCACCCTTCACCGTTTTCATGTCCTCACACACCGCCCCAAAAAGGTCATTTTGAGAGAAAACATAGGCATGTTGTTGAAACGGGTTTGGCACTTATTTTAATAGCAACATAAATCCATCTTTTTGGGTTGATGATTTTTGTACTGTTGTGTACATTATTAATCGCCTTCCTACTACTATTTTGGATGGCAAATCTCCATTTGAAACTTTATTTTTGGCTCGACCCACTTATGATAACTTTCGAGCCTTTGGATGTCGTGTTTTCCCATACCTTAGGGACTACTCGAAAAATAAGCTCTCACCTCGAAGCCTTCCATGCATTTTCATGGGGTATTGCTCTCAATATAAAGGCTTCAAATGTTTCCACCCATCTTCATCTCGCATGTTTATAACCCGACATGCATGCTTTGATGAAGACACCTTTCCCCTAAAAGATATTTCAAATAGCTCATGCAACATATCATCTCTACCATGGCATACTTACATCGACGAAACATTTATACCTAGTCCCACCCCCACTGTGCACTCTCCTCAACATCCTCAACGCCCTAATTCTAACCAACTGTGTGGTCTCTGCACTGACCCTCGTCCTCAATCCACCCCCCCCCCCCCAAGTTGAACATCAACAAATACACCCTGCCCAAACCTAACTCGATGCTCAGCCCATTTCTGCCCCAGCTGTTGTGCCCCACTCACAGCCCATTCCCGCTTCAGTCCCAAACCCGCCTCAATCTATTGATCCACCTAAATCCGGCCAAACTGAACCTCACCCGACCCCAGCCCAACCCACTAGCTGGGCCTCTACGGCCCAAAACCAACCCATTACCACCACTGCTCCCTTATCTCACCCGATGACCACTCATTTGAAAGCGGGCATCTTTAAACTGAAACATCGAAATTATCTTGCCCATTCTCACTCTCACCCTCTCTATGATGCCTTGTTCTCTACCAAGAAACCCAAAAATTTTAAGACCGCCATTAAATAACCACATTGGCTTGACGCTATGCACAATGAACTTTTAGCCCTTCACAACAATAACACTTGGACCCTTGTTCCTCAGCCTCCTAACCAAAACGTTGTGGGTGCCAAATGGCTGTTTCGGGTTAATCACAAGGCTGATGGCCTATTGATTGCTACAAAGCTCGTCTCGTGGCTCAAGGATTCAGTCAAATACCAGGCCTTGATTTTACACATACCTTTAGCCCGGTTGTTAAAGCCTCTACAATTCGCATTATTTTATCCTTGGCCATCATTAATAATTGGAAACTTCACCAATTAGACGTTAACAATGCCTTCCTCCATGGCTACATCACTGAGATAGTTTTTATGAAGCAACCAACAGGATTTGTTAATCCAAATTTCCCAATTATGTTTGTAAACTAAATAGAGCCCTATACGGTCTCAAGCAAGCTCTTCGAGCATGGTTTCATCGCCTGAGCACTTTTCTTCTTGGAAATGGTTTTGATTGTAGTCGGGCCGACACATAGTTATTTATTTTTAAACAAAATGGGTGCATCATATGTCACACCCCGAAATATCAGAGCATTGGCGTGACTGGACTGGTATCTTCATTGCACAGCGGAAGCAAATAAGCAAAGACTTCTAGAAACTGAACGCCTGCTAAGTACTCGAATTCTCGATGGTCCTCCTATTCCAACCGTGCCTTGTCTTAGAAATGCAACCTGAGAAAGAAACATGCGAAAAAGTCAACATAAAGTTGAGCGAGTTCATAGTTTGTTTGTAAAATATTTGAAATAAATCTTTTGAGTTGTGAAAGGTTTGAAATAAATCTTTGGTATTATGAAAGATTTGAAATAAATCTTTGGAATAACCGGTTTTTGAAATAGTATTGAGAAAATGAATTTAAAAATCATTTTCTTGCCAAGTTATATGGAAAGGTTGTGTTTGTAACACGTTATGTTCATAAAACCATGTATTTGTAAAGCCTTGTATTTGTAATGTTCGCATAACCGTCAATGCCCACCCTGACTTTGACTCCATACCCGCATAATGCTATGCTTTGAATTTGTATAAAACATGGTAGTTAATTTGTATGAATAAGAAGTTTCCGTAAGTATAAAATCCCTGGTATGTAGCAAATAAGGAAAAAGAGATCACCAATGGTTTGCTAGGCCATTGATATGTGTGAAGTGCAAGTAGGAAGACTCAAACCTAGCGGATTTGTGCGTCGGGTACATAGTCACCCCGAGGTCCGTTCTGCTGGGCCTGGGGCTGGGCTCGCTACACCCAGATAGATCTACCGCATTGTGCCCCTCGGTCCTACAATGAGGATTAATGGCCTCCAGTTCCCGCCTACCCACTCACATGATCTAAGTAGTAACCCTCCTTACGCTAACCATACCATGTATAAAATAAATCCCTGGTCACCCTGACCGAATCCCTGGTCACCCTGACCAAATCCCTGGTCACCCTGACCAAATCCCTGGTCACCCTGACCAAATTCCTGGTCACCCTGGCCAAATATCATTCACATTTCGAAAATAAGCATTTGTTTTTGTAAAAACCGGTATGTTTAGTATAAACCTTTCGTAATTCATTTGTGTTTCTCGAAATCCCTTCGTAATAAGATTTAGAAATACGAGTTTTGCGTTTGTTCTAAACTTTGTATGTTTTTGCAAAACGTGCATGTCTTTCCACCCCGAAAACATTTATAAAAATGTAAAGCCGTAAAAAGTGGTGTTATGAACTCACCTGAATATTCTTGTGCAAAGCGAGCTAATTACGACCTCGTGATGTCGTTTCCAAAATGAGACTCGCTAGCGTGCATTCTACAATATTCCTAACACGGAATATCTTATAAGTTTCTAAATATACGCAGTATCTAAACTACGTGTCATCGAGCTCTACCGAATCGTTAATCGAACGATTCAACGGTAAGTAGTTAACTTATCGGAAATGATTGGTCATATTTGATAAGTATCGATTGATATCGTTAATAACTAATAAGTCTTGAAAAGACTTGGTTCTCGAGATATTTAGAAATAAATAAATATTTATATCGAAATATATAAATATCGTTAAGACCGCTTGTCGTCCTGAGAAGTCGCACGTGTATAAAAGAATATTTCCATGAAAATATCATATAACAAACTCGTATCATATATCGCGTTACGTACGAAAGTAATATATAATCACTTGTATTATATATATATCACGTCTTGTGTATATTTGCTAAAAATATACGTATATGCCGTTTCGGCGCTTGAAATAAATATAAACTTATATTTATTTTATGGAGTTTTAGCGTTGAAGTCGTTTAAAATAAATATATTAGTTATATTTATTTTATAAAAGAAGTCATATGGTTTGTTATCTGAAATAAATATACCGACTATATTTATTTTTAAAAAGGAGTTGTTGAAATATCCAAGTTTAAAACAAATATAAATACTATATTTATTTTTGTAAATTACTTTCTGAATCGTCGTTTTCGAAAATTGCGAAGTGTTGACGAAAGTAATTATATGCTTTTGCTAGTTTTCATAAAAGTCGCTTGATATCACTAGTCGTCGTTCCTCAATAAAACGTGTTTTGTTTTATAAATAAACGCCCTTTATTTTACGGATTTTCTCGGAAAACGGGCAGAGTTTCCTCTGTTTTTGGACGCCCCCGACAACACATGTTGTCGTTATTTTTCAAAAACCATTCAACAATCAATCATAATATATCAAATTTGCTAAATATTTCCAAAAACGTAAACTATAAATAGATCGTTTCGAGCTCGTTTATCACGTAATGAATCATAATAATAAAGATAACAAAATAAACGCGCCGTAAATTTTACCAAGTCCTTATGTCGAGTCGCTTGACTGAGTTGACCGAGTCAACTGAGTTAACTCAGTTTGACTTGTTGGGTTGACTGAGTCAACCGGGTTTGACCCGAGTTGACCGAGCCAAAACTGAAGCTGACCCGTAGCCCGAGACCCGAACCGCACTGTTGACTTTGTTGACCGCCTTTGACCAGATTTGACCGTATCCAAATCTGACCCGAACGATACCCGTAACCGAATCTACAGACTTGTTGAGTGAGCCAAACCTGAACTCGAAACTATACCCGAACCAAACTCAAACCGACAACCTCATCATCATCATCGATCTCCTTAATCAGCAAAACATATCATCATCATCAACAGGAACACGGCCGGAGCTGGTCCGACCAAAATCTGGAAAGAGAACAGGAGGGGGGGTTTACCGGAGAAGTCTCGTCGGAGCTCACCACCACCGCGCCGCTACTGCTGCCGCCATGAGCGGCTGTGCCGCCCTTCTCCACCGTTCTTTCTCTCCTTCTTCTCGATCCGTCACTCTTTCTCTTCTCGGTCCGTCTCTCTCTCCTCTCACTCTCTCCCGTTTCTGTTCGTGTCGCCGCCACACGCCACCACCTGAAAGTGGTGGTGGTCGGTTTGTCGCCGGAGAAAAGGAGGTGGGAGAGGGAACGAGGGAGTGATGGGGGTGTGTGTGGTGGTTAGCTGGAACACATCCGGCACCGGTCGGATTAACTCCGGCCGCCGGTTAGAGAACGAGAGGGAGAAGAGGGCAGGGACTTGAGAAGATAAGGTTTTCAAAGAACTCCTTTTGAATCTTGCCTGTATGTGTGCGTGTATAATCAGAGAGAGAGAGAGTGAGGTCTTTTAAAGAGATGAAGTATGGGTCTAGATCTTATAAAGATCTAGTTAAAATTTTTGGTGAGATTTTGAGACAAAATCTTATGATAAGATTTAGTATAGATTTTGGTAATATTTTATAAAATCTTGTAAGATTTTGTACAGATTTTGTATGAAAACATCTAATATAGTATGTACAGGTTTAGGCTTGTGGGTGTTGGGCTTGGGCCCAGGGCCCACAAGTCCATCTCGTGAGTAAGTGGCTCGTAATTCCTACGAGACCCGTTGTCAAAACCCGAACTCCGTTTAATGTCAAAAATTAAAATACACAAAAATACGGTCTGTAGTCGTTGCCCGTTCATTGATTACGATAATAATCGTGAAGAATTCCATCGGTGCCGCCTTTAATCCGTTTTTGATCCGGTTTCGACTGTAGTCACTAAAATTTAGTTACGAAGCTAAAATATATTGTAAAAATTTAATATTTATCGGCGTTGTCAGTATTTTGTACGGCATCAGTTCGTTGTCGCTTAATATTCAGCAGATTTTCCGTAAATCACCATACGCGCACTGTAAAGTCGTATAAACGTTCCTAGGCACTCCAAAGGCCTAATTAAGTTAATCTGCGCTGTAAACACCATTTATTATCGCGTTAATCACCTGTTAATCACGTAATTAAGGGCCGTAAATCACCGGTTGTTACATTCTCCCCCTGTTACAGAAATTTCGTCCTCGAAATTTAGACTATGTTATCTCCTCAGAATTGTGTTGTTTGCAGGTAAGTCCGAATAATAACAAAGTGAATGACCACGTAATCGAAACAAGACTTTATTCGAATCATGACATTCCTCAACAATAAGAACCCAACGGTTTAAAAGGGATGTGTTTCCAAAAGTTGATGTTAAAGGAAACAAGATGTATAGATACCGTCACTAACGTGACCAAGTCAACAAGGATCCAACAATGAACAGGAACTTCGACCAATCGAATTCCATCTTATCATTTATAACATGTAAATGAGTTCTAGAAGCAATAACATCCACTGGATGAACTTAGAATCAACAATCTCAAATATAATAGTTTGCATGAAACGTTCGATCGTGATCAGCGCAAGCTGCAAGTCATACCGACGCCACAAGGTGTCGCAATGGATGAAACAATTTAATAATAGAGGTGATCGAACAGGTATCACCTGTGTTTTGCATAAAACGCTCAATCATAATTAGCCCAAGCTACAAGTGTATACCGACACCACAAGGTGTCATAGGGGTTTAAATAGTTCAGTAACAGTGGTGATCAAACAAACCCACTGTGTTTGAAGTCAAATGGAAGCGTAATAAAGTGAATCCAAAAGTTTGTTTCAAATGACATCATAGAATTTTCAATTGGAAATGGAACATTAAAGAAATAATGTTTTCGATCGAAGACGAAGAAGCAATGAATTTTGCAAAACATTCGATCGATGTTGAAAGAACCGTTAAGAGGTACACCGAAATATGACATAAATTAGTGTACCATTATCTTAACACACGATTGTGTTAAGACTGCTTTAATATGATAATTCAAAGCGGATTTAAAACAAATTAATAAAGAAATAATTAAATCCGTGCATGAGACGCGTAAACGAGTTTAGCACAAGCTTCAAACCAATGAAAATCACCATCACATGGTGTCGAAGTCAACAAATGACTTATTGGAGTCGTAGACCAAACAAGTCTACTACGACTCGGAGCAAATGAAACTCTTGTTAAAACGAATTTGAATATGATGTCTTCAATACATCATATGGTATCTTGAATTGAGTATGTGTAATGCAGAAGTTCAAACAATCGAACTAGGTTTTAGCATAATTCGAAAATATATGTATTGACAAGAAAACTTTAGGCATGGTTACAACGAAAAACCATGTATGTAACTTGTAGAGAAATGATCGCGATACAATGACCATTAAGAGGAGTAGAGATACGAAAATCTACTCAGTAAGTGTGAAATTCGAAATTTCAATAAAAGAAATTTGAGGACTTTACCTGGGGTTTCGTGTGATGACCAATTGTTAGGTGACATTACCATGGAATGTCGAACATAGCGTATTCGTCATTAGTTAGGTAGGGGGAATGCGGAGACAATCGTCTTCTCCCTGGCGTGATTCGTGTCGTTGCAGGATCGCGTGACAAGTTGTCGTTTCCTGATCGTTAGTTCTCCTGCTGACAGGAATCTAGCATCGTCATTGAATTGCTCCATCATGTCTTTTCAAAGGCCTCGCCTCGATAGTTGTATGTGTCGCACTTCAACCTCCGTTGATGTATAGCTTAAGTTTCACGTATACCTGTGCACTAGCGTTGTGTTCCGCGTAGAATGTGATGTACCCCGACATCTGTTGGCGTAAAATTTGAGTTCTATGGATTCTCGTACACTAGCGTTTCGTTATGCGTAGGCTGCCTGCTCGGGAAGTTAAAATATCATAGACAATATGGATAATAGTGTGTGCCCGAGTTTATTCGCGGTTCCTACGTGATGACCTTTAATAAACACACACATGCACAAATAACCAATAAGCAATCAAATAGTCCTCCTAGTCCCACTAGCCTCCCAGCCTCCCAGACTGACTCCCCAGCCTCCCAGACTGACTCCCTAGTCCCACTAGACAATTTTCCCAGCCTCCCAGACTGACTCCCTAGTCCCACTAGACTATCCTCCCAGCCTCTCAGACTGAATCTCCTAGTCCCACTAGACTATCCTCCCAGCCTCCCAGACTGAATCTCCTAGTCTCTCAGACCAGATCCAGCCACCCGACTGAATTCCCTTTTCCGAAGGTCTTAAATGCATGTTTCCTAAACTCTCAGAGTGTTGTGTACTGTATGTAATCGTTTCGTGTACCGTGTGTAAAACACAACTTTAGCGTATGTTTGAAAACGAAATTTTGACTGTTTGTTTTTCGGCAACGGTTGGAGACCATATTCGAGTACTAGGCGTTCTGTATGTATTCAACGTCTTAATAGTCTAAGTCCCAGAGAAAAGTGAGGTTAGAGCCTAGGTATCACAACAGAAACCTAATTCGCTGTAACCTATAGCTCTGATACCAATCTGTCACACCCCGAAATATCAGAGCATTGGCGTGACTGGACTGGTATCTTCATTGCACAGCGGAAGCAAATAAGCAAAGACTTCTAGAAACTGAACGCCTGCTAAGTACTCGAATTCTCGATGGTCCTCCTATTCCAACCGTGCCTTGTCTTAGAAATGCAACTTGAGAAAGAAACATGCGAAAAAGTCAACATAAAGTTGAGCGAGTTCATAGTTTGTTTGTAAAATATTTGAAATAAATCTTTTGAGTTGTGAAAGGTTTGAAATAAATCTTTGGTATTATGAAAGATTTGAAATAAATCTTTGGAATAACCGGTTTTTGAAATAGTATTGAGAAAATGAATTTAAAAATCATTTTCTTGCCAAGTTATATGGAAAGGTTGTGTTTGTAACACGTTATGTTCATAAAACCATGTATTTGTAAAGCCTTGTATTTGTAATGTTCGCATAACCGTCAATGCCCACCCTGACTTTGACTCCATACCCGCATAATGCTATGCTTTGAATTTGTATAAAACATGGTAGTTAATTTGTATGAACAAGAAGTTTCCGTAAGTATAAAATCCCTGGTATGTAGCAAATAAGGAAAAAGAGATCACCAATGGTTTGCAAGGCCATTGATATGTGTGAAGTGCAAGTAGGAAGACTCAAACCTAGCGGATTTGTGCGTCGGGTACATAGTCACCCCGAGGTCCGTTCTGCTGGGCCTGGGGCTGGGCTCGCTACACCCAGATAGATCTACCGCATTGTGCCCCTCGGTCCTACAATGAGGATTAATGGCCTCCAGTTCCCGCCTACCCACTCACATGATCTAAGTAGTAGCCCTCCTTACGCTAACCATACCATGTATAAAATAAATCCCTGGTCACCCTGACCGAATCCCTGGTCACCCTGACCGAATCCCTGGTCACCCTAACCAAATTCCTGGTCACCCTGGCCGAATATCATTCACATTTCGAAAATAAACATTTGTTTTTATAAAAACCGGTATGTTTAGTATAAACCTTTCGTAATTCATTTGTGTTTCTCGAAATCCCTTCGTAATAAGATTTAGAAATACGAGTTTTGCGTTTGTTCTAAACTTTGTATGTTTTTGCAAAACGTGCATGTCTTTCCACCCCGAAAACATTTATAAAAATGTAAAGCCGTAAAAAGTGGGGTTATGAACTCACCTGAATATTCTTGTGCAAAGCGAGCTAATTACGACCTCGTGATGTCGTTTCCAAAATGAGACTTGCTAGCGTGCATTCTACAATATTCCTAACACGGAATATCTTATAAGTTTCTAAATATACGCAGTATCTAAACTACGTGTCATCGAGCTCTACCGAATCGTTAATCGAACGATTCAACGGTAAGTAGTTAACTTATCGGAAATGATTGGTCATATTTGATAAGTATCGTTTGATATCGTTAATAACTAATAAGTCTTGAAAAGACTTGGTTCTCGAGATATTTAGAAATAAATAAATATTTATATCGAAATATATAAATATCGTTAAGACCGTTTGTCGTCCCGAGAAGTCGCACGTGTATAAAAGAATATTTCCATGAAAATATCATATAACAAACTCGTATCATATATCGCGTTACGTACGAAAGTAATATATAATCACTTGTATTATATATATATCACGTCTTGTGTATATTTGCTAAAAATATACGTATATGCCGTTTCGGCGCTTGAAATAAATATAAACTTATATTTATTTTATGGAGTTTTAGCGTTGAAGTCGTTTAAAATAAATATATTAGTTATATTTATTTTATAAAAGAAGTCATATGGTTTGTTATCTGAAATAAATATACCGACTATATTTATTTTTAAAAAGGAGTTGTTGAAATATCCAAGTTTAAAACAAATATAAATACTATATTTATTTTTGTAAATTACTTTCTGAATCGTTGTTTTCGAAAATTGCGAAGTGTTGTCGAAAGTAATTATATGCTTTTGCTAGTTTTCATAAAAGTCGCTTGATATCACTAGTCGTCGTTTCTCAATAAAACGTGTTTTGTTTTATAAATAAACGCCCTTTATTTTACGGATTTTCTCGGAAAACGGGCAGAGTTTCCTCTGTTTTTGGACGCCCCCGACAACACATGTTGTCGTTATTTTTCAAAAACCATTCAACAATCAATCATAATATATCAAATTTGCTAAATATTTCCAAAAACGTAAACTATAAATAGATCGTTTCGAGCTCGTTTATCACGTAATGAATCATAATAATAAAGATAACAAAATAAACGCGCCGTAAATTTTACCAAGTCCTTATGTCGAGTCGCTTGACTGAGTTGACCGAGTCAACTGAGTTGACTCAGTTTGACTTGTTGGGTTGACTGAGTCAACCGGGTTTGACCCGAGTTGACCGAGCCAAAACTGAAGCTGACCCGTAGCCCGAGACCCGAACCGCACTGTTGACTTTGTTGACCGCCTTTGACCAGATTTGACCGTATCCAAATCTGACCCGAACGATACCCGTAACCGAATCTACAGACTTGTTGAGTGAGCCAAACCTGAACTCGAAACTATACCCGAACCAAACTCAAACCGACAACCTCATCATCATCATCGATCTCCTTAATCTGCAAAACATATCATCATCATCAACAGGAACACGGCCGGAGCTGGTCCGACCAAAATCAGGAAAGAGAACAGAAGGGGGGGGGGGGTTTACCGGAGAAGTCTCGTCGGAGCTCACCACCACCGCGCCGCTACTGTTGCCGCCATGAGCGGCGGTGCCGCCCTTCTCCGCCGTTCTTTCTCTCCTTCTTCTCGATCCGTCACTCTTTCTCTTCTCGGTCTGTCTCTCTCTCCTCTCACTCTCTCCCGTTTCTGTTCGTGTCGCCGCCACACGCCACCACCTGAAAGTGGTAGTGGTCGGTTTGTCGCCGGAGAAAAGGAGGTGGGAGAGGGAATGAGGGAGTGATGGGGGTGTGTGTGGTGGTTAGCTGGAACACAGCCGGCACCGGTCGGATTAACTCCGGCCGCCGGTTAGAGAACGAGAGGGAGAAGAGGGCAGGGACTTGAGAAGATAAGGTTTTCAAAGAACTCCTTTTGAATCTTGCCTGTATGTGTGCGTGTATAATCAGAGAGAGAGAGAGAGTGAGGTCTTTTAAAGAGATGAAGTATGGGTCTAGATCTTATAAAGATCTAGTTAAAATTTTTGGTGAGATTTTGAGACAAAATCTTATGATAAGATTTAGTATAGATTTTGGTAATATTTTATAAAATCTTGTAAGATTTTGTACAGATTTTGTATGAAAACATCTAATATAGTATGTACAGGTTTAGGCTTGTGGGTGTTGGGCTTGGGCCCAGGGCCCACAAGTCCATCTCGTGAGTAAGTGGCTCGTAATTCCTACGAGACCCGTTGTCAAAACCCGAACTCCGTTTAATGTCAAAAATTAAAATACACAAAAATACGGTCTGTAGTCGTTGCCCGTTCATTGATTACGATAATAATCGCGAAGAATTCCATCGGTGCCGCCTTTAATCCGTTTTTGATCCGGTTTCGACTGTAGTCACTAAAATTTAGTTACGAAGCTAAAATATATTGTAAAAATTTAATATTTATCGGCGTTGTCAGTATTTTGTACGGCATCAGTTCGTTGTCGCTTAATATTCAGCAGATTTTCCATAAATCACCATACGCGCACTGTAAAGTCGTATAAACGTTCCTAGGCACTCCAAAGGCCTAATTAAGTTAATCTGCGCTGTAAACACCATTTATTATCGCGTTAATCACCTGTTAATCACGTAATTAAGGGCCGTAAATCACCGGTTGTCACATCATATATCTCCTTGTCTATGTTGATGATTTAATTCTTACAGGAAATCAAGAAAATGTCATTGCTAACTTTGTGACTCGGCTTCACACAGAGTTTGCTATTAAAGACCTTGGGAAACTTAATTATTTTTTGGGGCTTGAAGTTGCATACACCTCTCATGGGCTTTCCGCAAACCAATCTAAATATGCTCATGACATTCTGATGCGAGCCGGCCTTCTCGACAGCAAACTAATGCCTACACCATTATCCTCTAATGCTTCCTTTATCAAAGATGGTACCCCTTATAAAGATCCCACTCTATATCGTTCCATAGTGGGTGCTCTTCAGTACTTGACAATCAGCAGGCCTGACATCTCCGATGCAGTCAACCAAGTTAGCCAATTTTTACAATCACCACCTGAGGAACGATTTCAGCATGTTAAGTGTATCCTTCGGTATGTTAAAGGAACCATTGCTTTTGGGCTCACTTTTTCTCGCCCTCACAAGACTAGTGTTCTTGGTTACTCTGATGATGACTAGGCTCGTTGCCTTGACACTCGTCGTTCCACTTTTGGTTACTCCATCTTCCTTGGGGGAAACCTTGTTTTGTGGAGTGCTAAGAAACAATCTATTGTTTCTCGCTCAAGTTGCGAGTCAGAGTATCGTGCCATGGCCTCCACTGCTGCTGAGATTATCTGGATTACCCATCTTCTAAGAGAGCTACATGCCCTTCCTCCCGACTGCCCCACTCTTCTATGTGACAACAAAAGTGCTCTCTTCCTCACACAAAACCCAGTCTCCAACAAAAGGTCCAAACACAATGATCTCGACTACCATTTTATTCGAGAACTTGTTACTTCAGGGAAGTTATACACTTGTTTTGTTCCAACCAAGCTTCAGGTTGCGGATATCTTCACCAAAAACCTCCCGCGTCACAAGTTTGATTTTTTTTCATGACAAGCACAGCATACGACCGCCACCGTTTCGCTTGCGGGGGGATGTTAACGAATAGTCACTTTAAATATTTATATTATTTCTCATTATTTAATTATGTACCTTTTGTATTCTAAGATCTGTTATAAATTGATTGTATCCTCTCATTCGAGGTACCAAACATTCACAGAACATTCTCTTTGTTCACACAATGAAATAATGTAATAACTCATCGCTCTTAAAGCATAATGTCAAAAAAAAAAAAAAAAAAAAAACCTTGATATCACACCACCATAGTTGGTATCATGTCATTGATCTCAGAAATCACAATGATGTGTATGTGGAACCCAAGTTCAGGTAACATGATGATGTAGTAACAACCAACACATCTAACCATAAGGCTAGATATTGTGGCTTAACAGCCCAAGCCACATCACCTTGTTAACACCTCAACACTGCCCCGGGCTAGTTAGGGGATAAAAGAGGATTCACCATCTTTCACGGGGATAACCATTGTAAAGGTGGGGTTTAGGGACTCGCTTAGTGGCGACTCAGGTTAGTCGTCGGGTTATCGAGGCTGTGATTATGACGGGTACCTGTGTTAGAAGCAAAGCATTCATTTGTAGAATTGATATGACTCGACTTCTACATGATGACCTTTTCAATTCGAAAGACGACAGTTTCCCGTAAAGGTTTGCTTTGCTATAACAATCAACAAAAGTCAAGGCCAACCATTTGATCATGTTTGTGCATATCTAATAAAGCCTATTTTTACACATGGGTAGCTCTATGTGGCGGCTGTTAGACAGCTAATCATTAGCTGGTTTGGACAGCTCATCACCAGCTTGTGTATTTTATATTTGGTATATATTTGACTGTATTGTAATTGTACCATTTCCTATTCCTTTTGTTTATGGCTCCTATATATGGGCTATCATATTGTACAGAGAACATATCAATCAATATAGAAAAGTTCTTTACATCTTAAAGTCAAACATGGTATCAAGAGCATACGGTCCTTAACCTTTGAGTCCTTTTTTTCTTTTCTTTTTTTCCTTTTCTATCATTGTCTACATCTCTGTTCCTTCTGCAATTTTTTGTGGGTACTAAATTCTTCTCTTTCTTGCCTTGTCTTCATCCTTACCTTCAAAAAAAAACAAAAAAACAAAAAAAAAACATGTCCATCACTTCTGCAACGTCAGACTTAACATCTGATGCAACAACAAACCAAAGTACCCAAATTCCAAGCCTTGCCAATCTAGCCAACCTAATTTCCATCAAATTAGATGGTGATAATTATCTTGCGTGGAAACATCAGATAGTCAAAGTACTAAAGATGATGGGACTCTTATCTTACTTGAAGAAGGATATATCTCCACCTGCTCAAGACTCCAATGATCGAGCCAACTGGGAAAAGGCAGACGGGTATGCCTCAGCCTGCTTGAATGCAACATTATCTCCTTCAATTGCTCATATTGCAATAGGTACTTCATCTGCCTCTGAACTATGGTCTGTTATAGAAGAAACATTTTTTCAACAACTATTTGCCAAACAAATGCAATTATGAACACAATTCCAAGTGTTGAAACAAAATGACCTGTCGATTACTGATTACTGTGATAAAGCTAAACATCTGGCAGATTCGTTAAAAGCTGCTGGTGATTCTATCACCGATTCGTCACTGGTCCTACAAGTTTTACATGGGTTGAATCATGTCTTCACTCCAATCCGACTCAATATTGAAAGTGGCGATGCATTACCAACATTCCATCAAGTGAGATCAAAATTACTCACATATGAGGCTCGACTAAGTCAACAAGAGACTTTCAACACACCTGTTAGTGCAATGGCAGCCATGACAATGAGACCACCACATCAGAGCAACCCAGATCGATCCGTCATTTGTCAAATATGCAATAAAACCGGCCATCTTGCGAATAACTGCTACCAACTGCAAGGAAACCGAGGAGGTGGCGGTGGCCGATGGCGTGGTGGAAATCGCTCCAATCGATCTCGTGGTGGTCGCAACAACAACAATTATTCGAGTGGGGTCGTACGCAATTCGTTGGCGGTGCCAATTGGTCTTAAAATGGCAGCACCGGAGGTGGATCATGGCCGATTGCTCCTCACTCGGCTCACGTGGCGTATGGAAGCAACCATGGTTTGGGTTTTGGGACATCTGGTATGAATGGCTTTTCTAATTGGGTTGGTGGTGCAAATGGTCCAAGAGGATCCAAGGGAATCCAAGATCCACGTAATACTAATTCATCTACCTTGGGCCAGCCTACTACTCCTAATCAATTTAATACAAATCAAAACCAAGGTATTTTGGGCCCAAGACCAAATGTGTCTAATGATCCCTCAACTTTTATGGGCTTTGGCCAAACTAGTTCAGACTCAACGGGATCAATTCCATCTTTTGACACGCCACACTTCGGACAATCACATTTTAACTCATGGGCTGCAGATCAGACTACACAACATTATGGGTTCTCTGCTACTTTATCTGACTTATGTCAGACTGTTGAGGCATGGATTCCAGACTCGGGTGCTACTGCCCATATGACATCAGATGTTTCTTTGGTTCACGGTGCCGTTCCATACACTGGTACGGAGAATGTCATTGTTGGCAATGGTATGTCGCTTTCCATTTCACATATTGGCCATTCTTTACTACGTTTGTCTCATCAAACAATTTTACTCAAAAATGTTCTTGTTGTTCCTGGTTTAACTAAAAATCTTTTATCCATTACACAACTTGTCATTGATCATCCCATTGCTGTTATTTTCTCACACCTTGTTTTGTCTATTCAGACTCTAACAGGGCAGATCCTCCACCACATACAGCCTAGTCCTCACCAACTTTATTCCTTATCAGCTATCGCTTCTACGTCACGAGAGATATGGCATTCACATTTAGGACATCCGTCTGATACTGTTATGTCTCGTTTTTCTTTTTTACATATGTCGAATAAGTCCATGAACAATGTTTGTAACTCGTGCCAAATTTCTAAATCAAGTAGATTGCCTTTTTATTCTGTTGATTCTCATTCGATTGTACCTTTACACATTGTTCACTGTGATATTTGGAGACCAGCTCCCACTGTTTCTAGATCTGGATATCGTTACTCTATTACATTTATTGATGACTTTAGTCGTTTCACGTGGATATATCCCTTATCTCACCGCTCACAGGCCATTGATTCTTTCCGACATTTCAAACCTTTTGTTGAAAATCTCTTCTCCTGCACCATAAAAAACCTACAATGTGATGGTGCCCTTGAGCTTGTTCGTGGTCATATGGCTAAATATCTCTCTGACGCTGGTATTGCATATCGTATTGCATGTCCTTACACACCCCAACAAAACGGGGTTGCTGAGCGTAAAAATTGCCACCTCTCTGAAACCGCACGTGCCCTCCTTTATCATGCTCGCCTTCCAGAACGTTTCTGGTACGATGCTTATGCTACAGCAGCATTTCTCATTAATCGGTTACCTACACCTATTCTCAATAATTCCTCACCTTATGAGATTCTATTTGGTACTCGACCTGATTATTCTCTCCTTCGTACCTTTGGGTGTCTATGTTATCCGTTTCTCGGTAGTACTCGTGCAGATAAATTTTCACCCAAATCTGTTCCATGCTTATTCCTTGGTTATGCTCCATCTCATCATGGTTATCTTTACTACGATCCTCATACTCTTCGTACCCTCACCTCTCGTCATGTTAAATTTCATGAGATAGTTTTTGACATCCCTACTACCTTGACATCCCTACTACCATAGCCACATCCCCGGTTCCTCCTCTAACATCTTCATTTACTGTTCTTCCTCATCCACCATGTATGCCATCACAACCCTCACCACTTATTCCATCTCCATCCTCACCGCCATCTCCACCATCACCATCACCTTCACCATCTTCCCCGTGTATACCTCAATCGCCACCCCCACCCCCACCCCCTCCATCTCATCCCATGATCACACGTTCTTGTGATCATACTCTTCAACCTCATCAGTTCCCATATCATGTTCTTTTCCACACATCTACTTCTCCTACTACTGAGCCTACTACCTTTTCTCAGGCTCAGAAATGGCCAGTATGGTGGGATGCGATGCGCACAGAGGTTGCTGCTCTGCATTCCAACCAGACATGGGTTTTGGTTCCTCCACCCGCCGATGCCAACATTGTTGGCTGCAAGTGGGTTTACAGGATTAAGCATAATCCTGATGGTTCGATTAGTCGATATAAAGCCTGACTTGTTGCCAAGGGCTTTCATCAGACAGAGGGAATTGACTACACTGAGACGTTTAGCACCGTGCTTAAACCCACCACCATTCGGATAGTCTTATCTATTGCTTTCTATAGGGGCTGGGATATTCGACAGGTGGATGTCAACAATGCCTTCCTTCATGGTGATTTATCTGAAACTATGTATATGTCTCAGCCTCCAGGCTTTGTTGATTCCACCCAACCGAATCATGTATGTTTATTGCGGAAGGCGCTTTATGGTCTGAAGCAGGCTCCTCGTGCCTGGTTTTCAAAATTGTCTTCTGCACTTACCACTTCTGGATTCTCTCAGTGTGTATCAGATGCGCCTCTCCCTTTGTTTACAGCAGTAGCTCAGATGTTTGCTATGTTCTGGCATATGTTGATGATATCATTATTATTGGTAGCTCCTCATGCTTTGTTATGAGTTTAATCGAGCGCTTACATTCACAGTTTGTGCTCAAGGATTTGGGGTCATTATCTTATTTTTTGGGAGTTCAGGCTACATTCTCTTGTGACATACTACATTTATCTCAACTACGATACTTACGTGATTTGCTACATCGGACCGGGCTTACTGATTGCCGACCATTGTCTACACCAGTTTCTTCTGAACAGCAGCTCTCTCGGCATTTCGGTGACCCTCTAGAGGATCCGCTATTATATCGGAGCACTGTCGGTGCCTTACAGTATCTAGTCTTGACTCGTCCTGAGATTGCATATGCCGTCAGTAAGGTTTCTCAGTTTTTACAGAAACCTACTGACCGACAATGGGGAGCAGTCAAGCGCATCTTGAGATACCTTAAGGGAAGTGTTGCAAAAGTCGGATTCCTCGGCCGAGTACTCGGCGACTACTCGGTCCTCGGACCTCCACCTTGGCGACTTCCTCCTAGGCGGTCTCAACTAGTCGGCCTCGGGAGTACTCGGTCCTAGTCGGCGCCTAGTCGGCCTAGTCGGAGCCTAGTCGGCCTAGTCGGAGCCTAGTCGGCCTAGTCGGTCTAGGCGGTCAACGTGGTTTGTTGACTTTTAATAGGTCAAACTCGGTCAAAATCGGCCTACTCGGCCTTGTACTCGGACTACTCGGCCTTGTACTCGGACTACTCGGCCTTGTACTCAGACTAGTCGGACTTGTATTCAGAATATTTGAACTTTAAACATGTTTCATTTTAAATTATACCCAGTTGACATGAATTATGCTTATTTTAACACATAAATAATATATAACAATTAATTTTCTTTATATTTACCATGTCCGCGTACTCCCCGAGTACTCTCCGAGTACTCCGATTACTCCCAACTCCCCAGTCGGCCGACTAGGGACCGCCTAGCGACTTTTACAACACTGCTTAAGGGTACTATCTCCCATGGCTTGACCATTCGACGATCTAGCAGTCTTGAGTTACATGCTTATTCTGATGCTGACAGGGCTGGATGCCCTGATGATCGTCATTCCACTATAGGTTATTGCATCTTTCTTGGACCCAACCTTATCAGTTGGAGTTCCAATGTAACACCTCAAAAATCCACGTCCTATAATGTATTGACACGTGTCATAAGTTTGAACGTGTGAAAGAATACTCTAGAGGGACTAAAGTTGACAAACATGGAAAGTATGTGAAAATAAGGGTTCAAAATGTCAACAATGGATAAATATACCTTACAATAACCCTACATGATGTTTATACCCTCAAACAAATAAATCATGGATCATACGAAGCTAAATATGAAAGAAAGTGAGAGATTACAAACTACAGGGGTTAAATGTGTCAACATGTTTAAAGTATACCTCTGAGTGACCTTTTAGCAAACCCGAAGCTTTGTAACGGTAAATTATGCTCACTAGAATGTGGGATAAAAATTTCATAAAGTTTCGTTATCGTATGAGAAAAGTTATGACCAAATTCGTATACGAGGGGTTAAAAGCGTCAACGATGAAGTTTATGACTTTTCGGGTGATAACAAAGTTAACCAAGGACTTAACAAAGTGGGTATAAGTCTTGAAGCCCTTATAAGTCAGTTTGGAGGGCTCAAAGTGCAAGAAATAAAGTCGAAACAACTTATTAAGGACCAAGGACCAAAACATAAAAATCTAAAAATGGATTTGGGTCAGAAGGGGCGTCGCGCGACGCGAGGAACCCCTAGGGGGCCTACGAGTGACGCGAGAGGTCCTCTGATGCCGAATTCCTTGGATGATGTCTGCTAGGTGCTTTGTAACCGACTTAAACAGATATTTTCACATCCATGGGCGACCCCTAACACTTCCTAGGCACTAGGGACACTTGTGGATGATCCATGATCAGTTGTAGCATTTGTTGTCATGATCTAATGAGATCAAAAGCACTATAAAAGGCCCTCATGTTGCAACATTTTGATCACACCTTCCATCTGCATTTGTGGAACTTCCTGGAGCTTAAGATCAGTCCCCAAGCACCACTAACCATGCATAGGACTTTGGTAAGTACCCTTGACCTTCCTTAATCGAGTTTTGCTTAGTTATTAGCTTAAAAGTCAAACCGTCGTAATTAACGTTTGACTTAGCGATTAATCTTTAATGGTCCAGTGATTAGTTGAATTGAAGGCAGTTATAAGTTGGTAATTATGTGGGCAATAAACCCTTAAAAGGGCACCCTCTGATTCCCGTTCTAACTAGATTAAATGTCGGGTCAAAGTTGTTTATAAAAAGTCAACAGAAACTTAAATTTGCGAATTAACATATAATTAGCAATGCAGAAGGCATGTAATCTATTTTATCACTCATATAACTTAGTAATAAGTTTAAGAACTGGTCTAAGCTTGTTTGATCCGACAATCTTCTATTTAGACCCGGTTCGAAACCGAAAGTCGCAAAACCTTGACTTTTGCTTTGACTTCAGTTCTGACCCGATTTAGTATGATTTGGAAATACCTTAGAGCTTCCTTAGGACCAGGTTACATGCTAGTATAACCCTCTGTGATTATACACCTTGGTTCATTAGTTATCTAATTAATATGCATGATTCCGTTAATTGCTTATATGTTGACTATTATGCCATTTTCACCATAAACCGTAATTTTTAAAAATGTAAAAGAGTAGAAACCTTAGTTACTGATTTATAAACTTGTACCCAAAATTGGACATCAGTTTGAGGTGTAGATTGAGAGTTATGCTCATTAGCGTAATTAGAAAGCTTTTTAGCGATTAAACGACATAATTAGCATATAGCCTATTTAAACCCACTTTTTGATATCAAACTTTTTACCCACTGATGTAATATAATATTTTGGGATTTTTGAAGATTTTTAATTAATTTTAGGCTGAGCATAAGTTAGAGTTATAAGCTTGATTCGGTAATTGTCGGTTTTGCCCTTTTGGGCTATAAAATGAGTTTTACATATCTTTTTGACCCCAAACCTTTTGCTACTGATTTTATATGATAAATAAATTATTTTAAACCTTCTCGAATAATAAAATATCAGCTTTCTATATAGAACCCGGAAACGGCTTCTAATCGCCTTTTTAAGCGTTTTTAACGCATTGTATGTACTAAAACTATTTTAAACATATAAGGGTGATACCTACTGATATCTTAGGTAAATTATAATATTTTAACAGTAAGCAAAAGTTGTTTAACTCAGATTTCTGATTTTGACCTTTTAAGCTTATGTGAAATTACCAAAATGCCCCTACGGTGCATAGTTTGGTTATAATTGATAAATTTCACATATATACAATACCCTACTGTTATAACTTATTAAATTAAGTATTTTTACTAATGATATCAGACCTGTAACTCAGATTAATACTTGAACTCTTTTATAACCTTGTAAATGACCAAAATACCCCTACGGGGCATAGTTTGAGTTTAAATTCGTTTCAGGCATAATAAAATATATCTTACTGATGTCATAACATATTTAAGGAATATTAACTTAGGAAACCTGTATATGACTCTTATGGTTACCCGTTACGCCTCTTGCGCGTTCGGTTCGGTTTATGTAACTAGTTTGCATAAATTAGCCGAAACGGGTCAAACCTTATCGGTTTTATCCCAAAATCCAGAATGTGTTTAGATTACCCATATTATACAAGTCTTCAAACTTTTCGGGTCTAAATCACATTCTATTCCGGTCTTCGCTTAATCGTGCGTTTGAACCGTATCGTTCTTTAAAACTAACCGGTCTAAGCTTAAGCTTAACTAAAGACCGTTAGGATTCTAATAGGTTATTATAAACCTTTGTTCCAGAATAGGAGACCCAGTAAAAGCTACACGCACTTGCTATTTGTGATTTATACTTGCAAAGGTAAATACTTTTAACTTATTTTCCCTTATATGGGCTTGGGGTACGGTATATAAAATACCGCTTGGTCGGGCATTCGACCTTAATCGATTGGTGGTTAAGTATTATCGAGATGACCCGTTTAAAAATATGTTTTGTTTGCTTAAACGTCTTTGGGGGGTTAATGACCATGTCCCGAATATCCTTGGCATCATTTTACGAAATGGCCACGACCTAAGCTCGGGGTGTAGGCGTACACCCGTCAGTGCCTAAATAAATAATGTGGTGTGTCTATTGATCTTTAACCCGGCACGAACCGGGCTACTGAACGCATAAGGAACATGTAATTCTTTTACAAGTTTATATATTTAAATAATTATCCCAAGTTATAAAAAGTTTCGTGCCACGTGCATTCAAACCAATTTTAACCATTTTTAAAATGAGTCAGTTAAATTGTATTTACCAGTGTAAACTGACGTATTTTTTCCAAAAAGGTTAAGTGCAGGTACTACGCGAACTAGGTTGGCTTTCTCCTAGCGTCCACAATAAGTCTCGCAAGCTTGGATGTCAAAACTGTTGAACAATGTTTCCTATTTATTTTGATCCACCTGTGGATTAATTTCAACTGTTGTGATACTTGATATTACAATTATATTCGGTTGAAATATATCTATCTTTTGCTTCCGCTGTGCATATTAAATATTGTGTTGTTTGACTGTAATGTTAACAACCACGTCACGATACTCTCCCACCGGGCCCACCGGTAATACGTGGAAATATCGGGGTGTGACAGGTTGGTATCAGAGCCAACGCTGAGTGAATAAAACGCTAGCCTTTTGTGTTTAATCTCAGTTACACAATTGCACATTCCTAAATTTTCGAGTCTAGACAAAGAACATAGGAAAAATCCAAATTTGTTTATTTTAATTTTAACTTTGTCCTTTATATTCTTGTTGTTATCCTTGTTTATATTGACAGGTTTAACAATGCCGCCAAGATTCAGAAGAGGAGGAAGAGGCAAGGGGCCAATCACCGCCCCTAACGATCACGAAGCCGGACCTTTGCACCGGCGAACTCCTTCCACTACTGTGAGTGACGACCCGCAACGAAACTAGAGGACCCAAGTGGAGCCCGCTAGATGGTCAGTCTCGCACAGCTCAACACCTCCCTATCGTCATTCCTATGGACCGCATTCGGAAAACGAGCCCGATAACCCACAACCTTCATATATACCTCTCCAGCGATCCCTTTCACACCATTCCTTTGGTGACCCCACTCATGTCTTTCAGGGCCGGTTTAACCCGGCAAATTATATTCAAGAACCAGTGGGTTTTAACCCACTAGGACCAGAGGACCACTTCTCAGGAGATAATGCAATGGACATGGACGAGGACACGGATCCCGTCGAACCTGCAAGCGGTACCCCCAACCATCCTATTGAGGTCTCCGATGGTTCATCTTTCCACGGATCATCCTATCGTGGTCCAGACAGTTATCAGGGGAGGTTTAACCAACATGAGTGGTATTTCACACCTCCTCATAACCCGCAGCAGCAGCAGCAGGATCCCTCAGAGGATTCATGTTTCGTGGCAGTCACGCCCCCGCCTCCACCGCCACCAGTTCATCAAGCACCTCCAGAACCACCAAGGCGTAGGAGAACAGGCGCACGGATATCCGCGCGAGGAGGGGATTTTCACTTTAGCACCCCTCGACACTCCAGTGGCAGCCATTACCCACCACTGCATGAAGACCCACAAATGGGTGGGCCCTCAAACCCAAATCCAGAGGTGAATTCTGCACCAGTTGCACCGCCACTGCCACCATTGGGTTTTGACAATCCGATTCCTACATACGCCGGTTCGATGGCGTACAATCCGTTTGAGCAGCCGGCTCACACTCATTATAACTATGCTGAAGCCGACCCGTACCTAGTCGCGGCGAACTACAACGCCCTACATCCGGAAGGACCGTATGGAGCCCCATGGGGAGTGGGATATCCAACTCATGGATATCAAGTACCTGCTCGACCACCTTTTCGGCAACAGTCGCAACCACCGCGATTTTCCCCACCGGAACAGGAGGAAATCCTCCAAAGACTAAGTCGAGTGGAACATGAGTTTCAGGAAGAACGTAGGAACAACAGGGGATTCCTCAAAGGCCTGGCAAGCTTGTTAAAGGGGAAGAAGAAGAGGGATCATTAAATCCCTACATGTACTGTTGTATTTTCTATTTCAATCAAGTCCCTGCGTGGACATTTATCTGTATATTTAGTCCCTGCGTGGACTTATCTATTTAGTCCCTGCGTGGACTTATGTTTTTAGTCCCTGCGTGGACATTTGTTTTAGTACTTGGTCCCTGCGTGGACTTGTATTATCGGTTTAGCCCCTGCGTGGGTAAATTGTTCTGTTAAAAGTCCCGTTTAGGGCAATGTGTAATACTTTAATAATTAATGGAATGTTAAGATTATAAATTTAATTTTGTCACTATATGCATAAATATATTATACATGAAATAAAATAAATCAAAATCATTCCTTTTAAAAATTAATCTGCCTATTAAATAATAAACAAAGAATCTTAAAGGTATAACCTAGCCTGCATGTCATTATAAAGACTTGGCCTAGATGGTAAGACCTGTTTAAAAGATTCAGACCTGTTAACATCTGAAAACATGTTAACGCTCCTGGCAGACATGATTCGTTAAAAATCACACACGTCATTCTTATATAAGGGTTCTTCAAAGGATTCCTAACCCAACTTAATGATCTATAAATCATGGGTTTAAATCATCAATTAAGATGATCATATGTTGACCATATATTGGTAATATAGTGCCTACGGGCCATACTCATTGTCATATAAGACAAAAGACAGAAGTAGTCTATGACTCCCTGTCAGAAAAAGGTAAAGAACTATGTTCAAACCTTCATGCTATGATTCTCTGAAATCATGGTTTATGATGTCCCTATGACTAGGCCTTTTATGCCACTAATAAAACTGTGATTGTTTTATAATTAGGATAAATTAAAAATAAAAATCCTAAATAATCATGATTAATAAATTAACCAAATATGGTCTATGCTTACCATGGTTAAGGAATTGCCCTAAAAGACAATTCCATAATGAACTCCCAAATAAATTATTGTCAATATTTTATGTAACAGTTAAAAACTGCAATGGCTGACTCGGATGAAAATAATAGTCACCCAAGGGAGAATCATGATAACGCCCGAATTAATATAACGGGTGCTGAACTACAAGCGTTAATAGACAACGTTGTTACAAAGGCCATAGAGCGGCAGTATGAAGAATATAGCGGGACTCGAAGTAGGACCCTATCTACACCGCATCCCAAGCCTAAGACTCATTCTGAGGCTCACAGCAAGCCACCCTCCAAGAAGGATGAACCAAAGAAAGAAGATGACGAACGTCACTCTTCAAATCATCAAAGTGATCCATCTCAAAGAGTTGTACTGAATCAAGGACCCTGTGATAAGGATTGCTCCTACAAATACTTTGTTTCATGCAAACCCAGGGATTTCACTGGGGAAAAAGGAGCTATATGTCACACCCTGGCTTTTGCGGAAGCGTGGGTTTATTGGTGTGACTTCTTAATATCATAGCAACAATCATAACAATGCTATATGATAAAAAACATGAGATATTCATCCATTAATAAAGTTTAGAAAGATACCATATTATACTTGTCTTAAAACAACATTCAAAATAAGTTACAACCTTGGCTTGATTTTACTAAGTTCATAAAAACTTAGCAAAAGACTTTAAACAATACTAGGTTTAGAGATATGTAACCCGTCCAGGAAGAGGTTACACCTTCTAAACCCTTCAACTCTGGATGACTTCTTTATTCAAACGCAGCTTGATAAATATGCATACCGTGCCAGATCCATTATTTTCCTGTAATACAAGTAGTTTGAAAAATCAACATAAAGTTGAGCGAGTTCATGTGTAAGTGAGTATGTATAAACCTTTGTAATATGTTTGTATCTATGAAAATCCCTGGTATGTAGCAATTAAGGAAAAAGAGATCACCATTGGGTTGCAAAGCCAATGATATGTGTGAAGTGATGTAGGACGACTCAAACCTAGCGGATTTATGCGTCGGGAAACTCATAGTCGCCACCTGGCCCATTCAGCGGACTCAGGAGTGAGGGCTCGCTACACCCAAATAGATCTATCACCAATGTCCCTCGGTCCTACAATGAGGATTAATGGCCTCCAGTTTCAGCCTACTCACTCACATGATCTAAGTAGTAACCCTCCTTACGCTAACCATACCATGTAAAAAGTATTCGTAATCATAGTAACATGTATTTCACCCACGAAGTATAAAAACTGAAAACAGTTAAGAGAAAAGGGGGACATGAACTCACAGAAGTGCGTCTCGAAATAGTCAATCCCAATCAACCTGCTGCGTGACGACCTACACGTACTAACTTCTATTAAGTGGAAGGTCGTGCCTTGGCTTAAGGTTTAACGTTTTTGGGAAATAGTTAGACAACTATTTCGTATTTACACTTCTTAATTATTTAATAAATATATTCCTTCCCAAGGATGGGGGTATTAATACATGTGCGTTTTATAATCTCGAAAATATGTTTTAAGTCCCACTTAGCAAATATACTTAACCTTTTTGTCCAAAATAACTTATTTCCAAAATATATGTATTTTTCCCAAGAATAACATATTTTTATTTCTACCGTCTCCAAAACAATATTTTACCAAAATATACGTATACGTTATAATTCCGAAAAATATATTTTTAAGTCTCACTTGAAAAATATATTTTTAAATCACTTCTCTAAAATATTCTGTCTCCAAAATATATATATTTTTGCCAAAAATATTATATTTTACTTCATACAATTTCCAAAATAACACTTTACCAAAATACACACTTAAGAGTATTTTTCGAAAATACATAAGTTACATTTTAAAGTTCGTGTGGTAATAATAGTACCGATGTAACTTAAATGTTAATTCGTGATAGCGTTGATATCATTTTGGAGTCGTAATTTCATAATATTCCCAGGTTATATTATTTTTATCCTAATAATATATCCAGTTCACAAAATAATCACATAATCACACAAGCGTTTTATTAAGAAATATATATCCTAAATATATATTTAACAAGTTTTATCTACGAAAATCCACCTCCGACACTTGGTTATTTTTTAATAGAAATCTTCACGAAGTTTATTTTGGAAAAACAAGTTAAAAATTATATTTATAAACACTTGTCACAAAATATTTCTAAGTGTTATATTTCTGGAAAAATTTCGCCAGAGTTTCCTCTATAACTGGAGGTGGCCACGCTTACTAGCGTATCATTTTCTTTTAAAAAAAATTCAATCAACAATTTTCCAATCATCAATATGCAATATCCAAACATCAAACTTGTCAAAATAAGTATAAATCGCAAACTCATGAACTTGTAAGTTGTGTAAAAATATGTAGCAACCTTTTAACATTTTTAGTGGATCTCGTCATCTTTGAAAATAAAATTAGTTTCTTGAAAACCTTATTTTTAAAGAATGTGAAATTTTACAACTTCTAGTCAAAAGTTATGAAAGTGTTTCTTTGTTAAATCCTCTTGTCACACAAGTGTTTACACACTTGTTTGTTCACAAAAAGGCTTTTAGTTTGTGTAAGTTCCGGCTTTAAAACAAGTCTTGTATCTTTTACTTGGTTTTTCCGAAAAAACACTTGTAGGTCTTTAGATCTACTAGTTTAGAACTCCATTTTACAAGAAAAATCACTTTTACACAAGTTCATGTTTTGTGTGTGGAAAGATTCGTCATCTTATAACTTTTTCACTTAACATATTGCAAGTTCATGTTCCATGAACATGATTTAGCATGGTTAGATGACGATCCGTTCCACTACTAGCCACTAACAACATAAAATAATCACAACTAGTCAAGATTTACAAGATTTACACCATTTGTTACTCTTTAACCAACATTTTCATCTTTCTTTCAAGACTTTTAGATTTGATCTTGTATGTTCTTGATTTTTATCCGTTAAATCTCTTATTAACCACTTTAGACAAGATCAAGAGGGTGTTTAGAAGCACTTACAACTAGCTCAAGGCTAGGGAAGAATCAAAGCGTAAACAAGGTGGATAAAAGAAATATAGAGAGGTCCTTGAGATTCCGAAAGCACCGAGCCTCCTTGTATGATCCCTTGCTTCTATGTATCTAGGTAAAATGGTTGAACAAGATTTGAATGATGGTTGGGTAGTGGTGATGGTGTTCGGCCGAAGGTGGTCAAGGAAAGAAGAGAGGAAGCTTGTTGATGGTGTGATGATGAAAGGGAATGATAATCCACTAAACCTTTTTATAAACCATTAATCACTAATACCCAATGTATAATGTGTAGTCTAGATATCAAGCAATTAGGATTAAAATAATAAAAAATGGTGGGGTGTGTCCCACATGGGGAACCGATCGGATGAGGGGGGGGGGGGGGGGTTTATGGTTTGTTTTCAAATGTATAGTTAGTGATTAGTTATGTTCCAATGGTGTAAATTAGAGCATTATGTGGGTAGTGTAATACAAAGGGTGTTAGGGTGTTCGGGGTCCCTAACTTGCTCAGAAAAGTGTAAACAATGTCATTGACTATATTTTTATGTTCCGGGTAAAGTCCGCTTGTTCGGTTGGATATTGATCCGTTAAAGTGCTAAATAAGTATTTAAAGTGTCTTTAATATTATTTTCAGTGACACAATAAATTCCCGACACGTTGGGAAGTGTCTAGTATTATTTTCCCATGCTTTTGCACCTTACTAGTTAAGTAAAATGCTGAATTTTGTAATAAAGTGCAGAATTTTGTACTTAGAGCATGTTTTAGGCACATCCGGTCACTATAAATTTCACCTAGTGACGCGGTTCTACAAACCTCATCTCCCTACACTCACTACTAGTGTAGTAATCTATTCCCGGCTCATACTGGCCTTAGAGACAATATCTATCTAGTGCTGGCAATGTCAGCAAGTTTTTTTTTTTTTTTAGTTTGTTAACTGTGCTTTTGTGCATCAAGGTTGTCACTGATGTTTGTGTGTAAATAACAGAGTGACAGTATAAGATGTGATGCATGAGTATGTATGTATCAGAAATCAAGAAGCAGTTTAACCACAATTGTAAGCAAGCACAGTAATTAGGCATTAACTAAATATTAATTAATGTGTACGGATACCTGGATTTGTGAGGGTTGTCACATTCTCCCCCCGTTAAAGAAATTTCGTCCTCGAAATTTGTAACTCCTTATGGTTTAGTCACACATGAATAATATCGGAGTAAATAATCATCAAATCGAAACAAACATTACTCACTTTAGGTGAGTCTAAGAATATATAACAAACCGAATCCTAGGGTTAAAAGGTGTGTGCTTTTCGCATTGGATGTCAAAGGTACAAGACGCATTTGACGTATAGTCTAGTCTAATCCAGCTAGCAGGGGTTCCACAAAAGTGGAGCTTTGACTAATAAGATTTTTAAATGATCGGTCGCAATATGCAAACGAGTTTTCACAAATCATAGCATCCGCTATATGAATTCAAAATCAACAACTCAAACGTAATAGTAAAATGATCTGTCAACTCTTGAATCAATGTCTGGTAATGTTTAGTGTGTTGACATTTTTGAATGGTGAAGATACACCGAATGGAATACAAGCGAATCTGGTGTATCATTGTCTTGATTCGTAGTTGCATCAGAAATGTTTAAATGACAAGTCAAACGAAAGTATGTGTAATTTTGTGTGGAACGGTTAACCATGATTAGCACAAGCTAGAAGTTTGTAATGGCATAATTCAATAATAGTGGTGACTGAACAAGTTCACCGTGTTTGAAATCAAACGAAAGTGTACTGAGACAATCTGAAGCTTTGATCTACGCAATGTCATAGAGTTTCTAATTAAGTACGGAACACCAAAGAACCACTGTTTCTGATTGAAGATGGAAAGCAATAATACCACAAAGTATTCAATTTGTAACGAAAGAATCGTTAGGAGGTACATTGTGCTATGAATTGAATCTATGTACCATTGTTTTAACACACAACAGTGTAGAGACCGATTAAATCGTGATAAACATGACGGATTTAGGGAAAGTTATTAAATAATCGATTAAATCCGTGTAAGGAGTAAGTAACCAAATTAGCGCAAGCTTCAATCTTGTAAAAGTATCACCGCAATGTATCGAAATCAAACAAACGATTTAGTGGAGTCGTAGACCAACCGAATCTACTACGACTCGTAATGAAAGAATCTCTGTAAAGATATTTGAATGTGATGCTCTCAATACATCATATAGCGTCTCAAATCAAACATGTAAAATGGATAGGTTCAAGCAATTGAACCTGGTTTCAGTGTAACCCGACAATAAACGTATGTATCAACAAAGGAAATCTCAGCATGGTAGCAAAAATAAACCATGAATGTAACTTGAAATAGAAGAAGTTTCAGGAGAGTGTGTTGACTTGATAACAAAAGAGTCAACAATTACAATAATGTAGGTCATTTGAATCACAAATCAGTAATTAAACTTAGCAACATAATATCTGAACTTCAATGAAGCATTTGAAATGAAATCGCATGCGTAGTAAAAGGTGCATGTATAACATATAAGTTTTCAAGTGATGAATCGATGTGTTTCTATCAAAAGGGAGAAGTAACCAAGTATACGAAGCAAACGTGTGTTCGCTCTCAGCGAAGGAAATCAACGTGATGCAACTACTTTGAGGGGAGTAGAAATGCAAATATCAACTCGTTAGAAGTAACAGTGAAGACTTCACCGGAAGAAAACTTAAGTACTTTAGGTTTTGTTAAGTGCATTGACAAGTTTGTCAAGTTAATGATGTTTGCTTGGGTTGACAGATATGGTTCCTAAGTAAACCCTTACGAGTTTGATCCTGGGTTCCCAAAGGTCCTAGATATAAGTTTTCTAGATCCTCCAGATTTCGTATCCCGTGTAGACTGGTTTGTGCATTGTGTAAGAAGCACTATTTTTTTTTGTTCGTCTAAGAACAAGTCGTTGTCCCACAATTCTTCCTCGGTATACTTTCTTACTGAATTTATCGCCAATGACACTCGATCGTCGATCAGTCGTGTAGTAGTAGCCGGACCTTCACAGTTAGTCAACTGAGTAATTCGTCAATCCTTAGCAAGAGCCACCGACTCTGGTTGGCTATCTCGTCCGACTCCCGGTCATTTGAAGGTCATCGTCCTTTCTTGACGAGCAGAACTGAGGTTATCCAAAACAAAAGTTTTGGTCTGTTATCTTCCTTCTCTATCTACTACTGAAACTATACTTTCAATCCTTGCATCTCCGAAGATGTAAGTCGCTAAGATACATTGACTACAGGCGCGACGCCTGCAATCAAATAGACGCGCAACTCGACTAATCGTTGAGGAGTTAATCCTGGCAAGTCTTCGAGGAAGACCTTAGGATATTTCCTTATCATAGGAATATCTTCACGCTTTGATTCTTCGGCTCCTCCTGTCCCCGACCTGAGCCCAGAATGCAACACATCTTTTATGCAATATTCTTCGTGCCTTCAAGCAATTTTGTAATTTGCAAGGGCGTATCCCGCTTCATGAGTCAAGATAGCTTCTTCGTCACCAACGTGGTGCGGATATCAATCTCCTATTGGTCATTTGTCAACCAATCCCTCCAACTACCTTGTTGAAGTCTCCCAATTCACTGGCAGTAGATCAAGCGTAAACTTACGCTCTCCGGTTTTTATTTGGTCGCCTCCAATTACTGCATTGGCTTCCACTAGCTCCCCCTAAGCTAGTTCTAATGGGTACTGGAACATCTGCTTACTCGCTACTTAAACCAATTATACTCTTGAACTCTAGCGGTGCGAATCGTAAAATTTGCAACAGTATCTAGCAGCATAGATGCATAATGTTGAGTAATATGGGACGTACCGATATCCAAACTTGGTTTCTTGGCGTGCTCCCCTAGCTCTGCTACGGAGCTTTTATCCTTGTGCCCGGTTCTTCTTAGGGCAGTATTTTCTGAAATGCTTCTTGCTTCCACAGTTAAAACAAACTTCAGCACGTTTTTGTTTGTCACTCGTCCTGCCTTCGTTGTTATCGTTGTTTCCTCCGTGATTCTTGCTGTCATCTTGACCTTTATTTCCACTTTCAATACTTTGTCTACAAGTCTCCTTGGGATGTCCCCTCTTACCATAGTTATCACATTTTCAGTATTTACATTGCCCGACGTGATAACGTAGACAATTGTCACATTTAGGTAGGATACCCATGTAGTCTTTTCCCTTCTTGGCTTTCTTCTCGTTACTCCCCCAAGTAACCACCTTGAGATTTGCGAGCTTTCTCTTGTTATCCCCAGGTGACTCTACAGGAGTCTCCTCTCTCTCTTTCGCAGTGGAAAATTCTCCTCGTCTAACTGCTTCTTCCGTGAGCACCACGCTTATGTCGATAGCCTCGGTGATCGTTGAAGGTTTAGATGTTGTTACCAGACTTAGAATCTGAGGTGCCAATCCCCCTATGAAACGTTCAATTCTCTTAAACTCTGGCCCTACTAGGAGTGTAGCAACTTGTGATAAATCGTTAAATCTCTGCACGTACTCATCTATCTTTGGTCCCTCCATTTTCAAGTTCCACAATTCAGTCTCCAACTTCTGGACTTCTGCCCTAGAGCAATATCTTTTACGCATCAGTTCCTTCAGCTCGTCCCACGTCAAAGCATTCGCAGCAGTCTCGCCCATTGTTTGAACCTGAAGGTTCCACCATGACAGAGCCTCATCTACCAATAGTCCAGCTATATACGTGACCTGATGTTCGGGGTCACATTTGCTCAATCGTAAAACAGAATCCGTCTTTTCAACCCAGCGCACGAAGGCTAAGGCACCCCCAATGCCGTCGAACTCTCGAGGTTTGTGGTCCAAGAACTGCTTGTAAGTGCAGCCGCTGGGTGGGTTATTTCCTGAGGTACCTCCGTCGTGTTCAGAGCAAAGGGCCTCTAGGTGTGCGATGGCTTGCGATAGGCGTCCTCGCAGTTCTGACTCTGCCGTTGTCGGCAGAGGGTTGTTGGTATCGACGTTCTCTCGTATCGACATCTTCTGAGAAGAAGATTGGTTAGGTCAGGTCTTATTTGCTTAGTGAGTGCATTTGGTCATTTAGTGGTCATAAGTACAAACACATAACAGGTTATTATACCAACCAATCAAGTAATAGTATAATCACAGTATAACCAAGTAATTTGGTAATTAAGTTTAATGAGAGCATAGCAAGTAAGCACGTAGTATTATAATTATAGCACCCACACATAGATCGATAACATGCTTAACAAAGACCTAGCGACTGAGTTTTCATTGGTTATTGGCCACAAAGTGTTGTCGCATGTTTGATGATTGGCTCTCATTATCCTCCGACCGCAATTGCATTGTTTTACGAAGTGTGTTATATCAAAAGGGACACAGGGTCACCCTACCCTTGCCCAACAAACATATCAAAATTACGTAGTCAGATGTGGCCTTCAAAAGTCCCCACAATCTCGGCTTATCATAGATGTCCTTACCCAAGTGTAATGCAATCCGCATAATCCAGAAACCAACTATACTGGTGACTAAGGTGGAGGAGGAAAGAAAAGTGACTGCTAGCATGCGTAAACTCCTCCTCGAGCTTGTATATATATCAAAGTAGTTAACTAATCTGCCACCCGATAGTAAAGAAATAAGTATCAGAATCCTGGGAGCCGTGTAATAGCAACGGTCGAGAGCGCAAAAGGAACCTTGATGTATGTGGCGAATCAAAGTATGCTGACAATAGACAGGGTGGAGGACGTGGTGTCTTACATAAACTTTTCTGACAAAATGCTGTCTTGTGATGTAGACACTTAAATCATGTTTTCGGTTATGTAATGTTTTGCATTTGAAGTTACCAATTGTGGTGTCAGCTCAAGCTCCAACATTCTGCGACTCATGTCCTCATATTGTAGTTGGTGTTACTGGAGCAACTCATCTCGTGTGTGGCCTCCATAATGTAAGGGATGGTAAGGGTCCAAAGTTAGCATAGTGTATTATAGGAACCTTCAAATCGCTCGTACAGCGATGTAGAGGTGAAAGGAGTAAATGGTGCGGCCTGTAAGGCCGTAGAAAATGTTGCTGTAGCAAAAGGATCGTTACGTGGGTACTGACCTGGGTGCAGGTATGTCTTGAAAAAAAGCGATAGGTATGTTGACGCAATGGACGTTGGTCTTTATAGGGAAAAGAGCAACATCAGCGGTTATGGGTGCAAAAAAAACAAACGTTTCAACCAATAAGGAAATTGTCAGGTGCTGGTACTAGGTTAGATAGTAGGGGTGCAATGTCCAGTAAGTCAAAAGGAACAGGGTCATGATCAAGTAGAGGTGCAAGTTCAGCAGGTGCAACGTCAAGCGGACACAAAAGGTGCAGAAGCTAGCTCAGGAGCAGGCTCTTGGGCGTCTAACGGTGTTGTGCCTCGAACAGGTGTTAGTGCAGCAGTCAAAGCGACGTCGTCATCTGCGTCAGTAGTAGAAAGATGTAATCCGGTCGTCTGTAAGGCTGCAAATGTCACAGACTCAAAGGAGTCTGAAACCGAGTGTATACTAGAATCAGAGGGTAGCTTGACAACAGGGATCTCAAAGTGTATAATCAGTAATAACGTTCTCATCTAACTTTCCATCATCATGGGCATTATCGGAAGGATCATCAGTATCACATCGATATCGTTATCAATTGTTCGCCGAGTAATCAACCTTCGAAAGGAATGTCCACAAGAGGCGCATTGTCTAGGATCGGAGCCATGGTGTGCTCATCATTGGGATGTCCTGTGACGAAGGGGTCATGGACTGTAATAAGTGTGATAGAAGGATTCTTGTCAGAGAAACCACCCGCAAAGGGTAAAGTATCACCAAAATCTGGTAGCGCGGACTTGTTGGAAGTCGTCCTCGTCCTTGGTCAGCATATCTGGATCACTCTCATGGCCTGACGTAAATGTCTCTGGCGTAGATGTAGTCTCATCATTTGTGACAGCGGTCGTAGGGTTATCAATGTCTGATAGCCCGCCTTCTAAACAATGTGACGTGTGTGCCGGTTCATAATAGTCATAGCATGCATACCCATAGTAATTATTAACAATTAGTGTATGCATATATTCATATGCACGTATATAAAAAATCAGCAATTATGCGTGTAAGTAATAACAATGTAAGCATGTATTCATCCTAGTCTTCCCCAGACTATCCTACCCAGTCTCTCAGGCTAAACTCCCTCAGTCTCCCCGACTGAACTATAATCATAAATTCTGAACTCCCTCAGCCTCCCCGACTGAACTATAATCATAAATTCTGAACTCCCTCAGTCTCCCCGACTGAACTATAATCATAAATTTTGAACTCCCACAGTCTCCCCGACTGAACTATAATCATAAATTCTGAACTCCCCCAGTCTCCCCGACTGAACTATAATCATAAATTCTGAACTCCCTCAGTCTCCCCGGCTGAACTATAATCATAAATTCTGAACTCCCTCAGTCTCCCCGACTGAACTATAATCATAAATTCTGAACTCCCTTAGTCTCCCCGACTGAACTATAATCATAAATTCTGAAATGTGTATTTGTGCCTTTTTGTTTGTAAAAATGTTTGTTTCCCTGGATCTGGACGTTTTGTGTATGCAATGAAAACATGTTGTGAAAACATTTTTGTGAGAGCCCTAATGATCATAGTCTAGACTCAAGAAAGAATCCTAGTTCGCTACGATCGAAGCTCTGATACCAAGCTGTCACACCCTGGCTTTTGCGGAAGCGTGGGTTTATTGGTGTGACTTCTTAATATCATAGCAACAATCAAAACAATGCTATATGATAAAAAACATGAGATATTCATCCATTAATAAAGTTTAGAAAGATACCATATTATACTTGTCTTAAAACAACATTCAAAATAAGTTACAACCTTGGCTTGATTTTACTGAGTTCATAAAAACTTAGCAAAAGACTTTAAACAATACTAGGTTTAGAGATATGTAACCCGTCCAGGAAGAGGTTACACCTTCTAAACCCTACAACTCTGGATGACTTCTTTATTCAAACGCAGCTTGATAAATATGCAGACCGTGCCAGATCCATTATTTTCCTGAAATACATGTAGTTTGAAAAATCAACATAAAGTTGAGCGAGTTCATGTGTAAGTGAGTATGTATAAACCTTTGTAATATGTTTGTATGTATGAAAATCCCTGGTATGTAGCAATTAAGGAAAAAGAGATCACCATTGGGTTGCAAAGCCAATGATATGTGTGAAGTGATGTAGGAAGACTCAAACCTAGCGGATTTATGCGTCGGGAAACTCATAGTCACCACCTGGCACATTCAACGGACTCAGGAGTGAGGGCTCGCTACACCCAAATAGATCTATCACCAATGTCCCTCGGTCCTATAATGAGGATTAATGGCCTCCAGTTTCAGCCTACTCACTCACATGATCTAAGTAGTAACCCTCCTTACGCTAACCATACCATGTAAAAAGTATCCGTAATCATAGTAACATGTATTTCACCCCCGAAGTATAAAAACTGAAAACAGTTAAGAGAAAAGGGGGACATGAACTCACAGAAGTGCGTCTCGAAATAGTCAATCCCAATCAACCTGCTGCGTGACGACCAACACGTACTAACTTCTATTAGGCGGACGGCCGTGCCTTGGCTTAAGGTTTAACGTTTTTGGGAAATAGTTAGACAACTATTTCTATTTACACTTCTTAATTATTTAATAAATATATTCCTTCCCAAGGATGGGGGTATTAATACATGTGCGTTTTATAATCCCGAAAATATGTTTTAAGTCCCACTTAGCAAATATACTTAACATTTTTGTCCAAAATAACTTATTTCCAAAATATATGTATTTTTCCCAAGAATAACATATTTTTATTTCTACCGTCTCCAAAACAATATTTTACCAAAATATACGTATACGTTATAATTCCGAAAAATATATTTTTAAGTCTCACTTGAAAAATATATTTTTAAATCACTTGTCTAAAATATTCTGTCTCCAAAATATATATATTTTTCCCAAAAATATTATATTTTACTTCATACAATTTCCAAAATAACACTTTACCAAAATACACACTTAAGAGTATTTTCCGAAAATACATAAGTTACATTTTAAAGTTCGTGTGGTAATAATAGTACCGATGTAACTTAAATGTTAATTCGTGATAGCGTTGATATCATTTTGGAGTCGTAATTTCATAATATTCCCAGATTATATTATTTTTATCCTAATAATATATCCAGTTCACAAAATAATCACATAATCACACAAGCATTTTATTAAGAAATATATATCCTAAATATATATTTAACAAGTTTTATCTACGAAAATCCACCTCCGACACTTGGTTATTTTGTAATAGAAATCTTGGTGAAGTTTATTTTGGAAAAACAAGTTAAAAATTATATTTATAAACACTTGTCACAAAATATTTCTAAGTGTTATATTTCTGGAAAAATTTCGCCAGAGTTTCCTCTGTAACTGGAGGTAGCCACGCTTACTAGCGTATCATTTTCTTTTAAAAAAAATTCAATCAACAATTTTCCAATCATCAATATGCAATATCCAAACATCAAACTTGTCAAAATAAGTATAAATCGCAAACTCATGAACTTGTAAGTTGTGTAAAAATATGTAGCAACCTTTTAACATTTTTAGTGGATCTCGTCATCTTTGAAAATAAAATTAGTTTCTTGAAAACCTTATTTTTAAAGAATGTGAAATTTTACAACTTCTAGTCAAAAGTTATGAAAGTGTTTCTTTGTTAAATCCTCTTGTCACACAAGTGTTTACACACTTGTTTGTTCACAAAAAGGCTTTTAGTTTGTGTAAGTTCCGGCTTTAAAACAAGTCTTGTATCTTTTACTTGGTTTTTCCGAAAAACCACTTGTAGGTCTTTAGATCTACTAGTTTAGAACTCCATTTTACAAGAAAAATCACTTTTACACAAGTTCATGTTTTGTGTGTGGAAAGATTCGTCATCTTATAACTTTTTCACTTAACATATTGCTAGTTCATGTTCCATGAACATGATTTAGCATGGTTAGATGACGATCCGTTCTACTACTAGCCACTAACAACATAAAATAATCACAACTAGTCAAGATTTACAAGATTTACACCATTTGTTACTCTTTAACCAACATATTCATCTTTCTTTCAAGACTTTTAGATTTGATCCTGTATGTTCTTGATTTTTATCCGTTAAATCTCTTATTAACCACTTTAGACAAGATCAAGAGGGTGTTTAGAAGCACTTACAACTAGCTCAAGGCTAGGGAAGAATCAAAGCGTAAACAAGGTGGATAAAAGAAATATAGAGAGGTCCTTGAGATTCCGAAAGCACCGAGACTCCTTGTATGATCCCTTGCTTCTATGTATGTAGGTAAAATGGTTGAACAAGATTTGAATGATGGTTGGGTAGTGGTGATGGTGTTCGGCCGAAGGTGGGCAAGGAAAGAAGAGAGGAAGCTTGTTGATGGTGTGATGATGAAAGGGAATGATAATCCACTAAAACTTTTTATAAACCATTAATCACTAATACCCAATGTATAATGTGTAGTCTAGATATCAAGCAATTAGGATTAAAATAATCAAAAATGGTGGTTGTTATGGGCCATTTTCTGAGTATGCATGCTGACTAATATCCTGCTTTTTATTGTTTATATGTGATCAGGATACTGGACGGGGATATTGCTAACATCCTGGGTGATATCCTGAGGTATATCGAATTAATAACGTGCAGGTTAAAGACTGGGACTTGCCAACGGTCAAGTGGACTCCATCTCCTCAAGACTCGGGCGTATTTGTTAAAGGAGAGACGTTGAGCCCGAAAGACCAGGTCTCCAACGTTCAACTAAGGAATATTCGTTGGATCCCGGTTATGTAGGATAGTTAGTTACATTTGTTTTACTATAAATAGATGGGGGCGGATCAGATTAAGGCACTCAACTTACACATTTTCAAAAACCTTCTCTCTAGCTCATCGCAAACACTACACACAACACTTGTATTCGAATTACATCGTAACACATAGTCGATCCGCACCACATCCTGCACTGTATCCCGATATTTGAAGCAATAGAAGAACAAGGCAGCTGCGATTGTCAGCTCCCGAGGTTTTATGCCGGCGATCTAGATTTCCTCGTACATCACGTGTCAACCTTTACATTTTAGCTCATTGTTTGATCATAGATACAGCTTTATATCCTGAGCCGTATCCTGAAACTGTTTTCATATCTAACTTGGTTAACATATTTTTTACACATAATTTTAGCACACTACCTCACTTAACTAATTTGATCACTTAATTGCTTAGGTAATTTTTGACCAAAACAATTTGGCGCCCACCGTGGGGCAAGTGGTGCTACTTTTACTAAAAATCTTTGTGAAATCGTTAATCGGTTTTCTATTTTCAAAACTTTTCGCCACGTTGTTTACAATGGCCTCAAGATCAAACATGAGCTCCTCTACTATGTCTGCTGCAACCTCTGCTACTACCGGTTCGGTGCTTCCACCACCTCCTCCAAGGATGCCATTTTCTTCACAATCTCAAGATGTTATCCCTACTAGGAGTGTTCAGGGATCTGCTCCCGTTTTAGCCTCTAATGATGAAATTCTGATTTTATTTGGAAGTGTGCAGGAACAAATGAGGCAGCAACAGGAGACTAACCAAATGCTGTTAAGAGAAATACAACTCTTAAAAGCTAGCTCGAGCAGACCTGCTGAAGAAACTGTCACTCCTATACAGCCCAGGGCTTTGAACTTCAATTCCGCAGTTTACACTGAGGATAACAGGGGGAATATCGTCCCAAGCCATTCTCAGAATCATACCCCTGAGATACCCTCTTCGGTCAGGATGTCGACTGTGAGGAGTTCAGGATATGCTTCAGGATATGGCCAAAATCCTCAGACCGGTAATGTGTCAAATAATAACATTCTTGCTACTAACAACAATGGCTCTTTGCAGGATGCAGGTATGACGTCAACATTTACCCGGGAGCTCCAAAAATTGAAGGACATGATATCCAGTGTACCTGGAGTGATCCAGCCAATTCCGAAAGTATCCCAAGACAGCCACAGGATATCTCGCTTTGCATATCCTATCTGTGATGCTGAAATACCAAAAAGATTCCAGACTCCCAACATGAAACTGTATGACGGGACTACGGATCCTGAGGAGCATATTGCCCAGTATAGGGAACGGATGGAAATCAATCCTATCCCTCCAGATCTCAAGGAAGCATGCTTATGCAAGGGATTTGGTTCTACCCTGACAGGATCAGCCTTAAAATGGCTGTTAAACGTCCCTCCTCATTCAATTACTTCGTTTGCTCATTTGGTTAATTTATTTAACAGTCAATTTTCTTGTAGTCGGAGTTTTGAGAAACTAACCAGTGATCTTTACAGGATAACTCAAGGGCCTCAGGAATCCTTGAGGGATTATGTGAACAAATTCAGTCGAGAATCCTTGGATATCCCACATCTTGATGTTGCAACAGCTGTGCAAGCTTTTAAGATGGGGTTACAAAAGGATTCTCAGTTTTATCAGGATCTTGTAATGAATCCCTGCAGGAATCTCGACGAAGCTCGTAACAGGGCTTTGAGATATATCCATTTGGAAGATGACAAGAAGATGCAGGAGAGGATGAATTCTTCCTCAACCTATGAATCAACTAACAGGAAATCAGAAACCTCATATAAGCCATATCGCTCCAAGCTATATGGCAGAAATGATAACAAGAAAGTGAATGTTGTTGAAGACGAGGATCCTGAAGAATATCCTGACTTATCTGAATACTGCTTTTCTGTTAATATACCTGAGTTAATGTATGCTATGCAGGGTTTAGGGGACAAAGCTAGGTGGCCTCGAAAGAACCAGCAGAAAGCTAATTGGAAGGATAAATCCAAATGGTGTGCCTTCCACGAAGACTTTGGACATATGACCGAGGATTGCATTGCTTTAAGGAAAGAAATAAGTTACCTGTTAAGCAAAGGGTATCTGAAGGACTTGCTGGGAAAAAAGAAGAATAAAGGTCAGGATCCCGAGAAGGATCCTGAACGAGCAGCATCACCCCCAGCGGACGCCAAGATAATTAACTTTATTTCAGGAGGATCCGATATATGTGGAACTTCGTATTCGGCGGCCAAGAGACATGCAAAGGAAGCTAAGAGTGAGAGGGGAGACAGACCAGTCAGGATGACTACCCTCACAACTGATAAAGTGATCACTTTCGATAGTGATGACAGGGATACTGTTCAGGATCCTCACCATGATGCTTTGGTAATAACATTATATGTGGCTAACCATTTTGTACGCAGGATACTGGTAGACAACGGTAGTTCTGTCAATATAATTCAGCTGGAAACATTGAAGAGGATGAATGTATCTCCGATGGACATTACTTCAAAGTCCACTGTACTCGTTGGTTTCAGTGGAGAAGCTAGGAATACCGTAGGGGAGATAAAGTTACCAGTATATGTTGAAGGGGTCAACTCGATACAACGCTTCTGCGTGATGGACTCCTTATCCTGCTATAACATCATACTGGGAAGACCATTGATTCACGATATGAAGGCTGTGCCATCAACATATCACCAATGCATCAAGATCCCTACCCCTTGGGGAGTTGTCAAGGTTGAAAGTGATCAGCAGGAAGCGAAAGAATGCTACTCATCCTCAATGAAATCCTCAACTAAGCCTAGTACAGCATAGCAATTAAAGATGCGGGCCCAGGATATCGTGGAGGATTCGGAGCAGGATGTGAAGAAAATTATCCTGGATCAGGATAATCCTGATATCTCGGTGCTCGTAGGAACCAATATCCCTCAAGATATTGAAGAGCAGTTAACTAACTTTTTGAAATGCAGGATGTCAACGTTTGCATGGAAGCATGAGGATATGACAGGCATATCCAAAGACATTATCACTCACAAGCTTGGAATTGACAAATCATTCAAGCCTGTTCAGCAAAAAAGAAGAAAATTTGCTCCTGAGCGGAATGCGATTATCCAAGAGGAAGTTGAAAGATTGTTGAAGTCCAGGATGATCAGAGAAGTCAAGTTTCCAAGATGGCTAGCAAACGTAGTTGTGGTACAGAAGAAAAACGGGAAATGGAGAGTCTGTGTAGACTACACGGACTTGAACAAGGCTTGTCCTAAAGACCCATTTCCTCTCCCTCATATCGATGCAATGGTGGATGCTACTGCTGGACATGAAATGTTAACGTTCATGGACGCATCCTCAGGATTTCAGCAGATTCAAATGGAGCCTTCGGACCAGGAGGATACTGCTTTCATGACACCAACATGTATATATTGCTATACTGCTATGCCTTTCGGTTTGAAAAATGCAGGTGCAACATACCAGAGATTAGTAAACATGATATTCAAAGATAAGCTGGGGGACACCATGGAGGTATATATTGACGATATGGTGGTGAAATCTAAAAAGGCTGAGGATCACCTCCAGGATATCAAGGGAGCATTTGATATCCTGGATCAGTATAACATGAAGCTGAATCCTGCTAAGTGCCATTTCGGAGTGGGGGCAGGAAAGTTTCTTGGATATATGGTGACGAAAAGGGGGATAGAGGCAAGCCCGGAGCAGATTAAAGCTATCCTGGATATAAAATCACCCTCGAATATGAAGGACGTACAACGGTTAACAGGCCGAGTAGCAGCTTTGAATAGATTTATTTCAAGATCCTCGGAAAAATGCAAGGAATTTTATGATATCCTCAAGAAGAATAAGAAATTTGAATGGGGAGCAAAGCATGAAGCAGCTTTGCAGGATTTGAAGCGATATCTCTCAACTGCACCTCTATTGATGAAGCCTGAAAATGGTGAACCACTATCCCTATACCCCGCTATATCAGGGAATGCTGTAAGTGCCGTTCTTATAAAAGACCATGAAGGTCAGCAATATCCTGTTTATTATGTTAGTAAAAGTTTGTTAGATGCTGAAACTAGGTATTCTCATTTAGAAAAACTGATATTAGCTCTAGTCATGGCATCGACAAAGCTTAGACATTATTTTGAGACACATAGGATCCATGTTAAAACGAATTATCCTGTCAAAAATGTGCTTAGGAAACCAGAGATGTCAGGCAGGATGGCCAAGTGGTCAGTAAAGTTAAGTGCTTATGATTTAGTATATGAACCTAGAAATGCCATAAAGTCTCAGGCTTTAGCTGACTTTGTGGCTGATTTCAGTAGTGACATTCAGGACGAGGTAGACCTAGAAGTTCAACAGTTAGGAGAATCTTCAGTATCCTGGACATTATATACTGATGGTGCATCCAATGTAAGAGGTGTAGGTTTAGGTATACTACTAAAATCGCCACAGGGGGACATATTACCCCAGGCTATTAGGTGTGAATTTCCTGCTACTAATAATGAGGCAGAATATGAAGCTTTAATTGCAGGATTAGAATTGGCTAAGAATATGAGTATCAAGAATTTGCAAGTATATGTTGACTCCTTGTTAATTACTAACCATTTTAATGGATCCTATGCAGTCAAGGGTGAGAAATTAATCGAATACCTCGATATTCTCAAAAAATTAGCAGGATATTTCGATGTTTTTACACTTGAACAGGTACCAAGGGAGGATAATGCTGAAGCAGATGCCTTAGCAAATCTGGGATCATCGATCAGGATACCAGAAGGAACCCAAATACCAATATTACATATCTTATATCCTGCAACGAATCCTCGGGATAAAGAAGTAGCGGGTATTCAGGATCCTGGAGCAGAGCATCCTGAAGAGGATCCTAAATCCTGGACGGCTCCAATCATGAGATATCTCAAAGAAGGACACATCCCCGGAAATGAAAATCCTAAGGCATTTAGGATGAAGGTATCACGATTCACTATTATAAATAATGTTTTATACAAGAAATCTCTTGCAGGACCGTATTTGAGGTGCTTGGAGGATCCTGAAGCCAAAGAAGTACTTCAGGATATACATGAAGGGGATTGTGGTAACCATACTGGGGGCAGGTCGTTATTCTCAAAAGTATTAAGGACAGGATATTATTGGCCAACAATGAGAAAAGATGCCGCAGAATATGCTCGAAAATGTGACGCATGTCAAAGACATAGTAACATATTACATCAACCTGCTGAACCACTGTATCCTATTTTTCCCCTTGGCCGTTTATGAAGTGGGGTATGGATATAGTGGGAAAGCTTCCAAAGGCTCCAGGAGGAAAAGTTTTCATGTTGGCAATGACGGATTATTTCTCCAAGTGGGTTGAAGCAGAAGCATTTGTTCAAGTTAGAGATCAAGAAGTAGTATCCTTCATAAAGAGAAATATCCTGACCAGATTCGGAGTACCAGCCGAGATAATCTGTGACAATGGTTCTCAGTTTATAAGCAAGAGAACTACTGACTTTTGCAAGAGTTGGGGAATCAAAATGATAACATCTACTCTGGTACATCCTCAAGAGAATGGACAAGCAGAATCCTCAAACAAGATAATTGTCAATAACTTAAAGAAGAGACTTGGAGCCAAAAAAGGAAGATGGGCAGAAGAATTGCCCTTTGTTTTGTGGGCTGATAGGACAACGGTAAAGAATGCAACAGGCCAAACCCCATTTTCCTTGGTATTTGGAGCAGAAGCAATGATTCCAACGGAAATGGCAATACCTACTGCAAGATCTACCCTACGGGATCCTGAACAGAATCCTGAAGCCTTGTGTCAGGATTTGGATACTATAGATGAAAAGAGGGATCCAGCAAGGCTAAGGATGGCAGCATATCAACAAAGAATATCCAGAGCATATAACAAGAATATTAGGACCAGAAGATTTAAGGTTGGAGATTGGGTGTTAAGAAAGGCTTTTCAGAATACCACTAATCCTGCCGATGGCAAGCTAGCTCCAAAATGGGAAGGACCATATGAAGTTGAATCAGAAGCAGGGAAAGGAGCATATAGACTCAAGAATATGAAAGGGGATATGCTACCGAGATCTTGGAATGCTATACACCTTAAGCTTTATTTCAAATGAGTTTAGAATTTAATTTCTAACTCCAGATGGTATAAATTCTGTTATGGGTGAAATTCTGAGCCCATATCCTGGAAAATATCTTGGTTTATATCTTGGTTGTGTAGTATCTGTTTACGTCCGGGATGCTGGTTCAGGATATTGGTAATATCCTGAAGGGTATCCTCAGGATTGCTAATGGATTATGTGCAGGTACGTGGGATAGAAGCTAGCAACGTTAACAAGACTTATTCCGCGGAAGACTCGGTCCAGGCCGTTCAAAGAAAGACGTTGAAACCTTATTACTCGGTCTACAACGTTCGTGGTGGAATATTCGGAGTATCCCATATTTATAGGAATATTTGTTTGTATTTCGTTACTATAAATAGGAGGAACACCAGATCAAATAGGACACAACAATCTCACTGCAATCACACTCACTACACTCTAACACTTGTTCTCTCGCAATTTGTACTCTCGCACGAATTCATTGTAACACTTAGCGATCTGGTTGATATCCTGCACTGTATCCTGAAGTTTAAAGCAATAAGAAGAACAAGGCAGCTGCGATTGTCAGCTCCCGAGGTTTTATGCCGGCGATCTAGATTGATCAAGGGCTTTCCTCGTACATCTCGTGTCATTTCCTTTACTTTTTATTCATTGTTTGCTCATTGTTTGATCATTGATACAGCTCGATATCCTGAGCCGTATCCTGAATACTGATTTTCTAAATAACTTAACAAGCTCATTTTCTATAAACTTTCTAGCACACTACCTCACATTACTAATTTGATCACTAAATTGCTTCGGTAATTTTTGACCAAAACAATTTGGCGCCCACCGTGGGGCAAGTGGTGCTCTCTTTACTAAAAAATTTTGCTAAGTCACTAATCGGTTTTTTATTTTCAAAACTTTTTGCCACATTGTCCATAATGGCCTCAAGATCAAACATGAGTTCCTCTACTGTGTCTGCTACGACTTCTGCTACTACAGGTTCGGTGCTTCCACCACCTCCTCCAAGAATGCCAGCCTCTACACGACCTCAGGATATTATCCCTACCCGCAGTGTTCAGGAATCTGCCCCTGTTTTAGCTTCTAACGACGAAATTTTAACCTTGTTTGGAAGTGTGCAGGAACAAATGAGGCAGCAGCAAGAGACAAACCAAATGCTTTTAAGGGAAATACAACTCCTGAAGTCTGGCTCGAGCAGATCTGCTGAGGATATTGTCACTCCATTACAACCCAGAACTTTGAACTTCAGTTCAGCTGTGTATACTGAGGATAACAGGGGGAATATTGTGCCCAGCCTTCCTCAAAATCATACTCCTGAAATACCCTCCTCGGTCAGGATGTCGACCATGAGGAGCTCAGGATATGCTTCAGGATATGGGCAAAATCCTCCAACGGGTAACATGTCAAATAATAATAATACTCATACTACTAACAATAGTGGATCCTTGCAGGATACAGGTGTGACATCAGCACTTACTAGGGAACTTCAGAAGTTGAAGGACATGATATCAAGTGTACCCGGGGTGGTCCAGCCAATCCCGGAAGTGTCTCAAGACAGCCACAAGATATCTCGTTTTGCATATCCTATCTGTGATGCTGAGATCCCAAAGAGGTTCCAAACCCCCAACATGAAGCTTTACGACGGAACAACGGATCCTGAAGAGCATATTGCTCAGTATAGGGAAAGGATGGAGATCAACCCTATCCCTCCAGATCTCAAGGAAGCATGCTTGTGCAAGGGTTTTGGTTCAACTTTGACAGGATCAGCTTTGAAATGGCTCTTGGATGTTCCTCCACATTCAATTACATCTTTTGCTCATTTAGTAAATTTATTTAATAGTCAGTTTTCTTGTAGTAGGAGCTTCGAAAAATTAACAAGTGATCTCTACAGGATAACACAAGGACCTCAGGAATCCCTTAGGGATTATGTGAACAAGTTCAGCCGGGAATCACTAGACATTCCTCATCTTGATGTTGCAACAGCTGTGCAAGCTTTCAAGATGGGGTTGCAAAAGGATTCTCAATTTTACCAAGACCTTGTAATGAACCCATGCAGGAACCTGGATGAAGCTCGGAACAGGGCCCTAAGATACATTCGGTTGGAAGATGACAGAAAGATGCAAGAAAGGATGAACTCATCCAACACTTATGAGTCAACTAACAGGAAGTCGGAATCCTCATTCAAGTCGTATCGGCCTAAGCCATATGGCAGAAATGAGAACAAGAGAGTGAATGCTGTCGAAGATGAGGATCCTGAAGAGTATCCTGAATTATCTGAATATTGCTTTTCTGTTAACATTCCTGAATTGATGTATGCCATGCAGGGTCTAGGGGACAAGGCAAGATGGCCTCGAAAGAATCAACAAAAAGCGGATTGGAAAGACAAATCAAAATGGTGTGCTTTCCACGAAGATTTCGGGCATATGACTGAGGATTGCATCGCTTTGAGGAAAGAAATAAGCTATCTTCTAAGCAAGGGATATTTGAAAGATCTCTTAGGAAGAAAGAAGAATAAGGGTCAGGATACTGAGAAGGATCCTGAGCGAGCAGCATCACCTCCCACGGATGCTAAGATAATCAACTTCATTTCGGGAGGATCCGACATTTGTGGGACTTCGTATTCGGCAGCAAAGAGACACGCAAAAGAAGCTAAGGCCGAAAGGGGAGACAAACCTGTCAGGATGACTACACTCACAACTGACAAAGTGATCACATTTGATGCTGATGACAGGGATACTGTCCAGGATCCTCACCATGATGCTCTGGTAATAACGTTATATGTGGCTAACCATTTTGTACGCAGGATATTGGTTGATAATGGCAGCTCCGTCAACATAATCCAACTAGAGACACTTAAAAGAATGAATGTATCTCCAATGGATATCACTTCAAAGTCTACCGTGCTTGTTGGGTTCAGTGGAGAGGCTCGAAACACAGTGGGAGAGATAAAGTTGCCGGTGTATGTTGAAGGAGTCAACTCGATACAACGTTTTTGTGTGATGGACTCTCTATCCTGCTATAACATTATACTGGGAAGACCGTGGATTCACGATATGAAGGCTGTGCCATCAACATATCACCAATGCATCAAGATACCTACCCCTTGGGGAGTTGTTAAAGTTGATAGCGATCAGCAGGAGGCGAAAGAATGCTACTCATCCTCGATGAAACCCTCAACCAAACCTAGTGCAGCATAGCAATTAAAGACGCGGGCCCAGGATATCGTGGAGGATCCGGAGCAGGATGTGAAGAAAATTATCCTGGACCAGAATAATCCCGATATTTCGGTGCTCGTGGGAACCAATATCCCTCAGGATATTGAAGAGCAATTAATTAACTTTTTAAAATGCAGGATGTCGACGTTTGCATGGAAGCATGAGGATATGACAGGCATATCCAAAGATATTATCACTCACAAGCTTGGAATTGACAAATCATTCAAGCCTGTACAACAAAAAAGAAGGAAGTTTGCTCCTGAGCGGAATACGATTATTCAAGAGGAAGTTGAAAGATTGTTGAAGTCCAAAATGATCAGAGAAGTCAAGTTCCCAAGGTGGCTAGCAAACGTGGTTGTGGTACAAAAGAAAAACGGGAAATGGAGAGTCTGTGTAGATTACACAGACTTGAACAAAGCTTGTCCTAAAGACCCATTTCCTCTTCCCCACATTGATGCAATGGTAGATGCCACTGCTGGGCATGAAATGCTGACTTTCATGGATGCATCCTCAGGATTTCAACAGATCCAAATGGAGCCTTCTGACCAGGAGGATACTGCCTTCATGACACCAACAGGTATTTATTGTTATACAGCCATGCCTTTTGGTTTGAAAAATGCAGGTGCAACATACCAAAGATTGGTAAACATGATGTTCAAAGACAAACTGGGGGACACCAGGGAGGTGTACATTGACGATATGGTGGTAAAGTCAAAGAAAGCTCAGGATCATCTCCAGGATATTAAAGGAGCGTTTGATATCCTGGATCAGTATAATATGAAGCTGAATCCTGCTAAGTGCCATTTTGGAGTAGGAGCAGGAAAATTCCTAGGATATATGGTGACCAAAAGAGGAATAGAAGCAAGCCCGGAACATATTAAAGCCATCTTGGATATTAAATCACCCTCAAATATGAAGGATGTTCAACGATTAACAGGGCGAGTGGCAGCATTGAATAGATTTATCTCAAGGTCTTCAGAAAAATGTAAGGATTTTTATGATATCCTGAAGAAGAACAAAAAATTCGAGTAGGGTGAGAAGCATGAAGCAGCCCTACAGGATTTGAAACGATATCTCTCAACCGCACCTCTACTGATGAAACCTGAAAATGGTGAACCACTATCCCTGTACCTTGCTGTATCAGGGAATGCTGTAAGTGCCGTCCTTATAAAAGACCATGAAGGTCAGCAATATCATGTTTATTATGTTAGTAAAAGTTTGTTAGATGCTGAAACTAGGTACTCTCACTTAGAAAAATTAATACTAGCATTAGTTATGGCATCAACCAAACTTAGACACTACTTTGAGACACATAGGATACACGTTAAAACAAATTATCCTGTCAAAAATGTACTTAGGAAGCCAGAAATGTCAGGCAGGATGGCCAAGTGGTCAGTAAAGTTAAGTGCCTATGATTTAGTATATGAACCGAGGAATGCCATAAAGTCTCAGGCTTTAGCTGACTTTGTGGCTGATTTTAGTAGTGACATTCAGGATGAGGTAGACCTAGAAGTTCAATAGCTAGGAGAATCCTCAGGATCCTGGACATTATATACTGATGGTGCATCTAATATAAGAGGAGTAGGATTAGGAATACTACTAAAATCGCCACAGGGGGACATATTACCCCAGGCTATTAGGTGTGAATTTCCTGCTACCAATAATGAAGCAGAATATGAGGCTTTAATTGCAGGATTAGAATTGGCTAAGAGCATGAATATAAAAAATTTACAAGTATATGTTGATTCTTTGTTAATTACTAACCATTTTAATGGATCATATGCAGTTAAGGGTGAGAAGTTAATAGAATATCTTGATATTCTTAAAAAATTAGCAGGATATTTCGATGTTTTTACACTTGAACAGGTACCAAGGGAGGATAATGCTGAAGCGGATGCCTTAGCAAATTTGGGATCATCAATCAGGGTACCTGAAGGGACCCGAATACCAATATTGCATATCTTGTATCCTGCGACGAATCCTCAGGATGAGGAAGTAGCGGGCATCCAGGATCCTGAAGCAGAATATCCTGAAGAGGATCCTAAATCCTGGACGGCTCCAATCATAAAATATCTTAAGGAAGGACACATCCCCGGAAATCAAAATCCTAAGGCATTTAGGATGAAGGTATCACGATTCACTATTATAAATAATATTTTATATAAGAAATCTCTTGCAGGACCATATTTGAGGTGCTTGGAGGATCCTGAAGCCAAAATACCACTAATCCTGCCGATGGCAAGCTAGCTCCAAAATGGGAAGGACCATATGAAGTTGAGTCAGAAGCAGGGAAAGGAGCATATCGACTCAAGAATATGGAAGGGGATATGCTACCGAGATCCTGGAATGCAATCCACTTAAAGCTCTATTTCAAGTAAGAATAGAATTTAATTTCTATCTCAAAAGGGTATGTATTCTATCTCTTTTAAATATATTTGTTTATTATCTTGAACCCAATACTGACTTAAGCATCGGAGGGGTGTTAGCCAAGCTAACACCCACCTTAGTTTACAGTTGTTTTGCAGCATATGTTTCAGGATATAGCTCCAGGATATATGCTCAGGATAAATCGAAAGGTTAGAGGATTGGCCCCCTCTCTCACGTATAAGGGATCCTGATCCCTTCACAGGTTTAAAGGTATTCACCTTTCTCACGAATTGGGTTTAAACACCCCGCCTGGAGCGCAAGTTATCCAGGGGTAGTTCAAGGTAGCGGGACCAGTTCATGTAAAAGTGGCTGACAATTTCGTTACTGTTGGCTATACCCTGGATCCTTAAGGTATATGAGGATTGATCACCCTCTCTCGCGAAAGGGTATTTTCATACTCTCTAAGGTTTAAAGGTTTTCACCTTTCTAAGGATTGGAGTTTATACACTCTCGCCTGTAGCGCATGAAATTTAGGGTTTATCCCCAGATATCAGGGTTTAACCCCAGGATATTAAGGGTTTATCCCAAGTATGCTAAGGATTCATTTCAGGATATCATGGGTTTTGCCCTGGGGTATTCGGTGTTCATTGGAGTCAAAATATAAATACATTGGTGTTTTTGGCAAACACAGGGGACATACGTAATACTGCTCAAAGGATGGATCCAAGTTTATAAGTATACACTGGGGACAAACTTATGACAAAGGATTGGAACTGATCCTCTAAGGATCTCTGGTATGATCTCTCCTTTTCATTTGGACAATTTATAGGTGTATTTTAATATCCTGATCAAGATATTTTTCAGGATATCTTCCAGGATTCATTTATAATATATGTTCCTAAGAATGTTCAAACCAAACAATTTTCATAAGTAAAATTTGTATGACAATAACAATAAAGTCAAAAGAGTAGTTATATTATTAACATACCAAAAGATGTGCTCTTAGTTTCACCTCAAAACAAGGCCCATCCACTAAGAGCACTAATAGTTCATAACTATATTTACCCAACAATTGAAGGCTTCATCTCAAACCGAGACCCATCCACCTTCAACTGTTGTATTGTCCAAAAAGCATGCAGGAAATGTAAATTGTTCAGGTACGGGAAAGTTAAAGGCAGAAAAGTAAATTGTTTGTGGAACTACAAACCAACATTCAAATTCAAAAAGGTGGGCTCTGGCCTTGGCACGTATATCCGTCATCGCCCACCTAAATGCCCTCACACAGCGGCATCACCTCCAACCTTCTCAGACTTCTCCGCTCCAGCATCCTGACCAGCATCCTGCGCAGCATCCTGACCGATGTCCACCCCAGCATCAGCTCTAGCATCCTTCTTCTCTCCAGCTTGGACCACCACATCTGCTGACTTAGAAGACTCACCGGCTTCAGCAGGAAGTGGCACAGCCTTGCCTCCGAGCTCCTTTAGCTTAGCCACCCAGGATTCAACTGGCCAAGATGGACAAACAAGGCCCGTCTCCTTGGCCTCGTAGGCCATCTTGATGCGTGCTTGTAGCAGGGAGACGATAGCAGAGGCCTTGATTCCCTCTCGAAAGTTGATCAAGGCCTGATCATGATCCATTTGAACGCTGGCAAGTTTGACCTCAGCGTCTTGGGTGACCTTCTTTAGCAAGCTTTCATAGTGCCGGCTCTTCGCTTCAGCAATAGCACCTTGGTCAGCAACGGTGCTCTCGAGCTGCTTGATCCTGGCTTCATGAAGTGCCACAGTACCACAAGCGTCATTGTACAAGTGGAGCAAATGCTGGAGGCCCTGCACATTAATTACAGGTATGTAGTTAGAATGTATGCTGATTAAGATATCCTACCAGGATATCCTGTTAGGATATGCGTGCAGGATATATGTGCAGGATATGTTAGAAGGATATGCGTCAGGATATTACCTTGTTGAGGAAGGATGTCATTGGCTCTAAGGAGTCAGAGAAGCTGAGTTCGTCATAGGAGAACCCTTCTGAGCCTGGAGCACTGACTTCAAGACCCTTTCTCTTTTTCGCTGCGGAAGCACGGGTTCTTGGATTGGTCTTGGGAGCCGGGAGTGGCTTGGAGCTGGTAGTAGCAGGAGTCTCCTTCTTGACTATGGCTGGAGTTGGATAGCTGTCAAGTTCATCCAGGTCTAGATAGACTGGGACTTTGCTGGAATCTGCACACAGGGAGTAAATTCTAAATCCCTCCTATGAATAACAGATAAAAAACATATGTGTGCAGGATATCTTGCAGGATCCTTACCAGACATGTTAGCACTTGAAAGGGGGCTTGGAGTTGGTGGAGAAGGATTGAAACTTCTCTCTGCCTCTGGAAGAAGTCTAATGGCGTCTATTCTTTCTTGAGAATTAGCAAGAGGAGGTGCAATCTTCCTAAAATCAGCTGCACAAAAATGAAAATTTATTAGTTCAGAATATGAGACAGGGTAAGAGACAGGATCATTCTTAAACCCTAAGTCCTACCCTTTCTTAACCATCTCATCGGATAATCCGTTCCACCGGGGATTGAATCCCTTTTTACGAAGAAAAACTTGGATTGCCAACCATCCTCGTTTTTGGTGGCACGAAGTATCAATGGATCACCGGAAGTAGAATAAAATAGGAATCTAGATGAGCCGTGGCATCTAAGCTTGTAGGCTAAAGGGAGGTCATGGACGGAAAGGTCAGGTATGTGGTTTCTCTTGATTTGGTCAAGAACAGATAAAACACGCCAAAGCATTGGCATGGTTTGACTAAAAGAAATTCTAGTGATGTTAAAAAACTCGGTAATGAAGTCCGGAAAGGGGAATCGTAGCCCTAAGGTAAAGGGGAAAGCATTGAAACAAATCCACTCGGTGGAAACCATGTCTGACCGGATTTCTCTGTCAAAGGGTCGGAATATGGTTCCATCCGGAAAGATACCGGAGGATTTCAAAGCCGACAGATGAGCACTATCAAAGGTGCATGTTTCATTCTCCGGTTCTTGGAGAAGATTCTGTTGGATGAATGTGGGAGCCGAGTCGCCTGAACTGGACCTCGTTTGCCTAGGCATTTGATCGTCTGAGTTCTTGCCGGAGTAAAATGAAAGATGGTTATGAAGATGAGAGAGAGAATATTACCTTTTTCTTGTCGATTGTGGGTAAAAAAGGAGATGAGGATGAGAAGATATAGGGTATGATGAGTAAATATAGGCCGGGTGGTTGAAAGCTGTCACATCAATAGTCTTATCTCTTAATTTCCTTGGCCACCGTGAAAAAATGTAACCGTTAGGATATCAAACGGTAACATTTTTGGGGACAATTGTTATGGGTGAAATTCTGAGCCCATATCCTGGAAAATATCTTGGTTGTGTAGTATCTGTTTACGTCCGGGATGCTGGTTCAGGATATTGGTAATATCCTGAAGGGTATCCTCAGGATTGCTAATGGATTATGTGCAGGTACGTGGGATAGAAGCTAGCAACGTTAACAAGACTTATTCCGCGGAAGACTCGGTCCAGGCCGTTCAAAGAAAGACGTTGAAACCTTATTACTCGGTCTACAACGTTCGTGGTGGAATATTCGGAGTATCCCATATTTATAGGAATATTTGTTTGTATTTCGTTACTATAAATAGGAGGAACACCAGATCAAATAGGACACAACAATCTCACTGCAATCACACTCACTACACTCTAACACTTGTTCTCTCGCAATTTGTACTCTCGCACGAATTCATTGTAACACTTAGCGATCTAGTTGATATCCTGCACTGTATCCTGAAGTTTAAAGCAATAAGAAGAACAAGGCAGCTGCGATTGTCAGCTCCCGAGGTTTTATGCCGGCGATCTAGATTGATCAAGGGCTTTCCTCGTACATCTCGTGTCATTTCCTTTACTTTTTATTCATTGTTTGCTCATTGTTTGATCATTGATACAGCTCGATATCCTGAGCCGTATCCTGAATACTGATTTTCTAAATAACTTAACAAGCTCATTTTCTATAAACTTTCTAGCACACTACCTCACATTACTAATTTGATCACTAAATTGCTTCGGTAATTTTTGACCAAAACAAATTCTATCTTTTTTAAATATGTTTGGTTTAATTTATTCTTCGAAACCCAATACTAACTTAAGCATCGGAGGGGTGTTAGCCAAGCTAACACCCACCTTAGTGTAAGGATGTTTTGCAGTATATGCTTCGGGATATAGCTCCAGGATGCTCACTTAGGATACTTCAGAAGATTAGAGGATTGGCCCCCTCTCTCACGTACAAGGGATCCTGATCCCTTCACAGGTTTAAAGGTATTCACCTTTCTTCCAAATTGGGTTTAAACACTCCGCCTGGAGCGCAAGTTATTCAGGGATAGTTCAAGGTGGCGGGACCAGTCCATGTAAAAGTGGCTGACAATTTCGTTATTGTTGGCTATATCCTGAATCCTAAAGGTATATGAGGATTGATCACCCTCTCTCACGAAAGGGTATTTTCATACTCTCTAAGGTTTAAAGGTTTTCACCTTTCTAAGTCTTGGAGTTTATACACTCCCGCCTGTAGCGCACGAAAATTTGGGATTTTCCCCAGGATACGAGGAATTTATTTCCAAAACATTTTTGGGTTTTACCCCTGTGACATGAAAAATTGCCTATGCAATGGAAACTGATATCCAGAAGATTTCTAAGTATTTGAAGACATTGTACACAGGGGACATTCCCACTAAAGCAATAATGTAAAGCTCAAAGGATAAGGCTCGGAACTAATGCACAAAGTGTCTCAGACAGGGGACATCTTCATTGGAAAAGTTGCAAAGGGATTGAGGTTTGATGATAGGGTTATACCCTATTCCTGGTATGATCTTTCCTTTATAAACAATGTTTAAATTTTTGATAATACTATGTTTGGTAAAAGGTTAAATATCCTGATATATTCTCAAAATATGTTTTTAAATACTTTTCAGGATATTTGGTTAAGATATTTGAAACTAATACTAGTTTGAAACTTTGATCATTTAAGTATTATCAAAACAGGTTTTGGAAAGATGGATTGTTTTTCACTCTTTAAAGAGCTTTCTACAAAGTTGAACGAATGTTTGGAAGTCCTCTCCAATAAAGAGTTTTTATAATATATCGCTGAGCATATTGATCAGGATATTTTCGTAAGATAACAATACGAAATTTTTGCAAAGTTAAAAGGTACATTAAGTAATGCAAGGCAATAACAAATAAATTAAGAGATAGTTATATTATTAACATGTCAAAAGTTATGCTTTTGGATTCACCTCAAACCGAGGCCCATCCACCAAAAGCACAATTAGTTTCTACCATACTTGTGTAACGGTTGGAGGATCTATCTCAAAACAGGACCTGTCCACCTACAACCGTTACCACATTCAAAACAGGTTATACTAATCGATGATCAAGGGATTCATCCTAAAACCTAGGACCCATCCACCTTTGGTCATCATATTGTTCTAATGCAGGAAATATAAATTGTTCGAAGACAGGAAAAGTAAATTGTTTACACAATCACAACCATGAAATTTAAAAGTGGGCTCCAGCCTTGGCACGTATATCCATCATCGCCCACTTCGCCGCTTAAGAAGCGGCACCTTCTTGATCAACAGCCTCCTTCCCAGCATCTGCACCAGCATTAGCCTCAGGATTCTTCTCGGCATCACCATCATCAGCATTGGCCACTCCCTCTGCCGCCTTAGAAGGCTCTTCACCAGCATGCTTTGTAGGATGAGCAACGGGATGACCTCCGAGATCCTTTAGTTTCGCTTCCCAAGTCTTTATGTTCCAGGAGGGGCATTCGAAACCCAAATCCCTGGCCTTATAAGCCATCCTTATCCTGGCTTAGAGAAGAGAGACGACCACGGATGCTTTGAGGCTATCCCGATATGAACTCATATTCTGCTGGTATTGGAGAAGGGCGGCATCTAGTTTGGCTTGGGCATCCTCGTTGGCTTTATGGAGGGTAGCTTGGTGTTCCTGGATCATTGCCTTGTATTTGTCTTCGTAATGCTGGGATTTGGCAGCCGCAATGGTTCCTTGATCAGCTATGGTAGCTTCAGCTTTCTCCAGCTTGATCTCCAACATCTTGTTAAGCCCGCAGGCGTCTTCATACAAGTGCATAAGACGTTCCAAGCCCTATCGATAAGGATACAGGTATCGGTGTAAAAATAAGCAGGATAAGGACTAACATACTTGTGCAGGATATCGAAAGGAAAATTTTACCTGTTTGAGGAATGAGGTGGCTTCGTTAAACCCATGATTCTCGAGAGAGAATGTCTCAGAAATAGCTGGAGAGTCCGTCTCCTTTCTCTTCCGAGAGCTAGATGCCCGGGTCCTGGATGCCGGAGGGGCTTTGGAAGCAGAAACAGTCCTTGAAGAGGTAGGCTTTGGTGTAGCAGACGACTTTGGCTTGGATTCTTGTTTTATGGGTGCAAGGCTGGAGTAGCAATCCAACTCGTCAAGTTGGAAACCTTCAAGGTTGACAACTGGTACTGCACAAGGGAAGATATTCTTAAACTCATCATACTTTTGAAAAATAATTGATTTAAAATATATGTATAATTGCTGAGAATGTGCTTACCAGACATCTCTGAGCTTGATTTCTGGCTTGAATCTGTGAGAGACAGGGAGAAAGTTCTTTCACTGGCAGGAAGTCGGTAGATTTCCTTGATCTTGGATTCGGATTCTGCACTGGGAGGCACTAAATCTCTGAAGTTCGCTGCATAAAAACATCAGGATATAAGTCTGGGATATAGTTTGAAGATATAATTGGGGATATTCCTAAAACCCTAAATCCTACCCTTGGTTAACCATTTAACCGGCAGATCGAAACCCTTATCAATAGAGTCTCTTTTTACGAAAAAGAATTTTCGTCGCCATCGATCCTCGTTCTTGGTAGCCTTAAGAACCAAAGGGTTCTTGGAGGTAGAAAACAGAAGAAAACGGTGATCGCCATGGGATCTCAACCGGTATGCTATAGGGAGGTCTTCAATACACAGGTCAGGAAAATGACGAGACTTGATTTGATCCAGCACTATCAAAACTCGCCAGACCATTGGCATAGTCTGGGCATAGCTAAGGCCGGTGAGGTCAAAAAAGCGAGAGATAAAGGGTGGAAATGGATACCGGAGTCCAAAAGAAAAAGGGTAGGCGAAGAAACAAACCCACTCGTCAGATGATGCATCTGATCGGGCTTCCCGATCAAAAGGGCGAAAGACTGTTCCGGTGGGGAAGGCGCCGGAATCTTTAAGAGCAGCGATGTCGGCGTTGTTGAAGCAGCAGATTTCCTTTGCTGGATCACGGATGAGGTTTTGGCTTACGAGGGTTGAGGCCGGTCCGTCCGATCGAGATCTTGTTCGTGATGCCATGAAGGGTGTTGGGCAAACTAAAAGAAACTCAAGAAAGAAGGATAGAGGATGAAGAGAAAAGTGATTACCTGAAAATCGCTTGAAGAATGATGATAATAAGCAGAAATGATTCGGCTAATTATAGGCTGAATATAGGGGTAAAGAGTAAAAATTGCATTGAAAATGGCACAATGTCACTTCAACCATCGTTTCATTTTAATTGCCTCGGTCGACGAGATAAAGTTTTTAAAATATATCCGTTGGATTGGTATACCAACCGATATATTTGGGGACAATTGTTATGGGCCATTTTCTGAGTATGCATGCTGACTAATATCCTGCTTTTTATTGTTTATATATGATCAGGATACTGGACGGGGATATTGCTAACATCCTGGGTGATATCCTGAGGTATATCGAATTAATAACGTGCAGGTTAAAGACTGGGACTTGCCAACGGTCAAGTGGACTCCATCTCCTCAAGACTCGGGCGTATTTGTTAAAGGAGAGACGTTGAGCCCGAAAGACCAGGTCTCCAACGTTCAACTAAGGAATATTCGTTGGATCCCGGTTATGTAGGATAGTTAGTTACATTTGTTTTACTATAAATAGATGGGGGCGGATCAGATTAAGGCACTCAACTTACACATTTTCAAACACTTTCTCTCTAGCTCATCGCAAACACTACACACAACACTTGTATTCGAATTACATTGTAACACATAGTCGATCCGCACCACATCCTGCACTGTATCCCAATATTTGAAGCAATAGAAGAACAAGGCAGCTGCGATTGTCAGCTCCCGAGGTTTTATGCCGGCGATCTAGATTGATCAAGGGCTTTCCTCATACATCACGTGTCAACCTTTACATTTTCGCTCATTGTTTGATCATAGATACAGCTTTATATCCTGAGCATTATCCTGAAACTGTTTTCATATCTAACTTGGTTAACATATTTTTTACACATAATTTTAGCACACTACCTCACTTAACTAATTTGATCACTTAATTGCTTAGGTAATTTTTGACCAAAACAGTGGGGTGTGTCCCACATGGGGAACCGATCGGATGAGGGGGGGGGTGTTTATGGTTTGTTTTCAAATGTATAGTTAGTGATTAGTTATGTTCCAATGGTGTTAATTAGAGCATTATGAGGGTAGTGTAATACAAAGGGTGTTAGGGTGTTCGGGGTCCCTAACTAGCTCAGAAAAGTGTAAACAATGTCATTGACAATATTTTTATGTTCCGGGTAAAGTCCGCTTGTTCGGTTGGATATTGATCCGTTAAAGTGCTAAATAAGTATTTAAAGTGTCTTTTATATTATTTTCAGTGACACAATGAATTCCCGACACTTTGGGAAGTGTTTAGTATTATTTTCCCATGCTTTTGCACCTTACTAGTTAAGTAAAATGCTGAATTTTGTAATAAAGTGCAGAATTTTGTACTTAGAGCATGTTTTAGGCACATCCGGTCACTATAAATTTCACCTAGTGACGCGGTTCTACAAACCTCATCTCCCTACACTCACTACTAGTGTAGTAATCTATTCCCGGCTCATACTGGCCTTAGAGACAATATATGTCTAGTGTTGGCAATGTCAGCATGTTTTTTTTAGTGTTCTAACTGTGCTTTTGTGCATCAAGGTTGTCACTGATGTTTGTGTGTAAATAACAGAGTGACAGTATAAGATGTGATGCATGAGTATGTATGTATCAGAAATCAAGAAGCAGTTTAACCGTAATTGTAAGCAAGCACAGTAATTAAGCATTAACTAAATATTAATTAATGTGTACGGATACCTGGATTTGTGTGGGTTGTCACACTATAGACTGCATGACATGGTTGGATGAGATGGACACCGTGGTTGATATCAGCGGATGCGCTGAGAAGGATGTGGTAAAGTTCGTGTCTCAATCGTTCAAAGGTGAGGCCTTAGCCTGGTGGAGATCGTTGATTCAAGCTACTGGGAAGATTCCACTGTACAATATGGCATGGGAACAATTTGTTACCCTCATCAGGGAGAGCTACTATCCTCAGCATGAGGTCGAAAAGATCGAGTCGGATTTTCTGTCGTTGGTAATGAAAAATCTGGACTGCCAAGCTTACCTTACAAGCTTCAACACAATGTCGAGATTGGTTCCGTATCTGGTGAACCCGGAACCCAAAAGAATAGCTCGCTTCATTGGGGGTTTAGCCCCAGAAATTAAGGCAAGCGTGAAGGCCTCTCGGCCAGCTACTTTCAGATCTGTAGCTGATATATCTTTGTCCCTCACACTGGACGCGGTCAGACAGAGATCACTGAGGAACACGGATGCCGAGAAAAGAAAGCGTGAAGATGACAATTCACGACGGTCAGACAAGAAGCACAGGGGAAACAATGACCACAAGAAGGGGTCTGGATCCAAGAGGGATGGGCATCAATCTGAAGATAAGCCCAAGTGTAAGATCTGCAAGAAACAGCACTTCGGGAAGTGCAGGTTTGAATCGAACTCGCAGACACAGTCGAGGACTTTTACATGTGGGATATGCAAGTCCAAGGAACACAAGACCTTGGATTGCAAAAAGTTGAAGGACGCAACGTGCTACAGTTGCAACGAAAAAGGGCATATCAAGTCCAACTGCCCAAAACTTGCAAAGAAGACAGAGGATGGGAAAAAGACCAATGCGAGGGTCTTCAGGATGGATGCAAAGGAAGCCGTCCAGGACGACAATGTGATCACAGGTACTTTCCTCATAAATGATGTCTATGCAAGAGTACTTTTTGATTCAGGCGCTGATAAATCATTTGTAGATAATAAGTTTTGCAAATTGCTGAATTTACTTGTTAAAACCTTAAGTATGAAATATGAGGGGGAGTTAGCAGATGGCACCTTAGAAACCGCTTCAACCATATTAGATGGATGTTTCATATCCATTAAGAACCACTCTTTTCCCTTGTCCCTACTTCCTTTGAAATTAGCCGGTTTCGACATAGTTTTGGGTATGGACTGGTTATCTCATAACCAGGCCCAGATTGTCTGCAATAAGAAGCAAGTGGTGATCAAGACTCCGTCTGGTGAATCACTTACCATTCAGGGAGATACCCAGTATGGACTGCCTGAGCAAGTGACTATGCTCAAGGCCTCTAAGTGTTTAAAGAAGGGTTGTGTCATCTACATGGCACAAGTAACTATCGATGAGCCGAAGCCTAAGATTGAGGATATCCCTGTTATTTCTGAATACCCTGAAGTTTTTCCTGAAGAACTACCTGGTTTACCACCAGATAGGCAAGTGGAATTCAGAATTGACATCATCCCTGGAGCAGCACCAGTAGCAAGGGCGCCTTATAGGTTGGCACCAACAGAGATGAAGGAATTGAGAGCACAACTAGATGAATTGCTAGCCAAAGGTTTCATTAGACCTAGTTCGTCTCCTTGGGGAGCACCAATCTTATTTGTCAAGAAGAAGGATGGATCGATGCGTCTGTGCATAGATTACCTTGAGCTTAATAAGGTCACTGTCAAGAATAGGTACCCATTGCCCAGGATTGACGATTTGTTCGATCAGCTTCAAGGGGCAAGTTACTTCTCCAAGATTGACTTAAGATCAGGCTATCATCAACTGAAGGTTAGAGATGAAGACGTCCACAAGACTGCATTCAGGACTCGTTATGGTCATTACGAGTTCCTAGTGATGCCTTTTGGGCTCACTAATGCACCTGCCGCATTCATGGATCTCATGAATCGCGACTGCAAGCCCTACTTGGACAAATTTGTCATCGTCTTCATCGACGACATCCTCATCTACTCGAAGAACCAAGCTGATCATGAGAAGCATCTTCGATGTATTCTTTCACTACTTCAGTAGGAGAAGCTTTACGCCAAATTTTCGAAGTGTGAATTCTGGCTTCGAGAAGTCCAATTCCTTGGACATGTGGTTAGTGAGCGTGGTATCCAAGTGGATCCCGCTAAGGTTGAAGCTGTCATGAATTGGCAAGAGCCGAAGACGCCCACAGAAATTCACAGTTTCTTGGGATTGGCAGGATATTATAGGCGTTTCATTGAAAAATTTTCAAGGATTGCTGCACCCCTAACTTCTTTGACTAGGAAGAAAATAAATTTCGATTGGGGCCCTAAGCAGCAAGAATCCTTTGATATCCTTAAACAGAAGCTAAGCAATGCACCTGTGTTGACATTGCCTGATGGGATAGAAGAGTTTGTGGTATTTTGTGATGCTTCACACACCGGGATGGGATGTGTGCTTATGCAGAAAGGAAAGGTTATTGCCTATGCTTCACGACAGTTAAAGGTGCATGAAAAGAATTACACCACCCATGACTTGGAGTTGGGTGCCGTTGTATTTGCACTGAAGCTATGGAGGCACTATTTATATGGCATCAAGTGTGTGATCTATTCGGATCACAAGAGCCTCCAGCACCTATTTAACCAAAAGGATTTGAACATGAGGCAGCGGCGTTGGATGGAAACTTTGAATGATTATGACTGTGAGATCAGATACCATCCTGGCAAGGCGAATGTAATCGCCGATGCCTTAAGCCGAAAGGAAAGAGTGAAGCCTATAAGAATCAATGCCAAGAGCATTGAGATAAAGAATGGGTTGAACGAAAGGTTGTTAGCTGCACAGAAGAAAGTTGTGTTGGAAGCTAACTATCCTAATGAAAAGCTAGGAGTAACTGAAGAACAGTTATCTCAGGGCAAGGACGGAATCCTGAGATTGAACGGACGAATATGGCTTCTAGTTTATGGAGGACTTCGGGATGTTATCCTCCAAGAAGCCCATAGTTCTAAATATTCCGTTCATCCTGGAGCTGATAAGATGTACCAGGATCTAAAGACAAACTATTGGTGGATAGGCTTGAAGAAGTCTATAGCTGCCTATGTAGCTAAATGTTTGACGTGTGCGCAAGTCAAAGCTGAACATCAGAAACCGTCAGGTTTGCTACAACAGCCTGAACTTCCCACGTGGAAGTGGGAAATGGTGACAATGGACTTCATCACCAAGTTGCCGAAGACAAGGAAAGGAAATGACACAATATGGGTGATAGTTGATAGACTGACTAAGTCAGCACATTTCCTACCCATTAAGGAGACCTATAGCTCCGACATGTTAGCCCAATTGTACGTAGATAAGATTGTATCTCTACATGGCGTACCTGTGGCTATTATCTCTGACAGAGATACTAGATACACGTCACATTTTTGGAAAAGCTTCCAACAATCTTTGGGCACGCGCTTAAATTTTAGTATGGCTTACCATCCTCAGACGGACGGCCAGAGTGAGCATACAATTCAAACGTTGGAAGACATGCTTCGTGCATGTGTGATCGATTTAGGTGGTAGTTGGGATAACCACCTGCCATTAATCGAGTTCTCATATAACAATAGCTACCATACCAGCATCAAGGCTGCGCCTTTTGAGGCATTATATGGTAGAAAGCGCAGAACTCCCGTTTGTTGGGCGGAAGTTGGAGATGTCCAACTGACAGGACCTGAAATAGTCTTTGAAACGACGGACAAGATTTTCCAGATTCGTGACCGCCTGAAAGCTGCCAGAGATAGGCAGAAAAGCTACGCAGATTTAAAGCGTAAACCTTTTAACTTGGAGGTAGGTGACAAAGTGTTGCTTAAAGTATCACCCTGGAAGGGAGTGATGCGATTTGGTAAGAAAGGCAAGTTAAGCCCGAGATACATAGGACCATTCGAAGTCATCGAACGTGTCGGGTCAGTGACTTATAAGTTAAAGTTACCTGAAGAGCTCAGTGGTATTCACGATGTGTTCCACATCTGCAATCTGAAGAAGTGTTTCACTGATAAATCACTGGTCATACCACATACAGATGTGCACATAGAAGAGAGCTTGAAGTTTGTTGAAAAACCTGTGTCGATCGAGGATCGACAGGTCAAGAAGCTTCGAAGGAAGCATGTACCGATCGTAAAGGTTAAATGGGATGCCCGTAGAGGTCCCGAGTATACGTGGGAGGTAGAATCCACAATGAAAGAAAAAGTACCCTTATTTATTTCAGTAAATCTCGAGGTCGAGATTTCTTTTAAGGGGGTGAGGATGTAACACCTCGAAAATCCACGTCCTATAATGTATTGACACGTGTCATAAGTTTGAACGTGTGAAAGAATACTCTAGAGGGACTAAAGTAGACAAACATGGAAAGTATATGAAAATAAGGGTTCAAAATGTCAACAATGGATAAATATACCTTACAATAACCCTACATGATGTTTAGACCCTCAAACGAATAAATCATGGATCATACGAAGCTAAATATTAAAGAAAGTGAGAGATTACAAACTACAGGGGTTAAATGTGTCAACATGTTTAAAGTATACCTCTGAGTGACCTTTCAGCAAACCCGAAGCTTTGTAACGGTAAATTATGCTCACTAGAATATGGGATAAAAATTTCATAAAGTTTCGTTATCGTATGAGAAAGTTATGACCAAATTCGTATACGAGGGGTTAAAAGCGTCAACGATGAAGTTTATGAATTTTCGGGTGATAACAAAGTTAACCAAGGACTTAACAAAGGGGTATAAGTCTTGAAGCCCTTATAAGTCAGTTTGGAGGGCTCAAAGTGCAAGAAATAAAGTCGAAACAACTTATTAAGGACCAAGGACCAAAACATAAAAATCTAAAAATGGATTTGGGTCAGAAGGGGCGTCGCGCGACGCGAGGAACCCCTAGGGGGCCTACGCGTGACGTGAGGGGCCCTCTGATGCCGAATTCCTTGGCTGATGTCTACTAGGTGCTTTGTAACCGACTTAAACAGATATTTTTACATCCATGGGCGACCCCTAACACTTCCTAGGCACTAGGGACACTTGTGGATGATCCATGATCAGTTGTAGCACTTGTTGTCATGATCTAATGAGATCAAAAGCACTATAAAAGGCCCTCATGTTGCAACATTTTGATCACACCTTCCATATGCATTTGTGGAACTTCCTGGAGCTTAAGATCAGCCCCAAGCATCACTAATCGTGCATAGGACTTTGGTAAGTACCCTTGACCTTCCTTAATCGAGTTTTGCTTAGTTATTAGCTTAAAAGTCAAACCGTCGTAATTAACGTTTGACTTAGCGATTAATCTTTAATGGTCCAGTGATTAGTCGAATTGAAGGCAGTTATAAGTTGGTAATTATGTGGGCAATAAACCCTTAAAGGGCACCCTCTGATTCCCGCTCTAACTAGATCAAATGCCAGGTCAAAGTTGTTTATAAAAAGTCAACAGAAACTTAAATTTGCGAATTAACATGCAATTAGCAATGTAGAAGGCATGTAATCTATTTTATCACTCATATAACTTAGTAATAAGTTTAAGAACTGGTCTAAGCTTGTTTGATCCGACAATCTTCTATTTAGACCCGGTTCGGAACCGAAAGTCCAAAACTTTGACTTTTGCTTTGACTTCAGTTCTGACCCAATTTAGTATGATTTGGAAATACCTTAGAGCTTACTTAGGACCCGGTTACATGCTAGTATAACCCTCTGTGATTATACACCTTGGTTCATTAGTTATCTAATTAATATGCATGATTCCGTTAATTGCTTATATGTTGACTATTATGCCCTTTTCACCATAAAACGTAATTTTTAAAAATGTTAAAGAGTAGAAACCTTAGTTACTGATTTATAAACTTGCACCCAAAATTGGACATCCGTTTGAGGTGTAGATTGAGAGTTATGCTCATTAGCGTAATTAGAAAGCTTTTTAGCGATTAAACGGCATAATTAGCATATAGCCTATTTAAACCCACTTTTTGATATCAAAATTTTTACCCACTGATGTAATATAATATTTTGGGATTTTTGAATATTTTTAATTAATTTTAGGCTGAGCATAACTTAGAGTTATAAGCTTGATTCGGTAATTGTCGGTTTTGCCCTTTTGGGCTATAAAATGAGTTTTACATATCTTTTTGACCCCAAACCTTTTGCTACTGATTTTATATGATAAATAAATTATTTTAAACCTTCTGGAATAATAAAATATCAGCTTTCTATATAGAACCCAGAAACGGCTTCTAATCGCCTTTTTAAGCGTTTTTAACGCATTGTTGTACTAAAACTATTTTAAACATATAAGGGTGATACCTACTGATATCTTAGGTAAATTATAATATTTTAACAGTAAGCAAAAGTTTTTAAACTCAGATTTCCGATTTTGACCTTTTAAGCTTATGTGAAATTACCAAAATGCCCCTACGGTGCATAGTTTGGTTATAATTGATAAATTTCACATATATGCAATACCCTACTGTTATAACTTATTAAATTAAGTATTTTTACTATTGATATCAGACCTGTAACTCAGGTTAATACTTGAACTCTTTTATAACCTTGTAAATGACCAAAATACCCCTAAGGGGCATAGTTTGAGTTTAAATTCGTTTCGGGCATAATAAAAGATATCTTACTGATGTCACAACATATTTAAGGCATATTAACTTAGGAAACCTGTATATGACTCTTATGGTTACCCGTTACGCCTCTTGCGCGTTCAGTTCGGTTTATGTAACTAGTTTGCATAAATTAGCCGAAACGGGTCAAACCTTATCGGTTTTATCCCAAAATCCAGAATGTGTTTAGATTACCCATATTATACAAGTCTTCAAACTTGTCGGGTCTAAATCACATTCTATTCCGGTCTTCTCTTAATCGTGCGTTTGAACCGTATCGTTCTTTAAAACTAACCGGTCTAAGCTTAAGCTTAAGTAAAGACCGTTAGGATTCTAATAGGTTATTATAAACCTTTGTTCCAGAATAGGAGACCCAGTAAAAGCTACACGCACTTGCTATTTGTGATTTATACTTGCAAAGGTAAATACTTTTAACTTATTTTCCCTTATACGGGCTTGGGGTACGGTATATAAAATACCGCTTGGTCGGGCATTCGACCTTAATCGATTGGTGGTTAAGTATTATAGAGATGACTCGTTTAAAAATATGTTTTGTTTGCTTAAACGCCTTTGGGGGGTTAATGACCATGTCCCGGATATCCTGGGCATCATTTTACGAAATGGCCACGACCTAAGCGCGGGGTGTAGGCGTACACCCGTCAGTGCCTAAATAAATAATGTGGTGTGTCTATTGATCTTTAACCCGGCACGAACCGGGCTACTGAACGCATAAGGAACATGTAATTCTTTTACAAGTTTATATATTTAAATAATTATCCCAAGTTATAAAAAGTTTCGTGCCACGTGCATTCAAACCAATTTTAACCATTTTTAAAGTGAGTCAGTTAAATTGTATTTACCAGTGTAAACTGACGTATTTTTCCCAAAAAGGTTAAGTGCAGGTACTACGCGAACTAGGCTGGCTTTCTCCTAGCGTCCACAATAAGTCTCGCAAGCTTGGATGTCAAAACTGTTGAACAATGTTTCCTATTTATTTTGATCCACCTGTGGATTAATTTCAAATGTTGTGATACTTGATATTACAATTATATTCGGTTGAAATATATCTATCTTTTGCTTCCGCTGTGCATATTAAATATTGTGTTGTTTGACTGCAATGTTACCAACCAGGTCACGATACTCCCCCACCGGGCCCACCGATAATACGTGGAAATATCGGGGTGTGACCTCCAAGAAACAACACACTGTTGCTCGTTCTAGCACAGAGGCAGAGTATCGAGCATTGGCCCACACAGCTGCAGAGGTTCGTTGGATTATATCTATCTTGCATGATCTTCAGATTCCTACTTCTTGTCCACCTACTGTTTGGTGTGACAACCTTGGTGCCACATATTTAGCAGTTAATCCAGTGCTTCACCAGCGCACGAAACATCTTGAGATTGACCTTCATTTTATTCGTGATATGGTTTTAGATCGGACACTCACAATCAGATATGTCCCTACTGCTTGTCAGTTAGCTGATCTTCTCACCAAAGGGTTATCATCCACTCGCTTTGACACTCTTCGGTGCAAGCTTCACGTTGCTCCGTCCGTTTCGCTTGAGGGGGCATGTTAGACAGCTAATCATTAGCTGGTTTAGACAGCTCATCACCAGCTTGTGTATTTTATATTTGGTATATATTTGACTGTATTGTAATTGTACCATTTCCTTTTCCTTTTGTTTATGGCTCCTATATATGGGCTATCATATTGTACAGAGAACATATCAATCAATATAGAAAAGTTCTTTACATCTTAAAGTCAAACAGCGGCATCGCGTGTAATGTCTCGCCGTGACCTACCATTTATAAAGAGGGTTTGTTTTTTTATTTTTTTATTTTTTTATTTTTTTGTACATAATTTGCTTTTTCTGGGAAGATAAGATACTATTTGATTGTTGTTTGTACTCTGGGTAGCAAATGTTAATAGTTTATGTTTCAGAATTTGGTTGATTGTAATGAAATCTCCCCCACTTGCAAGTCAAGAAGTATACGGTGCAAATAATGTTTTTTTTAGAATGCAAAGCAAAAAATACTTATGCCATAATAACATTAAAATACCCAGTCACTGGACGGGTATAAAATTCGTTTACAAAAAATACACAATCACATATTCATATCATGTTACATACCGCCAAGATAATACTTTCTATATATACAAGTCCAAAATTAATAATGTAGTTTGAGACGTTTTAGATATTAGAATGACAGTGACACACCAACTTAATATATTATTTTAATTTAGCAAGTGGTAATATCAAATTCAAGACTATAAATTATATAAAATTTGTGCATGATCCACATGATAATATGATATGATGGAGTGTGAGCGTGTATAAGGTGAATGATAATAATATTCAGATGATCAATTTGAAGTTTTACAAAGTTTAGACTTACATGAACATGGATGGCACCAGCACTAGCAGTGACTGCCCCGGAATCGAGTATCCGCTACTCAACAACTTCGTGGGCGGCGCCGTTGACTACAAAGGTCGTCCTGTCCTCAGATCAAAATCCGGTTCCTGGCGATCTGCATATTTCATCTGCGGTAACATTAAGCCTCTCGAACACACACTCAAACTAGTACAGGTTTTTCAACCGTTTAATGTTGTATCAGGTGTCGGAATGGCGGAGAGATTTGCATACAGTGGAGTCAGTTCAAATCTAATCACGTACTTGACAGGACCTTTGGGGCAGTCGACGGCCAAAGCCGCCGAGATTGTCAACGCCTGGTCAGGAACGGCGCTGCTTCTTCCCCTAGTAGGAGCTTTCATCGCGGATGCTTTTCTTGGTCGATACCTTACAATTATCATTGCTTCTCTGCTCTATGTTCTGGTTTGCAAATCTTTTTGTTTTCACTTCGGAACAAGGGTGGCTCAAGGGAGTGAAATAAAGCAATATAATTAGGGAAAATCACGAAAATAAACATTCACTTTTACCCCACTGATAAATTAGTATTTTTAAAATACACCAATCAAAACGCGCCACATAAGCATAGCCGGATATGAATATTGTGATCTGACTGGCACATAAATAAATGAAAAGTGTGACTGATCCACACAAGAGCGATTTTGGCAGGCTCTTTACATGCGTATAGTTTTAGCTCTTTACATGTGTATAGTGTCATTGGATGTTTTGATTAGTTGGTTTTGGAAATGTATATTTGTAAGTGTGGTAAAATTGAATGTTTATTTTGGCAAAAAATAGGGTCAAAATGTTTATATCAGTGATTTCTACATATAGTTATGAACGATATAGGAATCATAGGATGGAAACCAAAATAATTTTATTTTTTGACAAAAGGGCCACAATTTTGTTATCCGCTTTGAGACAAAAAAAAAAAAAAAAAAAAAAAAAAAAAAAAAAAAACAAAGCTTGAGCCAGCCCTACTATGAAATTTGAATGATCAGCGGATTAATTAAGCAAATGATGAAATTAACGATTAACAGGCACTTGCATTGCTGGCGTTTTCGACTTTGATTCCATCTGACTGTACAAGCGCCATTGATGGCTCGTCATGTTCCCCTCAGCTCCAAGTTGTCATATTTTTCATTTCCTTATATCTTGTGGCATTTGCCCAAGGCGGACAGAAGCCATGTGTTGAAGCTTTCGGGGCTGATCAGTATGATGCCGATGATCCAGAAGAACTCAAATCCAAAAGCTCATTCTTCAACTGGTGGTTTTTTGGATTGTGTTCCGGGCCTACAATCGGTATCTTTGTTCTTAGTTATGTTCAAGATAATATTAGTTGGGGTCTTGGCTTTGGGATTCCTTGTGTTATCATGGGTTTTGCTCTCGTAATATTCTTGTTTGGAACCATGACTTATCGGTTTGGCGAGAAAACCCAAGAAAAAAACTCGTTTCGGCGAATCAGCCACGTGTTTGTTACTGCAGCTCGGAATTGGAGGTATAAATAATTAGTCTAGATGCGAAACTATATAATTACAATAGCAATATCGTCTCTTAGATAAAACTGATTTAGAAGGTCGTATGCATTGAAAGCATAATTTGGGTAACTTTTTATCCATTTATGTCACTCTTTTGACCCGTTAACTATAGAAAGTGATCCAATCATAAATTCATAATATGTGGCATGGAATAAGTTTCGAATATCTTGTTGATATTGTGTTAATGGCAGATTTCTCAACAAAGTTTTGGTTTCCCCTGACGGGTCGAATGAAGATGTAACCGCTTGTAGTGCTGATGAAGTGGAAGAAGCAAAGGCGGTTCTTAGACTAATTCCGATATGGGTAAGTTGTTTAGCGTATGGGATTGCATTTTCTCAAGCTTCCACATTATTCACCAAACAAGGAGCTACCATGGACCGGTCAATTGGGTCAACATTTGAGATTCCACCCGCCACACTACAATCTTTCATCAACCTTTCTGTTATCATCCTCATTCCGATCTATGACATGGTAATAGTTCCTCTTACCCGAGCAATTACAAACATACCATCTGGCATAACAATGCTTCAAAGAATTGGAACCGGCCTTTTTATATCTATTGTTTCAATGGTGGTTGCAGCCATCGTTGAAACAAAAAGACTCAACATTGCTCGAAAGTACGGATTATTAGATGATCCAAATGCAATGATTCCAATGAAGATATGGTGGTTATTACCTCAATGTCTATTGGCTGGAGCTGGTGGTGTGTTCACAGTTATAGGTATGCAAGAGTTCTTTTACGACCAAATGCCAAGTGATCTGAAAAGTATAGGTTTAGCACTTTACCTCAGTATATTGGGAATTGGTAGCTTTTTGAGCAGTTTTATAATCTCAATCGTTGGAAAAACGACAGGCGGAAACGATCAAGATGGTTGGATATCTGATAACTTGAATCAAGGGCATGTTGATTATTTTTACTACCTTCTTGCTGGAATTAGTGCAGGGGCATTTGTGATTTTTATATATGCTGCAAAATCTTATGTATATAAAGGAGAAAGTGGTATGTGATGTTGCTGAGTTATGGTGGAATTAGTGAAGATTTGTTGTGGATTGATGTTCATAGATGCAGCATGATGTAATTGTTGCAAAGGCTGCTTACATTAAGGATGTAAGTGGCTTTACTACCCTTTTACTAGTAAAAGTGGATTTTAATCCACTCTCTTTGGGATTTCAAATATAATGAAGCCTCTATGGCTACCTAATTTATCTTGATTTACTGACATGTTACCAACTTATTAAGTAAAGCATTTTCTTACTATTTATACACTACAATTATCAAAGGGCTTGTAGCCTAGCAGGATGACGTGCCATTATTACAAAAACCAAATTAAAAGTATAATTCAATAAGATACTTGAAAAGGATCGACGTTCATGATCCCAAAAGAAATGATGTTCATGAAAACTTAACACAAAAAAGAAAGCAAGAATGAACCAAACGTCTAGCAAGCGGAGAACCAGAATAACAACAATAACCAATATGCCAGAGCAACAATCTAACATCGTATACGATAACATGTGTAGCAATAAAATATTGTAACTAGAGATACCTAGTAAATCTGTAATTAGCCCATGTAACAATGTGAAAACGTGATATGCAAATTCACATTGACCATCCACTATATATAAATGTAATAAATCTCCACTTTCTAACAAAACTACCTTCTTTCATCCATGTCATTGTCGATGGCCTAGAACAAGACATTGATTTGGGTCTTGCAGCTTGCCACCTTAAAGTAGGAGTTTGGGATCTTGTAATGAGCATACTCTAGACAAGACTTTTTCTCCTTTAAAGTGGCCGAGTGAGGATGATCAATCATGTTTGGCCAAGTCTGAATGTTGCAAGAAAAAAGGGCCTGTGAAGAAACAATGTAATAACTCATTGCTCTCAGAGCATAATGGCAAAAGAAAAAAAAAAATAATAATAATAATAGATAAAATAAAATAAAGATTTGATCTAGTCACACCACCATAGTTGGTTTCATGTCATTGATATCACAAAATCACAATGATGTGTCTGTGGAACCCAAGTTCAGCTAACATGATGATGTAGTAACAACCAATACATATACATCTAATCATAATAAATTGGCTGTTATAGTTAGATCATGTGAAAGAATATACGAATTAATTTATAGTATATATGTTCTTTCATTTCTTCTATCACTTTTCTCGGCATCTCATTCTCTCAATCACACGTATTCTCAGTTTACATAAAGTAAGTCATTCTCCGTCTTGGAGATCCCGCTTGGTTAATTAAGTTTAAATTCCCAAAAAAATAAAAAGATAATGTGACAAAATATACTGGAAGTTTTAATTTAATTATTTCTTTTATCTGGTTCCAGTTCAATTCAAACATAATATTTTTTTTAGTTAATCGAAGTATAAAGTTTAAAATGCTATGAGTAATTAACGGTACAATTTAAAATGGCTATTTCCTAGCACTGCTATTATCAAAATTACGCAAGGATATAAAATGTAGGGTGATGATCAAATATGAAGTTTATTTTGGTTAGGAAAGATAGGAAGCAATAGGATTAGGACATGTGACAAAATTTAAAATAAAGAGGAAAGGTATTTTAGTCAATCTTATTCTTTTCTTTTTCCTTCTTCTTCCCAGTAACATCAAAACCCATTTCAAAACCCACCATCTTCAACCATTTATTCACTTTCTATCTCAATAATCACTACATTATAGTGAGATTTTCGTCACTAATCAATGATTCAAACACCCGATCAACGTGTTCTTCAGCTTTTTTTTTAAGAAAAGCCAGTTTAATTTCATACAAAATCTCGTTTTTCCGGTGATTTTGAAGATAATCACTCGATCCGTTTGATTCGATCGCTGATAAGTGTTTCAATCATTCAAATTTCGTCAATCGTTGAAGAAATCGGCTTCGATCTATGTAAGAAATTCTTTAATTTCATTTTTAAGATCTGGGTTTTTGATTTAGTCATTGCGTTTTACGATCTTGGGGGGTTTCGGGGGCAGCGCCCCTGGTGGCAGGGTCCCAGGGGCACCAGGGGCGGCAGCCCCTGGCGGGGTCCAAGAGGGCAGAGCCCCTGGCTGGTTTTTTTTTTTCGATTAAATTGCTATAATAAAAATGCATCAGAAAATTTAATTTTCCAGAAATTTGCTCATTTCGAAGACAATAATTCGCAGACAATTCAGATAATTTTCCAGAAATTGGTCCATTGCGTTTTAGAAATAAGAGAGTTTTATGTGTTTTCTGACCATTGCGTTTTAGAAAAAAAAACACATTTTTTAACTGTTTTTAGTCATTGCGTTTTAGGTAAAACACATTTTTAAGTGTTTTCAGTCCACTGCGTTTTAGAGAAAACACTTTCTTTTGTTTTTTTAGGCCATTGCATTTTAGAAATGAGACATTTTTAAATGTTTTCTGGCCATTGCATTTTATAAATAAGACATTTCTTTGTGTTTTTAGTGCATTGCGTTTTAGGTAAAACACATTTTTATGTGTTTTCAGTCCATTGCGTTTTAGAAAACAGACATTTTAAGTGTTTTCTGGCCATTGCGTTTTAGAAATAAGACATTTCTTTGTGTTTTTTGTGCATTGCGTTTTAGGTAAAACACATTTTTATGTGTTTTCAGTTCATCGCGTTTTAGAAAGTACACTTTCTTTTGTGTTTTTAGGCTATTGCGTTTTAGAAATAACACATTTCTTTGTGTTTTCTAACCATTGCGTTTTAGAAAACAGACATTTCTTTGTGTTTTTGGTGCATTGGGTTTTAGAAAAATGTCATTTTTAGGGGGTTTTTTTTCATTGCGTTTTACGCAACTGGGTTTTAGAAAAAAAAAATTGAAAATATAGCAATAGTATACTCGTTTTAAAGATAAAAAACGCTCGTTTTTTTGGTGCAATTTTTATAAAAAAATAATGTCGTATGAAAGAGTTATTAACGTTTAAAAAATGGGGGGAATTGGAGGAGAGGAAAACTATTGACTTGGATTGACTAGAATGCCCCTAAACAAACTCATGCGCCTCTTTTCTTCCCTTCAATTTTCCTCATTTAATCTTAGCCCTTGATTAACTAAATGGATGGTCAAGATTACTTCCTAGCCTTCTTAGCCAAGTAAACTTCCTATTATATCCTAACCCATAAAATGTATTTATTTATTGTGTCTCTCTTAAACTTTTTTGTTTTGTTTCGGATTTCTGTATATATATATAAGTTAGATTAGATGGTTATTTAATTATTTATAGGGTCATGCTAATCACACACCCAAACCTTATTTCCACACCCTTTCGAAGCGCCCCGCTTTGGCCAAAGCGGGGCGTTTTGGCCTGTTTTCCAGACAAACGGTGATGTGATGGTGTACGATCTCAGTTGAACCGCCCCGCTTTGGCCAAAGCGGGGCGTTTCGACCCTGATTTTTGAAAGTTGGTGTCTTCTGTCGAATGCGAACCCGAGAAACGGAATGGAGTTCAAGCAGTTGGTCGATGACATTATAGATAAAGATCTTGACACGATCATATCCATTTTCAAGTATTAGACTAGATAGTCCAAGATGAAATATATTAAAACCATTCAATCCCACCAGTCTACGATGCGGAACATAGTCCCAGATTGTCTAAATAAGCGTTTTTATCAGGTGTCATGTGGTAACAACTACAAAGGGGATATTCAGATCTCTATTCGGTCATCTTTCCGAGCTTTTACATGGAAGATATCGAAGATTTAGGTACAACTTCAAGTTTAACAGATATCATCGGAAGCAAATCCTGTTGAACAACAATGTACTGTTAATTGTTTCAGATGACATGCTTGGTAACAAAGAGGAAAACTTTCTTCTTTTGTTTTTCGATCTTTGTTAGTTATTAATATTTTATTTTTTTCTACTTTTAGAATGGTTTGAGAGAGAAAGTTGTAGTCAAATTACAGTTAGTCTTAAATGGTACAAAAATGTGATGATACCAAAAGAAGCAGCACTTTGGACACTGTTGGGTTATCATCTTTCAACCCCATGTTGATAAGTGTGTGTTTATTTTGATTTCTCTCGTTGAAGATCAGCTCCTGTTGGTCAAAGGGGATATGTTCCTTGGCCTGTATTTTGAGCTTGACGCTGCCAACAGTGTCTGAGCCTTTGACATCAAGTGGCACGATCTTACCCGTGTCGGTCTTGACTGAATTGCAACAAAAAACACACACAAAGATTCAAGTAAACTGAAGCATTAAATCAAAATAAACACACACTTATCAACATGGGGTTGAAAGATGATAACCCAACAGTGTCCAAAGTGTTGCTTCTTTTGGTATCATCACATTTTTGTACCATTTAAGACTAACTGTAATTTGACTACAACTTTCTCTCTCAAACCTTTCTAAAAGTAGAAAAAAAAATAAAATATTAACAACTAACAAAGATCGAAAAACAAAAGAAGAAAATGTTCCTCTTTGTTACCAAGCATGTCATCTGAAACAACTAACATGACATTGTTGTTCAACAGGATTTGCTTCCGATGATATCTGTTAAACTTCTTCGGGATTTTCTGTACATTCGAGTATTGCAGTTTTGAAATGTAACACCTCGTAAATCACGACCAATATAATGAAGACACGTGTCATAGACTTTGAACGTATAAAGAATTATTTTTGAGGGATTGAAGTTGTCAAACAATGTAAATATGTGATTAAAGGGATCCAAAGTGTCAACATGCAATTCGTGTGCCTCTGATTGACCTTACACGACGTTTGTATTCTTTAAAAGAATAATTTATCAAACTTGAAAGTCGTTTGTGCTTAAAATAAGGATCTTATGAAACATAGGGGTTAAAAGTGTCAACATGTCGAAAGTAACCTCTGAGTGACCTTTTTACGAACCCAAAAACATTGTAACAATTATATATATATATTTTTTTTATATCAAAGATAACAGATATTAATCTTGTGGAGTTTCGATGTATACAAGACTCCAAGGCAACACAAATGCATGGAATACATTCTGAATGATGCAGACCTGAACTTGAGGGCCCTTACTACTGATAATGACCAGAGACTCAAGGTATTATAGGTTGCATGGTCAAATGTTAAAAGTTCTCAAAATTTTTGTCTTCTGACCAAGTCTTACGGACCGCAAAGAGACCACCTTACAGACCGTAAGGTGGCTGATCTGGGCGATAAAGATTAAAAAGCAGATACGGACCGTAAGGCCCTTAGCTTACGGTTCGTAAGACCTGTAACTGGGCAGAAAAATGGACAACTGCCTGTTCATCCTGTTCCATCGCCATAGATGCATGGTTTTCGAATTCAGGGGTTGCACCAATGGTATTTCATGCATAGGGGACACCTGGGATGATCAGGAAACATGTGTAGACCTTGTTGGATTGATCTTGTGAGTTCTAATGTCCTATATAAGAACTTATTTGTTGCTAGTTCATTTGCATCTTTCAAAATTTATTCAAAACACACTCTCTGGAGCTATCTGGACTTCAAGTAAGATTCCACAAGCTCCTAATTCATGCTAAGGGTCTTTGTAAGCAATCTTAGCCTCTCTAGTTCATGTTTTATTAGTCTAATGACCAAAAGTCAAAGCCGTTGTAATTAAGCTTTGACTTAGTGATTAATCACTAATAGTCCAGACATTTTTTGAATTGAAAGTGGCTATGAGTTGGTAATTATGTGGGTAATAAGTCCTTAAAAGGGTACACCATGATTATCACTCTAACTTGGTCAATTGTCGGGTCAAACTTAATATTAAAAAGTCAACAGAAAGCTATTTTGCAAATAAACTCATAATTAACAATGTAGAAGCCATGAAACTTGTTTTAACACTTATATAACTTGGTAATTAATGTAAGAACATGTCTAAGCATGTTCAACCCGACAATTTTGAGTTTAGGCTCGGTTCGGACCCGAAAGTCGCAAAAGTAAACTTTTGCTTTGACTTTCAGTTCTGACCCGATTTAGCTTAGTTTAGACATGCCTTAGAGTTCCATTAGGACCAGGTTATAGGTTAGTATAACCCTCTAAGGTTATACAACTTGGTTCCTAATTAATCCGATTCATTTGCATGTTTCCGTTAATTGCTTAAATGTTGACCATTATGCCCTTTTAACCTTAAAACGAGATTTTTGAAAATGTGAGAGGAAAAAAACCTTTGTTACTAATTTATAAACATGTCCTAAAAATTTGATATCAGTTTGAGGTCTAAATTAGGAGTTATGCTCAATATCGTAATTTGAAAGTTTTTTATTAATTAAACGGCATTATTAGCATAAAGCCTATCTAAACCCAAATTTTGACACCAAACTTTTTACCCAATGATGTAATATAATATTTTGGGATTTTTGAAGATTTTTATTTATTTTTAAACTGAACATAACATAGAGTTTTTGCTTAGATTCGGTAATTGTCGGTTATACCCTTTTTACTAATAAAATGAGTCTTACATAACATTTTGATACCAAATCTTTTGCTACTGATTTTATATGATAGATAAAAATTTTTAAGCCTTCTGGGCTGATAAAAATCTCAGCTTTCCTTATGCAACCCGAAAATCGCCTAAAACCGACTTTTTACGCGTTTTAAACGCGTAGTATGGGTTAAAACTATTTTTGGCATATAAGACTTAATACCTACTGATGTTTTAAGTAAATTTTTATACTTTAACAGTAAGCAATAGTTTTGAACTCAGATTTCTAAATTTGACCTTTAAAGCTTATGTGAAATTACCAAAATGCCCCTACGGTGCATAGTTTGGTTATAAATGATAAATTTCACATATACGCAATACCCTACTGATATAACTTATTAAATTAAATATTTTTACTGATCTTTTTAGACCAGAACCTCAGATTAATATTTAACCTCTTTTATAATCCTTAAAATGACCAAAATACCACTACGGGGCTTAAATTGATTTTAAATCCGTTTTGGGCATAATGGAAGGTATCCTACTGATATCACAACATATTTAAGGCATATTAACTTAGGAAACCTGTTCATGACTCATTTGGTTACCCGTTATGCATTTATCGCGTTCGGTACGGTTTATGTAACTAGTTTGCATAAATTAACCGAAACGGGTCAAACCTTATCATTTTCACTTCAAAATCCAGAATGTGTTTAGTTTACCCATATTATACAAGTCTTCATACATGTCGGGTCTAAACCACATTCTAATCCGGTCTTTGCTTAATCATGCGTTTTGAACCGTATACCTTTCTTTAAAACTAACATGTCTAAGTTTAAATTTAAGTAAGACCCGTTAGGAATCTAATAGGTTAATTAAAACTTTCATTCCAGATTTAGGAGACCAGTAAAAGATATTTGCACTAGCTGATTTATACGGCTGGGATAAATTTGTATAATTTGCTCAGGTAAATACTTTTAACTTATTTTCCCTTATACGGGCTTGGGGTACGGTATATAAAATACCGCTTGGTCGGGTATTGAATTTTAATCGTATGAAGGTTAAATCATTGAGATAACCCGTTTAATCTGTTTTGTTTATTCTAAGCCTTTGGGGGGTTAACGACTATGTCCTGGATATCCTCGGCTTATTCATTGAAATGGCCAGTCCTTAAGCACGGGGTGTAGGCATACACCTGCCGGTGCGTATGTAAAAATAATGTACCCACCTGTTCGAGAATAACTCGTCGTGGGACATATTATGTGGTGTGTCTATTAATCTTTAACCCGCTTTTCAGCCCGGGCTACTGAACGGATAATAAACAAGTAATTCTTTAACAAGTTTATTTTTAAATAATTATCCCAAGTTATAAAAGAATATTTGTGCCTTGTGCATTTAAATCAATTTTTCTTAAACATTTTCAAAATGAGTCGGTTAATTGTATTTACCAGTGTAAACTGACGTATTTTCCAAAAGGCTAAGTGCAGGTACTAGGCGGAATAGGCTGGCTACTCCTAGCATCAATAAAGAGTCTTGCAAGCTTAGATGTTTATAAATCTGTTGAACAATGTTCGTTTTAACTTTCATCCGCCTGTGGATCCCTTACAACCGTTTTTGTAATAATTGATATTACTTTCATTTGGTTTGTAATGTTTTTATCTTTCGACTTCCGCTGTGTATTAAACTGTGATAAATTGTCTAATGATGATATCAACTACGTCACGATACTCCCCACCGGGCCCACCGGTAATAAGTGGAAATATCGGGGTGTGACAGGTTGGTATCAGAGCCAACATTGAGTGAATTAAACACTAGCCTTTTTGTGTTTAATCTCAATGACACAGTTTGCACATTCCTCGACTTCCGAGTCTAGACAAAGAACTTAGGACTAATCCTAATTTATTTTATTTTGTCCTTTATTGTTTTTCCTTTGTTGTTTCTTTTGTTTGTTTTGACAGGATCTATAAAATGCCACCAAGGTTCCGAAGAGGAGGACGAGGAAAGGGGCCATTCAACGCCCCCAACGATCACGAGGCCGGACCTTCCCACCGGCGAACTCCGTCTGTTACAATAAGCACCAGTCCTCAAGAAGACTGGAGGACCTACTTAGAGCCTGCGAGGCGTTCTGTCTCGCTTAGCTCCTCACCTTCCTACCATGATTCCTTCGGACTCCATCAAGGCAATGAGTCCGACCATTCACGCCATTCCTACCTACCATTGCAGCGGTCGGGGTCACACCGCGCGTTTCAAGACCCGACCCCGTATTTCCAGAGCCGGTTTAACCCGGAAAATCAGATTGAAGAACCAATGGGTCTTAACCCATTGGGGCCTGAAGACCATTTTCCTGAAGCTCAGGACATGGATATGAATGATGACCCAGATCCTCCCGAACCACCATTTGGGACACCTACTCACCCCATCGAGATTTCAGATGGGTCGTCTTTTCATGGATCACCTTATCGTGGTCCAGACAGCTATGAGGCAAGGTTTGCCCAATACGACTGGGTGTTTACTCCCTCTTACAACCCATCGCAGCACCAACAGCAGCAGGATCCCTCGGAGGATTCACATTTTGTAGCGCTCACTCCACCGCCACCACCGCCGCCAGAGCAACAACCGCCTCCGGAGCCACCAAGGCGTAGGAGATCAGGAGCACGGATGTCCGTGCGAGGGGGATTCCATTTCAGCACCCCTCAGCATTCAAGTGGCAGTCATTACCCGCCACTATATGAAGACCCACAGATGGGTGGGCCTTCAAACCCCGTTTCTGAGGTGGACTCTACGCCAGTCGCACCACCACCAATGGGTTATGATAACCCGATTCCTTCATACGCCGGTACAGCGGCGTATAACCCTTTTGAGCAGCCAACCCATACTAACTACAACTACGCCGAAGTTGACCCATACCTTGTAGCGGCGAACTACAATGCTCTTCATCCCGAGGGGCCCTATGGAGTCCCATATCAGATTGGGTACCCGACCTATGGGTACCAATACCCGCCACCTCCTCAACCTCCGCAGCCGTCGCATATCCAGCCATCGCAGCAACAAGAGATTCTTCAAAGGTTGAGTCAGGTGGAACGGGAGCCACCGATGATTTCTCAAAGGTCTGGCGAATCTAATCAAGGGAAAGAAGAACAGGGATTATTGAAGATTCCTTATTTATTTATTTATTTATTTATTGTAATTTACTTATTTCAATCAAGTCCCTGCGTGGACATCTATTTATGTATTCAGTCCCTGCGAGGACTTGTATTTTCAGTTTAGCCCCTGCGTGGGCAAGTCATTTCTGTTAAAGTCACGTTTAGGGCAAATATGTACTCTTTTAATTTTAGTGGAATGTTTTCATTTTTGTCATTATATGCATAAATATAAAATATGAAATAAATTAAAATATCATTCCTTTTAAAAATTAATTTTGCCATTATATATTAAAGAAAAATCTTGAAGGCAAAACCTAGCCATGTGTCGTATTAAGACAGGGCCATGATGGTAATTCCTTGTTAGATTCAAAATCCTTGTTAACATCTGAAAACATGTTAACACTCCTGGCAAATGTGATTCGATAAATTCACGTAAGTCATCCTTATATTGGATCCTTCCAATTCCTTTCTTATATTCAACATCCATTAGTGATGTAATGCCTGCGGGCCATATTCATTGTCATATAAGACAAAAGATAGTTGTAGTCTATGACTCCCTGTCAAGAAAGGTAATGAACTATGATTCAATGCCTTAATGCCTCGATCCTATAAAGATCATGGCTTATAGTTTAAATTGTCCCTGTAACCTGGCCTTTTGTGCCATTATAATATATTAATAAATTATGACTGAGGATAATTATGATAAAATCATGAATGAATATGCTTAATAAATTAACCAATATGGTTTATTAATACCATGGTTAATAAAATTATCAAAGATGACAATCCTGTTATAGAATTCTAAATGAATCATTATCATTATTTTATGTAGCAATCAAGCTACATGGCAGAATCTGAAGAAATCAACAGTCACCCTGTAGAGAATCATGATACTACCAGAATCCACGTAACTGGTGTGGAACTTCAAGCATTGATTGATAATGCCGTTTCTAAAGCCATGAACAGGCAATTTAGAGAATCTAGTGGTACAAGCTCAAAGACTCACTCTGTAGCTCACAGTAAGCCACCTTCTAAATCTCATGAGTCTAAGAAGGATGATGCCCAACATTCCTCAAATCAGCACAGTATCCCATCTAAGAAGATTATATTTGATCAAGAGCCACGTGCAAAGACCTGTTCATATAAGTATTTTGTCTCTTGTAAGCCTAGAGATTTTACTAGGGAAAAAGGCGCCATAGATTGTGTCACACCCCAACCGATGGCGGAAACATCGGGGCATGGCACTGAGCGAAACAGATTGTCCAGAAGTTTCCATAACAATAATCATTACCATTCAATTTAAAATAACATGTCACATACCATGTCTCAAACAGTAAACAAATTATTACAGATAAAATCTAGGCAAATAATTATGTTCCGACAACTCAGATTTAATTAGAGCAATTGTTTATCTGCTTCTAGAGACCCTTGATTCAATTACTACAGACAACTATTTGTTGGGCTCTAAAGCTTTATTCTAGCTTCAAATTCCTACCAGATGTGCATCCTAAGCACCTGTCACATACGTTAAAATAAAGTCAATACATAAAATGTAAAGGTGAGCATACAAGTTTGATAATAGCATATAGAGTTCGAATTCGTTTACGGATAACCAGCACGTACACATAGTGAAATGAAGCACGTTAGTGATCGACATAGATCCATCGATACCAATGACTGCGGGTTGACTGCCCGAGGCAGTTCGCAATACATGATTACCACCGTAATCCATGCGTATAGATCAAGAAAGTACAAGATTTAGGACGAAATCTTACCGGAATCGAGAGGAATCTGAGAAAAGGATGAGCTAAGCGTGCTGGTCAGACAGAGGTTTCCAAAAGTGGAAAGGATGATAATGACAGGGGTATTTATAGGATGCCAAAAGGGGAAAGTGCTGGCCGATCGGCCAGGCAGCTCGATCAGATAGCCTGTCCTATCGGACAGCAGTCCGATCGGCTGGTAGCCTGATCGATCAGCTGCACGTTCAAGTGTTTGATGCGACGATTTTTGATATTTCGATTTCGGTTGCGAGCGGTTCGATACGATAGGGTTTCCTAGTCAAATTACTTTTAATCCCAACCACTCATATCTCGCACTATCCTTTATCCACTAATTATCATAGTTCGATTGTGATTCGAGTTCGATGTCGATTGAGTTCGATTGCATTTCGAGTTTCGATTGATTTCCACAACATACAAAATTAAACACGCGCAGGTAACACTTAAGGCACACACACACGTATAACAATATTTCAAATGCGTATTTCGAGTTGAGATTTGATTCGATGTCGATTCGATTAGAATAGTTCGATTATCGTTTCGTTAACTTTATCGCATTGTTACTTCCTACAGTTCACAGTCGTAAGTCGATTAGATTGCGAATAACACACGTCGATTATTGTAATTATTGACACTTACTCTACATAATACAGCTAAATTAAACACATAAAAGAAATTCACTACAAGCCAAGTTGCGCGAAATCGGTCGTTGACCTTGACTTTGACTTTGCTTCTCGAAAACACGGGGTGTTACAGCCTCCCCTTGTTTAGAGAATTTCGTCCCGAAATTAGGCTGGAAGTTGTAAAACACCGTGAATCACGTTTGAGAACTTTCTCTTTCTAGACTTTCTCCTTGAATAACTGTGGGTACTTCGCCTTCATGTCGCTTTCGAGTTCCCAAGTGAACTCTGCGCCTCGTTTGCCTTCCCATCGGACTTTCACGATAGAAATGCGAGAGCGTCTGAGTTGCTTGGTTTGGCTGTCCATGATTTCGACTGGCTTTTCCACGAAGTGTAATGTTTCGTTCACTTGCAGGTCATCGAGTGAAACGTGTAAGTCGTGGTCGGCTAGGCATTTTCGGAGGTTTGACACCTGGAAAGTCGGGTGGACGTTACTAAGTTCCTCCGGTAGTTCGAGTCTGTAGGCGACTTTTCCGATCCTTTCCAGAATCTTAAAAGGTCCAAGATATCGAGGCACGAGCTTTCCTTTCTTGCCGAATCGGACCACACCCTTCCAAGGTGATACCTTTAGGAGTACGTAGTCACCAACGTCAAATTCAAGGGGCTTGCGTCGTCTATCGGCATAACTTTTCTGTCGATTCCGAGCTTTTACCAGGTTGTCTCGAATTTGGAAAATTCTGTCTGTCGTTTCTTGTAATAGCTCAGGACCGGTTAATTGCGAATGCCCGATCTCGTGCCATACAATAGGCGATCGACATCTTCTTCCGTATAAAGCCTCGAATGGTGCCATTTGAATGCTTGCATGATAGCTGTTGTTATACGAGAATTCGACTAATGGCAGGTATTTATCCCAATTACCACCGAAGTCTATGACACACGAACGGAGCATGTCTTCAAGAGTACGAATCGTTCTTTCAGTCTGACCGTCGGTTTGAGGGTGGAAAGCGGTACTTAGATTTAGCGATGTACCGAGTGCCATTTGAAATGTTTCCCACAGTCGCGAGGTAAACCGAGCGTCACGATCAGAGATGACATCACGAGGCGTACCATGATTACAAATGATCTCGTCGGTGTAGATTCGGGCTAATCGTTCTACCTTGTAGTCTTCCCGTATCGGCAAAAAGTGAGTTGATTTAGTCAATCGGTCAACTACAACCCAAATGTTGTCGTGACCTGATGACGTGTGTGGTAGCTTTGTTATAAAGTTCATAGCTATACTCTCCCATTTCCACATGGGGATCGGTGGTTGTTCGAGTAAGCCAGAGGGTCTTTGATGTTCAACCTTGACTCTAGCGCAAGTTAGGCATTTTCCAACATAGATAGCAATATCCCTTTTCATGCCCGGCCACCAGTACCTATAGCGAAGGTCCTAGTACATTTTGTCGGCACCGGGATGAATGGAGTACCGGGATTTGTGGGCTTCGTCCATCAAGATCTGTCGTAAATTGGTCCGTTTGGGAATCCAAATCCGGTCGAGAAAGTGGAATATCCCATTCGATTTGCTCACAAGCTGGGCTCCATCGTGGTAGATTCTTTCTTTCTTCAGAGTGCGTTCGTTAAAACACGCATGCTGAGCTTCGCGGATGAGGGTTTCGAAATCGTATTGGGTTTGAAGATTATGAGTGCTAAGCAGATAGCTCCGTCTGCTGAGTACGTCGGCAACAACATTTGCTTTGCCTGGGTGATAACGAATCTCACAGTCGTAATCATTGAGAAGCTCTACCCATCGGCGTTGACGCATATTAAGTTCCTTCTGATTAAAGATATGTTGTAGGCTCCTATGATCGGTGAAGATCGTACACTTGGTACCGTACAGGTAGTGTCGCCAAATCTTTAACGCAAAAACAACTGCGCCTAGCTCGAGATCATGGGTTGTATAGTTCTTCTCGTGGATTTTGAGCTGACGAGATGCGTAAGCTATAACCTTGTCCCGCTGCATAAGGACACAACCAAGACCAAGGTTGGAAGCATCACAGTAGACAATGAAATCGTTGTTTCCGTCGGGTAATGTGAGAACAGGAGCATTGCAAAGCATGTGCTTAGGGGTTTGGAAGGCAGACTCTTGTTCGGTTTTCCAAACAAAAGGCTTGTCCTTATGCGTGAGAGCGGTAAGCGGTACAGCGATCTTTGAGAATCCTTCAATAAATCGTCGATAATAGCCCGCTAGTCCGAGAAAAGAACGGACTTCGGACGGGTTCTTAGGTGTAATCCAACTCTTGATAGCTTCAATCTTCGCAGGATCGACGTGAATACCTTGATTATTAACAATGTGACCCAGAAACTGAACTTCCTCCAACCAGAATTCACACTTGGAGAACTTGGCATAGAGTTGGTTCCCCTGGAGTAACTCGAGAACCAAACGTAGATGTTGCGCGTGTTCGGCTTTCGATTTGGAATAGATCAAGACATCGTCGATGAATACGATGACGAAACGGTCGAGATAAGGTTTACACACGCGATTCATCAGATCCATGAAAACCGCGGGTGCGTTGGTTAAGCCAAAACGCATAACAACGAATTCGTAGTGGCCGTATCGAGTGCGAAACGCGGTTTTAGGTATATCCTCCTCTTGAATACGCGGCTGGTGATATCCTGAGCGTAGATCGATCTTCGAGAAGCACGTAGCACCTTGTAGCTGATTAAATAAATCATCGATGCGAGGTAGAGGATAGCGGTTCTTGATAGTTAGCTTATTCAATTCCCGATAGTCGATGCACATCCTGAACGACCCATCCTTCTTTTTGACGAAAAGGACTGGCGCGCCCTAAGGAGAGGTGCTCGGGCGAATAAAGCCTTTCTCAAGTAATTCCTGGAGCTGGTTTGAGAGTTCGCGCATTTCGGATGGCGCGAGTCGGTAGGGAGCTTTGGCAATAGGATTGGCTCCAGGAATGAGGTCGATACGAAAGTCGATATCACGAATTGGCGGTAGTCCGGGAAGATCCTCTGGAAAAACATTAGGAAATTCTCGAACCACTGGAACGTCCTTCACTTCCTTCTTTTCTTTCTTTTCCTTCTCCGCTACTACAATGTTAGCCAAGAAAGCCCTGTATTCCTTGCGGAGATACTTGCTAGCTTAAACACATGACATGAGCTTGAGACCTTTCGAAGTTGTATCACCGTAAACACACAATAAATCACCATTCGCGAGCGAGAATCAAATCATCTTGTCGAAGCACACAACTTCAGCATGGTTTTCACGAAGAAAGTTCATGCCTACTATGACGTCAAAACTTCCGAGTTGCATCGGAATGAGGTCGATAGAGAAGATGTGATTGTTGAGCTCCAGAGTACAATCACGAAGAACAGAATTAACGGCGACAGTTCTTCCTGTAGCGACTTCAACATCGAACGTCGAGGAGAGTTAGGATCGTTTACGACTAAGGAGTTTCTCGAATTCGAACGACACAAAGCAATTATCGGCTCCAGTATCAAACAAACAGGAAGCATAAATACCATTCACAAGGAACGTACCTTTGACCACGTTGTTGTCGGCTTGGGCTTGACGCACATTGATGTTGAAAGTTCTGGCATGCGCTGCTTGTTGCTGTTGCTGCTGGTGTTGCTGCTGCTGGGGCTCTTGTTTCACAACCCTGTTTGGGCACATGTTGGCGAAATGATTAGGATCGCCACATGCGAAGCAGGCTCTGGCTTTGACCGTGGGTGCCGGAGGAGCTTGTTGACCCTGAGGAGCGGTAAATAGAGCTTGATGAACAGGAGCTTGTCGAACACGACAGTTGGTAGTAACATGGCCGTACACATTGCAATGAGCACAAAAACGGCAAGCAATGGCAGTCGGGTGGTGGTAGGTACAAGTAGGGCAGAGCGGGTGTGGCCCAGTGTATGCACGCTTTGCAGGTGGTGCATTAGCCACAGGCGCCGCTACTTGACGCTGTTGGGCTGGTACAGCTTGAATTGGTGCAGCAGTGATTGCACAGTTCTTGTTGCTAGAGCTGTTCTTTCTCTTGTTCTTCCTCTTGTTGCTCGATGAGGTGGTGGTTTCAGCAGTTGGTGCAGCGATGGTAGCTTGATGCAGGTGCTTTGAAGTTTTATCCCAGACACCGGCCTTGACCCGCTTGTCGTTGATTTCAGCGGCCAGTAGATAAGTCTCTTCGATCGTCGTAGTCTTAGCCGCTTGCACGAAATCGGCAACACAGTCAGGCAGGGCTCGGATATACTTCTTGATTGCCATGTCTGGAGTCTTGACCTGATCGGGACAAATGATGCTGAGCTGTTTGAAACGAGCAGTGAGCGCAGCATTCTTACCATCCTTTTGCTGTATGTGCCAAAATTCATCCTCTAGCTTCTGATGTTCATGAGGAGGGCAAAATTCTTCCAGCATGACTTCCTTGAGCTCGTCCCATGACAGACCGTAGGCTGCATCGTTCCCTCGCTTGTTCCTCTCGGCCGTCCACCAGTCTAGTGTGCGGGACTGGAAAACGCCGGTAGCATTCAGAGTTCGGAGGTCATCGGGGCAACCACTTTGTCGTAGAGTGACCTCAATGGAATCAAACCATTGGAATAGTGCAGTAGGACCTCACTCGCCAGTGAATTCTTTTGGCCCACACGACTTGAATTGCTTGAAATTGAAGGCCTTGGCGGTAGCTTTAGGAGCTTCGGTTCTCGACACCTCAGACAACTTGCTGGCGTTCTCGTAAACATCGCTTACAGCCTTTGCCACACTTTTAGCGATGATGGCAGCAAGGCGTTTGTCTCTCTTTTCTTGACGAGAAAGTAAGGGATGACGGGATCCAGATGACATTGTCTGCAACAGACATCGTCACAGGACTCAACACGTTGTATTCGAATCTCACCTCACACGTCTACTACTTACTAAAGCTCAGGAACACATGTAATTATGTAGGTGCATAAACACATAGTCAATCAGTCACAGGTTCACATAAGCACAGATTCACACAGTCACGTAAGCATATAGAGCACAGAATCACAGAAGCACATAGTTCACCTAACCATATAGTCATAAGAGGCAGTCAGAATACAGAAACCTATCATTCAAAGTTCGCGAGTGTTCGATTTTAGCGTTCGCATTGATACATCGAGTCGTGTAGTATAAGCGTAGCATAAGGTCGTCCATAATTCAGTGATTTGTTAACGTATTGAGATAGAAATGCAGTGCGAGTCATGCGTGTCGATCGAAGTGAAAGAAAAAATCGAGTAAATCTCCAAAATTTAAACACATAAACAGGTAAACACACATATAGCACATAAAATCAACGAATCATCAGAATAAAAATCGAGAAATAGATTATCTGCAGCTAGTAGACTTCGACTACCCAAAGTGGTTCGACGATTCACAAGGATCCGTTGTATACATTTAACCTTCAGGACTATGCCTTTGCCTCGACTCTTGGGCGTTTGGCACACATCCCGTTAGTCGTTTTATGACTTCAGGTCGTTGGAGTCCGTCGAGACTTTGGTGAGAGTTTTGTAAAATGAGCGGAACAAGTCGTCAAGGTTAGGGTTTCACCCCTAGCTTAACCACTTCGTTCCTGCTTTTAATAAAATAGAGGAGATTATTCATCAAAATACGGATTTCACTCCTGATTTGGCATAATTCTCCTCGTTTGTAGATGAAATGCGGGTTGATTAAGCATCTTTAGTCGATAGTTTGCGGTTTTCACACCTAATCTCGACTTAATTGCTCATTCATAGCTTGAAAATTCGAGTGTAGTGATAGTGTAGCATAAGCGAGAGTAGTGAGAAATAAGCTCGTACTTAATCCCTACTGGATGTACTCAAGTTGGTCTACTGGTTCCTAACTATAGACTAGGTATCTAAGACATCAACCCGGACTAGGTCGTGTCTTGCCTAATTCCCTATAGTTATGGCTCTGATACGAATCTGTCACACCCCAACCGATGGCGGAAACATCGGGGCATGGCACTGAGCAAAACAGATTGTCCAGAAGTTTCCATAACAATAATCATTACCATTCAATTTAAAATAACATGTCCCATACCATGTCTCAAACAGTAAACAAATTATTACAGATAAAATCTAGGCAAATAATTCTGTTCTGACAACTCAGATTTAAATAGAGCAATTGTTTATCTGCTTCTAGAGACCCTTGATTCAATTACTACAAACAACTATTTGTTAGGCTCTAAAGCTTTATTCTAGCTTCAAATTCCTACCAGATGTGCATCCTAAGCACTTGTCACATACGTTAAAATAAAGTCAATACATAAAATGTAAAGGTGAGCATACAAGTTTGATAATAGCATATAGAGTTCTAATTCGTTTACGCATAACCAGCACGTACACATAGTGAAATGAAGCACGTTAGTTATCGACATAGATCCATCGATACCAATGACTGCGGGTTGACTGCCCGAGGCAGTTCGCAATACATGATTACCACCGTAATCCATGCAAGTAATTGTCCTTAACAACCCCCGTGTGACCGGGTGCTGAGTCCAAACTATAGTACTATCGTTGCTAAGGCAGGTAGACAGCATTCCATGTGTAAACATAACAAACAAACATTCATAAGCCACGTATAACATGCATTAACGGTTAGCGTTCAAATAGTATTGAGTAGTGTGTTTGATGTGATTTGAATAGTTGTAACGTATGTAACACCCAAAAGTGCATAAAGCAAAAAGGGATCGAGTATACTCACAGCGGTTGATGGATTGAAGGGAGCGCTTAGCGAGTAAAGTTAGCCTGAATGGATTGATAGCATAATAATAAGTGACGCGTAGAAACGGAAAAAAAGTGTTGGAGAGTCAGACAGCTGGGCGATCGGACGGTAGTTCGATCAGACGGCTGACCGTTCGGTTGACAGTCCGCTCGGACCGCTGTCCGGTCGGTCGGTAGGCCGATCGGATGGCTGTTCGAGTGGATTGTTTCTTCCTTTGAGAAGGATGTGTTTGTGTATGATGGCTTGACTTTTGAAGTTTTCGTTGTAGCATTTGAAAACACTGAAGTACCTTTACCCTTCAGGTCGGTCGATCGGACGGCTGTTCGATCGGCCGGCAACCCGATCGGTTAGGTATTTTAATGAATTGTAGTGATTTGCTTTGGATCGGACAGGTGTTCGATCGGACAGGTCAACAAGTCAAAAACTTAATGAATTGTAAAGTGACGCAATAATACGGCTTGCTGACCGATCGTTTGGCAAGTCAACAATGGTCAACAACCTTAAATGAAATGCAAAGTATGGTGCAGTGGATCGGGTAGTTGATCGATCGAATACTAATGCTGTTCGATCGGACAACATACATGAACAACCATGACGAGTTCTCAGCAGGGTGTCACCTGATCGGACGGCTGTTCGATCGGGTGGCACTCCTAGTGCATCGAACATGTTGAAAATCGATTAAGTGTTGAAGTATAGTATCTCATGATCCGAAGAGTAATCCGATCGGACAGTAGTCCGATCGAACGACAGTTCGTTCAATACTAGTTTTCAAAATAAATTGATTAAGTGTGGGACCATGTGTTAACCGATCGGCTGGCCAGTCGATCGGTTGACTGTCCGATCGGCTGGCTGTCCGTTCGGACAACAGTCCGATCGGTCAGCACCCTGACCTGATCAGCCCATTCGTCTAACACTTGGTTTTTCTGTTTGTTTGTCATTTTATTGAGGTATTTTGACAACGAGTCGAACCATAGATCCCTCGTCCTCACTTGGTTCCCCTGGTCGGACAGGAATCACCCAAACCCGGCTGGTGAACTGTTCAGAACGGAGTCTAACATTTAACCCGAAATCGGTTAACCTCGTGGATAGAATCCGGGTCTTGAGCCATGCAACCACCGGAGTGATTTGTAAGCCGACACAGGCTCCGTTTCTATCGGTTTAAAGGCGTTGAGTGAAAAGAGTTGAAAGAAAGTTGGAAAATCCATCTTTCAATCCTTTTCACCGTGTATATGTTTAGATCTATGAAAGATCTTTGTTAGTTTATGTGGAAATCGGCTAGATCCTAGTTATTCTTGGTGGGTTGAGGCCAAAACATGAAAATCTTCAAGAACCCATGATGACATCATCCTAGAACACTTGAATCTTGATGATTTCATGGTTAAAAGTTAAGATTTGAAAGATAGAAAGGTGTAGGAGTGCGTGTAGATCAAGAAAATAAAGATTTAGGACGAAATCTTACCGGAATCGAGAGGAATCTGAGAAAAGGATGAGCTACGCGTGCTGGTCGGACAGAGGTTTCCAAAAGTGGAAAGGATGATAATGACAGGGGTATTTATAGGATGCCCAAAGGGGAAAGTGCTGGCCGATCGGCCAGGCAGCTCGATCGGACAGCCTGTCCGATCGGACAGCATGTCCGATCGGACGGCTGTCCGATCGGCTAGTAGCCTGATCGATCGGCTGCACGTTCGAGTGTTTGATGCGACGATTTTTTATATTTCGATTTCGGTTGTGAGTGGTTCGATACGATAGGGTTTCCTAGTCAAATTACTTTTAATCCCAACCACTCATATCTCGCACTATCCTTTCTCCACTAATTATCATAGTTCGATTGTGATTCGAGTTCGATGTCGATTGAGTTCGATTGCATTTTGAGTTTCGATTGATTTCCACAACATACAAAATTAAATATGCGCAGGTAACACGTAAGGCACACACACACGTATAACAATATTTCAAATGCGTATTTCGAGTTGAGATTTGATTCGATGTCGATTCGATTAGCATAGTTCGATTATCGTTTCGTTAACTTTATCGCATTGTTACTTCCTACAGTTCACAGTCGTAAGTCGATTAGATTGCGAATAACACACGTCGATTATTGTAATTATTAACACTTACTCCACATAATACAACTAAATTAAACACATAAAAGAAATTCACTACAAGTCAAGTTGCGCGAAATCGGTCGTTGACTTTGACCTTGACTTTGACTTTGAATTTGACTTCTCGAAAACACGGGCTGTTACAGATTGCATGACGTGGCTAGATGAAATGGATACGGTGGTCGATATTAGTGGATGTGCCGAGAAAGAAATTGTGAAGTATGTTTCACAGTCATTCAAGGGAGAAGCCCTAGCTTGGTGGAGGTCTTTGATCCAAGCTACTGGAAAGATTCCGTTATACAACTTAACATGGGCTCAGTTTGTTGCATTGATCTTAGAGAATTTCTGTCCTCAACATGAAGTTGAGAAGATCGAGACTGATTTTCTAACATTGGTTATGAAAAACTCAGACTGTCAGGCATATCTCACGAGCTTTAATACCATGTCTCGATTGGTTCCATACTTGGTGACACCGGAACCAAAGCGTATAGCTCGTTTCATTGGGGGTTTAGCCCCGGAGATCAAAGCGAGTGTGAAAGTATCAAGACCTGCTACCTTTAGGTCTGTAGCTGATTTATCATTATCTCTTACCCTTGATGCGGTCAGGCAGAGATCGCTTAGGAATTCTGATGCTGGGAAGAGAAAACGTGAGGATGATAACTCACACCGTTCAGACAAGAAGCACAAAGGGAACTCTGATCACAAGAAGAGTTCATGGTTCAAGAAAGAGGACCAACAGTTGGGTGAGAAGCCCAAATGCAAGACCAGCAAGAAGCACCATTTGGGAAAATGCAGGTATGAATCCAAATCCCAATCACAGCCAAGAGCTTGTGGGATCTGTAAGTCTTCTGAGCATAAGACGTTGGATTGTAAAAAGATTAAGGATGCAACTTGTTACAATTGTAACGAGAAACGGCATATCAAGTCCAACTGCCCAAAGTATGCAAAGAAACCTGAAGAAGGCAAGAAGACCAAGGCCCGGGTCTTCCAAATGAATGCCCAAGAAGCAATCCAAAATGACAACGTGATAACAGGTACCTTTCTTATCAATGATGTTTATGCAAGGGTATTGTTTGATTCGGGTGCAGATAAATCATTTGTAGATAATAAGTTTTGTAAGTTATTAAATCTGTCTGTTAAAACCCTAAGTACAAAGTATGAAGTAGAATTGGCCGATGGTACCATAGAAACTGCTTCAACCGTGTTAGATGGATGTTTCATATCCATTAGGAACCACTCTTTTCCATTGTCTTTGCTTCCTTTGAAACTAGCTGGATTCGACATAGTAATAGGCATGGATTGGTTATCTCATAACCAAGCTCAGATCGTTTGTGATAAGAAATAAGTGGTTATTAAAACACCTTATGGTGAGCTGTTGACAATTCAGGGAGACACTCAGCATGGGTTGCCTAAGCAAGTGTCTATGCTTAAGGCATCAAGGTGCATGAAGAAAGGTTGTGTCATCTATATGGCACAAGTGACAATTGATGAACCAAAGCCCAAGATTGAAGACATCCCTATCATTTCTGAATACCCTGATGTATTCCCTGAAGAACTACCTGGTTTACCCCCAGATAGGCAAGTGGAGTTCAGAATCGACATTATACCTGGAGCAGCACCTGTTGCAAGAGCACCTTACAGATTAGCACCGACTGAGATGAAAGAGTTGAGGACTCAACTGGATGAATTGTTGGCAAAAGGTTTTATCCAACCTAGTTCATCTCCCTGGGGAGCACCGATTCTGTTTGTGAAGAAAAAGGATGGATCAATGCGTTTATGCATTGATTATCGAGAACTGAACAAGGGTACAATCAAGAACAGATATCCATTGCCTAGGATCGACGATCTGTTCGATCAATTGCAAGGGGCAATCTAGTTCTCCAAGATTGATTTAAGGTCAGGTTATCATCAGCTGAAGGTAAGAGATGAAGATGTGCATAAGACTGCATTCAGGACTCGTTATGGTCACTACGAGTTCTTAGTGATGCCTTTTGGGCTCACTAACGCACCAGCAGCGTTCATGGATCTCATGTATCGCGTTTGCAAACCCTACTTGGACAAGTTTGTCATCGTCTTCATTGATGACATTCTTATTTATTCAAAGAACCAGGCTGATCATGAGAAACACCTTCGTTTTATTCTTAAACTACTTCAGCAGGAAAAGCTCTACGCCAAGTTTTCAAAATGCGAGTTTTGGCTTCTTGAAGTCCAGTTTCTTGGACATGTGGTTAGTGAGTGTGGTATCCAGGTGGATCCCGCTAAAATTGAAGCTATCATGAATTGGCAAGAGCCGAAGACACCCACTTCGTAGCTTCTTGGGTCTGGCAGGATATTATAGGCGTTTTATTGAAAATTTCTCAAGAATTGCAGCGCCCCTAACTTCACTGACTCGCAAGAATATCAAATTTGACTGGGGTCCTAAGCAGCAAGAATCATTTGATATACTTAAGCAGAAACTGAGCAATGCTCCTGTGTTAACATTGCCTGAAGGGATTGAAGAATTTGTGGTTTACTGCGACGCATAACACCCTGGCATGGGATGTGTGCTAATGCAGAAGGGCAAAGTTATTGCCTATGCTTCCCGAAAATTAAAGGTGCACGAAAAGAATTACACCACCCACGACTTGGAGTTGGGTGCCGTTGTGTTTGCACTAAAACTTTGGAGGCATTATTTATATGGTACCAAGTGTGTGATCTATTCTGATCATAAGAGCCTTCAACATTTGTTTAATCAGAAAGATCTGAACATGAGACAGCGTCGATGAATAGAGACACTGAATGATTATGATTGTGAAATCCGATACCATCCAGGTAAGGCAAATGTGGTCGCCGATGCTTTGAGCAGAAAGGAAAGGGTTAAGCCCATTAGGATCAATGCCAAGAGCATTGAATTGAAGAACAGCTTAAATGAAAGATTGTTAGCCGTTCAGAAGGAAGCTGTATTGGGAGCCAACTATCAGAATGAAAAGTTGGGAGTAACTGTTGAGCAGTTATCATATGGCAAGTATGGAATCCTAAGATTGAATGGACGAATATGGGTTCCAATCTATGGAGGACTTCGGGACGTTATCCTCCAAGAAGCCCATAGTTCCAAGTATTCTGATCACCCTGGTAGTGACAAGATGTACCAGGATTTAAGGGAAATTACTGGTGGATAGGTTTTAAGAAATCTATAGCCACTTATGTGGCCAAATGTCTGACATGCGCTCAAGTTAAAGCAGAACATCAGAAGCCGTCAGGTTTGCTGCAACAGCCTGAACTTCCCACCTGGAAGTGGGAAATGGTAACTATGGATTTCATTACTAAGTTACCAAATACGAAGCGAGGAAATGATACTATTTGGGTTATAGTAGACAGATTGACCAAGTCAGCCCACTTCCTACCTATAAAGGAAACACACAGCTCAGATAAGTTAGCTCAGCTGTACATGGACGAGATTGTATCTCTTCACGGAGTGCCAGTGTCTATCATCTCTGATAGGGATACGAGATATACATCACATTTTTGGAAAAGCTTTCAACAATCCCTAGGCACTCGATTAAACTTCAGCATTGTGTATCATCCTCAGACGGATGGTCAAAGCGAACGTACAATTCAAACACTGGAAGATATGCTAAGGGCTTGTGTTATTGATTTGGGTGGAAGTTGGGATGATCATCTTCCATTGATTAAATTTTCATACAATAATAGCTATCATTCGAGTATTCAAGCTGCACCTTTTGAAGCTTTGTATGGAAGAAAGTGCAGGACGCCCGTTTGTTGGGCAAAAGTTGGAGATGTCCAACTAACAGGACCTGATATAGCCCTGGAGACGACAGATAAGATTGTACAGATACGAGATCGTCTCAAAGCTGCCAGGGATAGACAGAAAAGCTACGCAGATAAAAGGCGTAAACCTCTAAAATTTGAGGTAGATGACAAAGTTCTACTTAAGGTATCACCCTGGAAAGGGGTAATGCGATTTGGCAAGAAAGGCAAGTTAAGCCCAAGATACATAGGACCATTCGAGATCATTGAATGTGTCGGAACAGTGGCTTACAAGTTAAACATGCCTGAAGAGCTCAGTGGAATTCATAATGTGTTCCACATTTGCAATCTGAAGAAGTGTCTAGCTGATGAATCACTAGTCAAGCCACATACGGATGTGTGTATAGATGAGAGCTTGAAATTTGTTGAAAAACCTTTGTCAATCGAGGATCGACAGGTTAAGAAACTTCGAAAGAAGGACGTACCAATTGTAAAGGTTAAATGGGATGCCCGTAGAGCTTGTTGTGTGCGAGTGTATATATAAGTTTAAGTATATTTTAACCCCTTTTTACACGTTAGTCAAGTTTTAAATTTATAAAACACGATATTTTACTAACACTAAACACACATATGGGCAAGTGCACCCATCGTGAGCGTAGTATAGTGTTGGCAAGATACCGAGGTCGTCCAAGGACACAAGAGCTTTTAGTACCGGTTTATCCTCAACGTCTAATCAAATCAAAAGTTAGAAAAAGGTTTTTAAATAAGAAAAATAAAACTAACTAAAATGCTGAAAAATAAAATAAAAGTAAAAACAGATAGACAAGATGAATCACTTGGCTCCGACTCGTGTTTAGTGTAACCTTTGATTATTTCCGCACTTTTGCACTTTTTAAGAGATTATCTTAGTTATTGTAGTAGGCCCCTCTTTTGAAGGTGACGTTACCCTCAACCCAGTAGTTTGAGTCAGGAAGGATACAATCCTAAAGGGTCGGATTATTGAAAGATAATTAATTAAGTTATTAATGCATATTAAGGTAGGCTACACTGAACAATGCAAGACTCTTACCCAGTGTTGTAAGAATCGCTAGGCGCTAGTCGGGCGGTGGGGTACCGACTAGCGATTAATCGGGATTAATAAGGATTAATCGAAATTAATCGGATTGATATTTTTATATGTAATTTTTAGTTACATATACGCACACACATTTTTATATGTAGTTTTTTAAAGTAGACATGTTCTAACCCCTCATTAACCCATTTTTTAAGTAATTGGAAGGAATTTATATGGTTTGGTCAAAATTTGGCCGGCATCTAGCCAAACTTTGGCCATAATAGGACCGCCATTAACTGCCTAGCTATTAATCGGCCATTAATCGGTGAACCTCCGATTAGTGATTAATCGGCGACTAATCAGAGACTAGTCGGGATTTTTACAACCATGCTCTTACCAAACCGTTCCCTTAACCCCCGACCAGGTAGCCAACATATCTCCATATAGACCGTGGAGATATGAATGGTGAAAATCTTTTATTTTATATAGACTATAAAATAATGCCAAGACACCACAGACAAACGATAAGGAAGAATCACCTTCAACAAAAGAAACTAGTTATTAAAGTTATTAATACATAACCAAGTAAAAAGTGCGAAAAGATTAAAAATAAAAAGTATTACACTAGACACTTGTCTTCACCAAGTGATGTAAGAGACTTAGGCAAACATGGCCTTTGATTGTCAAGAACTCTTATGATCAATCTTGGATCCAGAGACGACTCACACACTCTATGATGGACAATGGATGATGGTGGTGGATGATGGGTGAAGTGTGAGAGATGTGGTGTGCCAAGGGATGGTTTGCAAATGAGCCAAGCACCCCTATTTATAGCCTGAACAGCAGCTCGGGCACGGCCCCGTGTCCATTGGGCACGACCCCGTGACCACCTTCCTTCTCTTTCTTCATTAACTGCAGTTTGTCTGCATTAGTTGACCACGCCCCCGTGTCCGCTGGGCACGCCCCCGTGTGCAGAAGCGTATCTGTACTGTCAAGATTTTCTCAGATTCTGCGAATCTTAGAGTTGACCACGGCCCCGTGTCCGCTGAGCACGACCCCGTGGTGGTTGATAGAAGCTTCTACAGCTTTGTCTTTTCTGCTGACACTTGGGCACGCCCCCGTGCTCATTGAGCACGGGGCGTGTTCAGCCTTCTGTTCTCTTGTTTTGCTTGGGAAGATGCTGTCGGGGAGGCTAGGCATGTCACGTTTGTTCCTTTTCTTGTATTTATGTTAGATTTAGCTGTCTTTTTGCTTCTTTTGTTCATTTGAGCTCTTTTAATCCTGAAAATACAAAAGGAAGACAAAAACACACTTTTTCCAACATTAGTACTAAAAAAGGATTAGTTTTATGCCACAATTGATGTAATTTATATGTTGCATTTTGTACACATCAAATACCCCCACACTTGAATCTTTGCTTGTCCTCAAGCAAAACTCTATATAATGTGGCTTTACACTCCCAAATGGAATGCGTAGAAGAGAAGGTTTTTTGGGCTTGTCGTAGAGTGTCGGGATTTCCAAGATTCTTTATTAAGTTTTATTTTTATTTATTTACAATCCTATTCGTCATGATTTATTTAAAACATTACATAAGATAAATTACTTATTAGGGCATAACATGCCTTTTTTAAAATTTCACTTATATACAAGTTCACATACCTCACGGGGGATCACTCAACTCACGGGGGATCACTCAACACTCGGCCGAAGATGTATTTTAGTGGATCACTCGAGAGCGGCATGGAACTTACTCCTACCATAAGCTTGCCAAGCAATCAATCCTCCTCCTTTTTAACTATACACCTTTGTAAATATCAAGAGGACTTTTGGGGTGAAGGGTTAGGCTTGGGTTAAAGGTAGGTAAGGGTTAGTGGTTAGTAAAAGGGCGAAAGGCGTAAAAAGCGTCGGTTTTCGTAAGACTTTTTATTTTTGAAATTTTTTATTTTGATGAAGCCATTATTCAAACAAAATTATTTTTGATAAACTTGTTTGTTTATTTTTCTTTTGCTTCATCATCAATTTTTTTTTTTTTTTTTTTTTTTGAAAGTCATAAGAAAAACCGAGCTTGTTACTAAAACAAAGGGTTTAAAAAAATAAAAGGGTTTTGGTGGGTGAAAGGGTGTTTGTTTTGGGTTATGAAATGAAAAGGTTTAGGCTCAAAGAGGTTAACTAGGGGGATTTTGGGTAGGTGGTAAAAAAAGGAAAAATAATGGTGTAGAAATAGAAAGGGTTAGTCCTTTTTATTTCTACACATTGTAACAATTATATATATATATATATATATTGATATCAAAGATAACGGATATTAATCTTGTGGAGTGACCTTTTTACGAACCCAAAAACATTGTAACAGTTATATATATATATATATATTGATATCAAAGATAACGGATATTAATCTTGTGGAGTTTCGATGTATACAAGACTCCAAGGCAACACAAATGCATGGAATACATTCTGAACGATGCAGACCTGAACTTGAGGGCCCTTACTACTGATAATGACAAGAGACTCAAGGTATTATAGGTTGCATGGTCAAATGTCTAAAGTTCTCAAATTTTTTGTCTTCTGACCAAGTCTTACGGACCGCAAAGAGACCACCTTACGGACCGTAAGGTGGCTGATCTGGGCGATAAAGATTAAAAATCGGATACAGACCGTAAAGCCCTTAGCTTACGGTCCGTAAGACCTGTAACTGGGCAGAAAAATGGACAGCTGCCTGTTCAGCCTGTTCCACCACCTTAGATGCATGGTTTTCGAATTCTGGGGCTACACCAATGGTATTTCATGCATAGGGGACACCTGGGATGATCAAGAAACATGTGTAGACCTTATTGGATTGATCTTGTGAGTTCTAATGTCCTATATAAGAACTTGTTTGTTGCTAGTTCATTTGCATCTTTCAAAATTTATTCAAAACACACTCTCTGGAGCTCTCTGGACTTCAAGCAAGATTCCACAAGCTCCTAATTCGTGCTAAGGGCCTTTGAGCAATCTTAGCCTCTCTAGTTCATGTTTTATTAGTCTAATGACCAAAAGTCAAAGCTGTCGTAATTAAGCTTCGACTTAGTGATTAATCACTAATGGTACAGTCATTTTTCGAATTGAAAGTGGCTATGAGTTGGTAATTATGTGGGTAATAAGTCCTTAAAAGGGTACCCCTTGATTATCACTCTAACTTGGTCAATTGTTCGGGTCAAACTTAATATTAAAAAGTCAACAGAAAGCTATTTTGCAAATAAAATCATAATTAACAATGTAGAAGCCATGAAACCTGTTTTAACCCTTATATAACTTGGTAATTAATGTAAGAACATGTCTAAGCATGTTCAACCCGACAATTTTGAGTTTAGGCTCGGTTCGGAACCGAAAGTCGAAAAAGTAGACTTTTGCTTTGACTTTCAGTTCTGACCCAATTTAGCTTAGTTTAGACATGCCTTAGAGTTCCATTAGGACTAGGTTATAGGTTAGTTTAACCCTCTGAGGTTATACAACTTGGTTCCTAATTAATCCGATTCATTTGCATGTTTCCGTTAATTGCTTAAATGTTGACCATTATGCCCTTTTGACCTTAAAATGAGATTTTTGAAAATGTGAGAGGACAAAAACCTTTGTTACTGATTTATAAACATGTCCTAAAAATTTGACATCAGTTTGAGGTCTAAATTAGGAGTTATGCTCAATATCGTAATTTGAAAGCTTTTTATTAATTAAACGGCATTATTAGCATAAAGCCTATCTAAACCCAAATTTTGACACCAAAATTTTTACCCAATGATGTAATATAATATTTTGGGATTTTTGAAGATTTTTATTTATTTTTAAACTGAACATAACATAGAGTTCTTGCTTTGATTCGGTAATTGTCGGTTATACCATTTTTACTAATAAAATGAGTCTTACATAACATTTTGATACCAAATCTTTTTCTACTGATTTTATATGATAAATAAAATATTTTAAGCATTCTGGGCTGATAAAAATCTCAGCTTTCCTTATGCAACCCGAAAATCGCCTAAAACCGACTTTTTACGCGTTTTAAACGCATAGTATGGGTTAAAACTATTTTTGGCATATAAGACTTAATACCTACTGATGTTTTAAGTAAATTTTTATACTTTAACAGTAAGCAAAAGTTTTGAACTCAGATTTCTAAATTTGACATTTAAAGCTTATGTGAAATTACCAAAATGCCCCTACGGTGCATAGTTTGGTTATAAATGATAAATTTCACATATACGCAATACCCTACTGATATAACTTATTAAATTAAATATTTTTACTGATCTTTTTAGACCAGAACCTTAGATTAATATTTAACCTCTTTTATAATCCTTAAAATGACCAAAATACCACTACGGGGCTTAAATTGATTTTAAATCCGTTTTGGGCATAATGGAATATATCCTACTGATATCACAACATATTTAAGGAATATTAACTTAGGAAACCTGTTCATGACTCATTTGGTTACCCGTTATACATTTATCGCGTTCGGTACGGTTTATGTAACTAGTTTGCATAAATTAACCGAAACGGGTCAAACCTTATCATTTTCAATTCAAAATCCAGAATGTGTTTAGTTTACCCATATTATACAAGTCTTCATACTTGTCGGGTCTAAACCACATTCTAATCCAGTCTTCTCTTAATCATGCGTTTTGAACCGTATACCTTTCTATAAAACTAACCGGTCTAAGTTTAAATTTAAGTAAGACCCGTTAGGAATCTAATAGGTTAATTAAAACTTTCGTTCCAGATTTAGGAGACCAGTAAAAGATATTTGCACTTGCTGATTTGTACGGATGGGATAAATTTGTATAATTTGCTCAGGTAAATACTTTTAACTTATTTTCCCTTATACGGGCTTGGTGTACGGTATATAAAATACCGGTTGGTCGGGTATTGAATTTTAATCATATGAAGGTTAAATCATTGAGATAACCCATTTAATCTGTTTTGTTTATTCTAAGCCTTTGGGGGGTTAACGACTATGTCCTGGATATCCTCGGCTCATTCATTGAAATGGCCACGACATAAGCACGGGGTGTAGGCATACACCTGCCGGTGCGTATGTAAAAATAATGTACTCACCTGTTCGAGAATAACTCGTCGTGGGACATATTATGTGGTGTGTCTATTAATCTTTAACCCGCTTTTCAGCCCGGGCTACTGAACGTATAATAAACATGTAATTCTTTAACAAGTTTATTTTTAAATAATTATCCCAAGTTATAAAAGAATATTTGTGCCTTGTGCATCTAAATCAATTTTTCTTAAACATTTTCAAAATGAGTCGGTTAATTGTATTTAACAGTGTAAACTGACGTATTTTCCAAAAGGCTAAGTGCAGGTACTAGGCGGAATAGGCTGGCTACTCCTAGCATCAATAAAGAGTCTTGCAAGCTTAGATGTTTATAAATCTGTTGAACAATGTTCGTTTTAACTTTGATCCGCCTGTGGATCCCTTACAACCGTTTTTGTAATAATTGATATTACTTTCATTCGGTTTGTAATGTTTTTATCTTTCGACTTCCGCTGTGTATTAAACTGTGATAAATTGTCTATGATGATATCAACTACATCACGATACTCCCCACCGGGCCCATCGGTAATACGTGGAAATATCGGGGTGTGACATGAAAGATAACCGAATAGAGATCTGAATAACCGATACAGAAACCGCATTTTTCTGCACTGGATAACGAATATGAACATTGTATTTATCACGAAAGTATTGAAGAACCGAGATAACAGCTCCAGTTTCATCATGAAAACTAAAAGAACATAACAATATAAATTAGTCAAAGATATGATATAAATTGACAAAAACATAAAAAAAAGTAACTTATTACTTGATAAATTAGTAACACTAATATATATATATATATTTTGTAAAAATAAAATAACTTTAAATCAACTTTAAATTAAATATGTCTTGTAAAAAAAATCTACAACCTTTCAACAAAAAAACACAATCAAACAAACTAACAACCTTTTTTTTCACCAAAACCCTACTTTTTCCCCAAAAAATAAACTGCCAGACCAAAACGCCCCGCTTTGGCCAAAGCGGGCCGCTTCGGTACGAGGTCGCCGGACAGGAAGTGACGTGATCAGCTTTTGTCTGTTGACTTTAATCCAAAGCGCCCCGCTTTGGCCATAGCGGGGCGTTTAGGTGTGTCAATAGACCAAATGGGTGTGTGAATAGATCCAGCCTTATTTATATTCATTTTAATTACTTTCTAGTCTTCGTTTTTAAGATTAAAGCATAAAATATTACTTTTATGTATAGCCTGCTTTCTTTATCACCAACTATGGCGGACCCACAAAATATTTTATGGGGGTGTGAACGAAGAGTTTAACCAAACTTCAAGGGGTGAAGTTGGAATATTTACCTCGAAAATACACAAAAAAAAAATTCAAGAGGGGCGTCCGCCCACCCAAGCCAAAAGTTGGATCCGCCCTTGAGAGTAAATCATATAAAAATACAAGTGACAAACAACATAAAAAAACAAATGCCAAAAATTTAATCCATGATGGTACCCAAAAAATCATACCCAAAAACAATTATAAAAAATCAACGTAATAACTGCAAAATGCCAAAGTTTTAACCCATTATGGTACCTAAAATCAAGCGAAACTTCGTAAGAGATCAAATCAGAATTCACAACCGAAAAATGATTATGGCCAACGCTGATAGTAATTAAGATACATTACTTCTTGCACTATAGCCTACAAAATTTATGAACTATTCTCATAGTAGTGTCATATGTTATCAGAAATATTGGTGTTTGTTTCTATTTCAGCCTTTCAGGTTCTTTCTAGGCAAACTTTTCATTCCAATAAGCAAATGGGTCATCACACATTCACACGACCTTGTTCCAGCCTCACAGGTAAACCAAGACTAACCAACAGATTTAGTCAACAGTCACTGATGCGCAAAGCATTTATGGTAACTTGTGGTTATAATTCAGTTTTTTACCCGCGTACCTTGATAGTCATCCCACCTGTGGTTGCTTTCTCTTCAAATAATCCACCTGTAAAAATATCGATTGTCCAGCTAGCAAGTCATCTGATCACAACATAAGAAACACTTTATAGTTCTAGAACATAACTGTTGGGTTATGGAGGATTTGACTCAGGAAGAGGAATTTGCGTATTGTCTCGAGTTTAGTCATCCTCTAGACTAATACCTCAGATATTAGTACTCTTGAATATATCTCAGTTTTATATTCAGTAACCCTATTTTGTATTCCCCTATAAATACTTCTGATTCAATGTACTGTAACACTTTGAGCGCCTAATACAAAGAAGAACTAGTTGTGGAGAGTGGATGTAGGTCAGATTAGACCGAACCACTATAAATCTTGTGTTCTTGTTCTTGTGATTTAGAGTGTGAGTGTGTGTGTGCTTGCTGCAGATAGTTCTAGTGTTCGTGTGATTCGTGTTCTGACCCAACAACTGATATCAGAGCTCAGGCTCTTGATCGATTCACACGAACTAGGTAAGAGGTGAAGAAGAAGAACACTTACCTGTTGAAGAAGAAGCCGTGGTCTCGGGTTTAAGTCACAGTCGCATACATCGCAATTAGGGTTTCTGAACCAGCCGCCGCTAGCTCAGCCGCCACCGCCGTCAGTTTCTAACTCCGATTAGGGCTCTGATTTGAAGACATCTTCTGCAGAAATCGCGACTAGGGTTTGTCAACCCAATAGCCGCCGCCGCTGCCGCTCATCTTCCAGTCGCCGCTAGCACAACCGCCATCTAGGGTTCCAAAATCGAAGATTAGGGCATTGATTTTACACTTTGGTGACTGAATCTTTTGTGAAGTTGTGGAGCAGGGTGCGTCTAGGAGGAAGAAGAGGAGAGTTTTTTTTTTTGTTTTTTCTGTGGGGAAGAAGAAGCACAGTACGTGCTCTATTTCCTTTTTTTTTTTTTTTTTTGATGGAGAATTGAAGTTTCTCAATTTAACCAAGGAGGCCCCTTAACTTTAAACAAAGAAGAAAATTTAACCAGCAGGTGTTTAGTCCGTTTGTTTGAAGATCAAAGAAACGTGAATCAGGTGTTTTCTGTTTCTATTTGTTTCAGTGTTGATTACAGCTTATTTCGACTTTAATTTCGTTTAGTCGTGCTTGTGTTATCATGGTAGAATACGGGAAGGTGCAAATTGAAAAGTTTGACGGAAAAAAGTTTGGTTGGTGGAAGATGCAGATTGAAGCATTACTTTGTCAGAAGGACTTAGATGTAGTGCTTGAGGATGAAAGGCAAGAAAAAATGTCACAAGCACATTGGGATAGGATAGATAAGAAAGCCAGAGCAGTGATAACGCTTTCTCTATCGGAGAATGTTGCATTCAACATCCAGAAGGAGACCTCAGCTAGAGGAATGATGGCAGCATTATCGAATATGTATGAGAAGCCTTCTGCAACGAACAAGGTTTATCGTATTCGAGAGCTTGTGAATACCAGGATGAGGGAAGGTGATTCAGTTATAGCGCACATCAATAACTTAAACTCGATATTGTCTCGGTTGGTGTCTGTGAACATCAAGTTTGATGATGAGGTTCAAGCCCTATTGTTATTGTCCTCATTACCGATAGTTGTGGAGATTGGATGTAGGTCAGATTAGACCGAACCACTATAAATCTTGTGTTCTTGTTCTTGTGATTTAGAAAGTGTGAGTGTGTGTGCTTGCTGCAGATAGTTCTAGTGTTCGTGTGATTCGTGTTCTGACCCAATAATAACTTCGTGAAATACTAAAATCAAGACTTCAGTAAATAACTTTTTTCCTGAACATCAGTTTTAGCTAATTAAACGATTCGTGTAATGGTTAATAGGTTTTTTTAAGAGTAAAATGCCATTTCCTTCCTTGAGTTTTGGGAAATTTTGCGACTTTCGTTCAAAGGTTTGTTTTTCCTAACCTGGATCCAAAAGGTTTGAAATTTTGTCATTTTCATTCAGCTCGTTAACTCCATCCACTTTTTCTCAGTTAAGTCAGAGGTATTTTTGTCTCTTTTGAATACTTGTACATTATGCTAAATGCTTGTACATAAAGTGAAAAAGTCCGAAATGCCCTTTAAATTAACATAAAAAACAAAAATACCTCAGATTTAACGGAGAGAAATGGATGGAGTTAACAAGCCGGATGAAATTGTCAAGATATCAAACCTTTTGGATCCAGATGCAAAAAAAAAACAAACATTTGAACGAAAGTCGCAAAATTGACCAAACCTGTAACACCCTAAAAACGGGTTTAATAATTAACCCAAGATAATTCTGATGGGCGGGTAAAATACCGTTAGGGGTAAAAGTTAACCCGGTAAACATTAGGATTAATTAAATATATCTAATGTTAAATAAGGAGTGAACATATACATTTTTTTTGTTAGTAAATAAAGTTTATAAAGGCCCGGGTTAGCAGGACTTGAAATAAAATGGGATTTAACCTCCTCGAACTAACTAGATTAACTAGGGGTGTTTAACCTAGTTAATAAGAAGTAATAATTGTGGAAATAAGTGGATTGCAACCCATTTAACTACTAATAAAACTACAAGGGTTGAATTGTAGTTTCTAAATGTTGAAAATATATATGAAAAATAAAAATAAAACACACATACAAGTGTGTGTGTGTGTGTGTTATGAGTTAGAGGGAGAAAGAAGGGAGAAACCCTTACAACCTTCAAGCACAAAACCTAGAAATCAAGAGTGAAATCAAGTGAATTTTGATTGCATATTGAATGTTTTAGCTCTCTAACATCATCTAAACAAAGGTATGTGAACAATTTAGTGATTTGATTAAGTGTTTATACATGACTTGACATGGGTTTAAATGATATGATGAAATTGATGATTTTGAAATGTTCATAACCAACATACTTACTTGTACGGGTGAAATACATGAATAATTTTGTGATTTGAATAAGTGTTCATACATGACTTGAAATAGGTTTAGAAGATATGATGAAATTGATGTTATATTGATAATAAAAGGTGCTTGAAATCATCATGTCTACTAGTTTGTATGGAGAACATAATTATATTAGGTGTTCGGATGAATGTCTAGTAATATGATGAAATGGGTTTTACATAGAGATGAAAACCCTTAGTTCTAGCATGATAAATGGATGAACTAATATTGATAATTGAAAGCTAAGTTAACTTGATGTTAATAATTGCCATGAAATTGTAAAAGTAAAAGGAATGAGATGAACTTGGTTGGTAATTTAGTTAAAAGGGTAGCCTAAAAATAATGCCTACCATGTATTTGATAAAATGCCTAGATGAATTCATTAACCTTATTAGTGCATTGCATATGTCAATAGGCAGTTGACTTTTAAAAAGTCAAACTGACCTATAATAGGATCAAATGTAATTTTGTTATAAAGTCCATAAAGAATGACTAATCTAACCATCCTGCGAATGATAAATGATAGTTTGACGCTTGACAAGCTAGGTGGAAGCTTGGGAAGAAGCGGGTCAAACGAATCAAGTACGCAGGAAAAGCATAATCAGATGGAAGGTAAGTAAAGCCTACATCCTTTAAGTAGAACATCTACTTATGTATTGATTTAGAACAAGGTGATCTAGTATTTGAAATGAGTCTTTGAAATACGACATTCCGATGCGAATTGATACAGATCGAAATAAGTGAAAACGGTAAGAAACCATATTTGATGGTAAAAAGGGGTAAAATGGTAATTTGGTCGTGTGTTGACGAATAAATACGGAGTTTTGAAAAGTTATCTTATGTTGTAAACCATAATGGGTAAAAAGGGTAAAATAGTAATATGGTCACGAGTTGACGGATAAATAATGAGTTTTGAAAAGACAATCTATGGCGTAAGTCATAATGGGTCAAACGAATAAAGAAACGACTATTAAGTAATATGATCATATAGTGCAAACCAAAACGACCTAAATGGGTGAGATGGTAAATAAATACCATCTCACAATACATATTGTTTTGGTCATCCCAGTGCAATAAGAATAAGTCAAGAGGCGGGTAAAATGGTCATTTAGGCCAAATGGGCCATCACCATTTGACAATAATGACTAATTGTTGCTTGTCGAGTTTTGTGCTCATAGGAAGAATAGCGTATGGCTTTCATTGCTTTTAATTAGCAACTAATAATGCAAGGTAATAAAATGGGTCAACGTTATTGTTACGGATGGATTTTCATAATGTATGGATCACGAATCCTCAAGTGCAGCCAGGATCACGGATCCTCAGTTCAGTTTGAATTAAGGATCCTCAGAAGACGTTGCAGGACTAAGGATCCAGGATCCTCATTATTATCCTTATACTAACAATTGTTTCCATTATATTTGAACTTGTTTTGTAGGAGTATTCGAGTGGGACTTGGTCTTGCCGAGATTCCAGGGGAATATGCCTTCTAATTCTGCACGTGCATGGCCTTCATGACCGCTGTGGAGATCGTGGGAAGCTAGCACCTTTTTCGGATTGTTAGTTTGTTAGCTTATTTCTATTTTTAAATGGGGATAACAAGCTAGATTAGATTATTATTAGCAACACACACTACTCTCGAGAACTCTCTGCAACTTATTGGCGATTACACACTTTTTGCACACTAGTGATCCTTGTAACAAGCTTGTTATCATCCCGATTTGTAAACATTGTTTGTGCAATATAGTTGGTGATCGGTAGTTTCCATCACCCGAGGTTTTTTATGCCGGAGATCATTCATTGATCAAGGGTTTTTTCCTCGTATAAATCCTTGTGTCCAACATTCATTTCATTCATACATTGTTCATACATTTGTTCATTAATTCAAGCATCACACCTCACAAAATCGGATTTGGTTGCATTATCCTAGTGTGATTTTTGACCAAAACAGTTATGACCCGACCAAGGTATGTGTAATGGGTCAAACTCTCAATGAGGACTTAGGGTCCGACGAGAGTTAAACGAGTAATGGTTGGACATTTGATTTCCTAAAGTAAGGTATATTAACAATTTAGATGGAAGGTATTATGTCCTTAGGAACCCAATGATTTAAATAGATTGTGGGTTAAAAGTGTCCACTTGGTTAAAACAAGTTTTTAAATGTCCTTTATGGTTAAAAGGACTAAAATTGACAAAAATGCCCTCAAATGACAAACTGGGCAAACGACCCTTATGGGTAGTTTAAATATGAGTTTTATATTTCGGTCAAACCTTCCGGTAGTATAAAGCGGAGGGCTTAAACCATTTTGGCTTAATGTTACATAATGGGTCATTTTTCTAAGAGTTCTAAAGTCGAAGGTAGAATGGGAATATAATGATTTCTCCTATCATAATCCATCACATTTGGAGTTGTGACTATATATAAATGAAGACCTTAAAGTGGAAATAAAAAAATATGAAGGGAAGCGGACAACTTAAGCTTAAGTGCTTAAATCTTATAACGGGTCAAAATTTAATATGCGCCTAAACCGCGTAATAGTTGCGTAATCCATAAAAATTTATGAATCCGGGTTGAGGATTTTGAATTAATTACGTAGACAGATGTTTTATGATCACTTAGAAACAAGTTTGGAGCGAAACGGATAAAAACTGGAAAAGTTATGCAATTTATTGTGAAATAGTATAATTGCATAACAATAAAAAACAAAACCGCAGACATGTGTCGTAAGCTACGGCATCAAGCCGTAACTTACGGTGAGCCTTTGCTGAAACAAAAAGAATATGGATTCCGTAAGCTACGGCACCATGCCATAACTTACGGCGGGCCTATACTAGATCAAGTAGATTGCAAGTGTCGTAAGCTACGGCACCAGGCCGTAACTTACGACGGGATATTGAACAAAATGTTTGTTTTGTTGTTGTGGGCCTTCGGGTTTAATTTTTTACGCTATATACTCCTTATAACTAACGTATTTCATGAATTGTGAAATATAGGTAATTGTTTGAAGCACCGGATGACGATCAAGCTTAATGAAGAACCGAACACGATCAAAGTTCAAGCTTCCGCATTTTGGTTTAATTGTTTATCAAATCGAGCATCGTTAATATGTAGTGATTTTATTAAAATGATCTAAATTTTTAATGACCATACACTGACGTATGGTCTCAAAATCCTTGTGTCCCCGGCAACGGTGCCAAAAACTTGACGTGGTCGAGCGTGGGTATAAATTTTAGATATTTTTAAGCGCCTTTTACTCGTGGATCAAGCTGTAAATTTATAAAACACGATACAATACTACAACTCTACACATGTTAGGGCAAGTGCACCCGTCGTGGACGTAGTATAGTGATGGTAAGATACCGAGGTCGTCCAAGGACACAAGAGCTTTTAATACCGGCTTATCGTTAACGTCTAATCTAACCAAATTTTGATAAGAGTTTTGAAAGGTTTAAAAGATAAACTAGAATTAAAAATGGAAATAAAAGGAAAAACAAATAGACAAGAAGGAATCACTTGGTTCCAACTCTTCTTTTATGTATCCTTTAATGATTTCCACACTTTGGGCTTTTTAAGAGATTATCTTAGTTATAGTGGTAGGCCCATCTTGTAAAGGCGACGTTACCCTCAACCAATTGGTATGAGTCAGCAGGGATACAATCCCGCAAGGTTAGATTATTGAAAGATAATTAAATAAGTTATTAATGCAAAAAGTGTTAGGCCCCTCTTGTGAAGGCGACGTTACCCTCATTCATATTGGTCTGAGTCAGCAGGGATAAAGTCCCGCATGGCCGGATAAATTTTTAATAGTAATTTATTTATAAGGGATTACAAGTCGTTCTTACTTCCCCCGATTTGATGCTATATGGGTAATACCCAGTGTTTCGAAAGTCAAAGTCAAGATTGAAGTCAAAGGAAGAAAAGATTTCTAATTGCGATCTGTCACTCCTTGCTCAACTACTATTTGACTTCTTTGACTTGTAATAGAACCTATTTATTTATTTGCTTTAGTTGTATTATGTGGAGTATCTATTAATAATCGAGGTTTAATCGCTATTTAATCGCATGTTTAATCGATTTATCGCTTATCGCAATCGAATTGCAACTCGAATTATGTGTTCTGGATATTGTTTTACGTGTGTGTGCTATTTACATGTTACTTGTGCATGTTATGTTTATGTTGAGGTGTTAATCGCAATCGCAAATCTATCGCATCACAATCGAATCGAAAACGCTAAACGCAAGTTAATTATAGTGATTGTATGTTAGATATAGTAGTTATGTTATTTGTGTAACTAATGGGTAATACTATCGCATCGCTCCCTCGAATCGCATCGCAACGCTCAACACGCGAATCGAAATGACAAAACTCATCGCGCCGGACTCATGGATCGAGTGGCCAACCGATCAAGTGGCCATCCGATCGGATTGCCATCCGATCGAGTTGTCACCCGATCGGGTTGCCACCCGATCGACCAGCCACTTTCCCTACTTTCCTTTTTGGGAAACCCTATAAATACCCACCTGTCACATCATTGTGATGTGACAGCTCCCTTGTTCGACCAGCCAACCTTCAGCCCTCATTTCTCTCGATTTCTCTAGATTCTTGTAAGTTCTCAACCTAAATCTTGTACTTCTATGATCTACAAGCACTTCTTCATCATTTTCACCTTTGAATCTCAACTTTTAACCGTGAAATCACTGGATTTGAGGTGTTCTAGGATGATGTCATCATGGAGTTCTTATGAACTTCAATGTTTAGCTTCATTCCACCAAGAACAACTTAGATCTGAAGGATTTCCACAAGATTAATCAATGTTTTCGCATAAGATCTACACAAATTCATGGTTAAAAGGATTGAGAGAAGGTTTTCCAACTTTCTTTCAACTCTTTTACAATCAATGCACTTAAAACCGATAGAATCGAAGCTTGTTCTGATCTTCTACTCATTCTTAGTGAAGTATTAGTTACAGATCTGAATTCTATCCGAGAGATATTGATTTCGGGTTTGAACATGAACCACCGTCTTGAACCGTGAACCGGTCGGACTAGGGTGATTCCTGTTCAATCGGGTCACCTGGGTCGAGATAAGGTTTCTGTTGTTCAGGCAAGATATCAAAACGCCTCGTTCAAAATTACAAAAACTTCAAACAAAATCAAGTGACAAGACGATCTGACCGTGGGACGGATTGCCGTCCGATCGGGTTGCACTTGGTTCCACACTTAAACTTTTTATTCAAAATTCTAAGGTTCTGAACGTCGAACGGATTGCCGTCCGATCGGATTGCCAACCGATCGAACGACCACCCGATCGTGTGACGTTGGGACTTTGATACTTAAACAATTTTCAACATGTTCAATATGTACGGATTGCCACCCGATCGGATAGCCATCCGATCGAGTGACCGTCCTGCTGTGAACCTGTTCTCAACTAAGAAGACTCGCCAATCGGATCGTCGTCCGATCGAACGACCGTTCGATCGACCGACCTGAAGGGTAGAGATACTTCTCTACTTTTATAATGCTACAACGAAAACTTCAAAGTACAAACCATCATACACAAACACATCCTCATCAAACGAGGTGACAATCCAATCGAATGGCCATTTGATCGAATGACCATCTGAACGGATTGCCACCCGATCGACTGGCCATCCGATCGGATTACCATCCAATCGGATTACCATCCAATCCTTGGTACAATTGCATCGTTTTATGCGCCGCTCATCATTATGCTATCGTTAACTATTCAGGCTAATTTCTCTCAGCACTCCCTTCAATCCAAGGCGGTGTTTATTAAGTTAAACGCTATCTGTGAGTATACTCGATCCCTTTTTGCTTTATGCAATTTTGGGCGTTACATAAGTTACTTATTCTAAATCACATCGAACACACAACAAAAACACTATTTATACGCTGACCTCTAATGCATATTATACGTGACTTGATGAATGACTGTTTGTTATGTTAACACATTGATTGCTGTCTACCTGCCTTAGCAACGATAGTACTATAGTTTGGACTCAGCACCTATTTACTCAGGGGTTGTTAAGGACAATTACTTCACGTGTTCATAGTGGTGAACATGTGATGCGCACTCGCTATTCGCAGTCAACTCGCAGTCATTGGTATTGATAGGATCTTTGTCGATAACTTACATGCTTCACATTATACGTTGTACATGTTGGTTATGCGTAAATGATTTCAAACTCTATTATGCTAATATCAAACTTGTATTCTCACCTTTACACTATGTGTATTGACCTTTATTTTAACGTATGTGACAGGTGTTTAGGACGCTATCTGCTAGGATGCTTGCTATGTGGAATCGAGTTAGGATGAGTCTAGAAACAAACAAAGACAATTTATTTTTATTTGAAATCTGAGTTGTCGGAACATGATGTGTTTTGAGGATATCATCGTCTGTAATAATTAGTTTACTTAAATGGGTTACGGTATGGGACGTAATATTAACTATTTGGTAATTTAGTCGTTATGGAATTTCTCTTGACAATCTGTTTCGCTCAGTGCCATACCCCGATGTTTCCGTCATCGGTTGGGGTGTGACAGATTGGTATCAGAGCCATAACTATAGGGAATTAGGCAAGACTCGACCTAGTCCGGGCCGATGTCTTAGAACGACCTAGTCTATAGCCTAAGTACCAACAGACCGACTTGTGCATGCCCGGTAGGGGTTTTTGTACAAGCTTACTCGCTATTTCTCGCTCGAACTCGCTGTACACAACACACTTACGCGAACATCGCATACTATAGTTCCGCACAAGATCAGCCTTTCCTAAGGTTGATTACATACACACAAACGAATGATCTGGTTAAGATTAGGTGTGAAAACCGCAAACTCTCGACCAGATTACTCGTTCGAATTGCTATTTTTACTATAAAACAAGAGAATTTGCGTTGAATCAGGGGTGAAATCCATACTTCGACGCAAATCTCCCTATCAGTCTCGTGATTCCATCACACAAGCAGGAACGTAGTCGCTAAGTTAGGGGTGAAACCCGAACCTTGATGACTCGTTCTACTCTCTAATGTGATTTTACAAAAACTCTCACCAAAGTCTCGACAGACTCCAACGACTTGGGGTCGCACTGAGGCAAAAAGGATGCGTGCCGATCGCTCAAATCGAAGCGAGAGCACAGTTCCGAAGGCCAAAGTGTGCACTTAAAGTCCTTGTGAATAGTCGAATTACTTTGGGTAGTCGACTTCTAACACACCCAGGACAATCTATCCTCGATTCTATGTGTTTCGATTCTGGAACTCGCGGCAGCCAACTCTGTGATTTATCGATTTTATGTGAATTTTATGTGTTTTTATGTGATCACGTGTTTCGATTTTGGTGATTTATTCATTTTCGCTGTTCATTTCGATCAACACGCACAACTCGCACTACACATCTACCTCAAAACGCCAACAAATCTTTGGTCGTTATTCGCAATCGCTGGTCGATACTCGCAATCACTGTATTAAATCGTTATACACGCTGTGAAGGATAGGGAATACGTGCAACATATAGTTAGGTTTCTGTATTCTGACTGCCGAGTGTGCTTCTGTGCCTTACGTGCCTATGTGTTTCTATGCTCTACGTGATTATGTGCTTATGTGTTTATGTGCCTATGTGATTCTGTGTTTATGTGGATACGTGTTCCTGAGCTTTATGGTGAATCGCTAGACTATACTAGGAATAATCGAATAGTGATTGAGTCCTATGGCGCTGTCTGATGCAGACAATGTCGTCATCTGGATCCCGCGCTACCCAAGCCGCACGTCGAAAGCAGGCAGATAAACGCCTCGCCTCTATGATTATTACTAAAAAAAATGGCGAAGGTTATTCCTCAGATCGTCAGTGAACTTCATGAGAACGCTAGCAAATCGTCTGAAGAGTCCAGGACCGATACTCCCAAAGCTGCTTTCAGCTTCAAGTAGTTCAAAGCCTGCGGACCCAAAGAGTTTACTGGTGAAAATGGTCCTACGACCATGTTCCAATGGTTTGATTCTATCGATGTCAACCTGCGTCAGAGTGGCTGTCCTGACAATCTCCGTACTCTCAACGCAACTGGCGTCTTCCAGTCCCGCGCTTTAGACTGGTGGACGACCGAGAGAAACAAACGCCTAATGATGCAGCTTACGGGCTATCATGGGATGAGTTGAAGGACGTGATGATGGAAGAGTTCTGCCCTCCCCATGAGCGCCAAAAGTTGGAGGATGAATTCTGGCACATTAAGAAGAAAGAAGGTGACAATGCTGGTTTGACTGCACGCTTCAAGCAGTTGAGTATAATCTGTCCGGATCAAGTCAAGACACCCGAAATCGCCATCAAAAAGTATATCCATTCTCTTCTGGATTGCGTGGCTGATTTTGTTCAAGCCGCAAAGACGTCAACGATTGAAGAAACCTACTTGCTTGCAGCTGAGATCAATGACAAGCGAGTCAAGTCTGGAGTTTGGGATAAAGCTCCTAAGAATCTGCATCAAGCTACTACTGCTTCAACCACTGAAACCGCCACCGCTCCTCAGTCATCCAAGCTTTCGAGACGCAAGAGAAAGAACAACAGCAGTTCCAGCAACAAGAACTGCGCTCTAACCAATGCTGCACCGCTCCAATCAGTTCTAGCTCCTCAGCAACATCAACACCACCAAGTAGCGGCCCCGGTTACCAACGCACCGCCGACAAAGCGTGTATACACTGGTCCTCATCCGGTTTGCCCTACTTGTACTTATCACCACCCAATAGGAATCGCCTGCAGGTACTGCTATAACAATCCTCAAGAAAACCGACACCCTTGAATCATTTCCAACACCCTAAAAATATTTAAAATATCCCAATATGTCCTAAAATACACCCCATACGTGAAAACGGGCCCCGAATACCCGAAATAGTATTAAAAATTAATTAAAATCTGATTTTAGGGTTTAGGCGGGCCGCGTAAAGGACCCTTAACCCTTACGCGGGCCGCGACAACTTAAAACCTGGCACGACCCTGGGCCGCCACGTGGCCCAACACCTGTCAAGCCTACATAGTGACCCGGACAAGCTAGGTCGTTGACTATAGTTGACGCGGGCCGCGTAAGACCTTGTCTTGTTTTACGCGGGCCGCGAGAAACCCAAGATGAAGCCCTATATAATGGGAGCTCCGGATATCAGTTTCAGTCGCTCATATCTTTCTTTTTCACTCGAATTTTCTGATAGTAGAAGTTATAATCGGGTCTAATACCCCCCTAAATAGCGAAGTTCTGCTCTGTTGTAAGTATCCTAACCCCTGGATACGTATTAGATACGCTGCCCGATTGATCTAGGGTTCCATAACGGCTGTCGTGGTTCTGCCCGACGTAGTCGTTGGAATGCCGTCTCGGGGAGGGTATTACTAATGTTAAAATGGGTTGTTATACTAACACGTGTGCATTTGTGTAAATTATAGATTGTCACCAGGAAACCCTAAAGGATAATCTAAGACAGCAATGTGAGTTGATCCGCTTTTTGTAAACCTTTTGTTAACTGTTTTTACAAAACCTCACACGATTAATTATATCTTAAGCAGTTATTGAGTATTTGTAAGAATACAATTATCATGAGTATGTTGGGGTTTTGTATACAAAATTTGTTACCACCTGGTCAAGGAGTAACATTTCCACAAGTCGGGTCTGACAGTACCATGGATGTTAATTGATATAACTTGGAAACAAATGTAATTGCGAGATCGCCCTTAATGCTGTACAATGAGTTTTATTTAAACTTGATTAAACTGGGATTCACTCACCGGTATTTCCCACTAACAAATGTTTTTAAAACGCGTTTCAGGTAACAAACTGTGAAAGCCAAATAGAAGCCAGCTGGACAGCACTGAAGGCTTGGAAAAGTGGCAATAAAGTTACCTAAATTAAAATAGATATTTTTAATAAATAAAATAGGATTTATTCCTATGAAAACGTGTGTACTGCGAACTTGGGTTTATCCCATATGTTTAATATTATGAAAATGTGGTATTTTACTCTGATCAAATATTTCCTAACTACGATCCTGATGAAAAATTCCGCTGCCAAATTAGACAATACGCGATACCACCGAAACTGGCTCACGGCCGCCCGTTCCCGGGGATTTGGGATAGGGGGTTGCGACCGAAGGTGGTATCAGAGCTAAGCCACTGATTCAGCCACAGAAGTGTTCTGCTGACATCAAAATTCAATCTGCTAGGAAATAAATTACGGGAATACGTGCATAATTGTATTTTATTGTTATGTGTTATTTGACTATTTGTTAGTTTATAGTATGAGCGACCAAGGACCATCTGACGCGTACCGTCAATTGTCTGGTTCGCCTAGAAGTGAAGGCACCTCCTCTTCTCAGCCTGCCCTCTGAGGGTACTCTGCTGATACGGAAGAAGGAATCTTTGTGTTTAAGGCTCAGTCAGAAGAGCCATTTCCTCAGAAAAAGAGGGGATGGTTCAGTAGAGGAGCACACGAGCGTAGAAAACGTATGAAAAAGTTACAATACCAGAGAGCACTAGCCGCAGCCAAAAGAGAAACTGATGCCTATGCCCAGGATATGATCAATAGGGGTATAGCCAACATTCACATCTTAGCAACCATTGTAGCACATGGTTGTAAAAGTCGTTAGGCGCTCCCTAGTCGGTCGACGGGGGAGTTGAGAGTACTCGGCCTAGCCGGAGAGTACACGGGGAGTACTCGGATATGCCAAATCATAAAGAAATTAGTTTTCGGAAATTAAATATATGTCAAATAAGATAAATTTACTAATATTTATAACAAAATACGTGAAATTGATATTCATTCTTTAATATGATAGGCATAGAAATTATGTTTTATTTTATTTTAAGTCAAACTCAGCCCGAGTTAACCTACTAGATCCGATTTTGGCCAATGTTGACCGCATTTGATCGATTCCGAGTAATTAGTCGGAGTTGAAGAAAGTCGTCTCGGCAGCCTACCTTGTAGCGACTACTCGGGGAGTACTCGGCCATGGAGACCTTGTTTTACAACCATGGCTGACCCTAACCTGGAGCAAATAATAGCACCCCAACCACAACCACCAATCCCTGACCAACCCATGGATATAGAAAACCCTAAAAATCAAGTAGAAATGCATGACTTCAATCCAGAGGAAATACCTAGGGTACCAGCACCAAACCCCTTAGATCCAAATTACGACCCCTGGTGGGATGATGTTAGGGACTATGTGCAACGCTACCCGATACCTGAAGACACACCCATGCAGAACTTAGGAGCCTACCCAGGTTTGGATCCTTTAGATCCCTATTACCACGATGAATACATTAGGGAGATTTTAGAAGATCCTTACTGATTCTAGGCACCTACACCCCCATACCAGGAACCCGCACCCCAGATTCCGAACCCAGTCCTAGAACCTGCACCCCCAATGAGTGCAGAAAACGTAGAAGAACTTAGGATATTTGGTGAGGAAATTTTAGAAAGTAGTGAACGAATGAGACAGGTGGGAGAGCGACTCGTCTGGAAGTATGACGAGCGCAATATGGATTTTTGGATGAATCCATATCCATGAATGTGATGGTAGAGACGGTAGTAATAGTAAAAATAATAATAAAATAATATAATATGTGTGTATGTGTATGAAAAAAAACTACGGATTCCTATTACTAGTAGCGTAACTTTAAATTTCAGTTGGTATTGTAATTTTTTTAATTTCAGTACTGGTGTGTAATAGATGCATAGTATATGAAAATAGAGTAAGTCACAATGATCGACGCTTTTGACCAAAATGCGTGTCATGTGATTGACTATATTAATTATTATTTTGTGATTTTAATACATGGTAAATGTTTAAAATTCAGATGGCCAACGAAGGAAATCAAGGAAATCTGAATAACGATAACCAGAGTAACATTAACTTGGTTAATGAGAATCCGAGCATCAATAATAATGGAAACCAAATGGATAATAGTGCAATCCAACACATAGTGGCACAAGGAATTATAGATGCAATGCCATTTATTCTTCAAACTGTTAAGGATGCTGATAATAAAAGTAAACATAGCAGTAAGCGACCAATTGAACCAGAAAACAACGTAAACAATGGACCTGTACTTCAAGTGCCCATTCCCAAAAGAAGAAGAACCGTGTCTTACGGTTGTTCTTACAAAGAATTCTGGTCCTGTAAACCAATAGAATTCTCGGGCAATAAAGGACCCATTGCAGCTCTACGCTGGATAGAAAAGACTGGGGCTGTTTTAAAAATAAGCAAGTGTGCTGAAGAAAATAAGATAATGTTTGCTTCTAATCTGTTTAAGAACTCAGCCTTAGAATGGTGGAACACTATCCTCCAATCAAAAGGAAGTGATAGGATATACAACATGGAATGGAAAGAATTTAAGAATATGGTAGAAAGGAAATTATGCCCTCCCAATGAAAAGGAACAGATAGCAAATAAGTTTCTAAACTTAAGGATGAGCAGGGTAGATAGTAAGGGTTATACTACCACATTCTTTGAATATGCTAGAATAGTACCAACCCTTGCATCACCTGAACCAGTATTAATCTCCCGCTATATATGGGGATTAATTGGAGAGATTAGACATGTAGTCAAGGCAGCTAGACCTCAAACCATAGAAGAAGCTGTAGAACTAGCAAATACCTTGACAGATGAGTTAATCCGTACTAGAGAAGAAGACCAGAGGAGAAACCTAGCTCAAAGGTTTACCCAAGAATTTCATTCTGGGAATTTCAATCGTAGGAATATGGGTTCTACCTCTGCACCATTCTGCAAGGTCTGCAAGAAAAAGCATTCGGGAAAATGCTCCACTCTTTGCAATTTCTGCAAGATGCCAGGACACAAGGAAGAAGATTGCAAGAGAAAATCCAATAATGGATTGTGCTTCAACTGTGGAGAAAAAGGTCACATCAAGCCGAATTGTCCGAAATTGGCTCCAGCTGTGAACAACAAGAATGCTAAAATGTTGGAGCATTTGTTCTGACTGCAGATGAAGCCAAAATGATTCCAGATGTGATAGCCGATACGTTTTTAGTTAATGATGTTTTTGCTAAAGTATTATTTGACTCTGGTGCAAACCAAAGTTTTATTAATACTTCATTTTGCAAACTCCTTAATCAACCATTAACTAAACTCTCACAAGAATGTCTAGTCGAGACAGCAAATGGAGAAACAGTTAGGATTTCTGAAATCTTGTAGGGAGCAAGAATATAATTTTTAAACCAAAATTATATCGCAAATCTTTACCCAATGAATCTGGCAGGATTTGATATTGTATTAGGAATGGATTGGTTAATAGACAATAAAGCTAATATTTTATGTTATCAAAAGTCAATTCAAGTAAATTCACCAAAGGGTGAAAAGATAACAATTAAAGGTGATAAACCATCTAGATCCACGATATTCATCTCTGTGATGAAAACTGCAAGCTATATAAGAAAGTGATCTATAGTGTATTTGATTTCTATAATCACTAACACTAAAGGAAAAGAACTAAAAGACATTCCAGTAGTGTCTCAGTTTTCAGATGTATTTCCGGAAGAATTACCAGGACTACCACCGGACAGAGAAATCAAATTCAGAATCCATCTACTACCAGGAACAGCACCAATTGCCAAAGCACCTTACCGTTTGGCACCAGCTGAAATGCAGGAACTAAAGAAACAGTTAGACGAATTGTTGAAGAAAGGATTTATACAGCTAAGCTCATCGTCGTGGGGAGCACCGATTTTATTTGTTAAAAAGAAGGACGGATCAATGCGTATGTGCATTGACTACCGTGAATTGAACAAGGTCACGATTAAGAATCGGTACCCATTACCAAGAATTGATGATCTGTTCGATCAATTGCAAGGGGCTCGATTTTTCTCAAAAATCGATTTAAGGTCAGGATATCATCAATTAAAGGTACAGGAAGAGGACATTCCTAAAACCGCATTTAGAACGAGGTATGGCCATTATGAATTTACCGTCATGCCATTTGGTTTAACCAATGCCCCAGCCGCATTTATGGACATGATGAACCGAATATGTAAGCCATATTTGGATAAATTCATAATTGTCTTTATAGATGATATTCTAATTTACTCTAAAAGTAAAGAGGAACATGCAAAGCATTTGCACGCACTTTTAAGTCTATTACGAAAGGAAAAGCTTTACGCCAAGTTTTCTAAGTGCGAGTTTTGGTTAGAACGAGTGCAGTTTCTTGGACACTTAGTGAACCATGAAGGAATTCATGTAGATCCAACAAAGATCGAGGCGATTACCAGATGGAAAACCCCTGAATCACCAAGAAGTTTCTTAGGATTGGCTGGTTATTATAGAAGATTTATTCAAGATTTTTCTAGAATAGCCATTCCTTTAACTAAGTTAACCTGTAAATCCATTAAGTTTGAATGGGGACCAAAACAAGAAGAAGCATTTAGAATTCTTAAGCAAAGATTAACTAATACACCCATATTAGCGTTACCAGAAGGAACTGAAGACTTTGTAATCTATTGTGACGCTTCTAAGTTAGGCTATGGATGTGTATTGATGCAACGACTGAAGGTTATAGCATATGCATCTAGACAGCTTAAGAATCATGAAGAAAATTATTCAACCCATGATTTAGAGTTAGGAGCTATAATTTTTGCTCTTAAGATTTGGAGACATTACCTTTATGGTAGTAAGTTTACCATATTCACTGATCATAAGAGTTTAAGGTATGTTTTCGGGCAAAAGGAATTGAATATGAGACAAAGACGCTGGATGGAGATGCTTAGTGATTATGATTGTGATATCCAGTATCATGAAGGAAAAGCAAATGTAGTAGCCGATGCTTTAAGCCGAAAGTATCACGAAAAGCCAAAAAGGGTAGGTTCTCTTAAATTAAATCTGCAAGTAGATTTAAATGATCATATAAGAGAAGCACAAGAATCAGTAATCAAGGATGATACTGAAAAACTAAAAGGTATGCTAAAGGAATTAGAACAAGGAACAGATGGAATTTGGAGATTCCATAAAAAGAGAATGTGGATACCTAAATTAGAAAACCTACGTCATCGTATATTAGAAGAAGCCCATAAGTCTAAGTATACGATGCACCCAGGAAATGATAAAATGTACCAGGATTTAAGAAAAAAAATTTGGTGGATAGGAATGAAAAAGGACATAGCAGCCTATGTTTCTAAATGTTTAACTTGTTCACAAGTTAAAGCTGAACATCAGAAACCCTCAGGATTGTTACAACAGTTAGAAATGCCAGTGTGGAAATGGGAATTGATAACAATGGATTTTGTTACCAAATTACCCAAAACAAGGAAAGGTAATGATACAATCTGGGTGATTGTAGATAGGCTAACCAAGTCAGCTCATTTTCTACCCATGAAAGAAACTTTCAGTATGGAACAGTTAGCTAAATTGTATGTAAATGAAATAGTTTCATTACATGGAATACCTTTATCAATTGTTTCTGATATGGATAGTCGTTTTACCTCTCATTTTTGGGAAAGTTTCCAAAAAGCAATGGGAACCAAGTTAAATCTAAGCACAGCTTATCATCCTCAAACAGACGGACAAAGTGAAAGGACAATTCAGACGATGGAAGACATGCTTAGAGCTTGTGTAATTGATTTTGGAGGTAATTGGGATGATCACTTACCTTTAATAGAATTTTCTTATAATAATAGTTATCACACAAGTATCAATGCTGCACCATTCGAAGCACTTTATGGACGAAAGTGCCGATCCCCAGTCTGTTGGGCAGAAATTGGGGAGAAGCAACTATCTGGACCTGAGATAGTGCAAGAAACAACCGACAAGATTATTCAAGTCAAGGAACGACTGAAAGCAGCACGTGATCGACAAAAGAGCTATGCTGATAACCGACGCAAACCATTGGAATTTCAAGTAGGAGATAAAGTATTGTTAAAGGTCTCTCCTTGGAAAGGAGTGGTAAGATTCATCAAACAGGGAAAGCTAAGTCCCAGGTATGTTGGACCTTTTGAGATTATTAGAAGAATAGGACCTATAGCCTATCAGCTACAATTGCCAGAGGAAATGGCAGGAATACATGATGTATTTCATGTATCAAATCTCAAGAAATGCTTAGTCGATGAATCATTGATGGTACCTCTTAAGGATATAGAGTTAAATGAACAACTCAAATTTGTAGAAAGACCTCTACAAATTGAAGACAAGAAAGTCAAAAATCTCAAGCACAAGAGATTAGTTCTGGTCAAAGTAAAGTGGGACTCCAAAAGAGGACATGAGTACACATGGGAGCTTGAATAAAAAATGCAAAGGAAATATCCACATTTATTTCTGTAGATCTCGAGGACGAGCTCTAAAACAAGGTGGGGAGGATATAACAATCCTCAAGAAAACCGACACCCTTGAATTATTTCCGACACCCTAAAAATATTTAAAATATCCCAATATGTCCTAAAATACACCCCATACGTGAAAACGGGCCCCGAATACCCGAAATAGTATTAAAATTAAATAAAATCTGATTTTAGGGTTTAGGCGGGCCGCGTAAAGGACCCTTAACCCTTACGCGGGCCGCGACAACTTAAAACCTGGCACGACCCTGGGCCGCCACGTAGCCCAACACCCGTCAAGCCTACATAGTGACCCGGACAAGCTAGGTCGTTGACTATAGTTTACGCGGGCCGCGTAAGACCTTGTCTTGTTTTACGCGGGCCGCGAGAAACCCAAGATGAAGCACTATATAATGGGAGCTCGGGATATCAGTTTCAGTCGCTCATATCTTTCTTTTTCACTCGAATTTTCTGATAGTAGAAGTTATACTCGGGTCTAATACCCCCCCCCTAAATAGCGAAGTTCTGCTCCATTGTAAGTATCATAACCCCAGGATACGTATTAGATACGCTGCCTGATTGATCTAGGGTTCCGTAACGGCTGTCGTTGTTCTGCCCGACGTAGTCGTTGGAATGCCGTCTCGGGGAGGGTATTACTAATGTTAAAATGGGTTATTATACTAACACGTGTGTATTTGTGTAAATTATAGATTGTCACCAGGAAACCCTAAAGGATAATCTAAGACAGCAATGTGAGTTGATCCCCTTTTTGTAAACCTTTTGTTAACTATTTTTACAAAACCTCACGTGATTAATTATATCTTAAGCAGTTATTGAGTATTTGTAAGAATACAATTATCATGAGTATGTTGGGGTTTTGTATACAAAATTTGTTACCACCTGGTCAAGGAGTAACATTTCCACAAGTCGGGTCTGACTGTACCATGGATGTTAATTGATATAACTTGGAAACAAATGTAATTGCGAGATCGCCCTCAATACTGTACAATGAGTTTTATTTAAACTTGATTAAACTGGGATTCACTCACCGGTATTTCCCACTGACAAATGTTTTTAAAACGCGTTTCAGGTAACAAACTGTGAAAGCCAAATAAAAGCCAGCTGGACAGCACTGAAGGCTTGGAAAAGTGGCAATAAAGTTACCTAAATTAAAATAGATGTTTTTAATAAATAAAATAGAATTTATTCCTATGAAAACGTGTGTACTGTGAACTTGGGTTTATCCCATATGTTTAATATTATGAAAATGTGGTATTTTACTCTGATCAAATATTTCCTAACTACGATCCTGATGAAAAATACCGCTGCCAAATTAGACAATACGCGATACCACCGAAACTGGCTCGCGGCCGCCCGTTCCCGGGGATTTGGGATCGGGGGTTGCGACAACTGCGCTCATTGTAACATGTACGGCCACTTCACCACCAACTGCCATACAGGTCCACGTCAAAACCCTGCTCCAACCCAAGGTCAAGCTCCTGCTCGTCAAGCTCTCCTTGCTGCTCCTCAAGGCCATCAAGCGGCTCAGGCACCCGCGGTAAATGCTAGAGCTTGCTATGCGTGTGGTGATCCCAACCACTTCGCGAATATGTGCCCAAACCGAGTGCTCAAACAAGAGCCGCAACAGTAGCAGCCCCAGCAGCAGCCTCAGCAACAGCAGCAACAACCAGCATCCCGCGGACGTGCGTTCAACATTAACGCCCGCCAGGCTCAAGCCGATAACAATGTGGTCAATGGTATGTTTCTCGTGAATGGTATATATGCTACGTGTTTATTTGATACTGGAGCAGATAACTGTTTTGTATCGTTTGAATTCGAAAAGCTCCTCAATCGTAAGCGCGCCCATCTCCCCTCGACGTTCGATGTTGAAGTTGCCACCGGAAGAACTGTTGCCGTCAATTCCGTTCTCCGTGATTCTACTCTCGAGCTTAACAATCACGTCTTTCCTATCGATCTTATTCCAATGCAACTCGAAAGTTTTGACGTCATAGTAGGCATTGACTTTCTTTGTGAAAACCATGCTGAAGTTGTTTGCTTCGATAAGATGATTCGATTCTCGCTCGCTAATGGTGATCAGTTGTGTGTTTATGGTGAATTCGCATCGAAGAAACTCCAACTCATGTCGTGTGTCCAGGCTAGCAAGTATCTCCACAAGGAATACCAAGCTTTCTTGGCACCCATCGTAGTAGCGGAGAAGGAAACGAAAGGAAACCCAGAAGTGAAGGATGTTCCTGTTGTTTGTGAATTTCCTCGTGTTTTCCCTGATGATCTTCCCGGACTACCACCCGCTCGTGATATCGATTTCCGAATCGACCTTATTCCTGGAGCCAATCCTGTTGCTAAAGTGCCGTATCGTCTCGCCCCTTCTGAAATGCGCGAACTCTCGAGACAGCTCCAGGAACTTCTTGATAAAGGTTTTATTCGCCCTAGCACCTCTCCATGGGGCACGCCTGTCCTTTTCGTCAAAAAGAAGGATGGTTCGTTCAGGATGTGCATAGACTATAGGGAGTTCAATTAGTTGACAATCAAGAATCGCTATCCCTTACCTCGAATCAATGATTTATTTGATCAGTTACAAGGTGCTACGTGTTTTTCTAAGATCGATCTACGTTCAGGCTATCATCAATTACGCATTCAAGAGGAAGATATCCCCAAATCCACTTTTCGAACCCGCTATGGTCACTATGAGTTCTTTGTCATGCCTTTTGGTTTGACCAATGCTCCTGCAGTCTTCATGGACTTGATGAATCAAGTGTGCAAACCCTTCCTTGATCGCTTCGTGATCGTATTCATCGACGATATCCTGATCTATTCCAAATCAAAAGCCGAACACTCGCAGCATCTATGTTTGGTTCTTGAGTTACTCCAGGGAAACCGTCTCTATGCCAAATTCTCTAAGTGCGAATTTTGGTTGGAGGAGGTTCAATTCTTGGGTCACATTGCCAATAGTCAAGGTATCCACATTGACCCTGTGAAGATCGAAGCAGTTAAGAGTTGGGTTACGCCCAAGAATTCGTCTGAAGTCCGCTCTTTTCTCGGACTGGCAGGCTATTATCGTCGTTTCATCGAAGGTTTCTCCAAGATCGCCGTGCCATTAACTTCTCTCACGCACAAGGATAAACCTTTTGGTTGGGGAACTAAACAAGAGGAAGCCTTTCAAACCCTCAAAACCATGCTTTGCAATGCTCCCGTGCTCTCATTGCCTAACGGAAACGACAATTTCATAGTTTACTGCGATGCCTCAAACCTTGGTCTTGGTTGTGTTCTCATGCAACGAGACAAGGTTATCGCGTATGCTTCTTGACAGCTCAAGATCCATGAGAAGAACTACACCACACACGACCTCGAGCTTGGCGTAGTTTTTTTTTTTGCGTTAAAGATTTGGCGACACTACCTTTATGGTACCAAGTGTATGATCTTCACCGATCATAGGAGCCTACAACATATCTTTGACCAGAGGGAACTGAATATGCGTCAAAGCCGGTGGGTAGAACTGCTCAACGATTACGACTGTGAGATCCGTTACCACCCAGGCAAAGCAAATTTTGTTGCTGATGCTCTCAGTCGACAAAGCTACTTGCTTAGCGTTCGTAACTCCCAAGCCCAGTATAATCTCGAAGCTCTCATCCGTGACACGCAGCATGCTTGTTTTACCGAGCGAACTTTGAAGAAGGAAAGAATTCTAAACGATGGCGCTCAACTCGAGAATAAGTCGAATGGTATTTTTCATTATTTGGATCGAATCTGGATTCCCAAGCGTACGGACTTGCGACAACTTCTGATGGACGAAGCCCATAAATCTCGATATTCCATTCATCCCGGAGCCGACAAAATGTACCAGGACATGCGTTACAAGTACTGGTGGCCGGGCATGAAAAAGGATATCGACATCTATGTTTCGAAATGCCTGACATGTTCCAAGGTCAAGGCTGAGCATCAAAGACCCTCTGGCTTACTCGTTCAACCCGAGATCCCGATGTGGAAATGGGAGAGTATAGCCATGGACTTCATAACGAAACTTCCGCGAACTCAATCTGGTCATGATAGCATATGGGTTGTGGTTGACCGTTTGACTAAGTCCGCTCACTTCCTGCCGATAGGAGAAGACTTTAAGGTAGAAAGATTAGCCCGAATCTACACCAACGAGATCATTAGTCGACATGGGACACCTCGTGACATCATCTCTGACCGTGACGGTCGGTTTACCTCGCGTTTCTGGGAATCGTTTCAATCTGCTCTCGGTACTACTCTTAATCTAAGTACCGCTTTCCATCCCCAAACCGACGGTCAGACTTAAAGAACGATTCGCACCCTTAAAGACATGCTCCGTTCGTGTGTCATAGATTTCGGTGGTAATTGGGACGCGTACTTACCTTTGGTCGAATTCTCGTACAATAACAGTTATCATTCTAGCATACAAATGGCACCATTTGAGGCTTTATACGGAAGGAGATGTCGATCGCCTATTGTGTGGCACAAGATCAGAGACGCATAAATTACCGGTCCCGAGCTGTTTCAAGAAACGATAGCCAAAATCCTCCAAATTCGAGACAATCTGTTGAAAGCTCAGAGCTGACAGAAAAGTTATGCTGATAGACGCCGCAAGCCCCTTGAATTTGACCTTGGAAGGGGGTGATCAGATTCGGCAAGAAAGGAAAGCTCGCGCCTCGATATGTTGGACCCTTTAAGATTCTGGAAAGGATTGGAAAAGTGGCCTACAGACTCGAACTACCAGAGGAACTTAGTAACTTTCACCCGACTTTCCACGTTTCGAACCTCAGAAAGTGCTTAGCCGACCAGGAATTACATGTCCCTCTTGAGGACCTGCAAGTGGACGAAACATTACACTTCGTGGAAAAGCCTGTCGAGATCGTGGGACGAGAAACCAAGGTACTCAGACACTCACACATTCCCATTGTGAAAGTTCACTGGGAAGGTAAGCGCGGTGCAGAGTTTACCTGGGAACTCAAAAGCGACATGAAGGTGAAGTACCCGCAATTGTTTGTTACGGCTAAAGCCTAATTTCGGGACGAAATTCCCTTAAGTAGGGGAGGCTGTAACACCCCGTGTTTCGAAAGTCAAAGTTAAGATTGAAGTCAAAGGAAGAAAAGATTTCTAATTGCGATCTGTCACTCCTTGCTCAACTAGTGTTTGACTTCTTTGACTTGTAATCGAACCTATTTATTTATTTGCTTTAGTTGTATTATGTGGAGTATCTATTAATAATCGAAGTTTAATCGCTATTTAATCGCAGGTTTAATCGATTATCGCTTATCGCAATCGAATCGTAACTCGAATTATGTGTTCTGGATATTGTTTTACGTGTGTGCTATTTACGTGTTACTTGTGCATGTTATGTTTATGTTCAGGTGTTAATCTCAATCGCAAATCTATCGCATCGCAATCGAACCAAAAGCGCTAAATGCAAGTTAATTATAGTGATTGTATGTTAGATATAGTAGTTATGTTATTTGTGTAACTAATGGGTACTTCTATCGCATTGCTCCCTCGAATCGCATCGCAACGCTCAACACGCGAATCGAAACGAAAAAACTCATCGCGCCGGACTCATGGATCGAGTGGCCAACCGATCGAGTGGCCATCCGATCGGGTTGCCATCCGATCGGGTTGCCACCCGATCGACCAGCCACTTTACCCACTTTCCTTTTTGGGAAACCCTATAAATACCCACCTGTTACATCATTGTGATGTGACAGCTCCCTTGTTCGACCAGCCAACCTTCAGCCCTCATTTCTCTCGATTTCTCTCGATTCTTGTAAGTTCTCAACCTAAATCTTGTACTTCTATGATCTACACGCACTTCATCATTTTCACCTTTGAATCTCAACTTTTAACCATGAAATCACTGGATTTGAGGTGTTCTAGGATGATGTCATCATGGAGTTCTTATGAACTTCAATGTTTAGCTTCATTCCACCAAGAACAACTTAGATCTGAAGGATTTCCACAAGATTAATCAATGTTTTCGCATAAGATCTACACAAATTCATGGTTAAAAGGATTGAGAGAAGGTTTTCCAACTTTCTTTCAACTCTTTTACACTCAATGCACTCAAAACCGATAGAATCGGAGCTTGTTCTGATCTTCTACTCATTCTTAGTGAAGTATTAGTTCCAGATCTGAATTCTATCCGAGAGATATTGATTTCGGGTTTGAACATGAACCACCGTCTCGAACCGTGAACCGGTCGGACTAGGGTGATTCCTGTTCGATCGGGTCACTTGGGTCGAGATAAGGTTTCTGTTGTTCAGGCAAGATATCAAAACGCCTCGTTCAAAACTACAAAAACTTCAAACGAAATCAAGTGACAAGACGATCGGACCGTGGGACGGATTTTCGTCCGATCGGATTGCCATCCGATCGACCGACCATCCGATCGGGTTGCACTTGGTTCCACACTTAAACTTTTTATTCAAAATTCTAAGGTTCTGAACGTCGAACGGATTGCCGTCCGATCGGATTGCCATCCGATCAAATGACCACCCGATCGTGTGACGTTGGGACTTTGGTACTTAAACAATTTCAACATGTTCAATACGTACGGATTGCCACCCAATCGGATAGCCATCCGATCGAGTGACCGTCCTGCTGTGAACCTGTTCTCAACTAAGAAGACTCGCCAATCGGATCGCCAGCCGATCGAACGACCGTTCGATCGACCGACCTGAAGGGTAGAGATACTTCTCTATTTTTATAATGCTACAATGAAAATTTCAAAGTACAAACCATCATACACAAACACATCCTCACCAAACGAGGTGACAATCTAATCGAATGGCCATCCGATCGGATGACCATCCGAACGGATTGCCACCCGATCGACTGGCCATCCGATCGGATTGCCATCCGATCGGATTGCCATCCGATCGGATTGCCATCCGATCGGATTGCCATCCGATCCTTGGTACACTTGCATCGTTTTACGCGCCACTCATTATTATGCTATCGCTAACTGTTCAGGCTAATTTCTCTCAGCGCTCCCTTCAATCCAAGGCGGTGTTTATTAAGTTAAACGCTATCTGTGAGTATACTCGATCCCTTTTTGCTTTATGCACTTTTGGGTGTTACATACGTTACTTATTCTAAATCACATCGAACACATAACGCACACACTATTTATATGCTGACCTCTAATGCATGTTATACGTGACTCGATGAATGCCTATTTGTTATGTTAACACATTGATTGCTGTCTGCCTGCCTTAGCAACGATAGTACTATAGTTTGGACTCAGCACCTGTTTACTCAGGGGTTGTTAAGGACAATTACTTCATGTGTTCGCGGTGGTGAACATGTGATGCGCACTCGCTATTTGCAGTCAACTCGCAGTCATTGGTATTTATAGGATCATTGTCGATAACTTACATGCTTCACATTATACGTTGTACATGCTGGTTATGCGTAAACGATTTCGAACTCTATTATGATAATATCAAACTTGTATGCTCACCTTTACACTGTGTGTATTGACCTTTATTTTAACGTATGTGACAGGTGTTTAGGACGCTATCTGCTAGGATGCTTGCAATGTGGAATCGAGTTAGGATGAGTCTAGAAACAAACAAAGACAATTTATTTTTATTTGAAATCTGAGTTGTCGGAACATGATGTGTTTTGAGGATATCATCATCTGTAATAATTAGATTACTTAAATGTATGGGACGTAATATTAACTATTTGGTAATTTAGTCGTTATGGAATTTCTCTTGACAATCTGTTTCGCTAAGTGCCATGCCCCGATGTTTCCGTCATCGGTTGGGGTGTGACAATATGCCTCAAGGGAAGTCCTAATAAGCTTGAATCAGGTCCTCGCATGATCTATACACTGAACGAGGCAAGAACTTTACCCAAACACCCTTCAACCCCCTTTCAGGCAGTTAACGCGCTTTATATAGACCGTAAAGACATGAATAACTGAATCAACAAAACATGAAGAGATGATTAAATAAAGGTCACCTTCAATATAAAAAACTAGTTATTAAAGTTATTAATACATGCACAATTAAAAAGTTGCCAAAGATTGGAAATCAAAACTAATACATAAAAGATTTGTCTTCACCAAGTGATGTAAGAGATTTAGCCAAGCATGGCCTTTGATTTACAAGAACTCTTACGATCGATCTTGGATCCCGAAACACACTCTAAAAGATGAAAGATGGATGATGGTGGTGTGTGTTGGTGTTGTAGTGGTGGTGGACTGATGGCAAGTGTGAGAGAAGTGGTTTGCCAAGGGATGCATTTCTCTTGAACCAAGCACCTCTATTTATAGTTGAAAACAGAGATCTGGCACGGCCCCGTGGTCTTCTATTTATCTCCCTTCATTAACTGCAGGTGTCAGGTCTTTGTACTAACACGCCCCGTGGTGACAGAGCACAGCTCCGTGGTGAATGTACTTGCTGTACTATCACAGATTCTGCGAATCTTAGAGTTGACCACGGCCCATGTTGGCTTGGCACGACCCTGTGTTGATTTGTCTTTTGTTGTTGTCTTTTTCTGTAGGGAATCTTGACTGGGCACGACCCCATGTCGTGCCTAAGCTTTCGTTTTTGTTATTTTTTGTTGTTTTGGATGTGGGTGGGGGTTCGGCAGGTCGTGTCATTCCTTCTTCTTTGTATTTGTGTTGGTTTCTACTGTTAATTTGTTCCTTTTATTCGTTTAAGCTCTTTTGATCCTGTAAATTAAAAGTAAACAAAGAAACGTGTTTTTTTTTCCAACATTAGTACCCAGAAAGGGTTGATTTTATGCATTGTTCGATGTAATTTATATTTTGTATTTTACGCACATCACTTATCACTTCTTATCTAAAATTACGGCTTATCACTTATCAGTTAGAAAATATATAAATAATAATTAGACACAGAGCATACGTAAAATAAAAATAAAACTTATCTATAATTATTGTTTATCAGTTAGAAAATATGTAAATTTATATACTATTAAAGAGAAAGGTCGGTGGAGACCTTTCTCTTTTAACCCTCAAGTTTTTGACTTTTTCATTTCTTTAAGGCCCTTACACTTTCAAGTTTTTCCACTTTACACTCTTAATTTTTTGACACGAAACACTATTAACTCTTATCTTTAAATAAGTTGCACATTCACTTTTAACTTTCAGTAATTGACAACTTTGACATTCTTAACCTTTTCTACTTAATAACTTGACACCTCCTTTGGTTTAAATGACTTTTACGACTTTACACCGCAACGTGGACAAATTATTATATTTTTTTTATCTATGTTCTACTTATTTTGTGTACGTTCGTAAACTGTATTTGAAAGCAAGTCAGGTTTAATATACTACGTTTTCATTCGATGGCGATATAATTTTTTGAAGTAAAGAGTCGGGTCAAATATACAGTATAAATACGAGTTACTTTAACTTTCGACGCCGCCGCAACGCGCGACGGGTCAAAATCCTAGTTATATTTAAACCTAAAGGATATTAATTAAATTAGAGGAAAAAAAAGGCGGGAAAACAATTCTGAGGATGGATAGTAATACAACACGTGTCCCTCATATTTTTACTTTATTATAAAGTATAGATAGATATATATATATAGATTCTTATATTTTTTTATTAGATGAGCGTATAAAGTTTTTTTTTAAATCACTGATATACGCAAAATATGTGAATTAAGTTATGGTCATTGTTTAAACTAAATGTTACTTGTAACAAGGGGTGGAAGCGGGGTAATGTGCGGGGTGGTTGTTTGCCGCGAGGGGATTCCGCCGCCAACACCCAATTGCCGTGCGGTGAAGGGTGAATGCCGGGAGTTGTTGCGGCATGTGGGGAAGAGGAGGGAGAGGGGGTAATGGTGGGCCCCACTCTGTTTTAACAAGTCATGCATTTTTTTTAAATGGTTTGGGTGAAATCACCCCTTATGTTTTTTGGCAAGGGGATGTATGAGAGAAGAATTGACATGGCACATCATGAATGGATAGGTGGAAATTTCCCCCTTCACCCTAACATATCAAAATATTTTCTCTATGACTTTTACTTTTCATGACATATCATAATATTTTTCTCAATGACTTTTACTTGTCATGACATATCATAATATTTTCTCAGCGACTTTTAATATGTCACCATCTTACCAAATCACTAGATGCTCTTATACGAAACCTCTTATATATTAAAAAATACAAATAATAACAAGATGATTAAATGTAGCAAACCAATATAATATATAAGCTTTAAAAAGTATTATAATTATCATAACCTTTAAAAAATATTATCATGTATAAGATAGTACAGCGGGCTTAACCTATTAGGGGGGACGGGGTGGTCCGTTATACCACCCCAAAACGCGTTGAAAGATCACGGAACACCGCCGCCGCCCATTAAATTAACGCGTTGTAATATAACGCGTGCTTCACATAACGCGTTGAATTTGAATTGAACAAAGATTCCTTTTGTCGTTTGCAATTGAATTTAAATAGCACTTTAAGTCAAATCCACTGATAGTTCATGCATGTTGCAACACGTGGAATTTGAATTGAACAAAGATTCCTTATGGCAGAATTAAAAATAAAAATTATAAAAAATTGGGGAGTGATAGAATTTCATCACTAGTGATACCACCCCGCCTACATTTCTATCACTAGTGATAGAAATTTGATTGATGACATGGCACGATTTTATTGGACAGTGTGAGTGATAGAAACTATCACTAGTGAACCACCCCTCCCCCCCTAGTATGAGGAGCGTAATTAGTGATGGAATTTAAACTTTTCAATTGAAGGAGCCGAAAATATATGTTTAATTGTGGCTTTTGCAATATGAGAGGCCTAACCAAATATATATAATATTTTTCAAAGCTACTCTACTGGACTTAAAATATACACTTTAAAAGATAAAATTCATGGTGTTGTAAAACAAGGTCTCTAAGGCCAAGTACTCCATAAGTAGTCGCTACAAAGTAGATCGTCGAGACGACTTTCTTCAACTCCGTCTAATTACTCGGAATCAATCAAATGCGGTCAACCTCTACCAAAATCAGTAGATCAACTCGTGCCTAGTTTGACTTAAAAAACATAATGTCTATGACTATCATATTTAAGAATGGATATCATTTTCACGTATTCTGTTATAAATATTAGTAAATTTATGTTATTTGACATATATTTAATTTTCAAAAACTAATTTATTTATAATTTAACATGTCCGAGTACTTCCTGAGTACTCTCAACTCCTCAGTCTACCAACTAGAAGACGCCTAACGACTTTTGTAATCATAATATAATTAGAAGGTCCAGACCCCTTCTGGCGTTAATAAAGCTCAGCCCTTCACAGTAAACTAGAATCTTCGGTAATCAATCCAGCCCATAGCCCTCTTTACCGAGAAATAACCTAGATGATCCTTAGGCTGCTCGGTATGGGGATCGGCTTTGGACCGTCCCCTACCGGCGCCGGTCCTCCTTCCATGTCCCCCCCCCCAAGCCGCGTCCTCACCGTCCTTTGGAGGACGTCTCCGACAGTCCACAACAAGACAAAAAGACAACCATCCCGTCTCTCAGATACCTATACATACAAAATATACATATAATCCATCCCCCCATTTTCATACCTCCACCCTCTTTGCCCCTTCCTCAAACCCATCCCTAAGTGAAGGATCATCCTCCGAGGGAGGACCATCACCATACCGCATAGCGTTAGATACGCATCCAAATCGAAGATTTTCGAATCTTTGAAGGTTTGTTTTTACTCTCGCCATTATCTCAAATTAAAAAAATGCATATATCACATGCTACAGTGCTGCATTCGTCTGCTATATACTTGTCACCCTTCACCAGCACAACCTTCAAATCATCTCAATCCAATCACTCAACCAGACACTATACACTTATTCTCCGGTCACACCGGCGATCAACTCTCAGATTCTCACCAGTTTCCGGTTCCGATCGTATAACAATGGGAGACACAACAGTCAACGCAGTCTACAAAAACGCAAACGAACCAATCGAATCTCGAGTCAAAGATCTTCTAAATCGCATGACTCTCAAAGAAAAAGTAGGTCAAATGACGCAGATCGAACGCAAAGTTGCCAGTTCTGACGTCATCAGAGACCTCTGTATCGGTATGTGTAAATTCATGTGTGCATTTGATATGAATTTGATATGAATTTGTTTGCAGGAAGTGTGTTGAGTGGTGGAGGAAGCAAGCCGTTTGATAACGCCACGTCAGCAGATTGGGCGGACATGATCGACGGGTTTCAACATGGTGCGATGGAGTCGAGGCTTGGGATACCGATATTCTACGGTAGTGATGCTGTTCATGGGAATAATAATGTTTATGGGACTACTGTTTTTCCTCATAATGTTGGCCTTGGTGCTACAAGGTTGGTGTTTGTTTGTTTGTTTGTTTGTTTGTTTGCACATAATTGTTGAATTATTGGATTAGTGACTTCTAGTGATTAATTTGATTTAGAGTTAACTGTCATTTTCGTCCATATGCTTTGATGCAAAATGCCACTTCAGTCCAAATTTGCGCTAGTTCCGTCCTCAACGTTTTTGATACGTGCCAGTTCAGTCCAAAAAGATATCGGGCTGTTAAAAACGTTGAGGACGGAACTGACGTAAGACGTTATCTTTTTGGACTGAAATGGCACGTTTTAAAAATGTTGAGGACGGAACCGCAGGGACGAAAATAGCAATTAACTCTTTGATTTATTTTATTGCAGAGATCCGGATCTGGTGGAGAGGATAGGTGCTGTAACTGCTTTGGAAACTAGGGCTAGTGGTGTTCAATATGCATTTGCTCCTTGTGTTGCTGTAAGTTGCTTATGTTGTGATCATTAAAACAATACTTTGCTACATGTAAGATAAAGTATTGTTTCAAAAGCAAGAGTTGCACCGAGGTGACATGGTCTAAATTCGAGGTGCATAGGGGAGAGGGGGCACCTGTTTTCGTATACGAGGCACATGGTGCTTATTAACTTTTTTTTTTCTTGTAGGTTTTAGCACTCCTACCGAATTTTGGCTATAAATAAGCTTTATATATGGTTTGGTATATGAATTACCTACATGTACAACCTAAAAATACTGTGGTACAACATTGTGATGCACAAAACCTGTCCCTTTGCGAAAAAGCACACCACAGACCTGGCACCTTGTGCAGGTTTTTGCCTGAAAAACGTGCCTCACCAGTCACCTGTGCTTTATGTACACCACTCGCCTTACCTACACATAAGCGGTGGGGTTTGCCTTGCGCTTAGGTGTGCCTCAGGCGCGCCTATTAAAACCAAGAAGATAAGAGAGAGTTGTGTTAACTTTCAAGGAGTGGCGCAGTGGTAAACTCTTGAATTTTTCTAGTATAGGTCTCGAGTCTAGCTTTCATTGGTTTCTGCCTTTAACCCCCTTTGAAGGCCACCTACTTAACACAAGTTGTGTTTTACCTAAACCCATTAGTTAAAAGGGTATTGGTTAGGATCCCATAAGTTTTTGATAACGGGTTCTCATGGTTAACAAAAATAGAAAACAAGGAAGTAATTTTGTTGGTATCTACAAGTGTTGTCACTTGATGAACATATTTGATATTTGTACTTTTGTAGTGACTTCTATTTCTTAGATTTATAGTTTGAAACCCATCGTTTGCCTGGTTATGATACCGCCATTTGTAACATAGTAGTGGTTTAGCGACAGGCATAATCGTACAAATAGTCTCCTTGTGAAGAAAAATGAATTTGACGCAGACCTGAAAAGTCAAAACTAGGTGAATGATTTAAATAATTTTTTTGTTGCACCAGCCCACTTTAAACATGACTGAGTATTCTTCATAACGTTGGTGTCTCACTTAAATATAATAATCATTAGGCTGATTAATTGAACTGAATTGATGACGGTAGGTATGCAGAGATCCTAGATGGGGAAGATGTTATGAAAGCTATAGTGAAGACACCCAATTAGTTAGAAAGATGACATCACTCGTAACGGGCTTACAGGGGAAACCACCCGTTAACCACCCAAACGGATATCCTTATGTAGCTGGAAGGTAAAGAAAAACCATCAGTAGATTCAAGTTTTAACTGATTTTTAGTAGCATAAACACATTGTAATGTTCATTTGATCCTAGGAACAACGTTATGGCATCTGCAAAACATTATGTTGGAGATGGAGGTACTGACAAAGGGAAAAACGAAGGGAATACTATAATCCCGTACGACGAATTGGAAAACATCCACATGTTACCTTACCTAGATTGCATTGCAAAGGGTGTTTGCACCGTTATGATATCCTATTCTAGTTGGAACGGAACTAAAATGCACTCTCATCGTCATCTTATAACCGATATTCTCAAAGACAAGTTAGGTTTCAAGGCAAGTATAATGTCACTTATCTGCTTCTCATTATTCTCAATTGTGGAATACTAATTTGACTTTTTACAGGGTATTGTGATTACGGATTGGGAAGCACTTGATCGATTCTACGAACCGTATGGTTCAAACTACAGAAGTGCGGTTTCTTCTGCAATTAATGCAGGAATTGACATGGTAAGAGGAATTTATATAATTTATCTCCCTTTATCAGAATATTTTACACTTTACACATCTGTAGTTTTAAATATTCGAAACTCGCAGGTGATGGTTCCATTCAGATATCAATTGTTTTTGGAGGATTTAACGTATTTGGTAGAATCAGGAGAGGTATCCATGGCAAGAATTGACGATGCCGTTGAACGAATATTAAGAGTTAAATTTGCCGCAGGACTTTTCGAACATCCGATGGCAGATAGATCCTTGCTCGATATTGTGGGCAGTAAGGTACACTTGTGGATCGAAAATTTTAATTGTTTAATTACATATCTATTCCCCGTTATATTCTTTTCAGAGTAAAATGCAATTTTCGTCCCATGGCCAGTTTTGCGACTTTCGTCCAATGGTTTGTTTTTTCGCATCTGAATCCAAAAGGTTTAAAATCTTGCCATTTTCATCCGGTGCGTTAACTCCATCCATTTTTCTCCATTAAGTCAGGGATATTTCCGTCTTTTTATTAACTTAAAGGGCAATTCGGTCTTTTTACATCAAGTGAAAAAGACCGAACTGCCCTTTAAGTTAGCAAAAAAGACGGAAATACTCCCGAGTTAACGGAGAAAAATGAATGAAGTTAACGAGCCGGATGAAAATGGCAAGATTTCAAACCTTTTGGATCCAAATGCGGAAAAACAAGCCTTTGGACGAAAGTCGCAAAACTGGCCACGGGACGAAAATGGCATTTTACTCTTCTTTTTATATTAAACGTGATTAAATTACTGTTCCAGCCACACAGAGAATTAGCACGCGAAGCAGTTCGGAAGTCACTAGTTCTGTTGAAAAACGGGAAAGATCCAAACAAACCATTTCTACCGTTAAACAGAAATGTTAAAAAGATTCTTGTTGCTGGAAAACATGCAGATGATCTGGGTTACCAATGTGGCGGTTGGACGTCCACATGGGAAGGTACCAGTGGAAGAATCACAATTGGTACAACGATTCTCGATGCTGTAAAACAAGCTATTGGTGACAGTGTCGAAGTGGTATACGAAGAAAACCCAACGACTCAAACCCTTTCTGAACATGAATTCTCATATGCAATTGTGGTTGTTGGTGAAGCTCCTTATGTCGAATCAGGCGGTGATAATTCAGAACTAATAATACCATTTAAAGGAGACGAGTTACTGAAACTTGTCGCACATGAAATCCCGACTCTTGCGATTCTGATATCAGGCAGGCCATTGGTTTTAGAGCCATCGGTTCTAGAAACATTGGATGCGTTAATCGCTGCATGGTTGCCGGGAACAGAAGGAAATGGGATAACCGATGTTATTTTTGGAGATTATGAGTTTCATGGGCGACTTCCGGTTTCATGGTTTAAATCAGTTGATCAACTGCCTATGGATTCTAGTAAAGACTCATATGATCCTTTGTTTCCACTCGGGTATGGTTTAAAATCTAAAGTTTAAACATGAGTTTGTTGATCAATGAGGTTGTTTCCTTCTCTTCTTTTGTAAAAAAAAATGAACATGTCATGTCTAATAAAGTACTTGTATATGTACAACGCTCATTCATAAGACCGTTACAAGGAATTTCAATCTTCTTTTCTAACATATGTCTATTTTCATCCCCAATTAAATAGGTTGTCTTAGAAATGTATTGCTTATATTCTGATTCAAAGAGGAAAAAAAAGGAAATTTCAATGGTTCATAACTCCATATGATGAATCATTGATTCCCTTTGATTATATGAAAAGAAAGAATAACCTTTCATGTATATTTAGGGGCAGGTTCATTACAAACTAGTTGTAGGTACAAAAAACTATAAAAATAATATAAGTATTTTTTAACTACAACTACTACATATATTGTACCCGGTGGTAGAGGTGTACAAAAAAACTGGTTTTAGAACCGAAACCGGAAAAAAAATCGAAACTGGTTTTTTTTAACCGCCGGTTTTTATACCGGTTACTATTCTTGACTTCAAAAACCGGTTATTAACCGAACCGGTTATTAAAAAACCGGTTAAAACCGGTAAAAAACCGGTTTTTTTGGGAAAAACCGGTTAAAAACCGGTCCCAACCGGTTATACCGGTTATTGTTTTGGACCTCAAAAACCGGTTAGTAACCGGAACCGGTTATAAAAAAACCGGTTTTTATTTTGGGTGAAAAAAACGGTTTTTTTTTTTAAACCGGTTTTTTAATAACCGATTAACCGATTTGTACACCTCTACCCAGTGGTGGAGCTTGAACGAAAATTCAATTGGGGCTAGAATCTCAAAATCCAAATTGGTGGGGGCCGGACTCTTAAAAATCCAATATTTTTTCACTAAAAAATATATTTTGAAAATTTTTGGTACAAATAACACTACGAGCGAAAAATCGATGAGGGTTTTAAGCACCCAGCTCATTAAAGCTCCGCCTTGACTGTACCTATGTTCCATTGACTTGCACAAAATATATGTGAATTAAGTTATAGTCGTTGTATTTATTTCATTTTTGTTAAGGAGTAAATTACAAAAATCGTTCTTTATGTTGATACTAAATTGCAAAGTGTGTCATTTATCTTCAAAAAGTACAAAAAACGTACTCGATGTTTGCAAACTATTGCATGTTACGCTCTTTACTCCAAACACAGTTAGTTTTCCTGATTACATTTGACTAAGTCAACCCCACATAAGGGTATTTTGGTCATTTTATGCTAAATGCTAAAATAAATAATCATAAAAAACAATAAATAAAACAATTTTAAAATTATATATGTATATCTATCCTATCTAGTAAGGCCGGAGGGTGTGGGGGGCGCCACCCCGCCACCTCAGCCCTTATAGCGCCGCCCGGTGCCACCACCCCACACCTTCAAATTTAACCAGGGGCGCCATATGCAAGGCTCCATCATGGTAACGGGGAGGAAGAGGTGTTCAGGTGGGGCCCACATCCATTTCAACCAATGAAATCTTTTTTTTTTAATTTTGTTTAATAGGGGGCTCCATCCCACACCCTGCAAGTTAAAGGGGGGCGTGATAAAGCCCCGTGGATGACGTGGCGTCTACGTGGCGCTGAGGTGTCCTTATAAAGCCCCAAGGGGGGTTATCCCACATCCTCTAGCCTAAATGAGAATTTTAGGTTGCCACGTGTCACCCTTAACTTTCCAACATTTTGGAGGGAATGAATTCTAGAGTTGTGGATTTATTTAAAACAATTATATAAGCTAAATAAATAACTAAATTATATCCTATTTTCATTCCTATTAATATGCTCTTTTTACGTTCATGCTTTTATATTCAAAATCCAAAATAGCTTAATAGAAGACTCAACAGGATTATTGTTTAAATTCATATTAAAATCGATTTTATTGTGTTCTCCCCGACCCGTGATTGTATTTCAAAGTTTCAACACTTAAAAGTTAGTATTCGATTTGATCGACTTCTATGTGTTCATCTAATTATTCATTACAACTAATATTTTTGTTGAATCATGGCGATGTTTCGTTTTTTATTTCCAATTTCTAATGATCTCTACATAAGGATAAAAGTTGTTAATTTAAAAAATGTAGCAATATTCATGGACAATTGTTGTAGTTTACTTTTGCTATATTATTGACTATACTATTGAATGAAGCTTAAAGCCTTCTCAAACTCTATATTCCCAAAATTCAGGGTTATGTTTATGTTTAAAGAACGACGATCAACGATGAAGTAAACAATTTGCTTTTGGAGCAAGTATGAGAATTGCCCGGGTTGTAAGGGGATTGAAAAAAATAAACTCAAACCGGATTACTCATCAAAGTACTCATATTTAGATGGGTTGTGATGCTATGTGTTGGTGAGTATATTTCTTATTTTATTGTTAAATCATTCATATTTCATGGTTTAATTATTATAGCCGACAACTAAAAGAACGCCACTAACACACTATCTAAAACAGTCATGCCATACGACTTGTATGGTTATACGGGTGTCATATAGAACTATGAGTTAATGTCGTCATTATTATGCGCCTATTTATGTTTGTGAACATTCGTTCATTTAAATCGTTTATGTTCGTATATTTAAGTTCATAAAAACTAGATGTATATTGAATGGCATATTACTTGTATCATATATTGTTATATCGAATTATGAACATCTTTTTTTACTTGACATTATATCTTTTATTTAACCCGTGTAATACACGGGTTACCAACCTAGCATACTTATAAGTATATACAGAAACCACATACATAACCCCTCTTCTCCTTATCTCTCTCTCTAACTATCCTACAGCATCCACCACCACCACCGATCTGTCTCCTCTCTCTTCTCTCTTCACACACATTTTCTCCCTCTAGAACCACCACCACCCACCCCCATTACCATCCACCTCTAATCTAACCAACACCATCACGACCTCCAGCGTCGCGGTGGTGGTTTTGAACCACCTACAACATCCGACGAACGGATCTAAAATTGAGTCCCAACCAAGAGACGAACAGATCTAGGAATCTGAGATATGAAAGTGAAGGTGCTTAGGGTTGCGACGGGGGTGTTCGGAGGTTGGGGTTGCAGACAATTTGAGGTGGAAGGGGTTGCGACGACTCCGATTGGAGAATAGAGCACCACACTTACAGTATGATGAAACTATTGTAGTAGCGTAGAGAACATTGCAGCATGATGAAACTATTTCAGTGAGTAAACTGTCCATACAACTCTCTTATACTTCTCTCGCCATTTTTGTACTTGCGATTCTGACGATTTTGTGACGGAGATGATGATGATCGAGGTTGATTTTTGTTTCTCCGGTGATTTAATGGTTGAGGATGGACGGTGTTACTGATGGTTGAGGTGGGAGTGGTGGTGGCAGGTGGTGGCAAAGGGTGGCGGTGATTAACCATGGAAGTGTTTGCAAATGATGTAAAGGAGAGATAGGTGTAGAGAGGAGACAGAGAGAGAAGAGTATATATGTGTGTCATATTAATATTTTAAAGAGTAAACTGCAATTTTACCCCCTGAGGTTAGGGGTGATTGGCACCCTTACCCCCCCTAAGGAAATAATTGCAATTTTGCCCCCCACTGTTCACTGTTATGTCGCAATTCTACCCCCCGGCTTCAGTTTTGTTGACTGGTCTGTTGACTTGGGGGTGAAATGACTATTTTACCCTTTTATTTTACCCCCCAACGTTTGCTATTATGTCGCATGTTTACCCCCTGGAATCAAATATGTTGGCTGATCTGTTGACTTGGGGTAAATTACTAAAATACCCTTTCTTATAACCCCCTATAATTTATGTTTAGAAGCAAAATTACCGCCTGCAACAACCAAAACCTTTCCCGCCACCATCCATATTCGATTCCACCACCATATAAACAGGCTTGTAACAGAATTCAAGCCACTCAGCTACCGTTGACCACCCTTCGCTACTGTCCCATCTCCATGAACCTGGCTGAAGCCCATACACATCCAGAACCAGGTTCACATGTCCAACTAGGTTCACTTTCAGCAAAAAAAAATAACCATTGTGTGTTTGGCATCAAGTGTTTTAACATAATTCAAAAACCATGAAGAAGTGTTGTAACAGAATTCAAAAATCATGAAGAAGTCAAACAGGTTCACTGTCAATTCAAAAACCATATGCATTGTGCAAGCCTGTTGCATTTGTAGAAGCCTGCATATCCATATTATTGCCTAAAAACAACACATATACATTGACCTATATTATTGACCCATAAGTCAAATTGCAACACTGTCACTTCAAAAACCATGAAGAAGCCTGCATATCCATATTATTGACCCATAAGTCATAAGCATTTGTACAAGCATGTTTGACTTTCATAAGTCAAATTGCACACACACCTATTGCATTTGTAGAAGCCTGCATATCCATATTATTGCCTAAAAACAACACATATACATTGACCTATATTATTGACCCATAAGTCAAATTGCACATACACCCTCTTTCACTAATGCAAGGGACTGAAAGTGATGGTGATTGCACCAAGTGCCATGACAGATTGAATGGCTTTTTCATCTTAAATAAAGTGTCTAGAGTGTAAATGCAAATGCATCAGAACCATTGCCAAATGCATCAGAACCATTGCCAAATGCATTAGAACCATTGCCAAATGCATCAGAAGTATTGCAAATGCATCAACACCTCTGCATCAGTCAATGTGTTCTGTTCTGTTCTATGATCAAACCAAACAGCAGCAACTTAACAGACAAATATAACCAGCATTAACCCACATTAACCCACATTATGTCGTGATCAAACATTAACCCACTTAACAGTCAAATATAACCAACTTAACAGTCAATGTGTTCTATGATCAAACATAACTTGTTCTATGATCAAACATAACCTGTTCTATGATCAAGCAAAAGATCCTACACATTAACCCAAAAGATCCTAGAAGATTAGAGTTTAAGTATCCTACACTACATATTAACCCAAAAGATCCTACACAACCATTTCCTGCTGAGGGGGAAACTAGAAATGCAGGAACGGGCGGCCTCGCATCTTAACAACCAATGAGACCACAATCGATCGAAGTGAAACATGAATCCTCATGTCCACTGCAAATACACAAACACCCATTACTAGTTGTTTGATTTTATGTAACACCTCGAAAATTCACGTCCTATAATGTGTTGACACGTGTCATAAAGTTTGAACGTGTGAAAGGATGTTATAAAAGGACTAAAGTTGACAAACATGGAAAGTATGTGATTATACGGATTCTAAGTGTCAACAGTGAATAAATATAATGTACATTAACCCTACACAATGTTCATACCTTCAAATGAATAAATCATGGATCATACGAAGCTAAAAGTGAGAGATTTCAAACTACAGGGACCAAATGTGTCAACATGTTTAATTTATACCTCTGAGTGACCTTTTGACAAACCCGAAGCTTTGTAAATATTAATTATGCTCACTAGAATACACTATAAGAATTTCATAAAGTTTCGTCAACATATGAGAAAGTTATGATCAAATTCGTGTAAGAAGGGTTAAAGCGTAAACGTTGAAAGTTAGGACTTTTCGGGTAACAATTTAGTTAACCGGGGGCCTAACAAAGTGGGTATATGTTTTAAAGCCCTTATAGATCAATTGTGAGGGTTTATAATGCAATAAACAAGTGCCTATACGAAATTTGAAGAGCCAAGGATCAATGCGCAAAAATCTAAAAGTTTAGATTTGCTGCAGGTAGGCCTCGCGCCACGCGAGGGACTGCCAGTTCCAGAATTTTGTTTTTGGCTGCCTTTTTGCAATCTGCTCGATTTTATCCGATTATCCTCATTCTTCTTGGCCCCTAGGCACCCCCTAAACACTAGGAACAAGTGTTGATCAGTTGTGGTGAGTTGTAGACACACATGTCAAGGATTTGGGGTGGATTAAACACTATATAAAGGCATGTTATGCAACCATTGTTCTTCACACCTTCAAGTGCATAACTGATCAATTCTGGAGCTCCCAAGCAGGTCCAACTGATCATAAGTCGTGCATAGGACTCTTGTAAGTCTGCTAGTCTTTCTTTAATTGAGTTTAGCTTATTTATTTAGCTAAAAGTCAAACCGTCGTAATTACGGTTTGACTTCGAGATCAGTCAATGATGGCTCAGTCATATCTCGAATTAGAAGTAGTTATGAGTTGGTATTTATGTGGGTAATAAAACCTCAAAAGGGTTTCCCCTGATCACCACTCTAACCAGGTCAAAAGTCGGGTCAAACTTTTATTTAAAAAGTCAACAGGATGCTTAAAATGTCATTTATGCATAATTAGCTATCTAGAACATATATAACCTGTTTGATCATTGTTATAACATAGTAATAAGTATAAGAACATGTCCAAACATGTTCAACCCGGCTATTTCCTGTTTAGACCCGGTTCGGAACCGAAAGTCACATAGTTTGACTTTCACTTTGACTTTCAGTTCTGACCCGTTTGGGCATGTTTTAGAAATGCCTCTGAGCTTAAATTGGATTAGGTTACATGTTAGAACAACCCTCTGTGATTACACACCTTGATTCATTAGTTATCCAATTAATATGCACGTTTCCGTTAATTGCTCATACGTTGACCGTTATGCCCTTATTACCTTAAAACATGATTTATGAAAATGTAAAAGTGTAGAAACCTTAATTACTGATATATAAACTTGTATGCAAAGTTTGACATCACTTTGACTTGTAGATTTAGAGTTATGCTCATTATCGCAAAATTAATGATTTATGTTAATAAGTTGGCGTAATTAGCGTATAGCCTAGTTAAACATACTTTTTGGTATCAAATCTTTTACCCACTGATGTAATATATTATTTTGGGATTTTTAAAGATTTTTAATTAATTTTAGGCTGAGCATAACTCATAGTCGTAGGCTTAATTCGGTAAATGTCGGTTTTGCCCTTACGGGCCATAAAATGAGTTTTACATATCTAAACGACTCCAAACCTTTTGCTACTGATCACATATGATAAATAAATTATTTTAAGCCTTCTGGAAATATAAAAATATCAGATTTAAGTATCGAACCCGGAAATAGCCTTTAATCGCCTTAATTAGCGTTTTTAACGCATGGTATGTTTTAAAAACATATTGGACATACCCGGGTTGATACCTACTGATATATGAGGCAAATTATGATATTTTAACAGTAAGCAAAGGTTGATTAACTCAGACCTCGTTTTTGAGCATTTCGGCTTATGTGAAATTACCAAAATACCCCTACGGGGCATAGTTTGGTTAAAGATGATAAATTTCACATATATGCTTTAGCCTACTGTTATAACTCATAAAATTGAGTATGTTTGCTGTTTACATCAGACCTGTAACTCAGTGAAACATCTAAACTCTTTTACAACCTTTAAAATGACCAAACTACCCCTACGGGGCATAGTTTGTGTTTAAATTAGTTCGGGGCATAACGAAAGACATCCTACTGATGTCACAACATATTTGAAGCATATTAACTTAGGAAACCTGTATATGGCTCTTACGGATACCCGTTACACTTATTTCGCGTTCGGTTCGGTTTATGTAACAAGTTTACATAAATTAGCCGAAACGGGTCAAACCTTATCGGTTTTATCTCAAAATCCAGAATGTGAATAATAAACCCATATTAAACAAGTCTTCAAACTTGTCGGGTCTAAATCACATTCTATCCGGTCTTCGCTTAATCGTGCGTACGAACCGTATCTTTGAAACTAGCCGGTCTAAGCTTAAGCTTAATTAAAGACCCGTTAGGATTCTAATAGGTTATATTAAACCTTCGTTCCAGATTAGGAGAACCAGTAAAAGCTACGTGCATTTTGCTTATTGTGAATTATACTTTGCATCAGGTAAATACTTTTAACTTATTTTCCCTATACGGGCTTGGGTTACGGTATATAGCATACCGCTTGATCGGGCATCAAATCTCCACGCTTAGTGGGTAGTTGAATAATTTGATCGGCTCGTTTAAACAGTCTTGTTTACTTTACAGCCTTTGGGGGGTTAATGACCATGTCCCGGATATCCTTGGCATCATCTTACGAGATTGGTCACGACCTGAGCACGGGGTGTAGGCGTACACATGTCAGTGTATAACTCATTATTGTGGTGTGTCTATTGATCTTTAAACCAGACTAGATCCGGGCGACTGAACGCATAAGTAACATGTAAATCGTTCACAAGATTATAATATTATATGATTCTCCCAAGTTATAAAAATGTTTATGCCATGTACATCCAAACCAATTTTCAATCATTTTCCAAAATGAGTCAGTTGATTGTATTTACCAGTGTAAACTGACGTATTTTCTCAAAAAGATTAAATGCAGGTACTAAGCGTAATTGGCTGGGATTTCTCCTTAGCATCATTAAAAGTCTCGCAAGCTTAGGATGTCGAAGTCTGTTGAACCATAAATTTTATTTTGTTTCGATCCATCTGTGGATAAACATCCGAATATTGTGGCATTAAATATTACAATATTAAATTCGGTTGTATCTTCTTTTAAATTTGCTTCCGCTGTGCATTATTATATTGTGTTGTTTGAGTGTTACGTTGCCAACCACGTCACGATACTCCCCCACCGGGCCCACCGGTGACACGTGGAAATCGGGGTGTGACAGGTTGGTATCAGAGCCAACACTGAGTGAATTAAACACTAACCTTTCGTGTTTAATCTCAGTTACACAATTGCACATATCTAAACTTCAGAGTCTAGACTTAACTTAGGAATATTCTAAATCCTAATCTAAGAACTTTTTACTTCCAAATTTTAATTGGATACGTCGCCAAGCGAAGAAGCCGTAATAGGAGTTCTCCACACCCGGAGCCCTGAGATGCTGAACTTCGTACCGCGGCTAGAATGAAACGAGCATCCATGGAGAAAGCATTCAGAAATAAAATGAAGAAGAAACTCCGTTTACTGAAGATCGTTTCCCTATTAGTCCTTATAAGGACATAATTATCTTTCAGTCCCTACGAGGACAGCATTATTCCTTTCAAGTCCCGCTTAGGGCAACTTTATACTTTTATTTTTATATAATGGAATGATTAAGTTTAAACTTTCATTCTAAACAAGAAATATTAAATAAATGGAAAATATCATTTTCCTTTTTGCAAGATCTACCATTATAATAAAATGGCAAAATCTAGAAAGGACAAGACCTAGCTTCGGGTCATTTTAAGACCGGGCCAAGATGGTAGTTCCATAATTAGATTCAGATCCATATTAACACCTCAATTTAAAATTTGTTCTGCGTTAATTAAATTAAAAATCTTAAGTGTGAAACCTAGCCTTCGGGTCAATTATAAGACCGGGCCAAGATGGTAAGACCTGTTAAAAAGATTCAAACCATTAACTAAGAATCTTAAGAGTGAAACCTAGCCTTCGTGTCAATTATAAGACCGGGCCAAGATGGTAAGACCTGTTTAAAAGATTCAAATCCCTGTTAACATCTTAAAACATGTTAACACTCCTGGCAGATGTGATTCATTTAAAATCACACACGTTATTATTATATAAGGATCTTTCTAAAGATTCCTACCCCAGTTTAATGATCTCTGAATCCTGGGTTTACATCATCAATTAAGATGATCATATTTTAACCATACGTGGTAATATAGTGCCTACGGGCCTTGTTCATTTCTACATGAGCCAAAAGACAGTGGTAGCTATAACTCCCTGTCAGAAAAAGGTAATGAACTAGGTTCAAACCTCAAATGCTTTGATTCTCTGAAATCCTAGCATATAAATTATAATTGTCCTTGTGACTAGGCCTATTGTGCCAACATACTTTCATGCTTTGATTCTCTGAAATCATAAGCTTATAATTTATAAATGTCCATGTGACCAGGCCATTGGGTGCCACTAATAAAACTGTTAATGTTTTATAATTAGGATAAATTATAATGGAAATCCTAAATATAAATGATTAATAAATTAACCAAATATGGTCTCTGTTTACCATGGTTAATGAAATTCCCTAAGGGGCAATTCTGTAATAAACATCCCTTAGAAGGGAAGTGCCTACGGGCTATAGTTAATGTCCTCTGGGACTAAAGACAGTGGTAGCCTACAGCTCCCTGTCAGGAAAAGGTAATGAACTTTGATTCAAACCTTAATACCGCGATTCTCTGAAATCATGACTTATAAATTTAACCTGTCTACGCGACTAGGCCATTTGTGCTATTATTATTAACTTATGAATTAGGATTTATGATAAAAATCATGAATAAAATAAATATCCTCCTTTCCCTGTTAGTATGCATTTTAAAAAATGGAATCTTAAAGGTGAAACCTAGCCTACGCGGCCAAGATGGTGAAACCTACTCCAGGGATTTAAATCCTTGTTAACACCTAAGAACGTGTTAGCACTCTTGACAAATGTGACTCGAGAGAATCACAACAGTCATCCTTATATTGGATTCTTCCAATCCCCTTATCTAACCTAGTGATTTAGGAATCATGGATTATATCTTCCTATAAGATGATCATATTATGAACATCCGTTAGTGATGAAGTGCCTACGGGCTAAACTTGTTGTCCGATAAGACAACGACAGTGATGGTCTTTGACCTCCTGTCTAAAATATTGGACTATGTCCAAACATAATAGTCTATATGATCAATGCGATCATGACTAATATCCTTTAATACGATGATAATATTATTTAACATCCTTTAGTGATGTTTTGCCTACGGGCGATAATATATTGTCCATTTGAGACATTGACATTGTTATCTTTATGATTCCTTGTCTGAGGTGGTGAGCTATGCTCAAGCCAAAATAATCAATATGATTAATGCAATCATGACTTATATCTTCTGATAGGATGAACCTATTATAAACATCCATTAGTGATGTTTCGCCTATGGGCCATATTATATTGTCCATGTGTGACAAAGACATGGTGATCTTTATGATTCCCTGTCCAAGGTAGTGAGCTATGCTCAAACCTAATAGTCTATATGATCAATGCGAGCATGACAAAAATCATCAATACGATGATTAAAACATTTTCAACACCCTTAATGAGGTTTTGCCTAAGGCTATATTATGTTGTCCAATTGAGACGAGGCAATTGTAATCTTTTGTGATTCTTTGCCCAAGGGGGTGAGCTATACTCAAATCCCATAGTCTATACTATCGTTGCGATCCCGACTAGTATCATCAGTATGATGATCATAATATTAACATCCCCCGTGATGAAATGCCTACGGGCTATACCTTATTCTAGTGTCGGTAAGACAAAGATAGTAGTGATCTTTATGATCCCCTGTTTAAAATGGTGTGATTATACCCAAACCTAATAGTCAATATGATCGATGTGATCATGACTAATATCATTAGATACGATGGTTATATATAAACATCCATTAGTGATGTTGATTGGCTTACTTTCTGCCAAATGAATCGTCTTTCACGACGATGACAGTTGTAGTCTATGACTCCCTGTCCAAAGGTGAAGAACCAAGTTCAAACCTTGAAGCCCTAATCTAATAAGATTGTGGCTAATAAATTAAGGTCCTTGATGATAGACCATCGAGTTATGTTTTAAAGTCATTCATGACAAGCCTATGTGCTATAATTTGTCATTCGTGACAAGCTAACATATTAAATGTTAACATTCCTGGTGACATGCCTTTGTGCCAGATTTGATAAATGTCCTTACGTCAAGGCCGTTTGTGCCATATCTAAATGACCTTTGCGATAAGGCCTTCGTACCGTATAATCATTTATGTCCTTCATGACTAGGCTTTATGCCATATCTTTCTACGTCCATCGAGACAGGCTTCTATGCCATATATGTATATATATAATAAAAGTCTTGTAAGACTAGCCTTTGAGCTATTTATAATCGTCCTTGTGACAAAGACAGTTGTGACATTATGATCCCCTGGCAAGCAGGTATTGGACTCGCTCCAAACCTTAAATGCCATTGATAGTCCTTTTGTGACCTAAGCTAAATGTAATAGATATACATTCAAGTAGCATTCGTTAAGAATGTTCAGAACAGAATAGCCCATACGATTTATGAATGTCGTGGCTAATCTAAGTCAGGTCATCAGGATGATGACTAATAAGTGTTAAATCTTGGTGATTAGTACCAAGTTTCGAGCATGGAAAACTCGGATGAGGTAGACGGCAGTCGCAATACTATTAAAGCGACGAAAGTTAATAAAACTGCAAACGTAAACCTCAATATCAATGGAGTTAATCTCCAGGCTGTGGTTGACGCAGCAGATGGAAGGACCATAGAAAGGTCATGAGACAATCCAAAGAGCCGAATGCTTCTCGCTCTAAATCTCATTCAAAAACCATGTTTAAATTGCTCATGAGGAGATTTTGTTCACACTTCGTATATGAAGGATGAACCAAAAGAAGGAGAATAACTCCTAGAAATCTGAGAAAGAGAGCAAGTACAGGCTTAATAAAAAGCAACGAAAGTTCAGTAAGAAGCCTGTATACCTCAGAGACTGCTTCAGCATTATTAGATGGATGTTTTATATCCATTAGGAATCATTTTTTTTTTGAAGTCCTAAGTTTCGTTAAATATAAGGGCTCCATATAAAAAAAAAATCGATGGTTGCCTTAAAAATCAAACCCATATTGTGGGTGATAAGAAGCAATTAATTATCAAGACTCCTTATGAGACAACCCTCATAATTACATGTATCCATACGATTAATAAATATTAAACATAAAAAAAAATGGTGGAATTGGCCGTCCCCGGAATCGAACCTGGGTCTAGGCCGCACCCTTTCGCGCGCCTAGCCAACTGAGCTAGGTGCCTAGTTTGTGAAACTTCCATTATTGATTAAATATAAGCACTTATACAATAAACTTCCTTATCATTTATCAATGATAATTTCTGCTAAGTGTCCTGTTTTTAATACCGGCAGTAATAAATCTTCATGAACCATAAATTTAGCAAATTTTTATTATCATCCACAAGGTATAACTACTAAGGAAACCATAGTAACCGATTCTTATGGATCGGCAAGGAGTCCTTCCGAAAATCTAAGAGCACTCTTTCTTTGCATAGAGTACGACAACATATGTTATTTTAATTATTTTTCTCATTGTTTTCTATCGCCTGCGAATGCCAAACTATGTTTGATAAAAGTGCCATATGAGGATTGGCGTATCCTAGTGTGTCCCATAGATTATTTCCATGTCTGATCAGCATGGAGGTTTAATACATGGAACCCCTAAGATATCCCAATGATCATATTGTACTAAAGTCGACTAGTAGTATTCAAGGAAGATATCCATAATGGAATTGTACAAGTAAATGTTCCCGATTAAGGAATTCGTGGACTTATAACATAAATGTGTAACTTATCTGACACGAACAATGATGGATGAACTGGAGCCTGAGATATGGAAAATCTATGTAGCCTCCTTGTATCTTAATTATCTTCTCTTAGGTTTTCCCTGCTTACCTCCTGGAAGACAGGTAGAACTAAGATTAACGTCCCGCTGTGGGCTGGAGTATTGTGAAAACTCCATATTGATTATGGAATAATCGAAACCTTGATTAAGTAGGTTTTAAGACATAGGCTCATATAGCCTGACTCAATATTCTGAGGGTTTGATGTTGTTAAATAAGAAAGACGGTTCATATTGCTTATGCATACATGCCGCAACCCTAAATAGGCAACGATTAAGAATTTCCATCAACTACCCAGAATCTAAGGGCAAACTATTGGTGGATAGGCTTGAAGAAGTCTGTGGCCACCTATGTAGTTAAATTCTTGACATGTGCTCAAGTCAAAGCCGAGCCTCAAAAGCTGTCAGGCTTGTTACAACAGCCTGAACTTCCTACGTGGAAGTAGGGAAATGGTAACTATGGATTTTATTACCAAGTTACCCAAGAAAAGGAAAGGAAATGATACGTTATGAGTTATAGTTGATGGACTGACTAAGTCAGCTCATTTTCTACCCATCAAGGAGACTTATAGCTCCGACAGGTTAGCCCAGATACACGTTGATAAGATTGTAGCCTTACATGGCATACCTGTAGCTATTATCTCTGATAGAGATACTAGGTACACGTCACATTTTTGGAAGAGTTTCCAACAATCTTTGGGCACACGTTTGAACTTTAGTACGGCGTACCATCCTCAGACAGACGGTCAGAGTGAGCGTACTATTCAAACATTGGAAGACATGCTACGTGCATGTGTGATCGATTTGGGTGGTAGAACCTACCGTTAATCGAATTCTCCTACAACAATAGCTACCATACCAGCATTAAGGTTGCGCCTTTTGAGACATTATACGGTAGAAAGTGTAGATCGCCTATTTGTTGGGCGGAAGTTGGAGATGTCCAGTTATCAGGACCAGAGATAGTGTTCGAAACAACGGACAAGATTGTCCAGATTCGTGACCGTCTCAAAACTGCCCGAGATAGGCAGAAGAGTTACGCTGATCCAAAGCGTAAGGATTTTCACTTCGAAGTAGGTGACAAAGTCATACTTAAAGTGTCACCCTGGAAGGGGGTGATGCGGTTTGGTAAGAGAGGCAAGCTAAGCCCGAGATACATAGGACCTTTCGAGGTTATCGAACGTGTCGGGTCAGTTGCCTATAAGTTAAACTTACCTAAAGAGCTCAGTGGAATTCACAATGTGTTCCACATCTGCAATCTGAAGAAGTGTTTCGCTGATGAATCACTGGTTGTACCGCATACAGATGTGCATATAGATGAGAGCTTAAAATTTGTGGAAAAACCTTTGTCGATTGAAGATCGACAGGTAAAGAAGCTTCGAAGAAAGCATGTACCTATTGTAAAGGTCAAATGGGATGCCCGAAGAGGTCCCGAATTCACGTAGGAGGTTGAACCCACGATGAAAGAAAAGTACCCTTACTTATTTCAGTAAATCTCGGGTCGAGATTTATTTTAAGGGGGTGAGGATGTAACACCTCGAAAATTCGCATCCTATAATGTGTTGACACGTGTCATAAAGTTTGAACGTGTGAAAGGATGTTATAAAAGGACTAAAGTTGGCAAACATGGAAAGTATGTGATTATACGGATTCTAAGTGTCAACAGTGAATAAATATAATGTACATTAACCCTACACAATGTTCATACCTTCAAATGAATAAATCATGGATCATACGAAGCTAAAAGTGAGAGATTTCAAACTACAGGGACCAAATGTGTCAACATGTTTAATTTATACCTCTGAGTGACCTTTTGACAAACCCGAAGCTTTGTAAATATTAATTATGCTCACTAGAATACACTATAAGAATTTCATAAAGTTTCGTCAACATATGAGAAAGTTATGATCAAATTCGTGTAAGAAGGGTTAAAGCGTAAACGTTGAAAGTTAGGACTTTTCGGGTAACAATTTAGTTAACCGGGGGCCTAACAAAGTGGGTATATGTTTTAAAGCCCTTATAGATCAATTGTGAGGGTTTATAATGCAATAAACAAGTGCCTATACGAAATTTGAAGAGCCAAGGATCAATGCGCAAAAATCTAAAAGTTTAGATTTGCTGCAGGTAGGCCTCGCGCCACGCGAGGGACTGCCAGTTCCAGAATTTTGTTTTTGGCTGCCTTTTTGCAATCTGCTCGATTTTATCCGATTATCCTCATTCTTCTTGGCCCCTAGGCACCCCCTAAACACTAGGAACAAGTGTTGATCAGTTGTGGTGAGTTGTAGACACACATGTCAAGGATTTGGGGTGGATTAAACACTATATAAAGGCATGTTATGCAACCATTGTTCTTCACACCTTCAAGTGCATAACTGATCAATTCTGGAGCTCCCAAGCAGGTCCAACTGATCATAAGTCGTGCATAGGACTCTTGTAAGTCTGCTAGTCTTTCTTTAATTGAGTTTAGCTTATTTATTTAGCTAAAAGTCAAACCGTCGTAATTACGGTTTGACTTCGAGATCAGTCAATGATGGCTCAGTCATATCTCGAATTAGAAGTAGTTATGAGTTGGTATTTATGTGGGTAATAAAACCTCAAAAGGGTTTCCCCTGATCACCACTCTAACCAGGTCAAAAGTCGGGTCAAACTTTTATTTAAAAAGTCAACAGGATGCTTAAAATGTCATTTATGCATAATTAGCTATCTAGAACATATATAACCTGTTTGATCATTGTTATAACATAGTAATAAGTATAAGAACATGTCCAAACATGTTCAACCCGGCTATTTCCTGTTTAGACCCGGTTCGGAACCGAAAGTCACATAGTTTGACTTTCACTTTGACTTTCAGTTCTGACCCGTTTGGGCATGTTTTAGAAATGCCTCAGAGCTTAAATTGGATTAGGTTACATGTTAGAACAACCCTCTGTGATTACACACCTTGATTCATTAGTTATCCAATTAATATGCACGTTTCCGTTAATTGCTCATACGTTGACCGTTATGCCCTTATTACCTTAAAACGTGATTTATGAAAATGTAAAAGTGTAGAAACCTTAATTACTGATATATAAACTTGTATGCAAATTTTGACATCAGTTTGACTTGTAGATTAAGAGTTATGCTCATTATCGCAAAATTAATGCTTTATGTTAATAAGTTGGCGTAATTAGCGTATAGCCTAGTTAAACATACTTTTTGGTATCAAATCTTTTACCCACTGATGTAATATATTATTTTGGGATTTTTAAAGATTTTTAATTAATTTTAGGCTGAGCATAACTCATAGTCGTAGGCTTAATTCGGTAAATGTCGGTTTTGCCCTTACGGGCCATAAAATGAGTTTTACATATCTAAACGACTCCAAACCTTTTGCTACTGATCACATATGATAAATAAATTATTTTAAGCCTTCTGGAAATATAAAAATATCAGATTTAAGTATCGAACCCGGAAATAGCCTTTAATCGCCTTAATTAGCGTTTTTAACGCATGGTATGTTTTAAAAACATATTGGACATACCCGGGTTGATACCTACTGATATATGAGGCAAATTATGATATTTTAACAGTAAGCAAAGGTTGATTAACTCAGACCTCGTTTTTGAGCATTTCGGCTTATGTGAAATTACCAAAATACCCCTACGGGGCATAGTTTGGTTAAAGATGATAAATTTCACATATATGCTTTAGCCTACTGTTATAACTCATAAAATTGAGTATGTTTGCTGTTTACATCAGACCTGTAACTCAGTGAAACATCTAAACTCTTTTACAACCTTTAAAATGACCAAACTACCCCTACGGGGCATAGTTTGTGTTTAAATTAGTTCGGGGCATAACGAAAGACATCCTACTGATGTCACAACATATTTGAAGCATATTAACTTAAGAAACCTGTATATGGCTCTTACGGATACCCGTTACACTTATTTCGCGTTCGGTTCGGTTTATGTAACAAGTTTACATAAATTAGCCGAAACGGGTCAAACCTTATCGGTTTTATCTCAAAATCCAGAATGTGAATAATAAACCCATATTAAACAAGTCTTCAAACTTTTCGGGTCTAAATCACATTCTATCCGGTCTTCGCTTAATCGTGCGTACGAACCGTATCTTTGAAACTAGCCGGTCTAAGCTTAAGCTTAATTAAAGACCCGTTAGGATTCTAATAGGTTATATTAAACCTTCGTTCCAGATTAGGAGAACCAGTAAAAGCTACGTGCATTTTGCTTATTGTGAATTATACTTTGCATCAGGTAAATACTTTTAACTTATTTTCCCTATACGGGCTTGGGTTACGGTATATATCATACCGCTTGATCGGGCATCAAATCTCCACGCTTAGTGGGTAGTTGAATAATTTGATCGGCTCGTTTAAACAGTCTTGTTTACTTTACAGCCTTTGGGGGGTTAATGACCATGTCCCGGATATCCTTGGCATCATCTTACGAGATTGGCCACGACCTGAGCACGGGGTGTAGGCGTACACCTGTCAGTGTATAACTCATTATTGTGGTGTGTCTATTGATCTTTAAACCAGACTAGATCCGGGCAACTGAACGCATAAGTAACATGTAAATCGTTCACAAGATTATAATATTATATGATTCTCCCAAGTTATAAAAATGTTTATGCCATGTACATCCAAACCAATTTTCAATCATTTTCCAAAATGAGTCAGTTGATTGTATTTACCAGTGTAAACTGACGTATTTTCTCAAAAAGATTAAATGCAGGTACTAAGCGTAATTGGCTGGGATTTCTCCTTAGCATCATTAAAAGTCTCGCAAGCTTAGGATGTCGAAGTCTGTTGAACCATAAATTTTATTTTGTTTCGATCCATCTGTGGATAAACATCCGAATATTGTGGCATTAAATATTACAATATTAAATTCGGTTGTATCTTCTTTTAAATTTGCTTCCGCTGTGCATTATTATATTGTGTTGTTTGACTGTTACGTTGCCAACCACGTCACGATACTCCCCCACCGGGCCCACCGGTGACACGTGGAAATCGGGGTGTGACATTTTACCCCACAATCAAAATAGTTGTTTGATTATACCTGAAAATTGCGAGAAAAGGGAGGATCTCCGGACCACAGCTGGATCGACGGTGGCCGGTGGTGTTGTCGCCGGCCCTGGCTCAGCCGGTGGAGCTGGATGCATCATGGCATTCTGTTCAGTCATCATCTGCTCGTGTGGTGAAGAAGAAGGAGTGGTGAAGAAGATGGAGTGGAGGTCGTCGGAGGGAATGGAGGTCGCCGGTTAAGAGACGTAGCCGGGGAAGAAGCCGGAGGGAAGGTGATCGCCGGTAGTGAGGAAGAGGAAACTTAGGGGGTAAGGTTGTGATATAAGGTTGAGTTAAGGGGTTATTTTAATATATAAGGTGCAATTAAGTTGAAATTACTATTATACCCTTTGACCCTCCAATGTTTATGTTAACCAGTCAACAAAACTGAAACCAGGGGGTAGAATTGCGACATAACAGTGAACAGTGGGGGTAAAATTGCAATGATTTCCTTAGGGGGGTAAAGGTGCCAATCACCCCTAAACTCAGGGGGTAAAATTACAGTTTACTCTATTTTAAATTTGTATTTTGTTTTGTTTATTAAAATGTTTAAATAAAATGGTAAAAGACTAAAATACCCTTGTGTTACCAAATTAAATAATGAAAACTAATTAAATTAGGTCTAAAGGACATAACATATGCAAGGGTTTGCAAATATCGAGTACGTTTTTTTGTACTTTTTGAAGATAAAGAACATAATTTTTTTTTTTGAACGGCAAATTTGGATCACTGACGGACCACTGGAGTATCATCGTGTCACCAGCGGAACCACCCGATCATATCCATCTCCACTAGGCAATAATGCCCATACACCAATTCAGGAGGAAACCCAATAAATCTGGGAAAAACCCCCCTTGTGAGAATCGAACTCATGACCTAATGGTCATAAGCCTTATCCCACCACCAAGATACCACTAGGCTATAATGCCATGGGTAGATAAAGAACATAATAATTTGCAATCTGGTGTTATTATAAAAGACGATTTTTATAATTTATTCTTTATTAAATTAAATGTTACTCGTCAACATATCATAATATTTTCCTAACATTAAAAGTCGAAACCACTAATGTCTTTTTCTGTGTCATTATCTTACCTAGTCTCGAGATGCTCTTAACAAATGTCTTTTTCTGTGTCATTATCTTACCTAGTCATGTACGAGATGCTTTAAACAAACATGATAAAATACAAAAAAGAGAAGACTAAATGTAGTAGGTAAACCAATATATAATGTCTGTTACAATTTATATATTGCACACTCTTCTGCTATATACTTGTCACCCTTCACCAGCTCTCAGTCCAACCTTTGCTGTTATTTTCCGGTCACACCCGTCTGTGTAACAATGGGAGACACGGTCAACACTGTTTACAAGAACGCAAACGAGCCTATCGAAGCTCGAGTAAAAGATCTTCTATCTCGTATGACTCTTAAGGAGAAGCTCGGTCAGATGACTCAGATCGAACTCACCGTTGCCACTCCAGACTTAATCAAAGATCTCTGTATAGGTAAGTTTAAATATATATATATGTGTGTGTGTGTGTTGTGATTTTTGCTTTAGATAAATTTATTTATTTGGCCAAACAAACCACCTAGTTGTTTATGAATTGATCAGGTGCTATACAAGTTCCATTATGTTAAATATAAATTAAAAGACGCTGAATTTTTACTTCCCAAAATGATTGAGCCGCATTTGTTGGCAGGAAGTGTTTTAAGTGGTCCCGAAAGTAAGCCGAATGAGAACCCAAACGCTACGTCAGCGGATTGGGCGGACATGATCGACGGGCTTCAAAAAGGCGCGCTGGAATCGAGGCTTGGCATTCCAATCTTCTATGGCAGTGATGCTGTGCATGGAAATAATAATGTTTATGGGACTACTGTTTTTCCTCACAATGTTGGCCTTGGAGCTACCAGGTTGTTGTTAAATGATTTAAGCACATTTGTTAAAATCACTGAATAACAGCACTTTATTAATAAATCAGTCGGCACAGATTTCACCGACAGAGTACAAGAAACAATCTACACAGATTGTAGACAAGAATCAAACAAAACTCTCAACCTACGCAGATCATCAACGTGCACTAAAAAATTAACTAGAAAGATCAACCTTTCACACGAACTCACAAGGTTTGCAAAACCCTAGATCAGAAGATTCTAGAGATCCTTCACTTGTTTGTGGCCTAGTGGTAGGAGACTTGGGTTTTCTAACGGAAGTTCAATTCCCACTTGTGTCACATTGGGGTAGATATTAGGCAATGATGGTGACAAACCCACCGAGGGGGGTTCGATCCTGAGCTGCACCCCAGTTTTCATCCAGCTGTCACTTCAGCGAGGCTTCTCGTGTGGAGGCGGTACGGTTTCCGAGGGAACGTCGTAACCAAACGATCTTTGCTAGGGCTACCGTTTAAGCGGTGTGACATTAGGTCACTAAAAAAGAAAGTCACCGTTCAAAAAAAAAATTCTAGAGAGAATGCGTAAAGTGTAAGCAGAGAAAAAAGAGAGATTGTGAATGAATCATCTCTCATCTCTATAGCTCCCTTTATAATACTTAACCCTGACAAAGGCCAAGGGTTAAGGCCCATCAGCAATAAAGCCCAAACGGCAGCAACAATCAGCAACATCCCTTAGCTCAGCATAGCCCATCAACCAAACAGCCCATTATGCAGCCAATGAATATGCAACCAAAATAAAAAGATATAAGAATTTATAAAAAACAATATAAAACCTTATATAAAATATTGAATTGTTATACAAATATAACATACATTTCAACAACATTATTATATATTTATTTGATTTGATGTATTGCAGGGATCCAGATCTGTTGGAGAGGATAGGTGCTGCAACTGCTCTGGAAACCAGGGCTAGTGGTGTTCAATATGTTCTGGCCCCTTGTGTTGCTGTAAGTTTTTTAGAATTGAATCATCAAAACAATACTTTGCTACGTGTGTTTTTAACAACACAATTTTGGAGAATAATTTGTGCATTTTCATAAGATCATGCAAGAAAAGCTTGGTTTAAAAGAGCTAAAAGTGCACCAAGGCCACATGGTCTAAGAACTGAGGCCCAAAAGTGTACCGTTTTTCGTACACGAGGCACAAAGGTGCTTATATAATTTTTTTTATTCCTCACATGTTGTTAGCACACCTACCTAAAATTTATCTGTAAACAAGCTTTATATGTAATTATATTAAACAGGGGCGGACTTACATGTAGCCCAAGGTGGGCGGGCGCACCCCCGGGAAAAAAAAATTTAGTGCTATTTTCCGTTGAAAATCCCGTCTGCACCCCTTGGAGTTTTTCGTCCGCACCCCTTGAATTTTTTCATCCGCACCCCTTGGAATTTTTCGTCCACACGCCTTAGGTAAAAAATGTTTTCGATTTATATTTTAAATTTTTTTAGTAAACTCTAATTAAAAAAACTACCTAAATTATATAAACTTATACTACCCAACTTAACCCAAATACCTAATAACTTAACCTACTATTTCATTAAACATAATTAGCCCACTAATTACTAGCCCATTAACCAAACTCAACCTAAGTTCAAACTATAATAATTAAAATAAGCCCAATAGTCCCTTAGAATTCCTCCCGCGCTCCCTCTCTTGGGTCGTCTCCTACCAGCGATCATCGAACACAACAGCAACCACAACAGCACGTCATCAGCAGCCGCGAACCACCGCCGTCCGACGCCAAAGGGTAACAAAATTCTTAAATAGGTTTGAAATTTCATGTGTTTTGACGTTGTTTATGGTTGTTTAGATGATTTTTAGGGTGATTACACACGATTTCTAGGGTTGTAAATTAAAATTGAAACATTATGTTATGTTATGGAGCGATGAACTTACGCATCAATTTGTTTGTGATAGGAACCATGAGTAGGGACGTTATGGCGCAATTTCTTTTGTTTTACATGACCCGACCTGAACCGATCCGATATGAACCGATTTTTTTACTTATATACCTAGGGGCCTAAAATTTTTAAAAATGTTTCGCACCCCCATGGAAAAATTCCTGGGTCTGCCACTGATTATATATAGACGGGAAAAGGATCATTATAAAATATATATAACCAACATACACAGACTTAAAAAGCTTGAAAACGTGCCTCACTGGCATTTTATGTATGCTACAATTCTTATATCTGATCCCAATGGTTAGAATGGTATTAGTAGGAACCCTGGGCTTATAGCTCAGTGATTATGGAAATGAGGGAAAGACTCCTGGCCGAATGGTCTCGAGTTCGATTCCTGATCCACCCGGGTTTTACAGGCTCTGCATTGTCGTGCCCTCGGGCGGGTACATGGTCGGGTTTTCCCCGGAACTGGTGGTATGGTGGGCTAGGGGCTCCGTGCGTGCAGGTTGGGCTGCCACGGGCTACCTTTCGGCCAATGGGTGTCGCGTACGGAGTACCCGACGATTCTTATGTTGGACGTTCAAAAAAAAATGAATGGTATTAGTAGGCTCTCGTGGATTTTCTAGTAATAGGTTCTCATGGTTACCAAAAATAAAATAATGGGAAAAAGTTGTGTTGGTATTACTATCTCTTAGCCGATATATTTTATTAGGAATAATATTTGAATTATTATTGTTTAGATATATCTGATCTGTTGTAAATTATATTATGATCGTATTACCTAAATTAGAGATAGATAGGTTTTGTATTTCTCCCTAATTAAAGGGATCTGTTGAAGATCGTATTACCTAAATTAGAGATAGATAGGTTTTGTAGTCTCATTTAACAGGGGGAGGGGAGGGGAAAGAAAATTTTCTCTCTTAATCTCTCCAATTTAGGAGGATGAATATATGGTCATATTTTCTTCTCTTTTCCCTCCTTTTCCCTCCCCTCCCCCTGTTAAATGAAACTCGGGAACATGGTTTTTCATATTTTCATCTCTTTTCCCTCCCCTCCCCCTGTTAAATGAGACTCGGGAACATAGTGTAATTAAAGGGATCTGTTGAAGGAATAAGATCATTGAGAATTCACGACCATAAATTTTATGGTATCAGAGCTTCGGACATCCTTTTTTTCTGTCGTTCTTTTCTTCTCAGTTCTGAATACTTATTGGCCGCAGTCACTATGCCCAAAACTGATGAGCAGTCCTCCTCCAATCCTAAGACGACCCCCACCCTTCATCCTGCCTACTATGTCTCAAACATACAATAAAAAATCAGAACCCTTTATGGCACCTTTGTTACGTATTCCTCCTAGGTAAAGTTGTTCAAGTTTCATTCAGTTGCATATCGGGTCATCAATCACATCGATGACACCCCACCACCAGATTCCGCTGATCCAACATTTACGGATTGGAAGGAATTAGACGCTTTGGTCTCCCAATGGATTTATAGCACAGTTTCTGATGACCTACTTACTCGAATTCTTGACACAGATGCATCGGCCCGTACCACTTGGCTAAAGCTTGAAAAAATCTTTCTTAGCAATAAGAAAGCCAAAGCAGCAGCTCTTGAAACACGGTTCGTAAACCTCACCCTTGCGGCCTGTAGCTCAGTTGACGACTATTGCAAACAATTAAAGGCTATAGCAAATCAATTGGACGATGTTGGCGAGCCGGTGACGGAATCACGTCTGGTACTTCAATTGGTTCGTGGCCTCTCTCAAGAATATGACACCACAGCTTCTTTAATTAACTTCAATTGGCGAGCCGATGAAGTCATCCGTCAGGCTGCTCTTCAGCAGCAATCTTCATCTGTTTTAGTCGCCTCAACCGTCCCAAACTCAACAACCCAGTCGCAACAGCCCTCTGGAGCAACATCCTCACCTGATAACACAACTGCAACCAACTCAGGCTCCTACCAGTCCAATTATAGAGGCCGGGGTCATGGAAAACATGGTCAAAATTACCGTGGACGGGGCGGACGCGGACGCGGCTACCGGGGGAACCCTACGGGGACTTCATGGCAATTCCAGAACTCACAGGCTTACCCACAATGGGCTTGGTGGAATACTCCACCTTGTCCTTATCTGACCTAAACCACATGGCGGCCAAATCAAGCCCCGAACAACTCCGCAGCCCATTACACAGGTTACTCAGGTCTGCCCACTTATGGTCCAGCACCAACTTATCCAGCACCTCCCACAACCGGGTATGGTGCGTTGAGCCCGTCGGATCTCAGCCAAGCCTTCAATACCATGCAACTCAATTATCCAGATCCGTATCCAATTGTGGACATAGGCGCTGAACGTCATGCTACAGACAATCAAGGTATGATTCGACACCCAAATTCATTTACTGTTAACACTAAGCTGTTAGTCGGCAACGGACAGTGTTTACCAATTGAGGGTTCGGGCACCGGTTACCTTCCCATGTATAACCGAACTTATATACTACCCAATATACTTTATAGTCCTCACATTATCAAAACCTTATTGTCTGTCCGCCGTTTTACCCATGATAATAATGTTTCTGTTGAATTTGATCCATTTTGTTTTTCCTTGAAGGACCTCAAAACGGGACGACTCCTTTCCCGCCACAATAGCACGGGCGATCTTTATCCAGACACTCCACCTACCCTTCCACCACAAGCTTGCTTCATTGCGTCCACGACTTTACCATGGCATGACCGCCTCGGGCATCCTGGAGCACAAGTTTTAGATGTTTTATCTCGAAATTTTGGTTTTCCTTGTAATTCGAATAAGCACTCTTCTTTTTGCTCTTCATGTCATTTATCTAATAGCAAACGTTTACCTTTTTATGAATCAAATTCCTTACATTTTCTCCATTTGATATTATACATTGTGACTTGTGGACATCCCCTATCGTTAGCAAAACCGGCTACTATACGGACCGTCTTGTCCATTGCAGTTTCTCGTTCGTGGCCTATCCATCAACTGGATGTCAAAAACGCTTTTTTGCATGGGAATTTAAACGAAACTGTATTTATGCATCAACCCCCGGGTTTTATCGACAGACGTTATCCTAATTTTGTATGTCGGTTGAAAAAGTCCCTTTACGGTCTTAAGCAAGCCCCTTGGGCCTGGTATACCCGTTTTGCCACTCATATCTTATCACAGGGTTTTCGTAGTAGTAGTGTGTGTGACAACTCGTTATTTGTCTACTCTCGGGGCCCTCAGACTGCTTATTTACTTCTTTATGTTGATGATATTGTACTCACTGCCTCCTCAGATGAGTTATTACAGGATATTATTCGTATGCTATCACGCTAGTTTGCCATGACCGATTTAGGTCAACTACATCATTTTTTGGGGATCAAAGTAACTAGGACATCTACTGGGCTATTTTTGGATCAAGCTCAATATACGAAGGACATCATCTCAAGAGCTTCTATGTCCTTTTGCAAACCTTGCACGACTCCGGTTGACTTATCAACAAAGCTTAGTGCCTCCGATGGTCCTCTCTTCCATGATCCCACATTATACCGCAGCCTGGCTGGCGCATTACAGTACCTTACTTTTACACGACCAGATATTTCATACGTTGTTCAACAGGTTTGCCTGTTCATGCATGCTCCACGGGATCCTCATTTTGCCTTCCTGAAGCGTATTTTACGGTATTTACAGGGCACGATTACGTATGGTATTCGTATTGGAAAATCCCGTACACACTCTTTGGTTGCCTACTCAGACGCCGCTTGGGGTGGGTGCCCCGATTCTCGTCGCTCGGCTAGTGGTTATTGTGTTTTTCTTGGTGATAATTTGATTTCATGGTCTTCAAAGCGGCAACCAACAATTTCACGCTCCAGTGCAGAGGCAGAATATCGTGGCGTGGCTAATGTTGTGGCTGAAGCAACTTGGCTTCGTAACTTACTACTTGAGCTGCATCTTCCTCTTCAGAAGGCTTCTGTGATTTATTGTGACAATGTTTCTGCAGTATATATGTCCGATAATCCTGTTCGGCATCAGCGAACGAAGCACATAGAAATAGATATCCATTTTGTTCGTGAGAAAGTCCACGTCGGAAAGATTCGAGTTTTACATGTGCCATCCGCCTTGCAGTATGCGGACATCTTTACCAAAGGGCTTGCTCGTCAGTTATTTCAGTCTTTTCGCTCCAGCTTGAGCGTCTGTCCTCCGCCCGCTCAAACTGCGTGGGAGTCTTAGCCGATATATTTTATTAGGAATAATATTTGAATTATTATTGTTTAGATATATCTGATCTGTTGTAAATTATATTATGATCGTATTACCTAAATTAGAGATAGATAGGTTTTGTATTTCTCCCTATTTAAAGGGATCTGTTGAAGGAATACGATCATTGAGAATTCACGACCATAAACTCTTTTAGTATCTACAAGTGTTATCACTTAGTGAACAAATTTTATATTTGTAGCAAAAGTGGCCATGCACTAATCGGCCTTTGTCCCGATTGTTGAGTGTTATGTGCCTTGTGTCTAAGGCTTGATGCAAAACTACTATCGAGCCGGGGGTCTCACTAGAAGCAGCCTCTCTATTCCTACGAGGTAGAGGTAAGGATGTCTACACTTTACCCTCCTCAGACCCTATCTTAGCTTTGCTATTGGTGGGATTTACTGAGTATGATGATGATGATGATGATGATGATGATGATGATGATGATGATGTAGCAAAAGTGGCCATGAATGAAATTTATGTCCATTTACATCATCCAAGAACACCACATCACAATTTGATGAATATTTTCAGTTTATCAGCCTTTAATAGGAAATTTCTCTTATCCCATGAGGAATTTCAGTTAATCTATCATTGACATTGTTAGGAATGAGTGGTTCAAAATAGCGGAAGCGGTTTATATATAAAAGTCATTAAGTCCGATTTTATATATAAAAACTCATAGTTAAATTTATTAACTCGGTTAATAAATATTCCCAATCAGGATCAAGATTACACACGTATAACCAAATAAATAAACAACCATAGAGAGTTTAGTAATCAACCTTTGACGACTACACCGGGATTGTAACACGCGGGTTACAACGAATCCTCGCTAGTAGGAAGTTCACGCAACCAAGCACTTGATACCCAAAGGTAGCTCAGACTAAGAGCTTGGTTTCCTTCTTTTTATTGGTGGCAAAAGCACTGGATGTCAATGATCTATTTTAGCTTCATCATGCTCTTCTATTGTTGGCATGTGCTTATAAAAGAATTTCTATCTTTTCCAACAAGTGGCCAACATCATCATATAATGGGCAATTATTTCCAACAAGTGGCCAACATCATCATATAATGGGCAATTATCTTCTAGTGGACAATTATGATCGGGCATTTTCAATCTTATAGAATTGCCTTCACATGAAGCCAAAATGATTTGTTTGAGTTATAATATAACACTTATCAAATTGTCTAATATATGATACATTATATTTATAAAACTCAAACTTACACCAAACTCCTTGAGATTATACTCTTATAACCTTCTCAATAATAATCTAATTAATATTAAGTCTCTCGAGTTCAAATATTATTATTTCAGAAATAATAACACACCTATTTGTGAACATACACTATTCGTGTACCAACGTGTAACTCTTCAGATCGTACCGAGTTGGTTACGTTGACTTTTAATTACATCGGACATATATCTCCAACAATCTCCCACTTGGACGATTTTAATTAAAATGAGTCAACGTGTGTAGAGTTGGATGACTAGCTTCATCTCACTGCTCCTAACACGGTATGACACTTTACAGTCGTCAACTAGTTCTTTGAGTTCAAGTAACACTTTACTTAACCAAATATTGTAGCCCTGATATTCCTATCAATAAGTCCCTTCTGTATAGAACATTCATTGATCATAAGACATGGATCATTCATTCTTATATAGTGATCAACCATTCTCTATTCTCCTCCTTAATTCAAAATGGTCTACTGAACTCTTTAGTCCGGGCGTGGCCACGCGTTTATTCCAGTTTGAGTTAACGAGGGCGCCAGAATGCCTAAACTTCTAATCACATAGAAGTACAGAATTCCATCAACATCATACAACTCCCACTTAATCTTGGATTTTTCCCAATGCTACCCGGATTACTATCCATGTTTCAGGATAGTGTTAGATAACATCAAAGATTGTCCTTGATCAATGTAGTTTGATATGTGCCTAAGGAAAAAAGGATAGATTGGTCATATCAATATCAAAACATCTCATGACTTAGATCCATGGAGATCGTTTTGAAGCGAGTCACATCCAATATCATTCCCTAGTGATATCTGTGAATTCTGATTCTCAAACCCTAGAGTTATTCATCCCATGAATACAATCATTTCAATTCACAATAGTCTTACATTCAAATTCATTCCCATGTAATTTGATCGACTACGGATATTTTAGAATACCCTTATTCAAGGATTTAAACATACAAATAACGAACACAGTTATAGAATAATTAAACTTGCATTTAACCAATAAATCAAATAATTATTCAATATAACTGTTGTAGTTCAAATTAAAACACCAATACTAACTACAAATCATTCCCATTGTCTAGCAAATCTAATCCCTATCTTTTCAGCATACTCCTCATGTTTAGTTTGAGGCAAAGGCTTAGTAAAGGGGTCAGCCAGATTTAGATCCATATGAACTTTGCTTATTACGATGTCTCCACGCTCTATTATCTCTCTAATATAGTCGAAATTGTTGGAGATATATGTCCGATGTAATTAAAAGTCAACGTAACCAACTCGGTACGATCTGAAGAGTTACACGTTGGTACACGAATAGTGTATGTTCACAAATAGGTGTGTTATTATTTCTGAAATAATAATATTTGAACTCGAGAGACTTAATATTAATTAGATTATTATTGAGAAGGTTATAAGAGTATAATCTCAAGGAGTTTGGTGTAAGTTTGAGTTTTATAAATATAATGTATCATATATTAGACAATTTGATAAGTGTTATATTATAACTCAAACAAATCATTTTGGCTTCATGTGAAGGCAATTCTATAAGATTGAAAATGCCCGATCATAATTGTCCACTAGAAGATAATTGCCCATTATATGATGATGTTGGCCACTTGTTGGAAATAATTGCCCATTATATGATGATGTTGGCCACTTGTTGGAAAAGATAGAAATTCTTTTATAAGCACATGCCAACAATAGAAGAGCATGATGAAGCTAAAATAGATCATTGACATCCAGTGCTTTTGCCACCAATAAAAAGAAGGAAACCAAGCTCTTAGTCTGAGCTACCTTTGGGTATCAAGTGCTTGGTTGCGTGAATTTCCTACTAGCGAGGATTCATTGTAACCCGCGTGTTACAATCCCGGTGTAGTCGTCAAAGGTTGATTACTAAACTCTCTATGGTTATTTATTTATTTGTTTATACGTGTGTAATCTTGATCCTGATTGGGAATATTTATTAACCGGGTTAATAAATTTAACTATGAGTTTTTATATATAAAATCGGACTTAATGAGTTTTATATATAAACCTCTTCCGCTATTTTGAACCACTCATTCCTAACAGTGGTATCAGAGCCACGGTTACACGCGTATAGATGGTAAAGGATATATATCGATCAAGACAACAGTTTTATTAAAACAAGTTTTATTAAACTGAAAAGTAAATTTAATAAAAGAGTTTTATTAAAATTTAGAACAAGATTATTCGCGATATAACGACCAACATAGTTTAATAGGGTATTTAAAACTATATCGAGTCGAGTGTGGAAAGGAGTTCCTATTATCACGAATCAAATAAAATTGGATTTTATAAACCATTGTATAACTCACCTCATGTTACGAGTTATTCAAAATATTTTTGATAAATATTAAAATAAATCCCAAATTTTAAATTGATGTTTTATGCCACCCTTAACAAATTAACATTTCATTCTAAATCGAACCCAAATGTTAGTGCCATACCCTGCACCTGGGAGTCCATCATGAAAGAAGGTAATCATCGTGTTTCCTGCGTAACATAGGCCGGTGTTACAGTTAATAGTAAAGGAAAAAACATCACTTGTTTGACAAGTGGGCATAGTTGGGGTTAAACATACTTCGCTTTTAAACGAAAAACCCCAAATGGAGAGTTGTGTAGTGGACACAATTAACAATCGTTGTTTACCTACATAATCATACCAGTGGATAGTGCTTTAGACAGTTCACTGTGTTTTGATGAATCGGGGTCTCGTCTTAATTAAAAAATTTTGTTTTTGGGTCATAAAATTATATTAAGATATTTAAAACAAAAAATACTAATTAATAATTAATTTTGAATTTTGAAGATGTCAAACGAAAACAATTCCTCCCAATTCTCTCTCAAGTCCATCTTAGAGAAGGACAAACTTAACCAATCCAACTTCATGGACTGGCACCGCAATTTGAAAATTGTTCTCAAAGCAGAGAACAAACTGTACGTTCTTGATACGCCACTCCCTGATGAACCCATCAATCAGCAAACTGTTGCATACAGAAGCTATGCAAAGCATTATGATGACTCTATGAAAGTCTCATGTCTAATGCTGGCATCCATGATCCCTGAACTTCAAAAGTCAATGGAGGATATGATGGCATACGAGATGAATGAGCACCTGGTAGAAATGTTCCAACAGAAGGCTCGTGATGAAAGGTTTGATGTGATGAGATCACTCATAACCACTCGTATGCAAGAGTGTACATCAGTTAGCGCTCATGTGCTAAAAATGAAGGCATATGTTGATCACTTGGCTCGTCTGGAATCCCCCTTGAGTGATGAGTTAGCTGGAGATATTATCCTCAACTCATTGCCCAAGTCGTATGATCAGTTCACTATGAACTACAATATGAATGGGATGGAGAAGACACTTGCAAAGCTGCATCAGATGCTCAAAAGTGCTGAGGTGAATATACCCAGCAAGACTGCACCAGTGCTGATGATCAAGGAGGGTCAGGTCAAGAAACCTAACACCAAGAAAAAGGGCCATGATGGCAAAGGGAAGGGCAAGGGCAAGGGCAAATCTGTTGCAAACAAGAAGTCTCAGAAGGATGCCAAATGTTTTCATTGTAATGTAATGAAATTGGGCACTGGAAGAGAAACTGTCCTAAGTATTTGGCTGAACTGAAGCAAGCCAAGGCTTCAGGAGGAGAGTTCTCAGGTATATTTGTTATTGAAATCTTTTCTTTTTCTGGCAAAACATGGGTGTTGGACACAGGATGTGGTTTTCACATTTGTAATGCTTTGCAGGGGCTAAGAAAGATTAAGAAGCTGAAACAGGGCGACTTGGAGGTCCATGTTGGCAATGGACAAAGAGTTGCTGTGAAGGCGATTGGAGAATATGTTCTTTTACTTCCTTCTGGTTTAGAACTTGTTTTGAACAATGTTAATTTTATTCCTAGTGTTACTAGAAATATTGTTTCGGTTTCTGTTTTGCATGGACAAGGTTTTAATTATCGTTTTAATGGTGAATTTATTTCTGCTTATTTTAATGATATATTTTACTTTAATGTAAAACCAAACAATGGAATCTATGAAATAGAAATCCAAGACAATAACTTATTATACAACATCTCTCATAAACGTAATTAGTTAGAGTTTAATGATATGTATATGTGGCATTGTAGACTTGGTCACATAAGCGAGGACCGTGTTAAACAACTCAAAACCGAAGGAATATTAGATTCAAAGAGTTTTGAGTCGTTTGGGAAATGCGAATCTTGCTCGTCTGTATGTACAAGTCCTAACAGATCATTAGCTCTTTCTCCAACATTTGAAAAAGGTGCGTTTGTTAACTTTCCACTTAAGCAAGATTCGCATTTCCCAAACGACTCAAAACTCTTTGAATCTAATATTCATGCGGTTTTGAGTTGTTTAACACGGTCCTCGCTTATTTGACCAAGTCTACAATGCACATATACATATCATTAAAGTCTAACTTATTATGTTTATGAGAGATGTTGTATAATAAGTTATTGTCTTGGATTTCTATTTCATAGATTCCATTGTTTGGTTTTGCATTAAAGTAAAATATATCATTAAAATAAGCAGAAATAAATTCACCATTAAAACGATAATTAAAACCTTGTCCATGCAAAATAGAAACCGAAACAATATTTCTAGTAACACTAGGAATAAAATAAACATTGTTCAAAACAAGTTCTAAACCAGAAGGAAGTAAAAGAACATATTCTCCAATCGCCTTCACAGCAACTCTTTGTCCATTGCCAACATGGACCTCCAAGTCGCCCTGTTTCAGCTTCTTAATCTTTCTTAGCCCCTGCAAAGCATTACAAATGTGAAAATCACATCCTGTGTCAAACACCCATGTTTTGCCAGAGAAAAGAAAAGATTTCAATAACAAATATACCTGAGGACTCTCTTCCTGAAGCCTTGGCTTGCTTCAGTTCAGCCAAATACTTAGGACAGTTTCTCTTCCAGTGCCCAATTTCATTACAATGAAAACATTTGGCATCCTTCTGAGACTTCTTGTTTGCAACAGATTTACCCTTGCCCTTGCCCTTCCCTTTGCCCTCATGGCCCTTTTTCTTGGTGTTAGGTTTCTTGACCTGACCCTCCTTGATCATCAGCACTGGTGCAGTCTTGCTGGGTATATTCACCTCAGCAGTTTTGAGCATCTGATGCAGCTCTGCAAGTGTCTTCTCCATCCCATTCATATTGTAGTTCACAGTGAACTGATCATACGACTTGGGCAATGAGTTGAGGATAATATCTCCAGCTAACTCATCACTCAAGGGGGATTCCAGACGAGCCAAGTGATCAACATATGCCTTCATTTTTAGCACATGAGCGCTAACTGATGTACCCTCTTGCATACGAGTGGTTATGAGTGATCTCATCACATCAAACCTTTCATGACAAGCCTTCTGTTGGAACATTTCTACCAGGTGCTCATTCATCTCGTATGCCATCATATCCTCCATTGACTTTTGAAGTTCAGGGATCATGGATGCCAGCATTAGACATGAGACTTTCATAGAGTCATCATAATGCTTTGCATAGCTTCTGTATGCAACAGTTTGCTGATTGATGGGTTCATCAGTGAGTGACGTATCAAGAACGTATAGTTTGTTCTCCGCTTTGAGAACAATTTTCAAATTGCGGTGCCAGTCCATGAAGTTGGATTGGTTAAGTTTGTCCTTCTCTAAGATGGACTTGAGAGAGAATTGGGAGGAATTGTTTTCGTTTGACATCTTCAAAATTCAAAATTAATTAATTAGTATTTTATGTTTTAAATATCTTAATATAATTTTATGACCCAAAAACAAATTTTTTTAATTAAGACGAGACCCCGATTCATCAAAACACAGTGAACTGTCTAAACCACTATCCACTGGTATGATTATGTAGGTAAACAACGATTGTTAATTGTGTCCACTACACAACTCTCCATTTGGGGTTTTCGTTTAAAAGCGAAGTATGTTTAACCCCAACTATGCCCACTTGTCAAACAAGTGATGTTTTGTCCTTTACTATTAACTGTAACACCGGCCTATGTTACACAGGAAACACGATGATTACCTTCTTTCATGATGGACTCCCAGATGCAGGGTATGGCACTAACATTTGGGTTCGATTTAGAATGAAATGTTAATTTGTTAAGGGTGGCATAAAACATCAATTTAAAATTTGGGATTTATTTTAATATTTATCAAAAATATTTTGAATAACTCATAGCATGAGGCGAGTTATACAATGGTTTATAAAATCCAATTTTATTTGATTCGTGATAATAGGAACTCCTTTCCACACTCGACTCGATATAGTTTTAAATACCCTATTAAACTATGTTGGTCGTTATATCGCGAATAATCTTGTTCTAAATTTTAATAAAACTCTTTTATTAAATTTACTTTTCAGTTTTATAAAACTTGTTTTAATAAAACTGTTGTCTTGATCGATATATATCCTTTACTATCTATACGTGTGTAATCGTGGCTCTGATACCGCTGTTAGGAATGAGTGGTTCAAAATAGCGGAAGCGGTTTATATATAAAACTCATTAAGTCCGATTTTATATATAAAAACTCATAGTTAAATTTATTAACCCGGTTAATAAATATTCCCAATCAGGATCAAGATTACACACGTATAAACAAATAAATAAACAACCATAGAGAGTTTAGTAATCAACCTTTGACGACTACACCGGGATTGTAACACGCGGGTTACAACGAATCCTCGCTAGTAGGAAGTTCACGCAACCAAGCACTTGATACCCAAAGGTAGCTCAGACTAAGAGCTTGGTTTCCTTCTTTTTATTGGTGGCAAAAGCACTGGATGTCAATGATCTATTTTAGCATCATCGTGCTCTTCTATTGTTGGCATGTGCTTATAAAAGAATTTCTATCTTTTCCAACAAGTGGCTAACATCATCATATAATGGGCAATTATTTCCAACAAGTGGCCAACATCATCATATAATGGGCAATTATCTTCTAGTGGACAATTATGATCGGGCATTTTCAATCTTATAGAATTGCCTTCACATGAAGCCAAAATGATTTGTTTGAGTTATAATATAACACTTATCAAATTGTCTAATATTTGATACATTATATTTATAAAACTCAAACTTACACCAAACTCTTTGAGATTATACTCTTATAACCTTCTCAATAATAATCTAATTAATATTAACTTTCTCGAGTTCAAATATTACTATTTCAGAAATAATAACACACCTATTTGTGAACATATACGATTCTTGTACCAACGTGTAACTCTTCGGATCGTACCGAGTTGGTTACGTTGACATTTAATTACATCGGACATATATCTCCAACAGACATTTCTGGATTTAACCTTGTATATTACATCAGAATATGATATTCTCATATTCAAGTTTTAAAAGAGTAAATTGCCATTTTAGTCCCTGAGTTTTGTCCAAATTTGCCATTTTAGTCCAAATAGTTTTTTTTTTGTCTCTGGGTCCCTGACTTTTCCCTTTTATTGCCATTTTGATCACATATACTAACTCCATCCAAAAACTCCATCTTTAACCAGGGGTATTTTGGGGATTTTCATTTTAAATGTTTTCAATTGCCATTTTGATCCAATTCCAAAAAATCAAAAAAATTCAAAAAAATCAAAAAAATTCCAAAAAATTCTAAAAAATATTAAAAATTCTAAAAAACCCAAAATATCCGTTTCGGCGCGAACCGTTTCGAACCCGAACCATTTCGAGCTGAACTGTTTCGACGCGAACTGTTTCGACCCGTACCGTTTCGACCCGAACCGTTTCGACACGAACCGTTTCGACTCGTACCGTTTCGAGCTGAACCGTTTCGACGCGAACCGTTTCAACCCGTACCGTTTCGAAGCCTAACCGTTTCAACCCGTACCGTTTCGACCCGAACCGTTTCAAGCTGAACCGTTTAGACGCGAACCGTTTCGACCCGTACCGTTTCGACGCGAACCGGTTCGACCCGTACCGTTTCGAAGCCGAACCGGTTCAACCCGTACCGTTTCGAGCTGAACCGTTTCGAGCCGAACCGTTTCGCCTCCGAAACGGTACGGGTCGAAACGGTTCAGCTCGAAACGGTTCAGTTCGAAACGGTACGGGTCGAAACGGTTCGGCTTCGAAACGGTAGGGGTCGAAACGGTTCGGCTCGAAACGGTACGGGTCGAAACAGTTCGCGTCGAAACGGTTCGGCTTCGAAACGGTACGGGTCGAAACGGTACTGTTGGATCTGAGTTTCTTTTTGATTGTATTTTCGTTTGTAATTAAGATGGAAATGAAAGAGTTGTGCAGCGGAAATAAGATGAAAGCAAACTTTGCATACAATCAAACGAGAGTAATACTTTTATCAAACATCTTTTCACAAAGAACCGAATGATTGAATTTGTTTCAACAACGATTACAATGATTGATGTAAGAATGCAAACTCCCCCTCAGCCAGAGCTCAGTAGTTTGTTCGTGCAAAGAAGACGATTGATCAAAAGAGCTAATAGAACAGTACAAAGTACTGAGCTATTTATAGGCACTTGCAAACCACTGAGCATCTTAGCTGACGTCACCATGAAAGTGACATCTAACCTCCTAACAAACTCTAACTACTGATCTATAAACACTGATGTACTAAACTACTGCTATTACATTATATTACATAAAAGACACTTAAACTGCTGCTGCATCCTTCCACTGCTGTGAACCCAGCACTCCTTGTCCGGATCAGCAGTACTTGACTCAAGGCAGTAGATTGAGTCAGCAGAGCTTTGGTCTTCCATCAGTCTTTGACTTTGGCCAGTAGATATAAAGCAGCAGTTGTAGGTCAGCACTTAGTATGATCAGCAGATAGGAGGTCAGCAGATATGAAACCACTTTCAAGGGGAGAGATTTGCATGAACCAACTGTAAACGTCTGCTTATTCTGGATCCACTGCTTTGATCCAGTTTTGGCTTTGCATTATCTGTTCCTCTGATAGGGTTCAATCCCAACAATCTCCCCCTGGAACAGATAATGCCAAAACTCTTCATTATTTGTGGAAATCTTTATTGCCTCAACAACAGCTCCCTTATCTGACCTTTGAATTGTAATTCAAAGTCTAGGGCATCTGTATCTTCATCATCCCTGCTGAGTGGAAGATCAAGGAGATCCTGCAAATCTTCAAGACTCAGGCCAAGAGCTTGTTCCCTTGATATTTTCTCCACTCCTCCACCAGACCTGAGCAAAGTCAATACGCAGGTCTGTTTGTCAGTTTCCCACTTTTGTATTTTTGAGACTGGTGGGTTTCTTGGGAGATGTTTATTTGCAGAAGTATTTGGAGAGGCTGGCCTATTCATGACTGGCTGAGCAGTACTTGCAGTTTGATCCAAACCAAGAGTTTCCATGATCATTTTCTTTATACCTTCTTTTCCAAGGTCTTCACCTTCCATTAACTCTTTGATGGTTTCAGCAATCAGTTGTTTGTGTGGCCTTCTTTTGTAGATGGTAGCACCAACTGGAGCTGTGGATCTCCTGATTTGCAGCTTTGAAGGTCTTTTTGAAACCGCTGCTTCAGGATAGTCAGGCTTTTGAGGAACTGTGGGATCTTTCTTTCTTAATTGTTCCAACTTTTTGTAAGTAGCCCTGACCATATCTTCTTTCCATCTAGCAACTTGTCTTTTGTTACCATAATCAGCTGCTACCAATTCCTCTTTCATCCTCTTCAGCTCTTCCTGTTTGTCAGGTACATTCTTTCTAAATTTTGCCCAGTTAGGAGGAGTGTGAGTGACCTTCCTTTTTATCATGTCTTGAATTCTTGCAGCTTCATCTTCAAGCTCAGGAACAGTCCACTCTTTGTACATATATCTCTCTCCTTTGTATTTTTTGTGAGCCATGATGCTTTCAATGTAGTCTTTCTTCAGAGATTCAGCTGCTCTTTCAGAAATTTGTTGACTAACATTTTTTGCAAATTGCTCTAGGGATCTGACTTGTGTGAGCAAATATTGATAATTTCTTGAAATTTCTTTGTCAGACTTCCCTTGTGTGTTTCTTTTTGAGATATCCTCTGCTTGCTTGGCTTTGATTTCCAAGTATTCATCAACATTTTTAGGCCAAGGATATCCTTTTATTGATGGCAACCTCCTTTTGGCAGGGTCATCCTCATAGTAGAAGGATTTTATTTCATCTCTAACAGCTGCTAGTTCAAGAGGAAATTGAACACCTGCAGGAGGTAAGGGCTTGTACATTGGAACTGAAGAGAGAGGAACAGGTTTTGGAATTGTGACAAGTGTTAAAGCTTTTGAAGATGTTTGTGGTGGTGAATTGTCATCATCTTTGAGAATTAGTCTTCTCCTTTTTGTAGGAGGGACTGATGATGCTTTGGATGGAACAGTGGTGGTAGATGTAGTGGCAGTGGATTGTGATTGACTAACAGCTGTTGAAACAACTGGTGTTTCAACCACTGTTGTCATTACAACAGATGTTATAACATCTGCTGTCTTCTGCTGTATGTCAGCAGGTGTTGTTTTTGGTGGTGATGATGGTAAAGTGGTGGATGTTGTGTGTGTTTAAGTGGTGTGTGTTGATGGGACAACTGTTTGGCAAGCAGTAGTTTGTGTAACTCCTGCTGTATCAGCTGTTTTGTATGGTGGTTTTTGAGCAGACTTTGAACGTCTGGTTGGAATGGATTTGGGTTGCCTTACTTTTCTAGTAGGCCTCTTCTTTTCCTCAACAGGATTTTCATGATCCCTTGACCCAGAAGTACCCTGATCTTGATGATCCATTCTGTCCACCCTGGCTTTCCTTTTGGCCTCTCTATCTCTCTTCACACTTGCAACTGCTTCTGCTAGTGCATTTATTGTCACATCAATTTTCTTACTACCATCTGGCAGAGGGATCTGTTTGGTCATGTTTGAATTTTCTGGTTCAAGATAAAGACCATCTTCAGACCCTTCTGTTTCCACTCCTTCATTTTCTCCCCCATTTTGGCATTATCTTCTGGGAGTTGATAAATGTAGCGGACTTTTGGAGGAGCAGTGCCAGTGGTGTGTAAGATCTGAGTTTTGAGAGCCTTTAAGTCAGCCTGAGTGTTCTTGAATCTTGACTCCATTGCATTTCTCAGCTGTTGTACATGTTTTTCATGTTGCTGATCTGCTAATTGTGCTTGTTGTTGGAGAAAAGATTGAAATAGATTCCAGAGCTCATTTGTAGCAGGTGTCCTTTGTGGAGCAGGTGCTTGAGGTGGAACAGCAGTTGTTTGTACCTTCTGAACTTGTAACACCTGTTGTAGCATATCTTTGAGTTCTGCAACAGAGTTATCAAGCTTTGCAATACGATCCGTCAATTTCTGGTACTTTAAACCATCACCCAAGTTAATGAGATCATCTGATTTCCCACTAGAAGTGGTTTTATCAGTGGTAGATGTAGGGAATATACTCCAAACATTAACCACTGATGCCCCTTTTTCTTGGTACTGGGGTCTTCTTCCTTCAACACTTGACAACCTTTTGATGTTGCCAGTAGGATAAATAAATCCACTGGTGGTTGACAGAGGTGCTATAAAAGGAATTGCCTCCAAGGAAGTCTTATGAATGTAACCACTGTCCAAATGTAACCCAGTGGGTGTAACAGTTGTAGTGGCTGCTTCACTTGGATTACCACCAAGAGTTACTTGTAACTCAAGGGGTGTAACCTCCTCAGGTTGTGTTGGTGGGTTAGCAAAGATTGATACATCAGACCCAGTCAGTTGTTGAGGTATATTCTCATTAATAGGTGATTGAGAAGGACTGGATAATGCCTGGTTCAAATCAATTGCATCCAACAATGGTTTTATTGGTGAGGGAAATGTGGATGTGATGGTTGGTGTAGAAGTAGGATGTGTCCCGGGCATTGGACTGTGGATGATAGAAACGAGTGTTTCCAGAGCATCATGATGTGGAGACCCTATTTGTACAACCTGTTCTTTTTGTGAAGAAACAGGAGGAGTTTTGGTTATGGGTTGAGATATTTGTACCAACTGCTGTGAGGAAGAAGCAGCAGTGGTTTCTTGTGACTTTTGTGTTGTCACTGGCAGAAGCTCTGGTATCTCATCCTCCAGAGATGCCTTTTTGAGGGTTTTGGGGGGTTTTTGTGTTTTTCTTTTTGTTGGCTTTTTGGTGATTGTAGGTGTGGGTTTCAAAGCAGTTGTGCTGCTGCTCTGATCACCTTGAGCAGTGGGCTTAGCAGCAGATACCTGAGGAGCAGTTGTAACTACTAAAATCTGCTCAGGCACCTCTGCTTGTGTTTTGCAGGGTGCTAACATCCTTGAAAAAGTTTCAGTAGTTAAACTGTTTATTTGAGTAGGATCACCCTGGTTTATTACAGTTAAATCATCCTTACTGAATTTCTTTGAAAAATAGTAACTTAAAAACCTTGGAAACAGTAAGAATGATTTTGTTTCAACATTATTAACCAAATCTTTAAAAATTTCCCGAGAATAGTTAAAATTTTCTCCTTGAAGAATAGCATATCCCAGATTTTGAATCTTTAAAGGGATTTCATTAAAAGAAGTGGTTTTGTTTGAAACACATAGTAGGAGGGTATGAAATAAAAATCTGGTTGCAGAAGGAAAATAACCTTTTTCTAAGGTAATTTTCTTCATCATTGTGGATTCATACCCTCTCTCAATGAAGTCAGTTTGCAACTCGTTTTTAGTGAAAGAGATTTTACCTTCTTGATCATCGAGTTGAAAGACTTCTGAAATGGATTGTGGCGTGATTTGGACAGCTTTACCTTTTATAGAAGAGTTTATGGTGGTTGCAGTGTCTCCTTGTGTTTCAAGGGTTGCATTCTTCCAAAACTCCCTTTGGGTCGCCAAATAGATTGGTGCATCGGCGATGAACAAAGTTTTATACTTTGATTTTGCCATGATGTCAATGATGGAATCGAACACGTTGGTGGTTCCTGGTTTTGTGAGAAGACCCAGGAGATTGTGAGATGGTTTATGTGGAATTTCAGTGGAGATTGCCTTTTGGGAGGCTGTGTTCGAGGATGATTTGGATGAGGGTTTTGAAGATTTCTTTGATTTTGTCATTTTGAGGATGATTGATCGAAGAAATTTGTGAAGAAATGTGAAGAAAAACTGCTTTGAGAAGAGAATTTTTAAGAATTCAATTCGACAGTAAAACCCTGTTTTTGTGGTGAGTGGGGGATTTTATAGGGAAGAAAGTGAATGCTGAGGTGGCAGCCGTTACAAAAGGTCTGACCAATATGTACTGTCCACGTGACAACCCCTGTTGAAAGTGAAGGACAGTACTTTTGTTGAAAGTGACTGATGAAGGCAGTGGTATGAAAGCAGTGGATGATTTTTACTATCAGTGGATAGCATATCAGTGGATAAGACACTGCTTTTGAACAACAGAGTTTATCAAAATAATAAGAGAGCAGGGGTTGACTTTCAGCAGTGGACAGACTTTTGAAGTATAGCAGACTTTTGAACAATCAGTGGTTAATGGCAGACTTTTAAGGACTTAATGAAAAAATTTCATTTTTAACTATTTTTAAGGATGGAGTTTTGATTTTCTGAAAACATTTTGTTGCTTTTATTCATAGAAAAACAAGATGTTGCTTGTTATTCCATGTTCAGCATCCCAATCCTAGAGACCAAACTTTCAAAAGTGGTTGTATCAAGTGCTTTTGTGAGCACATCAGCCAGCTGGTCTTTAGTTGGGACATGATGCAGAGAAATCAAACCTTTTTCATAGCAGTCCCTCACAAAATGATGTCTGATGTCGATATGTTTGGTGGTTGAGTGGGAAACTGGATTTTTGATGATATTTTCTGCTGCCTGACTGTCCAACATGAGTGGTGTCTTTAAGGCAGTGATACCAAAATCCAGCAACTGATTTTGAAGCCACAGGAGTTGGGCTGTACAGCTTGCAGCAGCAATGTATTCAGCTTCAGCAGTGGATGTCGAAACAGCTGCTTGCTTTTTGCTTTGCCAAGAAACTAAGCAGTCACCTAGAAACTGGCACCCTCCTGATGTGGACTTCCTTGTGGTGTGACATCCAGCAAAGTCACTGTCTGAGAAACCTGAAAGCTTGATGTTCCCATTAGCTGGATACCAGATACCAAGTGTGGGAGCACCTTTTATGTATCTGAAGATCCTTTTTACAGCAATGAGATTTGATTTTCTGGGAGCTGGTTGACTTCTTGCACAGACACATGTTGCAAACATGATGTCTGGTCTAGATGCAGTTAGGTACAATAAAGACCCAATCATGCTTCTATAAAGTGTTTGGTCAATTAGCTCATATTTTTCATCAGACGTGACCAGCTTATTTGTTGCCATGGGTGTGCTGCATGGTTTACAATCATTCATATCAAATTTGGTTAAAAGTTCTTTAGCATATTTGCTTTGATGAATGAAAGTTCCATTTTGCAATTGCTGGACTTGGAGACCAAGAAAGCATTGCAGCTCGCCCATTGCACTCATTTCAAACTCAGCTGTCATGAGTTCTCTAAACTCTTCACACATTGAGTTACATGTGCTTCCAAAAATAATGTCATCCACATAAATCTGGACAATCATTAAATCCTTCCCTCTCCATTTTAAAAACAGTGTTTTATCAATGGTACCTCTTTTGAAACCATTTGAGAGTAGGAAGTTGGAAAGAGTTTCATACCAGGCCCTTGGTGCTTGTTTCAAGCCATACAAGGCTTTGTTTAGCCTGTAGACATGATCTGGATAAAATGGATCCTCAAAACCTGGAGGTTGACAAACATACACCTCTTCTTGAATTGTACCATAGAGGAAAGCACTTTTGATATCCATTTGAAACACATTTATATTGTGGTTGACAGCAAAGGCCAGGAACAGTCTAATTGCTTCTAATCTTGCAACAGGGGCAAATGTTTCATCATAATCAATCCCCTCTTCCTGTCTGTAACCTTGAACCACAAGTCTGGCTTTATTCTTGACAACAATACCCCTTTCATCAGTTTTGTTCTTGAAGACCCACTTTGTGCCAATGGGACTAACCTCTTCTGGCAGTGGTACAAGCTCCCATACTTGTTGTCTTTTAAACTGTTGGAGCTCCTCTTGCATGGCTTCTACCCAGCTGTTGTCTTTCAGTGCCTCTTGGTACTTGACTGGCTGATGGAGTGATAGAAAACCAGCAAAAAGACAAATGTTTTGGGTTTGGATTCTTGTGAGCACCCCTTCATTTATGTTGCCAATGATTTGATCAGGTGGATGAGATCTCAAGAAGATTAAATCTCCTTGGTATGGTATGATGGCATTGGTTGGTGAAGGCTGCAAATGTGTATCATCTGAGCTAACCACTGCTGGGGACTTTGATGATCCAGCAGTGGTTTCAAAAGGTGGTGGAATAGGAGGTAATGAGGTGGACAACTGCTGGCTTTTATCCACTGTTTGAGGACTTTTGTCAGCAGTGTTTGAGGATGTGGAAGCAGTGGTTGATGGGCTACTTTGGTCAACAATTGTTGAGGTAGCAGTGGTAGAGCTTTGACAACTGTTTTGAACAGCTGATGCTTTTCCCTTTGTGGCAGACCTTTGAGGGATGATGATTTCATATCCATAGTCTGGTGTTGTATCCTCTGATGGACCTGCACTGTTAGTCTTGACAGCAGTATTTTCAAAAGTGAATTTTTCAAGATCAAACAGATCTGCAGGATTTGCTGGGATTTTCATTGACGAAAGTTCATTGAACTTAACATTCAAAGTCTCCTCCACTGCCTTGGTCCGTGTATTAAACACTTTGTAGGCCTTGGCAGTGGTTGAGTATCCCAGATGAAAACCACAATCAATTTTGGCTGCAAATTTTGAAATGGAATCTTTTAAATTCAAAATAAAGCATGGGCAGCCAAACACTTTGAAATATGAGATCAGTGGTTTAATTTTATACAGAATTTCATAGGCAGTCTTTTTGTGCCTGGGGTTTATTAAAACTCTGTTCTGAACATAGCAAGCAGTGTTTACTGCCTCTGCCCAGAAAGTTAAAGGCAAACCTGAATCTGCAAGCATGGTTCTGGCGGCCTCAATCAGAGTTCTGTTCTTCCTTTCCACTACCCCATTCTGCTCTGGTGTTCTTGGGATGCTGTACTGCCTTACAATCCCTTTCTTCACACAGAAGGCATCCAACTCCCTATTTTTGAATTCTGTGCCATTGTCACTCCTAAAGCTTTTTACTGGAAGGTCAAATTGCTTTTCAACCTGTATTACAAAGTCTTGCAAAATGCCTGCAGTTTCATCTTTTGAGTGCAAGAAGAAAGTCCATGTGAACCTAGAAAAGTCATCAACAATAACCAAACAATATCTTTTCTTTTTAAGGCTCATGACTTGAACTGGGCCAAACAAATCCATGTGTAGCATTTGCAGACACTGGGTTGTTTTGGACTCTTCAATGGACTTATAAGAACTTTTATGCTGTTTTCCTTTTAAATAGGAAATGCAATGTTCAGGACATGAAAACAATTTTTGTGGTAGGCCTCTCACCAAACCATTTTTTGAAATTTCTGTGATTGTCTTAAGATTTGTGTGTCCCAGCCTTCTGTGCCAAAGTTCTGTCTCTTTGTTAGAGGCAGCTGAGAACAGACAGGCATCAGCTCTGGGACACTCTTTTGACATGTCAACAACATAAACATTGCCACTTCTTTGAGCAACAAGTTTAGTATGACCAGATTTAATTATTGCTTCAATCTTTTTGACCATTTCTGGTCCAACAATCCGACAACAGTCTTTTGTGAAGAATGACCCAAATCCCTTGTCACTCATTTGGGACACACTCAGAAGGTTGAATTTTAGATTGTCTATTAGATTGACATTTTCAAATTTTACATTTCCAGATTGCACTGTACCAGACCCCAGAACCTTCCCTTTACTATTATTCCCAAAGGATATATCACCCCCACCATGGATTTTAAAGTCTTTGAGGAGGGCTTTACATCCTGTCATGTGCCTGGAGCCTCCACTATCTACATACCAAAGACTATCAAAGCATGCAGAAGCTCCCTGCACATGAAGTAAAAAGATTAGTTCATTAAGGTCTCCAAAGCCAACAAGGCTTTGGATGGGGTCTCAACAGTGTCTGGAATGGATGCAAGATGATGGACAGTGGTTAGGTCAGGGGTTTGAACTGTTTTAGGACAGTGTTTCTCTAACCACTGTTGTGGGTCCTGACCAATCATCTGCTGGTAACCAAAAGGATGCCTGTTCACTTTGGGCTTAGAGGGCCTTTTGTAGGCCTCATAAACGTGTGGAATCCTTTGGTAAGACTGTTTTTCTCTGCCTTTTTTGAACTGATTGGCAGGGGGTGCATCAGTAACCTGAACATCTCTTTTGACAGATGTTTGGTTCAGCTGTTTTGTAACAGCTGTTTGTACTGGCACAAGCAGTGGTTGTTTCTTGGTGAATTTGACAGATGATGAGGATGATGGTGGACTCAAGGATGTTTTAGCCATGTACTCATTCTTTTTCACAGCAAAGTTTTTGAGGTACACACATGCTTGAGTTTTGTGGTTTGTTTTCCCACAGACAATGCAGCTTTCTGCTGAAACAATGACACTTGTTTTGTTTAGATCATAAGCTTTTAAGTGGAAACAGTCTTTTGTTAGATGATTCCTTTTCTCACAGAATTCACAAAACAAGTTATCAATTTTTTCTTTCTTCTTTCTCTTTTCAGATTCCTTTGCAGCAGAGGTTTTAACCACTGCTGGGATATCCTTGAGAGGTATGACTTTAGCTTTTGGAGCTTTAGCACCATCAATTGATGTAAAGTCCATTGGCTTGAAATTTTCAAGAATATCACACTCATCAGACCATTTTGGTTTAAACTGATGATCTTCAAGCTCCTTGAAAGTGGAGGAACCCATTGGTCTGTTAAGTGTGATTTTGTTACCAAGTTTGTCAGTGATTTTCACTTCTTGGCCATTCTTGTTTGTGGGGATAAGCTCAGTAGCTTCATCAGTGGTTTGAACAGAGTTTTCAAAAGCAGTGTTTTCATCATCATATTTTCTATACCCAACCCCAAACTTCATATTGCTTTTTCTCTATTTTTCAAGCATAACCTCATATCATTTGCAGGATTCCACCCATCTTTCACAAGTAATCTGGGCAGACTCCAACTCCTTTTTGCAAACTTGGTATTTTTCTACCATAGTTTGAAGTTGGGTTTTGGTTATACTTTGCTCTTCTTTTAAACAGCTGATTTCTTTTTCTTTTTCAGTCAATTTGTTTTTAAGTTCTTTTAAAGAGCTTTCAAATTTGACCTCATCAGTTAAGATTTTATCCCGAAGGTTTTCATTCACCTCTTTGATGTTAGCAAAAGCAATTATGCAATTATCTAAACACAGTTTTTCAAGAACTTGAGGAGATACCTTGGCAGCTGCCATCATTGCACAATCACATTGATGATCTTCATCATCAGCTCTTACCTTCTTTTCACCAGCCTTTTCTTCTTTCTCTTCTTCTTTGTCCTCTATGGACCATGGATCTGTCATTGGTTCAATCAGAGTACCTGAACTTTCTTCCAACAGTACTTCACCAGCCACAGCAGTAACCACTGCCTCAATCACCTCTTCCACTGTTTCAAAGCACTGCTGTTCCTCCTCAGCTTCAACCCCCTCCTGTATTGACTCTAGTGCCATCAAACAAAACTCATCATGTGAAGAATCATTAGAAGCATAGAGTGCAAAATTTTCATCACAAAGATCATCAGGCATACTGCTCCAGTCAACAAACCCTTGAGTGAAAAAGCTTTGTTGATCTGGTTGTGTTGCTGCTGGAGCAGTGGTTTGAGGTGCAACCTGCACTGGTGCCTGGGGAACAGGGGTTTGAACATATTGGATCTGTGGAACAGTAGTTTGGACATAGTGTACTGGCACAGGGGCAGCAGCATAGTGAGCAGTGTTCACTTGAGCTGCTGAGGCATATTGGGCATAGTGCACAGTGTTTTGGTTTTGAGGTCTAGGATTTGAGCTAGGATGAGTAATTATGGGACCAGTATTTTGACTCCTACATTCCCTAGCGAAATGTCCCATCCTATTACACTTGTAGCACTTGATTTTCGATTTATCCAACCCAACCCTTAGATTCCCATGCAGACCTGGGAATTTTCGCCCTGTTCTCTTGTAAAATTTGCTAGTTCTAACACTTAGCAAAGCCAGTTGGTGCAAAATGTCCATTTCTTCTAAATCAGTGGGATCAAAATGCTGTAAATCATTTAGTTCAAAGCTTAGATTATCTGACATCTGGTTTTCGTTAGCAGTGAATGCATAACTTGCAGAGTGAGGATCAGGGTTGTTAAAGTTAGCTCCAGCAGTTATGTCAATGAAATGGTCATAACCCTGGTCCTTACCACTGCTCCCAGATTCTTCTTGACCCAAAAGAGCAGTGTTACCGAATGTATAATCATCAACGGCTTTTCCTGACTCTTGTAACTTCCTTTTCTGGTTCAACTCCCTTTCGTAAGTCAGGAGTCGACCATGGAGTTGGGTCAAGGTCAGATCCTTGAACTCAGGTGAATTTCTGGTGACAAAGGCTATAGTGTCCCATTTTTCGGGCAGTGACCTGAGGAACCTGCTGTTTTGAGTTGAGTTTGTAAAAGTGGTATTAACAAGCCTCAGTTCACTGATGAGACAACTAAACCGCTCAAATTGTTGAGTCAGTGATTCACCTCTAACATGACAAAACGTTTCGTACTGTTGGTTCAGGATTTCCCTATTGTTTTCTATGACTTCTTCAGTACCTCCAAACTGTTCCTTAAGTGCGTCCCACAATTCTTTGGCACTGTTACAGTGTAACAGTCCAGCATATATTTCATTGGGCAGCGCTGATGCTATGATGCTAAACGCTTTAGCATCCAGTTCGATCTTTTGAAAATCGGTTTCGGTGTAATTTTCAACTGGTTTTGGAACGAACTTTTTAGCATCTTCAGCGCTTGGCACTGAAGGAACATGAGGACCAAAGGTGACAGACCTCCAACAACCTGTGCTTTGTTGAGCGAGGATGTGACCCATCCTCCTCTGCCAGATGTTGTACTCATTTCTTTTTAGCATAGGTGGTTTAAAAAGTGAGCCAATGTTGTTTTTGTCATCTTGAGATTGTGACGTCATTCTTGTTGTTTTACAGACACTGAGAAATCAACTTTAATGGTGATTTATCCTTGCTCTGTTTTTCAACGGACGAACAAACGATCAGTATCAACTGTAATGAGCCGAACTATTTACGTCAAAATGATTGTTAAATCAAATTTGACTGTCCAGGCTCTGATACCAATTGTTGGATCTGAGTTTCTTTTTTATTGTATTTTCGTTTGTAATTAAGATGGAAATGAAAGAGTTGTGCAGCGGAAATAAGATGAAAGCAAACTTTGCATACAATCAAACGAGAGTAATACTTTTATCAAACATCTTTTCACAAAGAACCGAATGATTGAATTTGTTTCAACAACGATTACAATGATTGATGTAAGAATGCAAACTCCCCCTCAGCCAGAGCTCAGTAGTTTGTTCGTGCAAAGAAGACGATTGATCAAAAGAGCTAATAGAACAGTACAAAGTACTGAGCTATTTATAGGCACTTGCAAACCACTGAGCATCTTAGCTGACGTCACCATGAAAGTGACATCTAACCTCCTAACAAACTCTAACTACTGATCTATAAACACTGATGTACTAAACTACTGCTATTACATTATATTACATAAAAGACACTTAAACTGCTGCTGCATCCTTCCACTGCTGTGAACCCAGCACTCCTTGTCCGGATCAGCAGTACTTGACTCAAGGCAGTAGATTGAGTCAGCAGAGCTTTGGTCTTCCATCAGTCTTTGACTTTGGCCAGTAGATATAAAGCAGCAGTTGTAGGTCAGCACTTAGTATGATCAGCAGATAGGAGGTCAGCAGATATGAAACCACTTTCAAGGGGAGAGATTTGCATGAACCAACTGTAAACGTCTGCTTATTCTGGATCCACTGCATTGATCCAGTTTTGGCTTTGCATTATCTGTTCCTCTGATAGGGTTCAATCCCAACAGGTACGGGTCGAAACGGTTCGGCTCGAAACGGTACGGGTCGAAACGGTACGGGTTGAAACGGTTCGGCTTCGAAACGGTACGGGTCGAAATGCAGCTCGAAACGGTACGGGTCGAAACGGTTCGCGTCGAAACGGTTCGGCTCGAAACGGTTGGGGTCGAAACGGTACGGGTCGAAACGGTTCGCGTCGAAACGGTTCGGGTTAGAAACGGTTCGCGCCGAAACGGATTTTTTGGATTTTTTTTATTTTTTTAGAATGTTTATGATTTTTTAGAATTTTTAATATTTTTTAGAATTTTTTGGAATTTTTTTGATTTTTTGGAATTGGATCAAAATGGCAATTGAAAACATTTAAAATGAAAATCTCCAAAATACCCCTGGTTAAAGATGAAGTTTTTGGATGGAGTTAGTGTATGTGATCAAAATGGCAACAAAAGGGAAAAGTCAGGGACCAGAGGCAAAAAAAAACTATTTGGATTAAAATGGCAAATTTGGACAAAACTCAGGGACTAAAATGGCAATTTACTCGTTTTAAAATGTGGAAAGTTTCTAATAAAAGATATCATAACTTTTGGTGTCACACTGAAATATAATAATCTTTGAGTTGATTAATAGAATTAATGTTGGTAGGTATGCAGAGATCCTAGATGGGGAAGATGTTATGAAAGCTACAGTGAAGACACCCAGTTAGTTAGAAAGATGACATCACTCATAACCGGCTTGCAGGGTAAACCTCCCGTTAACCACCCAAACGGATATCCTTATGTAGCTGGAAGGTAAAGAAAAACCATCATAGTTAATAAATTTTTAGCAACATGAAGACATTTTAATGATCATTTGATTCCAGTAACAATGTTATGGCATGTGCAAAACATTATGTTGGGGATGGAGGTACCGACAAAGGGAAAAGCGAAGGAAATACTATAATCTCGTATGATGAATTGGAAAACATCCACATGTTACCTTATCTAGATTGCATTGCAAAGGGTGTTTGCACCGTTATGGCGTCCTATTCTAGTTGGAATGGAGATAAAATGCATACAAATCGTTATCTCCTTACAGATGTTCTCAAAGAAAAGTTGGGTTTTAAGGCGAGTATTACATGTCATTTATCTACTTGTCACTATTCTCATTTGCGGAATGCAAGTTGAGTACTTGTGATTAACAAACTAATCACTGACATAAAAAAAATTACTGAACCGAAGGTGTTTTGGTAAATCGGCTAGTACCAAAGAATCACCTTTTTTGACCTGTTACCTGACTCGCCCATTTTGTCACATCTAATACAATGCTAATGTGACGGTATACAGGGTATAGTGATTACGGATTGGGAAGGACTTGATAGCTTATATGAACCTTATGGTTCAAACTACAGAAGTGCAGTATCATTAGGAATCAATGCAGGAATTGACATGGTAGAGTAAACTATATCTCCTCAAATCCAAATATTTTACACTTTACACTTTACACCCCTCTAGTTTTAAATATTTGAAACTCGCAGGTCATGGTTCCGATCAGATATCAATTATTTTTGGAGGATTTAACATATTTGGTAGAATCAGGAGAGGTATCCATGGCAAGAATTGACGATGCCGTTGAACGAATATTAAGAGTTAAATTTGCTGCAGGACTTTTTGAACATCCAATGGCAGATAGATCCTTGCTCAATATTGTGGGCAGTAAGGTACCATTGCATATTAATAATCTAAAGTGTTTATTTCTATATTTATTTCCTTTTTTTTAATTTTATTATACATGATAAAATCATTATTACAGGCACATAGAGAAATAGCGCGTGAAGCAGTTCGAAAGTCACTAGTTCTGTTGAAAAATGGGAAGGATCCGAACAAACCGTTTCTACCATTAAACAGAAATGTTAAAAAGATTCTTGTTGCTGGAAAACATGCAGATGATCTTGGTTACCAATGCGGAGGTTGGACCTCCACGAAGGCAGGCGCCAGTGGAAGAATCACAATCGGTAAGTCAATAACCGTACCTTTAATCATGGGTAAGCCTGGCAAAACGGCGGCTTTGTATATTTTTAGTAGACACGAATGACCCGTTATGCCATCTGTTTTATACTCAAATCAACCCATTTAACTGATCACAACTCGCCAAGTTATCATGTCACATGTGAAAACTCATTTAAACAATTTATATAGGAACAACCATTCTGGATGCTGTAAAAGAAGCGATTGGTGACAATAGCGAAGTGGTATACGAAGAAAACCCAACGACTAAAAGCCTTTCTGAACATGTTTTCTCATATGCAATCGTGGTCGTTGGTGAAGCTCCCTATGCCGAATCAAGGGGTGATAATTCAGAACTCATAATTCCATATAAAGGAGACGAGTTACTAAAACTTGTTGCACAACAAATACCGACTCTTGCGATTCTGATATCAGGCAGACCATTGGTTTTAGAGCCATCTGTTTTAGAAACATTGGATGCGTTAATCGCTGCGTGGTTGCCAGGAACAGAAGGAAATGGGATAACTGATGTTATTTTTGGAGATCATGAGTTCCATGGGCGGCTTCCGGTTTCATGGTTTAATTCGGTTGATCAACTGCCTATGGATTCTCGTAAAGACTCATATGATCCTTTGTTTCCATTCGGGTACGGTTTAAAATCTAATGTTTGAACATCAGTTTGTTGATCACTGAGGTTGTTTCTTCTTTTTCTTTTGCAAGCAATTTAGCATGTGTCTAACAAACTGCCCATATATGTATAGCACTTATTTATAAGACCGTTATATATGTATTGCACTTGTTTAGAAGACCGTTATTAGGATTTTTAATCGTTTTTTCATGATCGTGTGACAATGTGATGGATATTGTTTTTGGAGGCTCTAAGCGAACTACAAAGCCGTTGCTCTATTGAATTGGTATAAAGTAAATGAGCAATCGAGATTGAGATTTGAGACATTGAATAACTATAGCAATGATTATTCCTAATGTCGGCCCTAATTTCGCTCAATCAGCAACCAGTTTCACATTGGTTACTCAAAAGACATCGCAAGTAACGAGGGTTGGTGTGTTGCAGCGCTGCTTTTGGATTCTGAAATGAAGCGTGCGCGGACAGTGTGGACTCCTGGATTACAATCCTAAATCTTGGGCCTAGAATCGTTGTTTAAATGGGCCAAAAGAGGTCTAATATATGAAAAGAAAAAAAATGGAGGCCCTTGTTTTGGGTGGCCCTAGGCCTTAACATATGTTGATAAGCCTAATGGACCCGCCCTGGATATTGGTAATCCGGATAGTAAAACTGTGTTTCATAGCCATAGGGTACTCAATTACTCACTACTCGCCGGGTGATAGATTTACAGGTTGGTTTTGTTAAATATTGTATAACTTTTACAAATTACAACCCAATGCAAATATATATATATATAGGGGAGGGTTTAAACGAGAACGCTAAATATCGCGAGAACCGTGAGAACAAATAAAAAAACCACGAGAACTTGGTCAAAAACAATTCAAATTCAAAATTTCTTTTTACACTTATCATTATTATTCGAATACAATGTTAGAAATTAAATTTACACGTTTAAATTTACGCGAATTCGTAAATAAAGAAAATTTACACATGTGTAAGTTTGCCATTTACACATGTGTAAATCTGTTATGTTTACACATGTGTAAAAAAACTAAAAAGAGTGATTTTGAAAGAATAAATGAATTATTTGATGTTGTAAATTCTTTACTTGATGTTGTATCTTAATTACAATGAGGTTTGTATTAAAAAATTTGGTTTTGATTGGTTTTTTCATTCGTTCTCACGGTTCTCGTAATATTTAGCGTTCTCAAGATAACCCTCCCCTATATATATATATATATATATATAAACTAAAAAGTCAATGGATTAGTAGATTATTATGTATTTTTAGATAATTGGACCATGTATCACTTAATCCCATGCTTGTTTCATACCCATGAAAATTTTAAAAACTAATCTTATACCATGTCCCAACCGTGATATTTGTTCAAATGTTTCAAGATTCGCCGGGTTCGTTTGACATCCCTATCCATTGATTAAAGACGTTAATGAGACATAAATCTATCATATTATATAAAGTTATTTATAACAATGACATAAGACAAACAATTAGTGATTTAGTGGTTTGTCAAGAAGCCTAAGTCTTGTGTGATATTGATAGTATCACGACAATTGCAACCCTTTCTCCAAAAGATACCTAATCATATTTGGATTTTTTGATTGTTTCATTGACCAATGTGATGGAGAATGACTTCAAGGGTACCACTTTAATGATTTTGTGTCCCTCTTTAGTCGTAAAAGCATTCCTTAATGATATTTTTTTCAATTTATATTAATGATCTTTTTCAATTTATAAAAGTCCAGAATTTAAAGTGAAAAAAAAAACATGTACAAAGTTTCCACCTCACATTTAGAATTTTAATTATTTTTTACATGTAATTAACACGTCCACGCCAAATATATCGACAAAAACCGAATGTGTATTTTGAAAATGATTATCTACTTACTAAATGTGTGATTTAGTTACTTAGACCAAACGGCATGGATTCTTGAAGGGTGATTGTGGAGTGATGTGGCATGGTGGTCACTAGTGGAACACCACCCCTCTTACTAGTGATCGTGAGGGGCATGAAGATCTAAACGAAGACCACAAGAGGAAGTAGTTATTGTGAGGGGCATGAAGATCTCAACAAAGACCACGAGAAGAAGTAGTTGTTGGGCTGGGCCTGCAATGGTCTGTCTTTTTTTAATCAATCTAACCACTAGTGAACCACAATCATGGATAGTGGATGTGAGAGATGGTGGAAGGGGATGTTGACGTTGCGCTGAGGTGGAAGGTGGTAATGAGCCTCCACAGTCCACTGTTGAACCACCTCAGCGTCATGTCAGCATCCCGTTTCACCATCTTCATCCTTCACTATCAAAGAGTGTGGTTCACTTTCCCCACCACTATCTCCTCTTTTTTTATTTTTTAAATCAATTCACACACCCCTATCGATGGCTATATGCCTTTCTCGCTCCTTCGTAACGATCGTGGGATTCTTCATAGGCTTCACGGCCACTAGTGAGGGGGCGATGTTCCACTAATGGCTATGAATGCCACCTCAGCCCACACAATCCTTCCCCACTGTCATACCATATAGCCTTATGAGTTGCATAACAACAAGTAATTTTGTATATGCTCTTATTTTATTCTCTGTCGGTTATTTCTTTTAAATAATCAGCACTTATCAAACAATTGTTAACTCTAGTAAAAAATACTAGTTAGTTGCACACAAAAGGTTTTGTTGTACTAAGATAACACTTTGACATGGAGGATGATAGGGACACCACATAAGAGATCTATGTAGATATCAATGACCCACATTAAACACCATTAGAGAAACTTTTATTTTATTTTATTTTATTTTATTTTATTTTATAAAATTGAGCTAATCCTTCCTTTAAGTATATTCCATTTCTTGATTTCAACATCATTCTACCCAAAAAGAATAAGAATTTAGCCATCTTGTGAGGGAATTTATATAGCAACTAGACTTGCCTGAGTGCAATATATGTGGTGTTTGTGCACTCCCTTTTCACTATTTCAATATGGTCATGGAGATTGGAATATTTACTTTTTGAAATTTTGTATAAAATAAATATTGGAATGATCCTTGCACCAAAGGATAAATTGTGTATCTACAATTTCAAGTCTCATAGAACTATGATAACTTCCGACTTTAAACAGATACGAGAATACTCTAGTTGTGCAGTAAAACTGATAAATCTTGATTTTTGAAAGATTATCTTAAGACTTAAGCAATCCTCGATGATCGAATCTATTGACAAAAGTTAAAAGGATATCTCTTGGCCATAAAGAAGATAGGCTTATGAACCCTACTTTCTACAAGGAAATCATGCTTTTAAGTCTAAATCATTATATGTAAGTAGGGTCATAAAAGATAACAACCATTGGAAAGATCTTTACCAAGATAAAGGATAAAAGTAGAACTTGTTTGTGGTCCTCAAAATAAGGTGCTTTATGTTTTAGTAGAATTGGGATTAGGATTTGGATTCGGATTTGGCTAGCAAATACATGTCATAATTGTGTGCTAGCAAGCCATAAGGATCGAGTATCTTAAACAACACTTTGATTCCACATTAGATTTGTAGAATCCTAGAAATGATACTCAGATCACATGTAAGAACAATGGTTGTATAATCACAAACAAACAATTATCATGAACCGAATGAGTTTTTTTATTAGGTCATGTTCACTTTTGGTCTACTTTCAGTCATGTTCGTACAATTGAAGCAACACACTCCTAGTCGTTTTAAATAAAAGGATTGTTCATCCACATATCGAGTTATGTAGAACCAACGATCGCCATAGTAGGACCCAAGATTTGGACATAAAAGTTAATATTTCTACTCCTGATTAAAGATGCTTTAATCCAACAAGAATGACTCACCATCCACCTCAAATCCATGTCAATATACTTTTATTGTGAGGTGTTTGTTGTCGACGACCTAACAAAAACGACCAGTCACGTGTAGAGGACGTAGAGTTACATCGTTCATACATTAGGAGTATCTACATGGGCAAGATAAATGTAAAACGACTAAGACTATGATTCAAACAAATTGTTGTGACATTGAAAGGATAAACACAACTGGAGAAAAGCCGAATCGATGATTATGAGGTTTTTTTGTCCTTTTAATGTTGTTCTAAAGCAAAATTCCAAAGAACATGATGATCATAAGGTGCTAGACAACTATAATATTCACATTATAGATAACACCACAAAAAAAGAGAACAAACTCACCATGAAAACACAACTAAGAAAAAAACTACTCAAAACCAAACCAAAAAGAAATCAACCATTTCCAAAATCGCTACATACCATTAAAACATTCACTCATCCATGGGGATAATGCATTGCTGGTTGTATCTGAAAACTCATGCTTTGAGGCACACCATAAAGTTCACTTACACCGCCACCACCGGATCTAAACCCTATATTACCTCTATATTGAGAACCCATGAACACATTACCATTCATTTGGTTAAATGCCGCGGCTACACCGCCACCGCCACCACCACCACCACCATCATTGGGCTGATTCCATTGAACTTTACATTGCTCCGGTGATGTTCTTTTATTTTTCGGCAAAGGGGGTTGACTTTCGTCGACATTAACCGTTGTTATGTCATGAATGCTTGCTCTTCTTTTATCTTTCCCACCCGAAAGCTGCCGGATAAAATACTTTTGAGCATGACTTGCAACTTGTGTTGGTGTTCTTGTTACCACATAGTTTCTTGATATATTCCTCCAATCTCCCTTTCCATACTTCTTTAGCCCCAAAAGAAACAACCTATCATCAAATTCCACCATACCCATTTCAAATTACAATCAAATCCATCAAAAAATTGAACCAAAATTCAAAAAAATTTAAAAAAAAATCAAGAATTTCAAGAAAATCAAGAAAATTAAGAAAATCAAGAAACTAGACTTACTTATGCTCTTCTTCAGTCCAAGGAACACCCTTTTTCCTTTCTTGTTCAACAGGGCGGCCGGCGGCCACCACAGCCACCGGAGACAGGGTCCCACCGCCACCATACGGCGGAGATTTGCACTCATGACCATCCCCCCATTCTAAAGTAAAAGGACAAGTATTATTATTATTATTATTATTAATGTTATGATTATACCTATACTTTGGTGACAACCCTGCTTCAATACTACTCACATCATCTTCCAACTCCTTATACTGCCGCTTGACATCCGCCACCGTCTTCCCCGGAACCATCTCCGCCACCTTCTGCCACCGATCAGGGGTGTCTTTATCATACTTTGCTAAAGCATTTTCAAACAATTTGTTCTCAACAGGGGTCCAAATAGTGCTCTTTATAGGTAAACCCCCCTCCACCATCCAACTTCCTGAATCACACTTCATCCAAATTCAATTCTGAAACAGACCCAGATGTCAAAATCAAATCTTTAAGACACCCACTTTGTTAAAATCAAACAAAAGTGTTTCTTCAGAACTAGATTGATAAACATCAAGATTCAAGAACAAGAACAAGGAAACCAAAGATAAAACTGAATAGGATCTTGATTGCTAAAATTGGAAAGGGGGGGAGTCAGGAGTGTTTGACATATGGTTTAGGAAAGAGAATGATGAAAAATATTTCTAGTTTATGAATTATGTGGTGAGATTGTTGGGGTTTGTGAAGGAGAAAAAGGGTTAATTTGATGATGAAATTGAGGGGAAAAACTAAAAGCAAAGAGTATAAACCAGTCCTTCTCCAAGAAAATGAATCTAGAGATGGAGAAGGTGGTGAATTATGATTGGAGGAGATGGTGCTGTGGGCACTGCAATTTAAAAAGGAGTAGCCACTATTTTAATGTGCACTCTTTCCCCTTCTTAATTATTAGTTTTTTTTTTTTTTTTTTACTTTTTGTTCAACTTCTTGTTTATTGTTAGTCAAAAATTTTTAACATAACCATTAGCCTATGACATTTGTAATAGGGGTGCCTTATTCCCACATACCCTATATCTTATTTTCACATCCCCTATTGTATACGGGCCGTATACAATTATACGGCTCGTATAGAATGTTTTTTAATAGGAAAATGCACAGGGAATGTTTTTTTTTTTGTTTTATTATATACGGCCCGTATACAGTTATACGAGTCGTATACATGTGTATACGATTTGTAAAACGTATACGGCTCAATTGATTTATTTTTGTGGGTTTTTGATGTTACCAATGGTATACGGGCCGTATAACTATATACGGGCCGTATATATTGGCGTTTTTTCAAGTATCACGTTTTATTCCCGTAAAAACACAATCATTCTAGGGTTTCTAAACTCTTCATCACCTTTAACAATGTCGATAAACGTTGATCGGAACATGCCGCTTAAATCGGAGCACAGGTAGAGTAACGTTACCGATCAGTCCGTTGATGAAAACCTTAGCGATCGCAGAGATCTTCGTGTTGGTTATTTATCGATTCCGAGTAACTAGCAGAAGAACCTGACACAAACAAGTTCTCCACAGTTTGTTATTCAGATCTCTGTTCGGTCATCTTTCCAAACTACAACACACGATACTTTTAATAAGCTGTCATAGTTGTCAAATTCGATTTCAACAAATCTTTTCATTTTCCTTCAATTTCTAAAACATTCTCTGTTACATGAAGACGTGTCGGGTTCTTCTGCTAGTGGTACTTTACTGAAGTATTGAAGATTGAATGTGCAAACCCAACCGTTTTTTACTACGGAAACGATGGCTATGCGAAATACAAACCGCAACCGTTTTTTACTACGGAAATGGTGGCTATGCGAAATACAAACCGCAATCTTTTGTGACTATGGGAAACACAAGTTTTCTTTTTGAGCTTGATGGATGTCCGTTATCTCAGTTGAGGCGGGCATTGTTTAAATCTGAATATAACTAGATGTTACGTGTATCAGCGTTGTTTATCACCCTGTGTGAGCATTGGAAACCCGACAAACAGTCTTGACAACTGTGACATTTTATCTATCTATGTGTGTCACATCCATCCTGTTATAGCAATCGATATGATTAATTTTTACAGATTTTTTACTAATTAGCGTTGTTAACTACCAAAAGAATGCATACATAAATAGTTCTAGTGGACGAAGCAAAGAGACCGTTGTGTATCTGAATCAGGTTCTCAAACAAACACTACCAAAGATGGGTTGGTGATAAATACCGGAGCTGTTATCTCGGTTGTTCAGTACTTTCGTGATAATAAAACAAGCAGGCATTGATTTTGCCAAGATTGAAGGAAAGAATCTGGCCATAAACGTTGTGGATTCTCAGCGTTAAGTTTCTGAACCAACCGAAATCCACAAATTCCAACAGTTTCTTCATAGATTCCGTCCGGTTTCCAAACTCTTTCACACAAAGTTAATATTCACTGTGGTGGATGCAAGCATAAAGTTAGAAAAATACTCAACAAGATTGAAGGGTACACAACTGAAGGTTCAGTGCACGAACAGTTTCTTACGAACGATATGTATCAACAACTTGTGAGTGGGAATATGGCTATGAAGAATAGTATGGATAAACAATCACCGGTACGGGTTTTTCTGCTAGTTATTCGGAATGTTTCGAATCATCACAGAAGACGTGTCAGGTTCTTCTGCTAGTAGTATGAGTCTGAGTCCATTGTGGTTCGTGAATGTTTCGAATCATCACAGAAGACGTGTCGGGTTCTTCTGCTAGTAGTATGATCCAAAAATTCCGTTGTTTAAATCAGAATCAGGTTCTCAAGACAAGGATCGTTCTAATAGATTAAAGAGAATAATCCCTTTTTTACCATTTCTTACCCATAGTATACGAGCCGTATAATAATATACGGCCGTATAAACCGTATACGACTCGTATACATATGGTAAAAAATGGTAAAAACCTCTTTAATCTATTAGAACGATCCAATAAACGAAGAACAAAGCCTATTTTCAAAACGCAGGTTCATACAGTGCTGTAATAGGTTGTGGTTCAACCAAAATGACATCTAGCATTACTAACGGTTCAAGTAAGTGTCTAAAATTTTGAAAATTAAGGTTTACCTTGTTAGTTTCTCAAACACTACTAAACATCTGCTTTCTGAATCTGAATCAGAATGTTTCCTTTTTTTAGTTGCTTCTCTTGTTAAGTTTCTGAACCAACCGAAATCCACAAATTCTGTCACTTTGTGTATTGACGAAGCTGACAAACACATTGTTATTTTCTCAAAATGTGCAAACTTGAAGAATCTCACATTAAAGGAGTTTGCAACAACGGGATCAGATGGTTTGAGTGTCTTTCATCCTCGTTTGGCTAATCTCACACTTGAAAATGACAACTTTGTGAGGGCCGTATATTGTTATTTCTGTTGTTCAGTACTTCCGAGATCTGACCCAACCGAAATCCACAATTCTTTTACTCATAAACCCTTGAATCCCAACGGTTCATTTGTAACCGTAAGGATGATGTAAATTTGTACGTAAAGATCTCTACACAAACTCTTCTACATCTTTTAACCAGTTGTCCATCACTTAAGACCTTGAAAGATTTGTTGAAATCGAAGCATTCACGAACCACAATGGACTCAGACTCATGTTCAAGTAAGTGTCTAAAAATCTGAAAATTCAGGTTTACCTTGTTAATTTCTCAAAACAAAGTCTCGTTTCTTCATCTTCATCTTCAAGAACAATGATGAACAGATGATGTCAGATAATACTTCATTTGTCGAGAAACCATTATCTTGTGATACATGAACGTTGTATTCTTGTCTTTCAGAAGAGTTTGTATTGAACCAAGAATACTTCAAACATTCTATACCTTGCAACGTATACAGGTGCAAGAGAATGGCGAGTTATTTTCAGTTATTTCTGTTGATCCACAAATTCCATTGTTTAAACCAGAATCAGGTTCTCAAGACAAGGATTGTTCTAATAGATTAAAGAGAATAAACCATTTTTTACCATTTTTTACCCTTAGTATACGAGCCGTATCAGAATATACGGCCCGTATACAGTCATCGTATACATTGTATACGATCGGTAAATTAGTTTTTTACCGAGAGTATACGGCCGTATAAACGGTATACGGCCCGTATACATATGGTAAAAAATTTCTTTCTTTCCTTTTTTTAGTTGCTTTTCTTGTTAAGTTTCTGAACCAACCGAAATCCACAAGGGTTGTATCGGAATCAGGCGTTGGAAGGATTGTAGTAGCAGGACATTGGTACCACTGTGAAAATTGCATCAGGAGGGGAGAGAGTCTGATACAATAAGGATGTTGGGAATTAAACGCATGTACGTGACAAAATAAGGATGTTCGCATAAACATATATTCGTTTCATAACCTCCTCCTATAAATCAACCACAACTGACAAAGAGCCTGTATTAGAAGCCATCCTATGTCTTTTACCAACCGAAGAGGCAGCTGACAAAGAGCCTGTATTAGAAGCCATCCTATGTCTTTTACCAACCGAAGAGGCAGCAGAAGACGTGTCGGGTTCTTCCAACATTCACGAACCACAATGGACTCAGACTCATACTACTCACCCTCCCCTGAGGAAAAGTTTTCTGACCCAACCGAAATCCACAAATTCTGTCACTTTGTGTATTGACGAAGCTGACCCCACATTGGTATTTTCTCAAAATGTGCAAACTTGAAGAATCTCACATTAAAGGAGTTTGCAACAACGGGATCAGATAGTTTGAGTATCTTTCATCCTCGTTTGGCTAATCTCACACTTGATAGGGAAAAACATCAACAACCATTTGTTACTTGTTGATGTTTTATTTTTTTCTACTTTTAGAAAGTTTTGAGCACCTCACAACTCTAAAATACTTGAAAAATCAAATTTTCGTTCCATACGGGCCGTATAACAGTATACGGCCCGTATACACGTTCGTATACATTGTATACGACCAGGCAAACTTATTTACACATGGTGTATACGGGCCGTATACTTTTATACGGCCCGTATGGAATAAAAAAACTGACAAAGTCTGCTGGCACAGACTTTGTCAGTTGTTTTTATTCCATACGGGCCGTATAACAGTATACGGCCCGTATACACCATGTGTAAATAAGTTTTCCCATGTGTTAGTTAATATTAGGACCCTTGTAATATGGTTTTTAAATGAGTTTACGTGTTAAACAACCTGCAAATTTGGTAGTTAGGGTAAACAGAGTGGATACAGGGAGTGTTGGATGTTTCTAGCTTTCCCGAGGACGCTGACAGGGTGTTTTGGGATAGACTCCGTCCATTCTTAGATAATAAGTTATTGAATTAAACTTATATATAAGTTTTAAATGATTAACGTCTCAGCTCATTTAAAATTCAAGCCAGTTTAGAACCAACACATATATTTAACTTTATATTAGGCGCATGACATGTTAGAAGTTACCGGTCCTGATTAGAAGAGCATTATCAAAATAATTATTATGACTTTTGCTAGTTTTAAGAAATAGAATAGACACAGGGCCGTCTCCGAAAATATGAAAAATAATTTGGGCCCTGTGCGAAATAAAAAATCGGGCCCGACCCACCCTATTAAAACGAATATCGGTACCGATTTTGATAATATGGATATCGGTATCGATGTTGTTCGGTCAAAACCATACTCTATTTTGAATACAACTATGTTTTCAACAAAATTTACGCCTTCTTCCTATTAATTAGTTATCATATTCTCAAGTATCTTTTTCTTTTAAACCTGTACTCATTTTCAATCCTTTTACAGATAATCGATGTTAATGAAAATATACTAATGATATTTTTATTAGACTGGAAGGTATGGGGGCCGGCTTAGGCCCGGCGCCGCATCCCCACACCCCCCCCCCCCCATAGGGACGTCGCGTCCTCTCCGGCTCCCACACGACGTGTACGACGGGCCTCTCCTCCACACACATAACTATACATACACATATATATATATATTAGCCCCATCCTCCACCCCTTTGGTCCATCCCCTTTAGACCCATCCTCACGTGGCGAGTGACGTAGCGGCCCATCCTCTGTCACCATACCTTCCAGTGTTAGAGTTAGAGTTTAATGTGCTGTGCTTTATTAACTTATGATTTTATCTTCCATGTTTTAACATTAACCAATAAAATAAAATATGAAAGGGCTATGAGCCTATGATGGAAATTAAAATGAATGACTTGCAGAACTGGACATGGGCATTAATTGAGAAATAAAGAAAGACATATATAGTAACCAGCAGCCAGCATTAATTAAGAAAGGATTCATTGAATTGTAAAAAAGGGAAAAATAACGGAACAAGCAGCCTCGAACTCAGGACTATCTCCTTAAAAACAAGGTTATCAACCACTGGTCTGTGAGGTCATATGGTATCTCAATTTAATGTAGAATATAAATAATATACATTTATAATATAAAAAAAATATAAAAATTTTATGGGCCTTTTTACGTTTTTGGCCCTGAGCCGGCGCCCACCCGGCACTTGCTCATGGCCGGCCCTGAATAGACAGGGTCGGCCCTGAGAATTCATATACTCTGTTCGAGCTCGAAAAAAACGTGCCCTTAGGCCTTAACGAAACTGGGTATTGGGCTCACTAAAGGTCTAAACCTAATGCCAGTGGGTCTATGTTGGTGTTTGTATGGATATACTCTATTAATTTATTTATTTTTACATATACATATCGGAGTTTTTTTAAAATAATGTGCCTTCAAAATACCTGGCCCGTCGTCCTCCCCACCCACCTTCAGGGCCGGCCATGAGAATAGACGATTGAATCTCAACACTTAGGGTATGTTTGGTATGGAGCTTTTAAGAGCTTCTAGCTTTAAGCTTTTAAGAAAAAACTCATACTCAATAAAAAGTCTTGTTTGGTTGAAGGAGCTTTAAGCTTTTAGGTTAGAAGCTTGAAGCTTTTGGTTGAACGCTACTACTAGTAGCGTTTAGAATGAGCTACAAGCTTTTAGGGAAAAAATGACTATTTTAACCACTAAAAATAAGGGACTTTTTAATGACCCAACTTTCTAAATTTTAGTTATGTCCATTTTGGTCATTTTATACATTTATTAAAAGCTCCAGCTACTCTACCAAACACCAAATATATCTAAAAACCTACAGCTACTAGCTAGCAGCTTCCAGCTACCAGCTAATTTTGCCAAACATACCCTAATTAACATAAATTTGTTATCAGTCACTAAAGTTCTTTGCGACCAACTTTGATCGTCACAAATCACACCGTCACTAATCCAATGTGCGTCCAATTTTTGCAAACGTTAAAAAACGACTATAATTTCCGTACTTATTTGCAACCATAATTCCAGTCTTTAATTTGCGATTGGTTCTGGTTACCATGGTTTCTGAACGTATTTAAGTTCATACTTTTTTTAAACCAACGTGGCTAGTTTTTTTACGAGAAAATTTCATAGAATAGTAACAAAGTTTTAAAAGTGTTATAATTAGGTCACTGGTGTCATTTTTATCTCAACTAGATAACTTAACATTCAAATCGAGCCATGTCTTTTTTTCCACGTGTCAAGAAAAAAATGGAGCACAAGATGCTGGGGTCGAATTATTTTAATATATGAAATTATATTTATTAAAAATAAAAACCATTTAATTACATTAAAAATTAAAAATACAAGTTACAATCCACGTCATCACTCGACGTTAGCATCAAATAAAAAAGAAAAAAGAAACAAAAATCCACATCACCACGGTTACCTGTGAAATTGATGAAAAAACCCTTAATTTTAATGAAAAATAAATGTTGAGTGACCTGATTAAAACACTTTTGAAACTTGAGTGACCTAATTGGAACACTTTTGAAACGTGGTTACTATTCTACAAAGTTACCCCTTTTTTTACCGCTTTTAAATTTTCAATCTTAAATTTTTCTTTAAAAAATGGATTGTTAATAAATTTTAGTTTATTTAATTTCAATTTTTTTTTCTAAAATATCACGGCATTTTTGTGAAGGCTATTTTTTATAACGTTGATTTTTGAGTTAAACATAGTTAATCCCTGTGGTTTGCACAAAATAACATACTTAGGTACTAATAGTTTAAAATCACCTTCTATTGTATTAACTTTTCATTTTGTAACGTTTGGAGGTATTAACATAGTTAGTCCCTGTGGTTTGCACAAAATAACATACTTAGGTACTAATAGAATATGATTTTAAACCTACAAATAACACTAATACCTCCAAACGTTACAAAATGAAAAGTTAATACCCTAGAATGTGATTGTTTGTAAATGCTATTTTTTTAAACTTTGATTTATTTTTGTAAAATTTTGTGACCAGTATTCGCCAACTACTTACAATTAAATTTTATTTATTTGTTTTTCTAAAATATTGTGTTTGAGACCGCTATTTTAATGTCAATTAATCATGATCACTGTTCGAAACTTTTATAACAAATCTTGCAATCTAACTACGACCAAGCTAGAGTTGTCGTAAAGTTAGCTACTGGTTTGGGATCGATTGATTGCGTTATTTGCATTCACTATATCTTCATGTATATTTTGACATTGATCACAACTCGGTCAGAAGTCAGAACTTGTGATTGTACTTTAATTAATTAATTAACTAATAGTATTTATTTGTTTAAAAACATTTTTTTTATGAGTTTCAGTAATCATTGAATTTATACCATTTACTTGACTATTAAAACATAATATAATATTTATTAACTTTGTTTAATAAAGGAGATGTTGACTACAAAATAAAATACTATATAAAAGGTGGAATATTGTTGAGTGTGCGTATAAACATAAGTGACATGCAAATTAGGAAAGAAGGCATAATAACACATATTCTGGTCAATGAGCTTCACTATAATATATGCATACATATCCACAATGTTTCTCTTTGAAAAGTTAATGACGAGGGAATTAAATAAAATAAACGTCTCAAGTGTTCAAAGAGAGCAAATTATGTAATATTTCTATTTTTGTGTTAACTTAATTTAAAGGTTAAAAGAGAGCAAATATAAATTAAAGTAGTTAGCTAAGCCTGCTATGATTAACTAGTCCAATTTATTAGCTAACAAGTGTAACTATTAGCCTGATTTTGTTTTATAGCTATCCACCACCCAAAGCATTTGCATAACTTTTGTATATGTCCAATTTTGTGGCTCATGATTAGCATAATTTTTGTATATGGACAATTTTGTGACTCATGTACCGATGTTAGCAAATTTGTAGTAGTAGACGAAAAAGTAAAAAGACATGAAACCTTAAATTGCGTTAGTAAAATGTAGCTTACGTCGTAACTATGAAATGTGATTGCTAGAATATGTAAAAGATGTGAAAAACCAAAAACACAACACCCGCTAGCCACCACAATTCCACAGATAAACAAGTAATGTAATTTAGCACTTCACGGTGATTTGGCTTAAGACCTTAATGTCTAGGTCTTATACTTCTATACTTGTGAACTATTGAAGTTTGGTTTAGAACTTTAGGGTTTAGTTTTCATGTTAATAAACCAGATTACCAAAATTATACTTTTGAACTTGTTAATTGGTAAAATTGTGAATTGTATGATCGCATATTCCTTTTTGCTCCTAATTAATTGTTGTTTGTTGAAAATTAACTAGATATAAACTTCTTTTTTTGTTTCTAATCCCTAACATACAATATCTAATCTATTAAATTCGTATAAAATGATAAATTTACCCTTGTATACTTAATAGAACATCTCTTAGACCCCCTTGTCTATCTTACTTGTGGCCCACCTAATGGCAAACAAAGTCAAAGAATGAAACTTTCCTGATGGTAACATTCATATGCTATGGCAAAGAACGAAAATTTCTAAAATCTAAAGTTGTTTCTTCTTCCTACATGATTATTAAACTGATAACAATGTTGTTCCGAATGTAGTGGTGTAATTGGTTGCATTAATCATCGGATTTGCTTTTATCTAGACACTTACAATTGCACCAACTATTTACAACAATTAATCCGACAACATCACCTCCTTCGCATGTTTTCGTCGTATCTACTTCTGTCACACCCCGACCACGTAAAACAACAAAACGTGGCGGAAACGTCGGGGAGTGTTGTAACAAAATCATTGTTTCATAACACATGGAAATTTAAATATTGTTTTATTGATTAAAAGAGTTACAATGTCTTGACAATCAAAGAAATATAACATAAATAACTAGTCTTGCATCTTTTATTGTCACTAAGGCCCAAGTCCGCCTAAGTGTATCTCGATAAGTCATACGCATCAACTCCTGAAAACACATGTGAAAATAGGTACGTCAGCATAAAAATGCCTGTGAGATACATAGGTTTTGTGAAAAATAGGATTCATGACTTGTAAGTTTAAGAAAATGTTTAATAAAGTTTAGTCATGAACCTTGTAAATTGATTTGTTTTGTAAATCGTTTGAAAACAATAAGTTCAGATGATATGTATAAATAAGAGAATAATGTATGGTTAAATGAATAACCATGTAAAATGAGTTTGTATAAGATAAGTTGTTTGTAAAACAATGTCTTATGAAAAGTATGTTATTTGTATAAAATGTTATATGTCTCAAATTGAAATGATTCAAATAACGCTACGATATGTAATACCATACAAACACTTATATATAGGAAGTACCAGCGGCGTATCCACCATGTTTGTATCATATTACACACGCCTCGTTACTTAAATCACTTACTCAAACCAAACCATCAAGATGTAATGTTTAACAATTGTAGAAATGTTTAGGTATAGTCAAATGTCTATTGTCAAATGGTTCACATGGTTCAATAGTTACAAATGGTTCACGTAATGTAATATAATGTGTTCATATGCTGGATGAGCATATGCAACAAAATGTAATGTAAAACAATGTACTAAGTATGCACACAATGGACATACATAGCATGAAATGTAATGTAAAACGATGTACTAAGTATGCACACAATGGACATACATAGCATGAAATGTAATGTAAAACAATGTACTAAGTATGCACACAATGGACATACATAGCATGAAATGTAATGTAAAACAATGTACTAATAGTGTACTAATTAACATAGCAAGTAAATGATATGAAAACATGGAAAAGCATGAAAGTAACAAGTAGGCACATGTGTTTCACCCCAAAATGTTTGTAAAACAGTAAAAGAGGGGTCTATGTACTCACTTGAGATTGCTCAATAGACTTTAGATATCCACCAAGCAAAGCTAGAAGGTCACGAATATCAAACGGCACCTAATATAGGTAACTACATTAATAACCGGACCTATATCGGAGGATCGGATAGAATGAGGGCTCATAAACCAAATGAGTATGGGAACTCATGTAATATGTTTTAACAAAGCCTACATACTAAAATGAAACCTAACCTAAGTGCTTACGACCCAATACGACTCGTTTAGGTAGCTTATGCTACTTTAACGCGTCGTTCGCGTGAAACCCGTTCGGAACGCCTCACTAGTCCTATGACAAGTAAAATATGCCTTAACATGTCTAATATTGTTGCCGAACCAGTTTAGATGTCAAAAGTTATGTTACATATGCTTAAAATGAATTTTGGCGTAAAAAGGGCATTTTGGTCATTTACCTAAGGCATATAAACTACCTATCATACAACTAACTAAACGCCGTGACCATAAGGTATAACCTCGGAAGGTTATTCCCTATATACTATGGTCACCTAATGTGTTCGGTCGGATCCTAATGATCGACCAAACGGGTCGGGTTCGAAAGTATAAGCGATTGTTTAGATCGCTTACCTTTACGACCTTAGACAAGCATAAAACTAAAAGTGACGAGCTAAGCATGTTAAAACATGCTTAACTAAGTTAGAAAACAAGTTTGGTATCAAAACAAACGGTTTTGATACCTATAAGTAGTTTGGTTACAAAATAAGCAATTACACGCATTTTGGCCGAAACTACGACTCGTCACTGAGCCTATATAACGTGGTAATCAGTAGGTATAGTCACTAGGGACTATAACCATCGTGATTACACTCACGTTATGAAGTTCAAACGAACTTCGCGTTGACCATAAACTGGTCAATGCAGAAAGTCAAACAAAGTTTGATTTTAACGCTAAAACGAATGAAAAGAACGAAAGAACACTTACAAAGGGTCCCCGCAAGATTGATAATCCAAGTATTCTCAGGTATGAGGTGATGAAACACCCCAACTTAGAGAATTCTCAGATTTCAAGTGGGTTTTGCAAATGAATCAAAGGGGTATTTATAGGATTTGGACCACCGTTAGGATCGTTCCTCGAATACCGTGCTTTGATCTTGTCTCTACACTTGTTGCAACCTTGTGGTAACTCAAAATGGCCCCCCAACATCAAGGAAGGGCAAGTGGAATTGGGTTTGGAGTGCATAAGAGCTGTTAACAGCTGTTAAAACAGCTTTTGCTGTTCTGAAGGGGCCTCGCGTGACGCCTAGGGGGCTAGGTGTCACGCCTAGGTCCTTCTGATCAGCAAACAGTTTCCAAAGTTTCCATTTCAGTCCCCGTTGTGTATTAAGGCCATTTCCGACATGTTTAAGGCTCGTTAAGTCAACTTTAAGGCCCTAAAATGATGCCTAAACATTGTGGACATGAAACATGCTCAAAAATATCCCGGATGTCGGTTCGTTTGGTCGTACGATCGCGATGTTCGCTTAATTACGACGACATGCGCATAAGGGCGAAAAACGATCCAAATTGTGTGACGAATGGATTTTTCTTATGCCAAACACTAAAATAAAATATTTTAGTGCTTACATAAATTTTTGGATGTCCGGATGTATTCAGAACGTAAGTTATGCGCGAAAGTGCAAACTTATGCACTTTTTGACGCTTTTAGTCCCTGAATGACCCAAAAGTTTATTTTAGCACACCGAACCCCTCAAAGCCTATTTCTAAGCTATGCAAAGGATATTTAAGGTGTGTTTAACTTATGGTCATGTTCCGGAATGTCTGTTCCAGTATGAATCGTCATACTTTCGCAGTTTGTCAAGTTTAGTCCCTGTAGACAATTAAACTTGATTTTACCATACCAAAGCCTTCAAAACTTATTTCTAAGTTATGTAAAGGTTATTTAAGGTATGTTAAGCCTATTTCACTATTCCAGAGTGTTCGTTGTATTAAAATGGTTATATTTACGCATCAGTGCGCGTATAACCTTCCAGAAAGCGATTTAGAGCTTGTAATCAAACAAGAATTGATATGTGCAAAAGACACACATAATTATACAGATCCCAAGTATGAAATACAATATTTCATTGGCTTGGTATTTGTTTGATGGTCGCAGTGACCCAGGTGTCACAGTCTCCCCTACTTTAGGAAATTTCATCCCGAAATTTATTCGTAGGGCTCTGTCTATGACTTTGTGTTTATAACCATCTAAGATAAGCAAGGCATAATCCTATCATCTCCTTAACGGACATTCTTCAGAAACGAAAATGAACAAACGGAGTCATTTTCCTCAACAAGTATTCTTCAAAAGCGGGAATGAAGGAATAAACAAACGGGGATTCATTTCCTCAACGGCCAATCTGTAGAAAAGAAAATGAACAGACGGAGTCATTTTCAACGGTTGCTTCCTCAGAAACGGAAATGAAAAGGATAATCAAACGGATATTCATTTCCTCAACGGACAATCTTCAGAAACGAAAATGAACAAACGGAGTCATTTTCAACATGTGCTTCCTCATAAATGGAAATGAAAAGGAAAAATCAAACGGATATTCATTTCCTCAACGGACAATCTTCAGAAATGAAAATGAACAAACGGAGTCATTTTCAACGGGTGCTTCCTCAGAAATGGAAATGAAAAGGATAATCAAACGGATATTCATTTCCTCAACGGACAATCTTCAGAAAGGAAAATGAACAAACGGAGTCATTTTCAACGGGTGCTTCCTCAGAAATGGAAATGAAAAGGAAAATTAAACGGATATTCATTTCCTCAACGGACAATCTTCAGAAACGAAAATGAACAAACGGAGTCATTTTAAAAGGGTGCTTCCTCAGAAATGGAAATGAAAAGGATAATCAAACGGATATTCATTTCCTCAACGGACAATCTTCAGAAACGAAAATGAACAAACGGAGTCATTTTCAATGGGTGCTTCCTCAGAAATGGAAATGAAAAGGATAATCAAACGGATATTCATTTCCTCAACGGACAATCTTCAGAAACGAAAATGAACAAACGGAGTCATTTTCAACGGGTGCTTCCTCAGAAATGGAAATGAAAAGGATAATCAAACGGATATTCATTTCCTCAACGGACAATCTTCAGAAACGAAAATGAACAAACGGAGTCATTTTCAATGGGTGCTTCCTCAGAAATGGAAATGAAAAGGATAATCAAACGGATATTCATTTCCTCAACGGACAATCTTCAGAAACGAAAATGAACAAACGGAGTCATTTTCAACGGGTGCTTCCTCAGAAATGGAAATGAAAAGGATAATCAAACGGATATTCATTTCCTCAACGGACAATCTTCAGAAACGAAAATGAACAAACAAAGTCATTTTCAACGGGTGCTTCCTCAGACATGGAAATGAATAGAGTTAACTTCTAGGCACATGCCAAAACTTGCTGTGGTTTCTGTGCACTAAATTCCATAATTATGTATGCATCCATAATTACGTAATTCCTTGCACAGTCCGCACAGTTTGTCTTGTAATGTTTAGGGGAAGAAAATCAAACCTGTGATGAGGGTGACTAGACTACCATAGGGTCCTTTTAATTAGATCGACAGATGATCTTTTTAATTAGGCCACCAAGGAGTCCTTTCAGCTATATCATCACATGATGTTCCTAACCAGATTTTTGGATCAATCTGTCTAACTAGACCACTCAAGGGGTCTAATTATGGAGTAGTACTTTATAATCCAAGGGACTTAACTACAACGTAGAAGTCCATTTAAGGATTTTAGATAGTACCTTTGGGTATCCTACTATGAACCCCTTATACGCATGATATGAAAGATTCTATGAGGATTTGGATAACAAAAACTTAGATTACACCAAAAACATAAAAGGGAACACATGAGCACATAATCACATAATTGTTTAACTCGGTTATTAATTTGTTATTAACTTGTTAGTGATTGAATATGGATATTTAAGGTACACCAGGAAACCAGTCGCTGGACTTCAATGTCCTCTGGGATCTATCTGAAAAGATAGGATGATCTCCCAAAAATTCGATTTTGTTTTCAAAGAAACGTAATATTCGAATTAAGGAACACAACAATTTTAGGATTTACGGAAATATCCTTAGGTACCCTTATTAAGGATTTATAGTGGTACTTTGGGTATTCGTCTCGTGTTGTAACTTGCGCCTTGTACTTCGTTTCCTTAGAATAAATGGGTACTTAGGAATTTCGTGGAAAACGCAAGAGATCATAAGATGGAAAAAAATTTTTGGGGGTAGTTTGCTTTTCAAGGAATACGATTCCTTGCTTGTCGGTATTGTAGGGGATATGTTCTTTATACATACAACCACATAAATACATTGCAATGTAAATAAAAGATTTATTTATGAACAATGATAACAACTGTTTCATGGACCTTGACAACAAAAGAAAATAATACATAAGACGTGATTATTTCTAAACGATGTTGTCTTCTGGTCGGTCAGATGCTCATCCCTGTGCTGGATTTGCATTAGCAAGCTTTGGGCAATTTCTTCGGAAATGACCCATCTCGCCACAGTTGAAACAAGAACCTGGTAGGAAACGACCTAGAGTGGGATTGTTGCCAGCTTGGTGTGGTGCAGCTACAGCTGGGCAGACTCTTGCTGTATGGCCTATAAGTCCACAAGTTTGGTATTTGCGGCACTTTACATTGGCATGATGATGGAGGCTACATTGGTTGCACAAGGGTGCAGTTCCATTGTATGGCTTCCTAGCAGGGGGTTGAGCAGGTTGGTTGGGGACGGCTTGATCATTGTGAGTAACCATGGCGAAGTTCTGAGAAGCCTTTCGCTTCTTTGACTTCTTAGGGGATCCAGTCTGTTCATCCATGGTCTTTGATTCCTCGATTGGTTTCTTGTCACTTTTTCGAAAAAGTTTACCTTTCTTGATTTGAGATTCAGTCAAGGTTGCAGATAGCTCAATGGCCTGTCTAACTGTAGTGGGTTTACTACCAGTTATAATGTCTTGTACTGAGTCAGGGAGACCATCAATGTATTTTCCGATTACCTTATCCAAAGGCGTAACCATATTCGGGCATAACAAACTTAACTCCTCATAACGATCCGTGTAGGCTCGATGCTCACCGCTATCTTGCTTAAGATCGTCGAACTCCCTTTCCAAGGCCATGATCTCGTGACGAGGACAGAATTACTTCATCATCAGAGCTCGAAGCTCTTGCCACGTTTGAGCCAGTGCCACATCGGCACCCCTATCTCTCATCACACCATTCCACCATGTCAAAGCTCGTTTCTCAAAGACACTAGATGTGAATTCTACCTTTCGCTCATTTGGACATTGAACATGTCTGAAGGTGCTCTCTAGACTCTCAAACCATTGCAGAAGTGCAGTCGCTCCTTGAGACCCAGAAAACTTTGATGGCTTAGCCGAGTTGAACGTCTTGAAGTTGCAGGGGGTATTATTGTTGTTGAGGGCTTGGTTACATTGGGCAACGATGTTCGGGATTGTAGCAGTTATTTGCTGTGTAATGACAGCTGCTAGCTCTTCAATAGATACCGGATTTTCGCGTCGTGGAGGCATTCTAAAAGGGGAAACAAGAGAGAAAACAAATGAAATGGCATTGGGTAAGAATAGGATGTTACAATTACCGACCAAAATCATGGGTGACGGTCATTTGTTTGAACCACGAAGCAAACAAACGACACACAAAGGCTGAATCAAAGCAATTGGATCCTCATAATGTATCGCGAAGACATGCTCGCCTATAAGTGGATACTCACCCCAAGAGTTCCCAGGTAAGAGTGACTGGTCCGATTATGTGGATTTGTACGAACACTCTAGCCTTAGACAGAAAACTCAGGGTACAGGCATTCACTCTTCCAGTTTGCACGTGTTCACACTATTTAGGACCCAAAACTTTGACGAGATTTTGAAAACTCAAAGGGGTTCAAAACCTTATAACAGAGGGTTCAAAACCTTACAATAGAGGGTTCAAAACCTAGTAATCAATCATCCTAGAACAGATGATTAATTTTCAAAGCGGTTTTGAAATTTATGTTCTTGTTGTGGTCGTCGCCTAAGGATAGGTGACGGTATTGTTTTATGACTAAACGCAAGTAAACACGCGTTAGGGTCCTAAGAAGGTTATAGACTAGGTCAAAGCATTACTAATAACCTAATTCCCTATAACCACGAGCTCTGATACCAACTTTTCTGTCACACCCCGACCACATAAAACAACAAAACGTGGCGGAAACGTCAGGGAGTGTTGTAACAGAATCATTGTTTCATAACACATGGAAATTTAAATATTGTTTTATTGATTAAAAGAGTTACAATGTCTTGACAATCAAAGAAATATAACATAAATAACTAGTCTTGCATCTTTTATTGTCACTAAGGCCCAAGTCCGCCTAAGTGTATCTCGATAAGTCCTACGCATCAACTCCTGAAAACACATGTGAAAATAGGTACGTCAGCATAAAAATGCCTGTGAGATACATAGGTTTTGTGAAAAATAGGATTCATGACTTGTAAGTTTAAGAAAATGTTTAATAAAGTTTAGTCATGAACCTTGTAAATTGATTTGTTTTGTAAATCGTTTGAAAACAATAAGTTCAGATGATATGTATAAATAAGAGAATAATGTATGGTTAAATGAATAACCATGTAAAATGAGTTTGTATAAGATAAGTTGTTTGTAAAACAATGTCTTATGAAAAGTATGTTATTTGTATAAAATGTTATATGTCTCAAATTGAAATGATTCAAATAACGCTACGATATGTAATACCATACAAACACTTATATATAGGAAGTACCAGCGGCGTATCCACCATGCTTGTATCATATTACACACGCCTCGTTACTTAAATCACTTACTCAAACCAAACCATCAAGATGTAATGTTTAACAATTGTAGAAATGTTTAGGTATAGTCAAATGTCTATTGTCAAATGGTTCACATGGTTCAATAGTTACAAATGGTTCACGTAATGTAATATAATGTGTTCATATGCTGGATGAGCATATGCAACAACATGTAATGTAAAACAATGTACTAAGTATGCACACAAAGGACATACATAGCATGAAATGTAATGTAAAACAATGTACTAAGTATGCACACAATGGACATACATAGCATGAAATGTAATGTAAAACGATGTACTAAGTATGCACACAATGGACATACATAGCATGAAATGTAATGTAAAACAATGTACTAAGTATGCACACAATGGACATACATAGCATGAAATGTAATGTAAAACAATGTACTAATAGTGTACTAATGAACATAGCAAGTATATGATATGAAAACATGGAAAAGCATGAAAGTAACAAGTAGGCACATGTGTTTCACCCCAAAATGTTTGTAAAACAGTAAAAGAGGGGTCTATGTACTCACTTGAGATTGCTCAATAGACTTTAGATATCCACCAAGCAAAGCTAGAAGGTCACGAATATCAAACGACACCTAATATAGGTAACTACATTAATAACCGGACCTATATCGGAGGATCGGATAGAATGAGGGCTCGTAAACCAAATGAGTATGGGAACTCATGTAATATGGTTTAACAAAGCCTACATACTAAAATGAAACCTAACCTAAGTGCTTACGACCCAATACGACTCGTTTAGGTAGCTTATGCTACTTTAACGCGTCGTTCGCGTGAAACGCGTTCGGAACGCCTAACTAGTCCTATGACAAGTAAAATATGCCTTAACATGTCTAATATTGTTGCCGAATCAGTTTAGATGTCAAAAGTTATGTTACATATGCTTAAAATGAATTTTGGCGTAAAAAGGGCATTTTGGTCATTTACCTAAGGCATATAAACTACCTATCATACAACTAACTAAACGCCGTGACCATAAGGTATAACCTCGGAAGGTTATTCCCTATATACTATGGTCACCTAATGTGTTCGGTCGGATCCTAATGATCGACCAAACGGGTCGGGTTTGAAAGTATAAGCGATTGTTTTGATCGCTTACCTTTACGACCCTAGACAAGCATAAAACTAAAAGTGACGAGCTAAGCATGTTAAAACATGCTTAACTAAGTTAGAAAACAAGTTTGGTATCAAAACAAACGGTTTTGATACCTATAAGTAGTTTGGTTACAAAATACGCAATTACACGCATTTTGGCCGAAACTACGACTCGTCACTGAGCCTAGATAACGTGGTAATCAGTAGGTATAGTCACTAGGGACTATAACCATCGTGATTACACTCACGTTATGAAGTTTAAACGAACTTCGCGTTGACCATAAACTGGTCAATGCAGAAAGTCAAACAAAGTTTGACTTTAACGCTAAAACGAATGAAAAGAACGAAAGAACACTTACAAAGGGTCCCCGCAAGATTGATAATCCAAGTATTCTCAGGTATAAGGTGATGAAACACCCCAACTTAAAGAATTCTCAGATTTCAAGTGGGTTTTGCAAATGAATCAAAGGGGTATTTATAGGATTTGGATCACCGTTAGGATCGTTCCTCGAATACCGTGCTTTGATCTTGTCCCTACACTTGTTGCAACCTTGTGGTAACTCAAAATGACCCCCCAACATCACGGAAGGGCAAGTGGAATTGGGTTTGGAATGCATAACAGCTGTTAAAACAGCTTTTGCTGTTCTGAAGGGGCCTCGCGTGACGCCTAAGGGGCTAGGTGTCACGCCTAGGTCCTTCTGATCAGCAAACAGTTTCCAAAGTTTCCATTTCAGTCCCCGTTGTGTATTAAGGCCATTTCCGACATGTTTAAGGCTCGTTAAGTAAACTTTAAGGCCCTAAAATGATTCCTAAACATTGTGGACATGAAACATGCTAAAAAATATCCCGGATGTCGGTTCATTTGGTCGTACGATCGCGATGTTCGCTTAATTACGACGACATGCGCATAAGCGCGAAAAACGATCCAAATTGCGTGACGAATGGATTTTTCTTATGCCAAACACTAAAATAAAATATTTTAGTGCTTACATAAATTTTTGGATGTTCGGATGTATTCAGAACGTAAGTTATGCGCGAAAGTGCAAACTTATGCACTTTTTGACGCTTTTAGTCCCTGAATGACCCAAAAGTTTATTTTAGCACACCGAACCCCTCAAAGCCTATTTCTAAGCTATGTAAAGGATATTTAAGGTGTGTTTAACTTATGGTCATGTTCCAGAATGTCTGTTCCAGTACGAATCGTCATACTTTCGCAGTTTGTCAAGTTTAGTCCTTGTAGACGATTAAATTTGATTTTACCATACCAAAGCCTTCAAAACTTATTTCTAAGTTATGTAAAGTTTATTTAAGGTATGTTAAGCCTATTTCACTATTCCAGAGTGTTCGTTGTATTAAACTAGTTATATTTACGCATCAGTGCGCGTATAACCTTCCAGAAAGCGATTTAGAGCTTGTAATCGGACAAGAATTGATATGTGCAAAAGACACACATAATTATACAGATCCCAAGTATGAAATACAATATTTCATTGGCTTGGTATTTGTTTGATGGTCGCAGTGACCCAGGTGTCACAACTTCCTCATGGACTAAAGCTCCATTGAAATCTCCACTACTTTGCCCCCTTCAATCACACCAAATCCTACTAGTTCCTCTACCTCTTCATCTAACTTTACTAGATTGAACAAAGTCGTTGGATCCATCATCATCATTGCCTTAGTTTTTTTTTTTTTGCGATATAGGATCCATGCCTCGTTCTTTGCACTTGGAGAGGGGCTGGAAGTAAGGGTAACAACGACGGGGGTTAGGGTAGGGTTAGGGTTAGGGTTGGGGTTGGAATTTGTTTTTAGGTACAAGGGGTAACTCTCGTTTAACATATGTTTATTAGATTTTTTAACCTATGTTAGTGAGAAGAACTAAATATCAAAGGGTCTGTAGCCTAGCAGTATCAATGTGTGAAAGATTGGTGTCCCTCCCTATGAGATTGAAGGTTCAAGCCTCATTGTAGACAAATGTCTAAATTTAGGAGTATGAATAGGTTATGTGTGAGTTAGTTTGTCAACAAAAAAACAACCAAATGTGTGAGGGTTTGATAAACACTTGGGACCAAATATGTAAAAGGTACAGATCACGCATACATTCGTATAGTATATCCTATATGTATGTATGTATGTATATATATATATATATATATATATTTGTTAATTCTACCTAGAATATCTATTTTTCACAAGGATTTCACTTCCCTTCATTCAATTCCATCACATAATTCTTTTCATATGGTCTATGATTTTCATTCTCACTAACTTAAGATGGGAATGATACAAAATTCTTTACTTCATCATGATATGTTGCGATATGGTCTACAATTTCCCTTTATTATAAATCTGTTTGCTCTAATTTTCAACTATAAAACAAAGAGTTATTGTTTCCATGTGGTATGTCATTTCAACGGCTTTGAAATACCATAACCGCATATTTAAGTTAGTATATGTGATCCTTGATGAAACAAAATCGATATCAACATTAGCTCTTGATATCTTTTAATTCACATGATATATCCGCATCTAATTAACCACTTGGTGTCTATCAACGAAAAACAAAACATTATTCCCACATATGTCCCTTTTTTAAGCCTCGTGCATGAAAGGGTTACTTGGTACCAATGCAACTTTATCACTTCCGACTCTAACGGACCCCACATAAAAGTGTTTCTTCCTTTTGGTTTCACCAAAAGTCTTTGTCATTAAACACCGTATCTAGAAGTGTAATAAAGATGTTTTTTAATTGGTCGAAGGTTCTAGTCCTATGCTAGACATTGGTTTAGATTTATGATTATATTTGGTGGTGTGTGAGTTAGCCGCTAATAAGAAAAAAATTCCTAAACACCATTAGTAACATCAAGGTCGCCCCTCATTTGAGGTCGTGTACGAAAAGTGAAGATGGGTCCCTTGAAATAGAAACCTATATATATAAACAAAATTCATTAGTACGTTATAACAATAAACAAAACAAATAACAGTAGCAAATTGACTTATCTTACGTAGTTAAATAAACAGTGAGACTTTCCTAGCATTCATGAAATAAAGTTGTTGATCAACTCTTTATAATTTATACTCTACATATCGTTCACAGTAGCTATCTAAAACATGAAATCATTACTAACTATATAATAATTTTATATATGTGAATCAACCTCCAATACCTAAACGTGAAAAAAATGGCCCCGTATAAAACATAGGCAATGTGTAGTCGCCCACTGATGTATTGCAAAATACATCTACTTTCCATGTACAGTTTGTATAGTTTTTATTAGTTGTAGTTTTGTTTTTAGTTAGAATGTGTATACTGCTGATCGATTTGTGACTTCCAAGTCTCAGAAGTTAAGAATAGCTGAAAAAGGGCGAAAAATGGTTCATGTTTGTAAAAAACCGAGCACCGGATCGAGTTCAAGAGTACGGAAGATGAAACAGCACGGAAATCGAGGAAACCGACCTGACCGCGTCGCGCGACCAGGACTAGAACTCTTCCCATGCGACGCGGGGAGGTGATATTGACCACAGTTGACCACTGACACACCGTGTCGCGCGACCTTCCACCTAATGTTCCCCGCACGACGCGAGGAGCCTTTTTCCGCAGAAAGTTATTATCTGCAGATGGGTTGAGTTGGGGATCGATATAAAAACATCATTATGTAACATAAACTCAAAAACCCTACAAATTTAAGAGAGACATAGACGAATTTTGGAGTTCAAGGAGCAGGGATTAAAGATTTTTAAGCTTTGGTTGAAGATTCGAAGGTCGGAGATCAAGTGGCTCGTGTTTAATCATTCGGGTTGCTTCGTTCTTTTACCTTCTTTGATTAAAACTATGTTTTCCTCCTATTTATTGATCTTTGTTCTTATATTCATGATGTATCTTGGCTAAACACATTAAACTACCTAGGCTAGGATGATTGCATAACAAAGTTTGGATTTTTATTGGTTTTGATTATTGTTTATGAATTGTTAATAAAGTAGAGAACTTGGTCATATTGATTCGATGTGTATGAGTACCTTGATTTGTTTGATTTCACGTTTATTATCTTCACACGATTCTTGTTGAGTGTCTTTCATATAGAGGTTCGTATTAGATCTACATCACTTGTGGTTTGATTTTTATGGTTAATTGGCCAATACACCATAGGAGGTAAATTCATGAATCAAGTAGGTCTAGGTGTTTAACTAATCCTAAAATCCATGAGGTGAGAGGTTATCGGTTTGTCTAGGCTGTTAGATTGCTAAAGTTAGGATCTTTGTGAAAAGACCACATTAGTTTACCTTGCAATCCTTGCTAATCGAGTCAAACCAATTTATTGTAGTTACCTTAGACTTTTAGACCGTGAGGTAATTGTCAAATTAAGGTACTTTAGTAACATAATTGGGAATCCGTGAGGAAGTCCATAAAACCGGTAGTTTAACAGCTTGCTAGGTTCCATAGGTGTCTTCTCGAGAAGAGTCGAGGGTCCTGTTCGGTTATCCAGTAAGTTTAGTATTCCAAGATCCCGGTTCCATAACGTAGTCAAACCAATAGAAAGCTAATCGGAGTTGTGTAGGATTCCAGTCTAGGTAGTTGTTTCACCATGATCTGAGTACAACCCAAAGTCTAAATTTGCTTCTTAATTCGTTCTTCTAGTTAGTATTTAATTTAATTACAATTTTAGGATTTTAGAAACAACCCTCCCCCGCCCCCCAAAAAATATATATAAATGTATATAGGGTGAGGTTACTCTACAAAGTGTGTTTTTCCAACAAAGTGTAGGAAGTGTTTTAGACCATTGGATGAGTGTTTTTAATGGTAGAGATCATCTTGATGGTATTTTAGTAATATTTATGTTTTAAATTAGGATTGATTTAATTGATGGAGGACAAAAAAGTCATTTGGCGACATTTAAAAATAGCAAGTAACTATCATTCAATAAAACTACTCCTTAAGTTTTGGAAACTTCTCCCTCTTTCTCTCTCCATTTCTCTCTCTCTCTCATATACACACACACACACTTATCATCTTCTATACTTAAAAAAACAAGATTAATGATTCCTCGTTCAAGTTGTTCATCGTGGGATCATACACTGGTGTGTTTTATATTGTGTCTAATCGAATCAGACACAAGTGTGTTTCATATTGTGTATTTTAGGCACTGGTGTCTATATCGAGTCAGACACTGGTGTGTGATTTATGTTGTTTATTTTAGATACTGGTGTGTTTTATGTGTGAGGGGCGTGTTTAATTGTGGTAACTGATATAACACAATGGAAAGAAGCCAAAAAACTAATAAGACACAACGTCAAGAAATAATGAATGTGTTTTATGTTTCGAAATGTGTGAGAGGTGTGTTTAATTGTGAAAATTGATATAACACAATGCGAAGAAAACCATCAACTGATAAAACACAATGTCAAGAAATAATTAATGTGTTTTACGTTTCGAACTTCGGATGAATCAATCGTGGATATGAATGATGTAACTGCTGATTTTGAATAGTTACTAGATATATAGTTTCCATAAAAATAGCATTTTATTGTTTAAAAGATGTATCTTCCAAAAATAGAATTAATTATTGAATTACCTTTATGCCCTTTAATACAAAAATCCTAGATGCCACATGCCACTCTTAGAACACTTCCTACACTTTGTAGGAAAAGTGGACTTTGTAGCCAACTCTCACCCTATATATATATATATAGGGTGAGAGTTGGCTACAAAGTCTATTTTTCCTACAAAGTGTAAAAAGTCATAAAACACCATAATGTTAACCATAAAACACACCCAAAACCCACAAATAACAAAGTGAAGATTACTAAAACGCCATATTTGTGGGTTTTGTGTTGTATTTTGGCTGATAAGGCTTTGATTATCGAATGACTAAAATTAGTGTGTTTTATGTTGATTATCATATTGTGTTTTATATTCATAGTTCTACGATGGTGTGTTTGAAATTTTATTGACTGTTAGGGTTTGAATATTGTGTTGTAGTTATCTTCACTCTTATATTTGTGGGTTTTAAGTGTGTTTTATGGTTGAAATTGTGGTGTTTTATGACTTTATACACTTTATAGGAAAAAATGAACTTTGTAGCCGAAGGGGTAAGATCAAATAAAAAGTTTATTTTGCCTAAGTAGGATGAGAAGTAATCATAACCATTCATTTTCCAAATCAATGGTTAAGATGAAAGTGTAGGAGAAAGGAGGAGTGCAAGGGTATCTTGAGAAAATCCTATTTATGGACTTTCTCTCTCCACATGCAAGGCACATGCATATTCCACCCACATTTTTTAAACGTTCATAACTTTTTTATACGACATTATTTTTTCATAAAAATTTCACCGTAAAATCGAGCGTCTTTTTATCTTTAATTTGAGTACCATATTGCTATATAAAATATGACGACTAAAAAAACCCACTAAAATGTGTTGTATTTCTATATTGTGTAACATTTTTTTGTGTTAGATTTTTGTACTATATTTTTGTGCTGAATTTTTTTTATCTTAAATTTTTTTTCTCAAATTTTTGTGCTGGATTTTTTTGTACTACATTTTTTTGCTAAATTTTTTCGTGCTATATTTTTTGTACTAGATTTTTTTGGGCTATATTTTTTGTACTACATTTTTTGTGCTATATTTTTTGTACTAGATTTTCTTGTGCTATATTTTTCTGTACTACATTTTTTGTGCTATATTTTTTTTGTACTAGATTTTTTGTGCTAGATTTTTTTGTACTAGATTTTTTTGTTATATGTTTAAAAAATAAAAAGGGTGCCAGATGTCATTTTCACTCATATTTCTAAGGACCAAAATGCCCTTCATTCCAATTTATTAGCAGTGACACATGTCATCATCACAATCCTTCTTAGGCTACTTAGGCAAAATCCACTTTTTAGTGGATCCTTCCCCTGTAGCCGAACCCCACCCTATATATATATATATATATATATATATATATAACAGTTAGCCGCGTCAGTCAACAGGTCTAGTGAGTCTAATTTACGTAGTCAAAAGAGTCTCGTGGGTTCGATTTTTGGATTTACTTAGCTTTGATAGAGTCAATCGGTTCGCTTTCCAGTTAGTAGTTTAGTCGAGTTTTAGAGAGTCTAGAGTATAACTTGGTCTCTAGATTAGGTTAATTTAGTTGTTAATTAATAAACACTTTTAGCACATCACCCATCTTATAGTCTTGTGCACCTCTAAGACATTAGACATTAACATGTTAGGGTCTATTTGGAATGAGGTGATGAAATGAATAAAGAATGATATGGACAAGAGAATGGAATCGATCATTACCATTCCATTGTGATGTTTGGTTACCTATATGACCATATGTGAACATAATGAATCCTTACTTTGTACAATTTGATACTTAGACGAAAAAAGACGAAGTAATGGAATATAATTTATTTAAAATGATAAAAAATATAATTGCCTCAGTAATAACAACAATAATAACAATTGTAATGGTAATAATTGTAGATTTCTTTCCATTCCTTGAAGGAATAGAAAAAAACAGTCCTTACCAAGGTATACAATTTTTAAAATGGAAGAAATCACATTCCTTATGGAATGATTCAAATCGGCTGCCCATATCAGGATTGTTATGAGTTTGTACTATTTGGTCTGGCCTTTGATTCTAGGATTTATATATTTTGGGTTTTGGTTTAGTTGGAACCGACCAGGAAACTATCCTAACCGATACCGACCAATTAGTTACCCTCTTTGTGTTCTACTTTTCTAGTTCTAATTACATGTTTTTTTTAATCTTTGTGATTTCTTGCATCATTAGCTTAGCATCACTTTTCTTTATTTAATTAATTACAACCTTAGCATCTTTATACTTTTTGTCATTATAGTTTTAAAACAAGAATAGTATATAGCAAGAGCAACGAGAGTAAAGTTACTTTAATTAATTACAACCTTAGCATCTTTATACTTTTTGTCACTATAGTTTTAAGAACACCCGCAGTGGGGGGTTTTGGGGCGTTTTATCCTTGAAAAACGCTCGGATAACCGCCTCCCGGGGCGTTGTTTTAAAAAAAAAGCCAAGAGCGTCCTTTAATCCACGCCTCTTCTTGAATTGTTTGGCCAATCACATGTATCTACTTTTTGGTTGGCCAATACCCCTTTTAACAAAGAATAGACTAACAAGTTTATTAGAAGAACTACTTTTTGATGGTCTCACATTTTCACATATTGTAAACTAATAGACTTTTACTAAAAAACCTTAATTTCTTTTTGTCCCCTTATCCTTTTCGGTTGTCCATTGGTTTACAATATACAAAAAGGTGGGACAACCACTGTTTATTTTTTAAGTTGGGACCGTTGCCGGCCAACGACTAATAGTTAGGATTATTAAAATCCATTATTCCATCGTTTAAATATATATATCGCTGCTGTTAAAACGTATATTCTTAACAAATATGTTAACTATGTGCGATTGCAACTGGGATTAAAGTAAAAGAAAGGGTCATTTTCTAATCAACATCAAGAATTTATAAACTAAAGTGTTTTTTTTTTTTTTTTTTTTTTAAGTTAGAGAGGAGCTATCAACAGATTCTCATGGGATTCAACAAGATTTTAATCTTTTCTGTTAAAAAGAATTATATGATCGAATCAATTATTAATATTTTTACATGTGCTTCATTGTTTATCATAATTTACATTAACTTCATAAACTAATTATATGATTTATTATTATAAATCAGAATCACTTATGTAATTCTTTTAATAAACTTGTTAGTCTATTCTTTGATATTAGATTTTTTGTACATAAGAAATGGTTATTTTATATAAGTTTTGATTCTTGCTTGAGCTATTAGACCGAGTGTAGTGCGATAGTGCTTCAAGCCACCTCATCATCTTTGCCTCCAACAAACCAAAGGGGCGCCAAGCCACCTCACCATCTTCAGCCTCTTTGGGTGCCGCCCCATTAACGCCGGTTTGCCCCTCTCATCCCTTCCATTTAATTTCCAAACCTAATAAAAAATTACTCCTAACCCACTTTTGATTTAATATATATTTTATTCACTCACTTTAAACATTAATTTGATAAAGTGGTTAAATAAATCACTACACACTTTTAGTGGTTTAGTTAGTTAAAGCCTCATTGTCTATCTATGCATCGTCTTAGGTATGAACTATTTATGGCGCGTTATAGTCGTGTCATAGTGCACAATGTGACATCATCCTTGGTTTGTTATAAGTCTTTTTAGCACTTTGGACAACTTGATATTAGATTTGATAGGAGACGTATGAAACAGTTCTATAATTATTTATGCAAATAATTTGAATGGATGTTGTGTGTTGCAAAATCTCATTTGTTTGATATATTTGGATCGGCAAGTCATATCGAGAGAAAACTTTGATTTTTAATCAAATAGGATATACTTGTTAGTGAATATGTTATATTTTCTTTTCATTTATTTGTGCATCTTATGCTTATTGTTTCATTATATCCGTTTCTTAAGTAATTGGCTCACCCATAATTATTCCTTTTGTGTAACAGCTAATCTGGTACACGTAGAGGAATGTGAGGAATGCATAGGTGATTGAGTTGCTCTAGGCGATGTTTCCAATCTACCTCTCTCTTAGATTATGTGTTGCGGGGGCTTTATTGGGACTTTGGGGAGGGAGGGAGGGAGTGGCGCCATTCTCACGTGGCATGGCTTCCACACCAACAAGGGATGGCCTTATGCTTATGATTTATGAATAAGTGTGGAGTTTGATAGATATGGGTTTGTTTAGAATTTTAGACAATGAAAGATCTGATGATTTTATGTGAAACTAGAATGTTTTGTTGAAAGTTTTATTCATTTCATTTTGGGTATGGTATATTTCATCTTTATATATATGGGTCAAGTTATTCTACAAATGTTTCTAATTGTAAGAAGTGTAAGAAAGATTTATAAAGTGACAAGTGTCCAATAACCTAAAACTAAACCCACTACATCACCACCAAAAACCTAAACACCCACCCCACAACCACCCAAAAACCTAAACGCCCACAACCTCCAAAAAACCTAACCCCCACCCCCAAAAACATAAAAAAAAAACCTACCCCCCCCCCCCCCCCCCCGGGCAATAAAAAACAAAACAAAAAAACTATACCTCACCAAAAAACCCCAAAAAAACCTAAACCCCCCACCCCCCAAAAACCTAAACCCCCACCCCCTCGGCAATTTTTTTTTTTTTTGTGGGTGATGTGGGGGGGGGGGGGGGGGGGGGTTAGGTTTTTGGTGGTGGTGGATGTTTAAGGTTTTTTTTTTTTTAGTGGAGTTTTTTTGTGTAGTGAGTTTTTTAGGTTATTGGACACTTGTCATTCTATAAATCCTTCTTACACTTCTTACAATTAGGATCCTTTGTATTTGATCCTAATCCTATATATATGTTTATAGTGTGACACTTCATCTTTTACACTATGGTTTACTAGTTTTAAGAGATTATGTATCTATGTATCTGAACCCAACCCTTTAATAATGTTATAGTGCTTTTTAACACTTCATAGGCCGATTAACCAAACCGACCTGTATCTAGGGCATAACAATTAATGGCTTAAAAGCCTTGTTTATCGTTAAGTATGATTACATGTTAAAATTCGTCCCCAAAACATACTAGATATTCTTTATAATGAACTCAATTTTAAGTTAACATCGTTTGACCACTACATGATTTGACATCGTTCGTCAGGGCCATCTATCAGGGGGTGCAGGAGGTGCTGCGATCAGGTCCCAAATCAATATAGGGCCCAAAAAAATTTTAAATTTATATATATATATATATATATATATATTTAAAAAAAATCTGGATGTTTGTATAAATAAGGGTCTCCTATAAGTTTAAAAAAATGGCCCAATTAACAAGCCCAAGTGACTAGTCTAAACAAAAATAAGGGTCTGCTAGATCAGGGAAAGGAAACAAAACGTCGCACTGTCGTAAGCAGTATAGTATATCTCATAGGGAATTGGGACAAGGCAAACTGGAAACAAAACGTTGATCATCAATCGATCTGATCAAGGAATTTCGCAATGATTCAGACTTTCAGTGATTCAGTCGCAGCACGGTAGCAGTGAGGAGATTTGAGAATAGGGCCCAAATTTGTTTTATCTATTTCATAACAATTATTGTAGTATTATGGGTTTTTAGTATTTATATATTTGATTGCCAAATTTTTTTTTTTTTATTTTCGGAGACGGCCCTGTCGTTCGTCAACTGCATAATTTATCCTCATTCGTCAATTACATGCATAAACATCATTTATCCACCATTTAACTAGCACGAAAACAAATAAACACATATGGTGGGAACCTAACACATCGTTCTTTTTTGCCCATAGGACTTTAATCATTACCCTCGCTAGGGTTTCGTCACCTCTGAATTATCCTCGAAGGGTCTGTCACCCGCATAATAGTTTGTCGTGTCACTAGGACAACAACTGTTTGAGCTCATCATACCCAATGGGCAATAGTGGTTTCTGTCTCGTTTAACCAATTAAACGTCATCAAGCAACTCAAGGATGTTAAATCACATAAGAGCACATACACACACATAATGCATGTATCATAATGCATGTTATGTAAAAACGGAAACGTCTTAAATGGCTCAAGAGAAATTGATTAATTCAAAGGATTGATCCCAAAAGTTCGAGTCAATCGACTGTCTCCAAGTATCGAATATGCAAATTACATTGTTTATGGAATTTAATTTTTAGATTAGAAGGTTAGAGCAAATTACAAATCATAGGTTGGTAGACGGGCAACAAGCTGCGCCGCCACCCCCTTTTGAATTGCAAATCCTACTCGGCTAAACACATAACTATGGCCTATAGACACTGTCGCATGCGCAAGTGCTGCCTTTTGAACCCGCTTCAAGAAACCGGACGCCACAGGGGCCAGACAACCAAAGGTATCGAACGCGAAAGGAAGGAAGGCATGTTGATTATCTATGCAGGCCTGCTCGTGCTTGGATATTTTCCCCGCCTCAGCCTTCCGCGTCGTTTGCCCTGAAACAAAACCACTGCCCCTGAAACCGGCAAGAGGCGACACCCCCGTGAGATCAATGCAAGCATGCTTACCCCCGGACCATCCAAAAACCAGCACATCGGCTGGTCGAAGGGAAGACCTCCCCTCCTTCGGGTCCGCTAGGAAATTAACCGGAGCCTCTTTTTTAGCAGCGATACCAACTCGCTTGAGAACGTCAAACAACACATCTCTAACCAGATCGTGTCTGTACTTGAAGCCAGGAAGCTCTTTGCAGTGAAGGGCATGTTCCCCGAAGCTATCAAGACACACCTTCCGACAAACAGGGCACGGTTCATCCTCAGGGTACAACGGTATCATCAAACGATATTTGAGGACAGACCGATATTCTACTGCCGACATACATTGCCCCAAGCCCTCGATCGGGATAACAGTAAGGAAATCTTGAGCGTGGGGATATTCTACTACCGACATATTGTTTATTAATATTAAGAAGCTACCTAAGAATAAACCCTATACCCGTGTGTATATATAATACCGATCTAACATTTTTGATGTTGCAACCACAACATGCGTCTACTTAAAAAGGTATAGAAACTATTTAGAACTTTTACTATTTTGCCTATGTATAGTATAGAATGAAGAATCTACAAATTTTAATAGCCAACATATAATTTCACCCTAAAATTTTATTTCACATATATCAGATTACCACATAATTAGGTCGACAGATAAACATTTTTTTTTTGTATGAATCAATGTTCTCTTATTTTTTTTTTCTTCCTCTTTCAAACAGAACACATTTTGATTTTAAATCCAACAATACTAAATTACCATTTTAACCCCTAAAAGATACAATCAATAAAACAAATTTCATTCCGACACCTTTTCAAAAACGGAAAAATCAAAAAACAAAGCTTAGATCATTAGTTGCATTATTTCTGTTAATCAATTTGTATTTTGGGGACTGAAAAACAAACGAGACGAATATTTTAATGTGAAAAAAATATTAAAATAAATCATTTAAAATATATTATAATTGAAGGAGAAGTAGTTCCATCCACCAAATATTCCAAACCCCCAAAAGTGGTTGGGCGTTTGCCCCTCACCCCTAATTAATAAGGCACCTTCATTGTTCATACCTAAATTCTTATCAATATATTTTTTTTTTGACACAAATAAACCAAATTCAAACATTTCATTACGTGAGTGTAATAATCTAGCAAGATGTGGGTATTGTATTTTACACACGTTTAACCATATTTGTATTTGATTTTATTATTTATTTTATTTTATCCTTAGATTGATTTTAGATATTGAAAGTCAGATTTTGTTAACTAATATAAGACTGTTCGTAGTGGTTGGGTGGGTGTGCAAAAATATGCATCCTAGCATACGACACCTCAGCGCCACCTAACTAATAGAGGTATCTACACTCGTTCCATGAAGTGTAGAAATAAAAGTGAGTTAATGTGTTGTATTTTAAATGGTTGAAAGAAAAAGAAAAATAAAAAATAATAACCTTTAAACTCACCTAGCTTTTTTTTCGTGGATATACCAGCGCCCCTCCGCGCCCAAGACTGGCATGGTGTGCAACACTCTCCATACTTAGGTGGTACACCTACGCCTACTATGGCCAGTCTATCCGATTAAACCTAGAGCTAATAAAGTCATTAGTTTAGCTTGCTTGGCTAAGCTGTCTAGACAACAAAGGTGACGGTTTCGGTCCCGTGTTATAGCAATTCAGTAACTAGATATATAAGATAAATCATCCATGTTTCAAAGGATGTGTGATGGTAAGTTGTCTCCTCTCTATCATAGAGGTAGAAGATTCAAATCCTTCAATACGGTTATCTGCAAACATTGGTGGTTAATAGAAGTAGATTAGGATCACGTTAATTTGTCATTAAAAAATAATAATTAATTAATTAATTAATAATCACCTATTTTTAGACATGTTGAATGTGTTCATCAGTCAAATTTAGAGCATTGATTAAAAAAAGGAAAACAATATTAAACTAGAATCGACCCATGTGTTTTAAACAAAATGGAAAGTTAGGAAAAAAGCAGCTATTCTTTCTACATCTTTGTTTTTTTGGATTTTATTAACTTTATTTTAATTTTACATTGATTATAAAGCTAAAAAAAAGATTAGATTGATTGAACCAGTTAATTGAAATGACTAATCCAGTTAAATGGTGTTTGTTGGTAAAAAAAAAATTGACTAATCCAGTATTTAACTTACTTCCATATTAAATATTGCATCAAAGATTTTTTAAACTTTAATTATGATAAAATGCCAAAATTGTTTTATTAATTTGGTCACCCCAAAGTATCGGTGTCCCTTGATGGACGAAAGGGGTAAGGTCTGCTTTTTTTTCTTTCCCAAAATATAATATAATAAATAAAAAAAAAGTATTTCAATATTTATTGCTGGAAAATGATGGGTGTACTGCTCTTGCTCCATCGTTTATTATTCTAATAATTATATATATACTAGGTTAGAACCTCGTGTATTATACGTGTAGAATAAATCTAATTTTATATACCAAATAATATAAATATATATATATATATATCTTTAAAAATCTCGTTTATTACACGGGTTGAATAAATGTAATTTTATATATTAAATAATAAAACAATATATATTTAAAAATCTCTTTTATTACATGGGTTGAATAAATGTAATTTTATATATTAAATTATAAAAAATTGTTGTATTTTTAAGAACCCCGAGTAATGGAATGGGTTGAGTAAATTTAATTTTATATATTGAATAATGAGAAACATTACATTTTTAAGAACCCCATGTGTTATACGGGTTGAACACATGTAATTTTATATACCAAACAATAAAAAGTTATATATTTATAAACCCTATGTATTATATGGATTGAATAAATCTAATTTTATATACTACATAATAAAAAAAATTATATTTTTAAAAACCCCGTGTATTACACGAGTTGCATAAATGTAATTTTGTATAGTAAAAAAATAAAAATGTTATATCTTTAAAAAAACCTTGTTTATCACACGGGTTGAATGAATCAAATAAAAAATTATATCTTTAAAAAAACTAAAGGATATATACTCGATATACGATGCATGAGGTGATTGCGGTGATGGTTCTTATAAATGTCACGCAAACACAGTGATTAGCGTATTTGACTTAAGAGTTGAACACGAAAATAAAAGTATAGAACCAATAAACATTGATTAATATTTTTGTTTACCCCTTATAAACATTTTTGATATAGGTTCTACACTTAAATAATTTAGTTTAATAAAATAAATAAATCATTTACATTATATTAATTTATATTTTTTTTTAAAGGATATTAATTTATATTTAGTGTACATCTTTTGTTAATTTCAGAATAAAACCTTACCCTATATATATATATATATATATATATATATATATATATATATATTTCCTCAATGGTGTGTTTGTTTTCTTTTAAAAATATTACTAGGTTATAACCCCGTGTATTACACGGGTTGAATAAATGTAATTTTATATACTAAATATAAAAACAAAATATTCTTAAAAACCTTGTTTATTACACGTGTTGAGTAAATATAATTTTATATATTAAATAATAAAAAAATTATATCTTTAAGAACCTCGTTTATTGTACGGTTTGAATAAATGTAATCTTATATACCAAACAACAAAAAAGTTCTATTTAAAAAAAACTGTGTATTCACATGTGGAAGAAATGTAATTTTATATACTAAATAATAAAAAAAAAGTTATATTTAAAAAAAAAACTATGTGTATTATACGGGTTGAATAAATCTAAAACAATAAATAATATGCATGTTTATCTATGTTAAGTGAAACAATGCTTTTTTAATTTAAATAAGACTTTATGATTTGAAGTTAAGTTTATGTCAATAATTTAGAGGTTGATAAGATTTATATTAATTTAATTAATATTTAATAATTTAAATTAAGTAATAATTATCTACAATTAAGGATGGTCAATAATAATGACAAATGTTCGGTTTCTTTTATTATATATAGTATAGAATATATAGATTATTAGATATGTGATAAACATTTCGAAAAGTCAAGAATATAATAATGATCTCAATTTGCACTATTAAAGGTTAAATACTTTGAATTAACTATTATAAATTAGCAACATCAGTTGTGCTTCAGAGTTTGTACGTTGTGTTTAATCAAGTGTACTTTGAAAACCAGTTTAAGAAACCATGGGTTGGTTTTGTCTTTTGATTGACACGTGTTTACAAGAAACCATGGGCAGTTTTGGTTGACACGTGTATCTTACATCTGTACTAACTTGTGCAGAGAAGGTTTTATGGGGGCTTTTTTAGTTGTCTTCTTCAGCTTTTTTAGTAGTCTTCTTCCATTCCTACTGAAGCAGTGTCTCACATCCAGGTATGCTCGTCCGGTGTATAGTTCGATTTCGTCTTTTGTGTCTAAGGTTTTGTTTCTTAAATTGTAGTTCTTCTTACCAGAAACATGTAATGGGCCTCACAAACACCGTCATGGACTATGGTGAAACCCTAAAAATCTCCTTCAAATAGCGCCAATCTCCTCACTTCTGTCCTCGTCCTCTCGATCTGGTATGCAAAGTTAAAGAAATTCGTAAGTTTTTATTCATGATATTATACAACTGAATCGAAAGCAAGGCAGCTTCTTGATTGGGTCTTGAACTTTCGACGATCCATTCATTTAAATTTACTCAAACTTGCGATATTAAATCTCAATCAGTATCACTCGCCTGATTCTGATTACTGATGTTTCAGGCCCTTTTATTACTGATATATTTAAGTTTATTTAGGAGCAAACGCACTCTGTCCCAAAATTCCTATTGGAAATATTTTGAGGCATGATTTTTGGTTATAAAGATATGAGTTTATTTCTGGCTTAAAATAATAATCAACTGGTTTGTTGGATGGAGATTGGAGCAGATTCCAACCTGTAGTTTGATTATGAGATTTGGGTAAAACCAGTTTGAGCCTCATGGTGGTTGCCTCTAGGACATGAGAGGAATCCATAGAAGGCTGCCGACAGAGAATTATAGACATGTTTGGGTGTCAGGGATACGAGAAAGAAAGAGGTTTGGGTAGGATTTATAAGGAGTGAAAGATGATGTTATAGACAGACACCTTTTTGCACCAGTTGATGTTGTATACTTATTGTTTAATTAGTGCTTCCAGCTTTTAACTTTATGTATGATGTTTTATGATCATACAATTTACATTGCTGGATCATATATTTTTAACTTTATTTTTTGAGTGTGGATACATAAGATTTTATGATCATACAATTTACATTGCTGGATCATACCCCAGCGAAAAAGACCACCTTTTTGCCTCCAATTTGTTTAAGATAAAGACCGCTTTCAAGAGAGTGAGATTACCCCCGTAGATAAGACAGAGGCTTTCCATATCGGAAAAAAAAATTAGCTCCAATAGTTTTAAGTCAAGTTTTAATTGAGTTTGATAGCAATTCCTAGATTTTCTACAATAAATATGATGGTTGCATTATGTAAGATTTTAAAACCCAACCTTTTGGTTATAAGACATGCACGTTAACCATTTTAATTTCCCCTTGAAGATGAGTCATTTTTTTGTAGAATGGTTTATTTCTTCTCGAGAGTCTTTATCACTCAGAAAGGAAAACAACGTGGTGGTAACAAATGTCTCAGAATCAGAGACAACTATCCAAGTCGATTCACCAGCTCAACATGTCACGTCCTCAGCCTTACCTCCAGCAACGCCCAATCTGAAGGCCAACAAGGTCGAACGTCCGTATGTTGGGTCAGGAGGTAAGTTACATTATATCTAATACTTAGACACATAACAATGAAATAAAACCTATGTTACTAATGTCATCTTGCTGTTATTTATTACTCACAGAATCAACTCAGTGCGCCAAAAAAGCGCACGAGGACTGACTTACCAACAACAAGCATTTTGATCGGCTGCACATAATGAAGACTAGGCAGCCAGAAGCCTAACCAAGCCATTGCCTTAACGAAGCTTACATAGATACACAACTTTTGTACAACTTATCCACATAACACACTAGGTGTTAGTATGCTAAGTTGTAGACAACTCTAAACTGTTTTGTACATATTTGATATGTAGTAGGCAATGTGACTAATGCTATGATATATATGATATGTTAGTTTAGTAGCCAGGTGTGGACCTTATCCATCCATGTGCATTCGATGAGCTATTTTTCACGTTTTTAGGTTTACTCAAGTTTCTACGCCGTGTTTTTACGCCGCCGCAACGCGTGGCGGGTAAAAAACCTAGTTCCTATAATTTTATAATTTTATGTTTAAAATTTGTTCTAATTACTATATGATAAAAAATAAACGGAATGAACAATGGATTCATTCTTTAAATTAAAATTAGAATTATATTAGAATTATTTAAAATTGATAACTACTATATGATAAAAAATAAACGGAATGAACAGTGGATTCATTCTTTAAATTAAAATTAGAATTATTTAAAATTGATAACATGATTAAGAGATGAGCAAATGGTATCGGATATAGGTACCGGTCTCAAATTTACCAAACCAGTGTCTTTTTGGTACCGGTTCCGCACAGGTATTCACTGGTTTTTACCCTCAAATACCGGTGTCATACCAATACCGACCGGTACCGAACCGTGCCATACTAGGTATATTCGGTACCGGTACCCACTTTTGGGGATTTCGGTACCAGTATTTTCGGTACCGGTTGGTAACGAGCTCATCAAATCCTGTAGCAACGCAGCAATGCAAGTAATTGCACCGTTTAGATTACTTTTCATACACACAGTAAGTAAACTGTATTTCGTTTGAATGAGGTTTTATATACACAACTTATTTTGCTTTCTTTTTTGTCTTTTTCTGTAATGAATGAATTGTAGCATGTAAAATTAACTTGGATATTTAGAATATTGATGAGCAAATCGTATCAAATCCTGTAAACGAACCGGTATCGCATCGGTACCAAATTTACTATACCAAATCATTTTCGGTACCAATTTGGTACCCACCTTTTGGCGTTTTCAGAATCGTTACTTTCGGTTCGACACCGGTCTAGCACCATACCTGTATTTATTGATTTTTACCTTCAAATACCATACCGTATTGTACCGAGCATTTTCGATGCCGGTACCTAATTTCGATGATTTTCTGGATCGGTACTTTCACTGCCGTTACCGGTACCGAGCTCATCCATATTTTAACGTGTTAGCACCGTAATAACTGAACTGAAAACAACCGAATTTCCAATGTGTAGGACGTATGAGTCCTATTATTATATATTAGGTTATTTAAAATCGTTTTTTATTACGGAGTGACTATCCTTACCATGTCATTTTATTTGTGTTTTGATATTCGGTATCTGTTTGTCGTTGCTGACACGCCTTTTGTAGTTATTGGGTCCCGCCGCAACGCGCGGGCGGAAAATAACTAGTTATTATTAAGATGATATTATAACCTTATTAAAAAGCAACTAACTTATGCATATGATACTTGTACAATTGGCTTTGTGAGTTTTTCAAAAAAAAATTGGAATTTTCCTTTTTAACCTTAAAGTTTTAATCTTTGACAATTTAAGTTTAAAGTTTTAATATTTGTTTCATTTTTAACCTTAAAGTTTTAATTTTTGACAATTTAAGTTTATATTTTTAATCTTTGTTAATTTAACCCCTTTGATTAATTTGATTTTTCACTTCTAATTCAAACGTTTTCATCTTATACAATTTAACCCCTTTGATTAATTTGATTTTTCACTTCTAATTCAAAAGTTTACATCTTTTGCGATTTAACCACTTTGATTTTTTTTACTTATGTGTTGTAATCTTAGCTTTGAGATTTTTTCAATGAAAAAATAGTTATGCATATAGTTGTTGTAACCTTGGCTTTGAGGGGTTTTAAAAAAAAATTGATTTTTTTACTTTTCACTCAAATGTATTTCATAAATTACCTTTAACGCAAAACTATTTGTTTTTTACTTTTAACATAAAGCTTTTTATCTTTTGCAATCTAACCTCATAACTTTTTTTACTTTCAACTTTGGTCCTTTATAATTTTCAGTTTCCGCAAATTTTTCGCTTTATGCTTCGTTTTAATTTTGTGACTAAACACATCGAAACGTGCGTCTTTGGTTTAACGTTTTTACGTTTCGTTCTAAATTTTGCGAGTTAACACGACGCAACATACGTGTGTGGGTGAACGTTTTTACATCGTCTATTTTTTCCCGTTTGAAAGGTTCAACATAACGTGCGCGTCCTAAATCGACTTAGTTATAACTAAAGAATCCCCGCCGCATTGCGGCGGGTCATAATTCTAGTTTTACAAAATTAGTAACTTTAAAATTAAAACTTCGAAAGAATTATTCTAATATTCAAAGATAAATTAATATTATATCAAACTAATATTATATTAATTTAATTAATAATTATCTACAATTAAGAATGGTCTAAAATAATGACAAGTGTCCCTTCATTGGTTTCTTTTATTATATATATATATATATATATTATGGGGAATGTTCAAATGAAAACCACTAGTTATTGTGAAAACTCGAAAACTAATTAAAAAAGCCAAAAAAACATACCAAATTTTTTTTTGCATACCAATTTTCGCAACTTTATATATATAAGAAAAATTTCAAAATTTTTTTTTAGTGCACATGTGTATGTGTACTACAAAAAAAAATTTGAAAAAAAGTTTTTTTTATATATAAAAACCTGCGATTTTTATAAAAATTTGAAAAAAAAAATTGGTGTGTTTTTTAGGTTTTTTTAGTTAGTTTTCGAGTTTTCACAATAAAAGTGGTTTTCATTTGAACCATCCTCTATATTATATTTTATATATATTATATATGTATTGATTTCGAAGGAACATGAATCGTAATTTATTTTTTATAATTATATATAGTTTTTTATTTTATTATTTTATTATTTTATTATTTAATATATTATAATAATTTTATTATTTAATATATTATAATAATTTATTATTATATTTACTTTTAATAGCATATATTTTTAAACATCTATTTCCTTTACCTTTTTTTAATTATTGATTTTTTCCTTTTTTAACATATATAAATTTATCGATTAATTTGACACTTTTTTAATAAATTACGTTTATAACTTTTTTCTAAAACTTAACTACGTAGTTGTGCTTGATTTCTTTCCCTGATATTTCGTTATAAGTTTTGTTAAAACGAGGTTATACTCAAAATAAAGTATTTATTTGGTATCATAAAACGGCACCATGATAAACTAAATCGTTCTAATGGTTTGACTTTCTAAACAACATGCTTTATTTTCAAATCACGTTTGTTTTACATTATCATTTGCTCGGTTTTGATGCAACGCGCGGTATAAAAAAACTAGTTAAAATAAAATCACATATAAAAAATAATGAGTTGTATATTCAAATATTTTTTCCCCATAAATAAATATTGTTTTGATCTGCGAAAGTAAACGCTTAGGCAGGAGGGTGTGGGGGCGCCACCCCCGCCAACTCATCATCTATAGCGCCCTGGGGCGCTATAACTCCACAACCAGCTTTTTAAGGGGGGGGGGGGGGCGCCACAGGCCGGGCTCCATCGTGGTAATGAGAAGAAAACGCATGGAACGAGGTACTTTGGTCAAATGTGACCGTTTGGCAACGTTCGATTAAATTTTTTTTATTCAAATATAAATATAAACCTATACCAAACTAAATAACACACCAATCATAACTAAAAATTGTCTTCGAGCTCCTAATCCGACGGTGTTCTTAACGATATGGTTATCACAATTACGCAGGAGGCGATTAATTATTTGCGAGAATAAGCCGAATCCTCTACATTGCGTACCAGACAACAACCTCTTTAACGGGATCGGTTAGGTGCTCATGAACGTCTAGTGCAAGACTATTTTTGTGAAAATCCGTTGTACGATGATGGTCATTTTAAGCGTAGGTTTCGTATGAGCCGACGACTATTCGTTAAAATTTCTAATGATCTTGCGGGAGAATTCCCTTTTTTTCACGCAAAGAGTAAGTGCAAGTCGCAAAGTTGGTTTCTGTGGACTACAAAAGTGTACAACAGCGATTAGGCAACTAGTGTACGACACAGCGAGTGATGCGTGAGATGAATATTTAAGGATGTTGTCAAGAATGTGTCGTGAGTCTCTTGAAATTTTTGTAGGTAATTTTTATTAACACTATTATTTATTATATTTATTTATATTGTTATTATTTTTTTTATTAACACTAGTTTATTAGGTGTTATCTCTCTGTATGCGAGACGATATTTGAGGATGCCAACCGCAGCCGACGTTCCACTTCTATACGAGGCTCGTCAGTGCATACACGGGTTTCCTGGGATGTTGGGTAGTCTTGATTGCACGCACTGGGAATGGGCGGCATGTCCAACCGTTTGGAAAGGGTAACATCATCGTGGTGACCACGATGGTCCTACCCTAATATTACAAGCGGCCGCTTCTCAAGATTCATGGATTTGGCATGCGTACTTTGGCATGGTCGGTGCGAACAATGACATTGCAGTTTTAATGTCCTCAAATCTACTGATCGTGCAATCTGCTGACCTACAAACTACTGATCAAGTAAAGGCCTGATGGAAGACTAAAGCTCTGCTGCTCAATCTACTGTCCTGAGTCAAGCACTGCTGATCCGGACAAGTACTGCTGGGTTCACAGCAGTGGAAGGAAGCAGCAGTTATTTAACATGTCTTCTATGTAATGTAATGTAATATCAGTAGTTAGCATAGCAGTGTTTGTATTGATCAGATGTTAGAGTTTGTTAGGAGGTTAGATGTCACTTTCATGGTGACGTCAGCTTAGATGCTCAGTGGTTTGCTAGTGCCTATAAATAGAACAGTACCATGCACTGTTCTATTCAGCTCTTTGCAAAACCGTCTTCTCTGCACGAACAAACACTGAGCTCTGGCTGAGGGGGAGTTTGTATCAAGCATTGCATTGTAATCGGTGTTGAAATTAAATTCAATCTTTCGGTTCATTGTGATAAGTGTTTTGATAAAAGCAATACTCTCGTTTGATTGTATGCAAAGTTTGTTTTCATCTTAATTCCGCTACACAACTCATTCATCTTCATTCTATTTCAAACAAAAAATACAATCAAAACCAAACTCAGATCCAACAATTGGTATCAGAGCTTGGACAGTCAAATTTGATTTAATAATCAGTTTGACATAAATAGTTCAGCTCATAATCGTTGATATCGATAGTTTGTTCGTTTTTGTTGAAAAACAGTGCAAGGTTTAATCACCATTAAAGTTGATTAATCAGTGTCTGTAAAACAACCAGGATGACGTCACAATCACAAGATGATAAGAATAACGTTGGCTAACTTTTTTTACCACCCATGCTTAAACGAAATGAATACAACATCTGGGAGAGAAGGTTGGGTCACATCCTTGCTCAACAAAACACTGGATGTTGGAGGTCTGTTGTTTTTGGTCCCCATGTTCCTATGGTGCCAAGTGCTGAGGATCCAAAGAAGTTAGTACCAAAACCTTATGAAAACTATATTGAAACTGATTTTCAAAAGTTCGAACTCGATGCCAAAGCATTTAGCATCATAGCATCTGCATTAACCAATGAGATCTATGCTGGACTGTTACATTGTAACAGTGCCAAAGAGCTATGGGATGCATTGAAGGAACAGTTTGGGGGAACCGAAGAAGTTATTGAAAACAATAGGGAAATTCTAAATCAGCAGTATGAAACCTTCTGTCACATTAAGGGTGAATCATTGACCCAACAGTTTGAACGTTTTAGTTGTCTCATCAGTGAGCTAAGGCTTGTTAAGGTTGAATTTCCAAAATCAACACAAAATAGCAGGTTTCTTAGATCGCTACCTGATAAATGGGACACAATTGCATTTGTGACTAGAAACTCTGTTGAGTTCAAAGATCTGACCCTGACCCAACTTCATGGTAGACTCCTGACCTATGAAAGGGAGTTGAACCAGAAAAAGAAGTTGCAAGAGTCTGGCAAAGCTACTGATGATTACTCATTCGGTAGCACAGCTCTTCTTGGTCAGGAAGAATCTGGTAGCAGTGGTAAGGAACAGGGTTATGATCATTTCATAGATATAACTGCTGGTTGAAACTTTAACAACCCTGATCCTCACTCTGTAAATTATGCTTTTACTGCAAATTGTGAAAACCAGATGTCAGATAATTTGTGCTTTGAACTCAATGATTTGCAACACTTTGATCCCACTGACTTAGAAGAGATGGACATTTTGCATCAATTGGCTTTGCTTAGTGTAAAAACAAGCAAATTCTACAAAAGAACAGGGAGAAAATTCCCAGGGCTACATGGGAATTTAAGGGTTGGGTTGGATAAATCGAAAATCAAGTGTTACAAGTGCAATAGGCTAGGTCATTTTGCTAGGGAATGCAGGAGTCAAACTACTGGTCCTATAATAACACATCCCAGCTCAAACCCTAGACCACAAAATCAAAGCACTGTGCACTATACCCAATATACCCCTGCAGCCCATGTTAACACTGCTCACTATGCTGCCACCCCTGTGCCTGTGCATTATGTCCAAACCACTGTTCCACAAATTCAGTATGTTCAAACCCCTGTCCCCCAGGCATAAGTGCAACCTGTTGCACCTCAAACAGCTGCTCCAGCAGTGGTACAACCAGATCAGCAAAGCTTTTTCACTCAACGCTTTGTTGACTGGAGCAGCATGCCTGATGAGCTTGGTGATGAAAATTTTGCACTCTATGCTTTTGATGAACCTTCTAATGATGAATTCTGTTTAATGGCATTAGAGTCAATACCAGAGGGGATTGAAACTGAAGGTGAACAACTAAGTGATGAAACAGTGGATGAGGTGACTGAAGCAGTTGTTAATGCAGTTGCTGGGAGAAAATTCAGAAACCCTGATTGAACCGCTGACAGACCCCTGGTCCAAAGAGGACAAAGAAGAAGAGGAAGAGAAGAAAGCAGGTGAGAAAGAAGCTAGAGCTGATGATGAAGAAAATCATCAATGTGATTGTGCAATGATGGTTGCTGCCAAGGTATCTCCTCAAGTTCTTGAAAAACTGTGTTCTGACAATTGCATTATTGCTTCTGCAAACATCAAAGAGGTAAATGAAAACCTTCGGGATAAAATCTTAACTAATGAAGTCAAATTTGAAAGATCTTTAAAAGAACTTAAAAGCAAATTGACTGAAAAGGAAAAAAGAGATCAGCAGTCTGAAAGAAGAGCAGAGCATAACCAGAACTCAACTCCAAACTATGGTAGAAAAATACCAAGTTTGCAAACAGGAGTTAGAGTCCACCCAAATCACATGTGAGAAATGGGTGGAATCCTGCAAAGGATATGAGTTATTGCTTGAAAACAGATTAAAAGCAATGTGAAATTTGGTATTGGTTATAGAAAACATGATGATGAAAACACTGCTGTTGAAAAATCTGTTCAAACCACTGATGTAACCACTGAGTTCATCCCCACAAACAAGAATGGCCAAGAAGTGAAAATCACTGATAAACTTGGTAACAAAATCACACTTGACAGACCAATGGGATCCTCTACTTTTGAGGAGCTTGAAAAATATCAGTTTAAACCAACATGGTCTGATGAGTGTGACATTCTTGAAAATTTCAAGCCCATGGACTTTACATCAACTGATGGTGTTAAAGCTCCAAAAGCTAAAGTCATTCCTCTCAAGGACATCCCAACAGAGGTTACAACCTCTGCTACAAAGGAGTCCGAAAAGAGAAAGAAGAAAGAAAAGATCAATAACCTGTTTTGTGAATTTTGTGAGAAAAGGAATCATCTAACAAAAGACTGTTTCCATTTAAAAGCTTATGATTTGAACAAAACAAGTGTCATTGTTCCAGCTGAAAACTGCATTGTTTGTGGTAAAACAAACCACAAAACTCAAGCATGTGTGTATCTCAAAAACTTTGATGTGAAAAAGAATGAGTACATTGCTAAAACATCCTTGAGTCCATCAACATCATCTGTCAAATTCACTAAAAACCAACCACTGTTTGTGCCAGTTCAAACAGCTGTCACAAAACAGCTGAACCAAACATCTATTAAAAGAGATGTTCAGGTTACTGATGCACCCCCTGCCAATCAATTCAGAAGAGGTATGGGACAACCACCATACCCTAGGGTTCCACACGTTTATGAGGCCTACAAAAGGCCCTCTAAACCTAAAGTGAACAGGCATCCTTTTGGGTACCAACAGGTGATTGGTCAAGACCCCCAACAGTGGTTAGCAAGACACAGTCCTAAAACTGTCCAAACCCCTGACCTAACCACTGTCCATCAATGTGCATCCATCCCAGACACTGTTGAGACCCCATCCAAAGCCTTATTGGCTTTGGAAACCCTAATGAACTAATCCTTTTACTTCATGCGCAGGGAGCTTCTGCCTGTTTAGATAGCCTTTGGTATGTTGATAATGGAGGCTCCAGGCACATGACTGGATGTAAAGCCCTACTCAAAGATTTCAAAATTCATGGAGGGGGTGATATATCCTTTGGGAATAACAGTAAAGGGAAAGTTCTGGGGTCTGGTACAGTACAGTCTGGCAATGTAAAATTTGAAAATGTCAATCTGATAGACAGTCTAAAATTCAACCTCCTGAGTGTTTCACAAATGAGTGACAAGGGGTATGGGTCATTCTTCACAAAGGAGTGTTGTAGGATTGTTGGACCAGAAATGGTCAAAAAGATGGAAGCAATAATAAAATCTGGTCAAACAAAACTTGTTGCTCAAAGAAGTGACAATGTTTATGTTGTTGATATGTCAAAAGAGTGTCCTAGAGCTGATGCCTGTCTGTTCTCAGCTGCCTCTAACAAAGAGACAGAACTTTGGCACAGGAGACTGGGGCACACAAATCTTAAGACAATCACTGAAATTTCAAAAAATGGTTTGGTAAGAGGCTTACCACAAAAATTGTTTTCATGTCCTGAACATTGCATTTCCTGTTTAAAAGGAAAACAACATAAAAGTTCTTATAAGTCCATTGAAGGGTCCAAAACAACCCAGTGTTTGCAAATGCTGCATATGGATTTGTTTGGCCCAGTTCAAGTCATGAGTCTCAAGAAGAAAAGATATTGTTTGGTTATTGTTGATGACTTCTCTAGGTTTACATGGACTTTCTTTTTACACTCAAAAGATGAGACTGCAGACATTTTGCAAGACTTTATGACACAGGTTGAAAAGCAATTTGACCTTCCAGTAAAAGTCTTCAGGAGTGACAATGGCACAGAATTCAAAAATAAGGAGTTGGATGCCTTCTGTGTGAAGAAAGGGATTGTAAGGCAGTACAGTATCCCTAGAACACCAGAGCAGAATGGGGTAGTTGAAAGAAAGAACAGAACTTTGATTGAGGCTGCCAGAACCATGCTTGCAGATTCAGGTTTGCCATTAACTTTTTGGGCAGAGGCAGTAAACACTGCTTGCTATGTCCAAAACAGAGTTTTAATAAACCCCAGGCACAAAAAGACTGCTTATGAAATTCTGTATAAAATCAAACCACTGATCTCATATTTCAAGGTATTTGGCTGCCCATGCTTTATTTTGAACTTAAAAGACTCCATTTCAAAATTTGCAGCCAAAATTGATTGTGGTTATCATCTGGGATACTCAACCACTGCCAAGGCCTACAAAGTGTTTAATACACGGACCAAGGCAGTGGAGGAGACCTTGAATGTAAAGTTCAATGAACTTTCATCAATGAAAATTCCAGCAAATCCTGCAGATCTGTTTGATCTTGATAAATTCACTTTTGAAAATACTGTTGTCAAGATTAACAGCGCAGGTTCATCAGAGGATTCAACACCAGACTATGGGTATGAAATCATCATTCCTCAAAAGTCTGTATAAATGGGAAGAGCATCAGATGTTCAAAACAGCTGTCAAAGCTCAACTACTGCTACATCAACAGTTGTTGACCAAAGTAGCCCATCAACCACTGCTTCCACATCCTCAAACACTGCTGACAAAAGTCCCCAAACAGTGGATAAAAGTCAGCATGTGTCCACTTCATTACCTCCCATTACACCACCTTTTGAAGCCACTACTGGGTCATCAAAGTCACCAGCAGTGGTTAGCTCAGATGATACACATTTGCAGCCTTCACCAACAAATGCCATCATTCCATATCAAGGAGATTTAATCTACTTGAGATCTCATCCACCTGATCAAACCATTGGCAACATCAATGAAGGGGTGCTCACAAGAAGCCAAACCCAAAACATTTGTCTTTTTGCTGGTTTTCTATCACTCCATCAGCCAGTCAAGTACCAAGAGGCACTGAAAGACAACAGCTGGGTAGAAGCCATGCAAGAGGAGCTCCAACAGTTTAAAAGACAACAAGTATGGGAGCTTGTACCACTGCCAGAAGAGGTTAGTCCCATTGGCACAAAGTGGGTCTTCAAAAACAAAACTGATGAAAGGGGCATTGTTGTCAAGAATAAAGCCAGGCTTGTGGTTCAAGGTTACAGACAGGAAGAGGGGATTGATTATGATGAAACATTTGCCCCTGTAGCAAGATTGGAAGCTATAAGACTGTTCCTGGCCTTTGCTGTCAACCACAACATGAAGGTGTTTCAAATGGATATCAAAAGTGCTTTCCTCTATGGTACAATTCAAGAAGAGGTGTATGTATGTCAACCTCCAGGTTTTGAGGATCCATTTTATCCAGATCATGTCTACAGGCTAAACAAAGCCTTGTATGGCCTGAAACAAGCACCCAGGGCCTGGTATGAAACTCTTTCCACCTTTCTACTCTCAAATGGTTTCAAAAGAGGTACCATTGATAAAACATTGTTTCTAAAATGGAGAGGAAAGGATTTAATGATTGTCCAAATTTATGTGGATGACATTATTTTTGGAAGCACATGTAATAAAATGAGTGAAGAGTTTAGGGAACTCATGACAGCTGAGTTTGAAATGATTGCAATGGGTGAGCTGCAATGCTTTCTTGGTCTCCAAGTTCAGCAAATGCAAAATGGTACTTTCATTCATCAAAGCAAATATGCAAAAGAACTTTTAAACAAATTTGATATGAATGATTGTAAACCATGCAACACACCTATGGCAACAAATAAGCTGGTCATGTTTGATGAAAATGATGAGCTGATCGACCAAACTCTTTATAGAAGCATGATTGGGTCTCTTTTGTACCTAACTGCATCTAGGCCAGACATCATGTTTGCAACATGTGTCTGTGCAAGAAGTCAATCAGCCCCTAGAAAATCCAATCTTATTGCTGTAAAAAGGATATTCAGATACATAAAAAGTGCTCCCACACTTGGTATCTGGTATCCAGCTAATGGGAATATCAAGCTTTCAGGATTTTCAGACAGTGACTTTGCTGGATGTAACACCACAAGGAAGTCCACATCAGGAGGGTGCCAGTTTCTAGGTGATTGCTTAGTTTCATGGCAAAGCAAAAAGCAAGCAGATGTTTCAACATCCACTGCTGAAGCTGAATACATTGCTGCTGCAAGCTGTACAGCCCAACTCCTGTGGCTTCAAAATCAGTTGCTGGATTTTGGTATCACTGCCTTAAAGACACCACTCATGTTGGATAGCCAGGCAGCAGAAAATATCATCAAAAATCCAGTTTCCCATTCAACCACCAAACACATCGACATCAGACATCACTTTGTGAGGGATTGCTATGAAAAAGGTTTGATTTCTCTGCATCATGTTCCAACTAAAGACCAGCTGGCAGATGTGCTCACAAAAGCATTAGATACTGCCACCTTTGAAAGCTTGGTCTCTAGAATTGGCATGCTAAACATGGAATAACAAGCAACATCTTGTTTTTCTATGAATAAAAGCATTAAAATGTTTTCGGAAAATCAAAAATCCATCCTTAAAAATAGCTAAAAATGAAATTTTCATTAAATCCTTAAAAGTCTGCCATAACCACTGCTTGTTCAAAAGTCTGCTCTACATCAAAGTCTGTCCACTGCTGAAAGCCATCCTCTGTTCTCTCATTTCCTTGATAAACTCTGTTGTTCAAAAGCAGTGTCTTATCCACTGATATGCTATCCACTGATAGTGAAAATCATCCACTGCTTCCATTTTACCGTTGTAACTACTGCCTTCATCAGTAACTTTCATAAAAGTACTGTCCTTCATTTCCTCAGAGTTTGGCATGTGGGCAGTACATTGTGGTCAGTACTTTTGTAACCGCTGCCACGTCAGCCTTCACTTTTTCCTCTATAAAACCCCCACTTTACACCAAAAACAGGGTTTTACTGTCGAATTGAATTCTCAAAAATTCTCTTCTCAAAACAGTTTTTCTTCAAATTCCTTCACAAATCTCTTCGATCATCATCTTCAAAATGACAAAATCGAAGCCATCTGCAAAACCTACTTCCAAATCATCTTCAAAAGATGCCTCTCAAAAGGCCACACCCACTGAAATTCCACACAAACCAAATCACAATCTTCTGGGTCTCCTCACAAAACCCAGCACCACAAATATCTTCAACTCCATCATTGATATCATCTCTGCATCGAAGTACAAAACTTTGTTAACAGCAGATGCACCAATATACTTGACAACCCAAAGAGAGTTCTGAAAAAATGCAACCCTTGAAAAACAAGGAGACACTGTAATCGCCATCAACTCATCTCTAAAGGGTAAAGCCGTCAAGATTACATCACAATCCATCTCAGAGGCCTTTCAACTCGACGATCAGGAAGGTAAAATTACTTTTCCCAAAAACGAGTTAAAAAATGATTTTCTGGAAAGAGGGTATAATGCTGAAGTGAAAAAGGACACCTTACAAAAAGGCTACTTTCCTTCTGCAACAAGGTTTTTATTTCATACCCTTCTAATGTGTGTTTCAAACAAAACCACTTCTTTTAATGAAATACCATTAAAAATTCAAAAACCGGGATATGCCATTCTCCAAGAAGAAAATTTTAATTATTCCCGGGAAATTTTTAATGATCTGGTTAAAAATGTTGAAACAAAATCATTCTTACTGTTTCCAAGATTTCTAAGCTATTATTTTGAAAAGAAATTCAGTAAGGATGATATTGCTACAATAAACCAAGGTGCATCTATTCAAATAAACTGCTTAACTGCTGAAACTTTTACAAGAATGTCCACACCTTGCAAAACACAAGTAGAGATGCCTGAGCAGATTTTAGCAGCTACCACTGCTCCTCAGGTATCTGCTGCTGAGCCCACTGCTCAAGGTGATCAAAGTAGCACAACAACTGCTTTGAAACCCACACCTAAAATCATCAAAAAGAAAAACACAAAAACCCCCCAAACCCATCAAAAAGGCAACTCTGGAGGATGAGATACCAGAGCTACTGCCAGTGATAACACAAAAGTCACAAGAAACCACTGCTGCTACTTCCTCACAGCAGTTGGTACAAATATCTCAACCCATAGCCGAAACCCCTCCTGCTTCTTCACAAAAAGAACATGTTGTACAAATTGGGACACCACATCATGATGCTCTGGAAGCACTTGTTTCCATCATCCACAGCCCAATTCCCGGGGCAAATCCTCTTTCTACACCAAACATCACATCCACAATTCCCACACCCACTAAACTTCTGTTGGATGCAATTGATTTGAACCAGGCACTAACCAGTCCTTCTCAATCACCTATTAATGAGAATATACCTCAACAAATGACTGGGTCTGATGTATCAATCCTTGCTAACCCCCCAACACAACCTGAGGAGGTTACACCCCTTGAGTTACAAGTAACTCTTGGTGGTATTCCAAGTGAAGCAGCCACTACAAGTGCTGAACCCACTGGTTTGCACTTGGACAGTGGTTACATTAATAAGACTTCCTTGGAGGCAATTCCTCACATAGCACCTCTGCCAACCACCAATGGATTTGTTTTTCCCACTGGCAACATCAAAAGGTTGTCAAGTGTTGAAGGAAGAAGACCCCAGTACCAAGAAAAAGGGGCATCAGTGGTTAATGTTTGGAGTACACTCCCTACCTCAACCACTGATAAAACCACTGCTAGTGGGAAATCAGATGATCCCATTAAATTGGGTGATGGTTTAAAATATTTGGAATTGACGGAACGTGTTGATAAACTGGATACTTCAGTTGTAGATATCAAAGAAATGCTGCAACAGTTGTTGACAGTACAAAAGATGCAATCCATTGTTGTTTCACCTCAAGTACCTGCTCCACCACAAGCATCTGCTACAAATGAGCTCTGGAACCTCTTCCAACCTTTTCTCCAACAACAACAACAAGAAATGGCAGATCAGCAACATGAAATACATGTACAAAAGCTGAGAAACATCATGGAGTCTAGGTTCAAGAACACTCAAGCAGACATTAAGGCAATCAAGGCCCATTTATTGGAAACCACTGGCACTGCTCCTCCAACAGTTCTTTTCATTGATCAACTTCCCCCAGATAATGCCAAAAAGGGGGAGAAAATTCAGGAGTGGAAGAAGAAGGGAATAGATGATGGTCTTTACATTGAACCAGAAAGGGATGCTATGACCAGAAAAATTCCTGTGCCAGATGGTAGTAAAAAGGTTGATGCTACCCAAGAAGCACTTGATGAAGGAGTAGCAAGTGTAAAAAGGGGTAGAGTGGCAAAGGATATTTCAAGGTGGAATGAGGAGAAAAGAGCTTTCATGGAGCTGTATGCGCAGGGTTGTTCTGGGTCAAAGGATACTAAAAATCCTAAGCCAAAAAGGAAACCTAAGTCCATCCCATCCAGAATTCCAAAGCATATTCCAAAACCACCATCCAAAAGCCATCAGCATCAAACCTCCACCCAAACAGCTGTTGAAACTCTTGCTGTATCAACTACTGCTGGTACTTCAGAGGTTTCAACATCTGTTATCACTTCAACACACACCACTTCAACACACACCACAACCACTGCTTTACCACCACCACCATCACTTTTTCCTGCCAAAAAGCAGAAGACAACAGATGTTACAACATCTGCTGTAATGACAACAGTGGTTGAGACACCAGTTGTTTCAACAGCTGTTAGTCAATCACAAACCACTGCCACTCAAACTACCACCACTGTTCCACCCAAAGCATCATCAGTCCCTCCTCAAATAAAAAGGAGAAGGCTAATTCTAAAAGATGATGACACATCTCCACCACCAACATCTTCAAAATCCCTGTCACTTATCACAATTCCAAAACCCATACCTTTCTCTTCAGCTCAAATTCTTAAGCCATTACCTCCTGCTGGTGTCTCATTTCCTCTGGAACTCATTGCAGTTAGGGAAGAAATCAAATCCTTCTACTATGAGGATGACCCAGCTAAAAGGAGTTTGCCATCAGTTGAAGGATATCCCAGGCCTAATAATATTGAAGAATATTTGAAACTCAAGGCCAAGCAAGCAGAGGATATCTCAATCAAAAATAAACAAGGGAAATCTGATAGAGAATTTCAGCAAAACTATCAGTTTCTACTCACACAGGTCAGAGCTATGGAACAATTTGCCAAAAATGTATGTCAGCAAATCTCAGAAAGGGCAGATGAGTCCTTGAGAAAAGACTACATTGAGAACATCATGACCTACAAGAAATACAAGGGGGAGAAACACATGTACAAAATCTGGACCATTCTTGAGCTTGAAAAAGAGGCAGCCAGGATTCAAGAAATGATAAAAAATAAGGTCAAGCAGACTCCTCCTGAAAAATTCAAACAATTTGAAGCTGATAAGATCTTAGAGTTGAAGAGAATGAAAGAGGAGCTGATAGCAGCTGATTATGGGTCAAAGAATTCAGTGACAAAGTGGGGAGAAGATAGGGTTAGGGCTACCTACAAAAGGTTGGAGGAACTTAGAAAGAAAGATCCAACAGTTCCACAAAAGCCTGACTATTCCAAAGCAGAGGTCTCAAAAAGACCACCAAAGCTGCAAGTCAAAAGAACCACTGCTCCAGCTGGTGCTGCCATCTACAAAAGAAGGAGTCAAAACCAGTCAGGTGCTGAAACAGTTCAAGATCTAAAAGCTGGAAATGCTGTTGTAAAAATGGGCATTAGATTAATGATGAAAGAAGATCTTAAATTGGAACAATCTGCAAGTACTGCTCAGCCAGTCATGAATAGGCCAACATCTCCAAACACCTTATCAAATAAAAATCTCCCAAGAAACCCACCAGGCTCAAAAGTACTAAAGTGGGAAACTGACAAACAGACCCATGTACTGACTATGTTTAGGTCTGATGGAGAAGTGAAGAAAATATCAAGGGAACAAGCACTTGGCCTAAGTCTTGAAGATTTGCAGGATCTCCTTGATCTTCCACTTAGCAGGGATGATGATGACACAGATGCCCTAGACTTTGAACTACAATTTAAAGGTCAGATAAGGGAACTGTTGATGAGGCAATAAACTTCCACAATAATGAAGAGTTTTGGCATTATCTAATCCAGGGGGAGATTGTTGGGATTGAACCCTACCAGAGGAACAGATAATAAAAGCCAAAACTGGATCAGAATAGTGGATCCAGAATAAGCAGATGTTACATACAAGTCTCTCCCCTTGAAAGTGATTTCAACATCTGTTGACCTCCTATCTACTGATCGTGCAATCTGCTGACCTACAAACTACTGATCAAGTAAAGGCCTGATGGAAGACTAAAGCTCTACTGCTCAATCTACTGTCCTGAGTCAAGCACTGCTGATCCGGACAAGTACTGCTGGGTTCACAGCAGTGGAAGGAAGCAGCAGTTATTTAACATGTCTTCTATGTAATGTAATGAAATAGCAGTAGTTAGCATAGCAGTGTTTGTATTAATCAGATGTTAGAGTTTGTTAGGAGGTTAGATGTCACTTTCATGGTGACGTCAGCTTAGATGCTCAGTGGTTTGCTAGTGCCTATAAATAGAACAGTACCATGCACTGTTCTATTTAGCTCTTTGCAAAACGGTCTTCTCTGCACGAACAAACACTGAGCTCTGGCTGAGGGGGAGTTTGTATCAAGCATTGCATTGTAATCAGTGTTGAAATTAAATTCAATATTTCGGTTCATTGTGATAAGTGTTTTGATAAAAGCAATACTCTCGTTTGATTGTATGCAAAGTTTGTTTTCATCTTAATTCCGCTGCACAACTCATTCATCTTCATTCTATTTCAAACGAAAAATACAATCAAAACCAAACTCAGATCCAACAACTACATCAGTTTTGAAACTGATAATAATAACCTTTTAATGACCATCAAACTTGAATAATCATTTCAGTTTCAATTTTTAAAACCTCATTAAAAACAAAATGGTTATGAGTCTTGAGTGCAAAAACTGCCTCACGCGGGCCCGGGTTTTTCGGAGCTGCAATCGTGTCCGCAGGACGTGCGGGCATACCCGAGTTCAACTAATTCCGGTTCCATTTTTTGCACCCCCCCTGCACGCACGGGGGTAGGACTTATGGTAAAACATGTCATAAGACTTCAAAGGCTTTATTAAGGTTTCACCTTATAAATAGCCTATCTTTTTGTTCCCACACCAGTGTGGGACAAGGTGAATTACCAACTTGAGACTTTCATTCACACTAAACTTCCAACAATCCCCCACATGAATGGAGGTCGATCTCAGAAACAACATTATTCCAACTAGATTTCAGCCGTTGAGTTTTGCATACGATAGGTAGGTGTTACCCTTTGAACCTTCGCTCATGAAATGCACTTAGCCCACTAGCTCTGAGTAGAACTCGATGTCTTTGAACTCGTCTGCCGTTTGTGTAGACGGCAATGCACTTCACACAAGACTCTCCCTGACAAAGTCAAGTCCTCATAGTTATGTTCGTTATGGTCATGAACATGATGCCTGGTTCTGTGAGAGCCATTAGGTATTTTGCCCCAACAATACCCTTCGAAGCGACCCCACTTCTCTCTCACATAGGTGATTCACTATGTAAGGGTTACCTTAGTCGAATCATTAAAAGTCATAGGCTTAGCCTCACACTTGTCACTTTTAGGAATGGACTAGGAGGTTTACTAGGCTTTGCAATAAACTCCCTTATATATATACGTAGGGTTATCCCCCACAGTGACCTTACTAATTCATACAATTTGGTTTTCCTATTGAACTCAGCTCTTGGGATCTCCAGTCTACTGAGTTAGGTTTCCATCATATGAACTTATATTTTCAAGGGCTTCAGTCCCATTCCTATGGACGACTTCTGTACTAACTCTCTACTTAGGCCTTTTGTTAGCGGATCCGCAATATTATCCTTTGACCTCACGTAGTCAACAGTGATAATTCCTGTAGAGATTAGTTGTCGTATCGTATTATGTCTACGTCTAATATGTCTGTTCCTACCGTTATACATTGTGCTACGAGCTCTGCCAAGTGCCGATTGGCTATCACAATGTATACAAATGGCCGATGCCGGCTTAGGCCATCTTGGTATATCCTCAACAAATTGACGTAGCCATTCTGCCTCTTCACCTGCTTTATCTAAAGCGATGAACTCTGATTCCATTGTGGATCTTGTGATAGCCGTTTGTTTTGACGATTTCCACGATATAGCAGCACCTCCAAGTGTGAATACATACCCACTTGTTGCTCTGGAATCATTCGTGTCAGATATCCAATTTGCATCGCAGTGTCCTTCTATAACTGCTGGATATCTGTTATAATGCAACCCGTATTCCCGAGTGTATCTTAAGTAGCAAAGCAACTGAGTGATACAGTTCCAATGCATTGAACTTGGGTTGCTCGTGTATCTACTTAGCTTGCTCACAGCATATGCTATGTATGGTCTAGTACAACTCATAAGATACATCAAACTACCAATAATTCTTGAGTATTCCAACTGGTTTACGGGTTCACCTCTATTCTTGGCTAGATGTTGACTTGTGTCAAGTGGAGTTCTAGCTTCATTAGAGTCGTTTGCATTGAACTTATCAAGAATTTTGTCCACATAGTGGGATTGACTTAAAACAAGTCCACTTTCGATTCGCGTGATTTTGACCCCCAAAATCACATCCGCAAGACCCATGTCTTTCATGTCAAATCTTGCCTTTAGCATGTTCTTTGTAGATTTTATGATTTTGTCATCACTTCCAGCAATGAGCATATCATCTACATATAGACATAAAATGACATATCCATCAGTTGTGTCCTTCACATACACACACTTGTCACATTCATTGATTTTGAACCCAGCATTAAGCATGACATGATCAAACTTTTGATGCCACTGTTTTGGAGCTTGTTTCAGTCCATACAAGGATTTTACAAGTTTACACACTTTCTTTTCTTGCCCAATAGCTCTGAAGCCTTCGGGTTGCTCCATGTAGATTTCTTCCTCTAGAATTCCATTCAAGAAAGCTGTTTTCACATCCATTTGGTGAACTTCCAAATTTCTAATGGCGGTAATGGCAAGCACCAACCTGATGGATGTTATTCGCGTAACTGGCGAATATGTATCAAAGTAGTCTAAACCTTCCCGTTGTTTATATCCTTTGATCGCCAACCTTGCTTTGTACTTATCGATGGTTCCATCTGGTTTCATCTTCTTCTTGAAGATCCATCGATATCCTAGTGGTTTACATCCTTGAGGAAGATCCACTAGTTCCCAAGTATGGTTTTGTAAGATAGAGTCTATCTCACTTTTGATTGCCTCCTTCCACTGAGGTCCTTCTGAGGAATGCACCACTTGTTGGTACGTTTGAGGTTCATCTTCTACCATATAGGTAAGAAACTCAGGGCCAAAGGATTTTTCAGTCCTTTACCGTTTACTTTTCCTGATTTCAACTTCCTCAGTCTTAGATTGTTCTTGAGGTTCATCGTTTTCAAATTCACCCTCGTGAACAATTTCCTCAACCAGTCTAGAAGAACTCGGTTCACTTTTATCTAAGCATGGGAACATATGTTCAAACCATGATGCATCCTTAGATTCTATTATGGTGCCTTTGCATATTCCAGGGTTCTTAGAATCATGCACAAGAAAACGATAAGGACCATAAGGACGGGTGTATCCTATAAATACACAATCCACCGTTTTGGGTCCATTAGTAGGCGCTTAGGTGGTGTGACCACCACCTTAGCTAAACACCCCCACACTTTCAAGGATTTATATGGTGGTTTCTTTCCCGTCCATAATTCGTAAGGCGTTACATCCTTTTTCTTATTGGGTATCATGTTCAACACATAATTTGCCGATAAGATTGCTTCCCCCCCACATGTTTTGGTTTACACCAGAACTTATCATCATGGCATTCATCATTTCTTTCAAAGTGCGATTTTTCTGTTCCGCTATGCCATTTGATTGAGGGGAGTAAGGAGCCGTGAGTTCGTGGATGATTCCACTCTTTGCACATACGTCAATAAAAGGTGAAACATATTCACCTCCTCGGTCGCTCCTTACGGTTTTGATTTTTCGATTTAGTTGATTCTCAACTTCGGCTTTGAACAAGATAAACTTGCCAATAGCCTCGTCCTTACTCTTAAGTAAGTACACATAGCAATACCTTGTACTATCATCAATGAACGTGATGAAGTACTTGTTCCCACCACGAGTAGGAATTGCTTTTAGATCACACACATCGGTGTGGATCATCTCGAGGGGTTCGTTGATTCGTTCAACCCTTTTGAAAGACGATTTTGTTTGTTTTGCTTCTACGCAAGTTTCACATTTATTAGTTGAGTCGATATCGAATGTTGGTATGCAATCAAGTTTAATTAAACGACGAATGGAATTATAATTAACATGACCTAGTCTACCATGCCAAAGATTAGAAGACTCAATCAAGTAAGTAGAACTAGTAGCGGTTTCTTTCATTGCATTCACAACTATTACATTGAGTTTGAACATTCCATTTAGGGCATAGCCCTTACCAACATACATACCATTTTTGGTCAACACGACCTTATCCGACTCAATCACCATTTTGAACCCAAACTTGTTCAATTGCCACCCCGACACAAGGTTCTTACGAATTTCTGGAACATACAACACATTTAACAAAGTGAGTTCCTTTCCAGAAGTCATTTTCAAAACCACATTCCCCTCGCCTTTGATTTCGGCCGTGGCAGAATTTCCCATAAAAACCTTTTCACCATTAGTCACCTCCTTAAAGGTGCTAAAAAGGTTCTTGTCAAAACACACATGACGGGTAGCCCCCGTATCAATCCAGCAATCGTTGTGGTTTTGCCGAACCAAGTTAACTTCCGTGACCAAAATCGAGAGGTCCAGATCATAGCAATGAGGTTATCAACCTCATGAACCATGTTAACTTGTCGAGCATTTTCCTTCTTTGGAAGCTTACATTCGTTGGCCTTATGGCCCTGTTTCTGACAATTATAGCAAGTTCCTTGGAACTTCTTTTTCCCAACTCCCCCCTTAGGACCAAGGTTGGAGCGTTTCCCATGAGCTTTCTTTCCACCTTTTCCACCATTCTTGTTTCCCTTCGAAGATTGGCCATGCTCAACAATATTAGCCTTTGCCATTTCAGGATTATCAATCCTTTTCAAAGCAACTTTATTATCTTCTTCAATGCGAGGCGAACCACAAGATCTTCAATGGTCATTTCCTTCCGCTTATGCTTGAGATAGTTCTTGAAATCAACCCAGCTTGGTGGTAGCTTTTCAATCATAGCCGCAACTTGGAATGTCTCGCTGAGCACCATTCCTTCCGCATGAATATCATGAAGAATAACTTGAAGTTCTTGAACTTGGCTAATGACAGTTTTAGTGTCTATCATTTTGAAGTCCAAGAACTTAGCCACCACGAATTTCTTAGTGCCCGCATCTTCTGTTTTATATTTGCGGTCCAGAGACTCCCACAACTCTTTGGCAGTCTTGGCTTTACAATACACATTGTAAAGTGTATCAACCATACCATTCAAGATATAGTTGCGGCACAAGAAATCCGAATGATTCCAAGCATGAACCGCGCTCACTGATTGAGCATTCATATCCCCTTCATCCACATGGGGAACGGTTTCAGTCAAGAACCGTGCTAGGTTCAGAGTGGTCAGATAAAAGAACATCTTTTTCTGCCACTGTTTGAAATTCAGACCGTTGAATTTCTCAGGTTTCTCAGCATGTGAGACTGCGTTGGGCAGTGGTGTAACAAGACCGGTTGTGACAGCAACAGCAGACGTCATCACAGCAGTCATGACTGCAGAAACAGAGGTAGACATGGGCTGGGACGTCATTCTGAAAAGAAGCAAATGCAGAAACAATTAGTAAAACGGATCTATTTAAGTTTGTTAGAAAACTGGTACTGATCGAAACTGCACAATAATCTGAAACAGAAATAAAGAAACAGTAAAACGAGAAGAATGAACCGGGGTTGTGTTTGACATAATTCCCTTAAACAGATTCGCCGTCTGTTCCCAGGGTACGCCGGTTCGAAGCAGCAACAGCGCATTGCCGGACTTGAGCACTTGCCTGAAAAGAAGCAGGAGAATGTCGCTGCAGAGATTGAGAGAAGAGAAGAAACTGTCTGTGTGTTTTTTTTAAACCGATCAGACTGGTCTGGTTTTATAGTCACAAAGACATAACCGAATTCTAGCCATCATTGCAGAGAATTAAAACTGAATAATTGTCATTACTACATCAGTTTTGAAACTGATAATAATAACCTTTTAATGACCATCAAACTTGAATAATCATTTCAGTTTCAATTTTTAAAACCTCATTAAAAACAAAACGGTTATGAGTCTTGAGTGCAAAAACTGCCTCACGCGGGCCCGGGGTTTTTTGGAGCTGCATTCGTGTCCACAGGACGTGCGGGCATACGCGAGTTCAACTAATTCCGGTTCCATTTTTTGCACCCCCCTGCGCGCGCGGGGGTAGGACTTGTGGTAAAACATGTCATAAGACTTCAAAGGCTTCATTAAGGTTTCACCTTATAAATAGCCTATCTTTTTGTTCCCACACCAATGTGGGACAAGGTGAATTACCAACTTGAGACTTTCATTCACACTAAACTTCCAACAATCCCCCACATGAATGGAGGTCGATCTCAGAAACAACATTGTTCCAAGTAGATTTCAGCAGTTGAGTTTTGCATACGATAGGCAGGTGTTACCCTTTGAACCTTCGCTCATGAAATGCACTTAGCCCACTAGCTCTGAGTAGAACTCGATGTCTTTGAACTCGTCTGCCGTTTGTGTAGACGACAATGCACTTCACACAAGACTCTCCCTGACAAAGTCAAGTCCTCATAGTTATGTTCGTTATGGTCATGAACATGATGCCTGGTTCTGTGAGAGCCATTAGGTATTTTGCCCCAACAATACCCTTCGAAGTGACCCCACTTTTCTCTCACATAGGTGATTCACTATGTAAGGGTTACCTTAGTCGAATCATTAAAAGTCATAGGCTTAGCCTCACACTTGTCACTTTTAGGAATGGACTAGGAAGTTTACTAAGCTTTCCAATAAACTCCCTTATATATATACGTAGGGTTATCCCCCACAGTGACCTTACTAATTCATACAATTAGGTTTTCCTATTGAACTCTGCTCTTGGGATCTCCAGTCTACTGAGTTAGGTTTCCATCATATGAACTTATATTTTCAAGGGCTTCAGTCTCATTCCCATGGACGACTTCTGTACTAACTCTCTACTTAGGCCTTTTGTTAGCGGATCCGCAATATTATCCTTTGACCTCACGTAGTCAACAGTGATAATTCCTGTAGAGATTAGTTGTCGTATCGTAATATGTCTACGTCTAATATGTCTGTTCCTACCGTTATACATTGTGCTACGAGCTCTGCCAAGTGCCGATTGGCTATCACAATGTATACAAATGGCCGATGCCGGCTTAGGCCATCTTGGTATATCCTCAACAAATTGACGTAGCCATTCTGCCTCTTCACCTGCTTTATCTAAAGCGATGAACTCTGATTCCATCGTGGATCTTGCGATAACCGTTTGTTTTAACGATTTCCACGATATAGCAGCACCTCCAAGTGTGAATACATACCCACTTGTTGCTCTGGAATCATTCGTGTCAGATATCCAATTTGCATTGCAGTGTCCTTCTATAACTGCTGGATATCTGTTATAACTGCTGGATATCTGTTACATAACACACTTATAACACTAACTAGATACTTAAAACCTAACTAGTTAACTAACTATCCATTGCAAACCAACTAACCCCCCCCCCCCCAAACCGGTTCTAGAAGTGGGATCCCCACTTTCATTTTCTTCATTTGTTTATTTGGTTTGCCATATACTTAGGGAGCATTAGACCTAATCGACAAAGAAGTGTTGGAAGACTTTCTATTTAACCATAAGATCAACACTCATTATCATTCACTAAAAGTCAACAACACTTTCCTCTCTCCCTCTCTTCTTGGTCTCGGCTGAGAGCACCACCACCCTCACCATCATCTTCAAGTCTTCATCATTCAATCTCTAGTGATCCTAAGGTGCTACAAGGTGTACAACGAAGCTTGGTGACTTCGGAAGTTGAAGGACCTCTGTTATCTTCTTTTATCCACTCAATTTCTTCACTTGAACTTCCCTAGCCTTGAGCTAGTGGTAAGAACTTAAATCCTTTCATTTTTCATCTTGTTTAAGTGGTTAATGATATATTATGAACAAAAACATTAAGAACATTTATGAATCATATGAAGAAGACATGAACATGAACTAAATTGATGATGAAATAAGAAGGAAACTTGATAAAATGAAGTTGTTGTAGTTATGTTGTTGATATTTTGATGATTACTAGCAATACGATGTTTGATCATCATATTAAGCTTGTTAAGTTATGATTAAAAACATGACTTAACAAGTTAGAGATGTTATGTGTGCATAAAGTAATCATCCTCTTGTTAGAGGATGAACTTGGGAATAAAAGTGATTTTCTTAGCAAATAATAAACCTAGTGGACTAGTAGACTTGTAAACTCAAGACTTGTGTATGAGTTATTTTAGAAAACCAAGTTCTAAAGGCGGTTTTTGAAAAAGTATGATTCTTGCATATACTTGCACCATCTTTAAAATAAACTAAGTGTATGGATGCTAGTGAAGCATGAAAATATTGAAAATGGATATTTTTGTAAAATAAGTTCACTAGTTGTGAACATCTAAAAATCTCGAGAACGAGAGTCTTACAAAAACAAACACACTTTGGAGGGTAACTAAACCCGCTAAACACCCCACTAAGTTACTACGCGTTTTTATGAAAAACCAAGTTCATGTTGTCATGTAAATTGCATAATTTATGCACTTGACTAGTGTAATATTGTTTAGTAACTTGTCATTGATTGATTGGGTGAATATTTAAAAGAAAATGATATGCTATAAGCATGGACACCTCCATTTACAAAGGAAACTCTGGCGAAATTTTCTAAAATTCCAACACTTAGAAAATATTTTTTTTTCTGACAAATGTCACAAGTATATTTTACAACTTGTGTTTCGAATATAAACTTCGCCATGGGTTTTGTCACAAAAATACAAAGTATCGGAGGTTGATTTTGTAAATGAAAAATGGGTAAATATATATTTAGAGTATATATTTTATACTAAGACACTTGTGTGAATTCTTGTTTATTTTGTGAACTAGTTGTATTATTTTAGGGTAAAATAATATAACTTGCAACTACCATGGAAAATCACAACTCCAAAATAATACCAAAAGTCACACGAAATAAATATTTAAGTTATACGCTTGATATCGGGAAACCAAACGCAAAGACGTAACTTACAAAATATTCCGCAAAATACTCTTACACACATATATTCTTGGTAAAATATTATTTTGGAAGCTAAAGAAGTAAAATATATTATTTTTGGGAAAAATACATATATTTTGGAAATGCGTTATTTTTGGACAAATGAGTTAAATATATTTTTTCCAAGTGGGACTTAAAATATATTTTCCGAAACTGCAAATGTACATGTATAAATACCCCCATCATTGGGAAGGAAATACGCATATAAAATACTTGAGAAGTATGGATACCAAATATTGTTTAACAATTATTCCAAAACTAAATATAATTCAAGGTTAAAATAATTGTTATTTTAACAAATAATTATAACTTGGAATAATATTCGGAGACACAAGAAACGCAACTCAAAAACATTAAACCCTAAGCCAAGGCACGACCGTTCGTCTAATAGACATTAGTACGTTGTAGGTCGTCGGGTAGCTGATCAAGTTTGAGTTGACGTTACGATACAGGAGACGCAATACTGTGAGTTCATGTGCCCCTTTTCTCTTAACTGTTTTCAGTTTTATACTTTGGGGGTGGAATACATGTTACAATTATTACAGACACTTACAGACGTTTTTATACATGGTATAGTTCGCTTAAGGAGGGTTTAGACGCTTAGATCATGTGAAAGGTGGGTACAACACTTAAGGCAATTAATCCTCGTTGTAGGACCGAGGGACATGAGTGATAGATCTATTTGGTAGCGAGCCCACACCCATGAGGCCAGGGTGGCCCATAGTGGTGACTGTGTCTTACAGCCGGAGGCCTGGTACAAATTTGCTAGGTTTGGGTACTTCCTGCACCGTTTCACACATACCAGTGGCTTTGCAACCCATTGGTGATCTCTTTTTGTTTCCTTAATTGCTACATACCAGGGATTTTCATACATACAGACACATTACAAAGGTTTATACAGACTCACTTATACATGAACTCGCTCAACTTTTTGTTGATTTTTCAAACTACATGTATTTCAGGAAACTAGCGGATCTGGCGGAGTATGCATATGTCTAGCTGCGTTGAATAAGAGATGTCATCCATGGTAGTAGGTTTAGGAGGTGTAACCCTTACCTGGACGGGTTACATGTCTTTAAACCACGTCTTATTTAAAGTCTTTTGCTGTGTCTCATGAACACGTCGCAAAAAAGTATGGTTTGTAACTTATTTTAAGTGTCGACATTTTCAAACAATGATGTTATGGTATTTTTAAACTTAATGAATGGATGAACGTCTTGTGTTTTTATCATATAGCATTGTTATGATTGTTGCTATGGTATTAAGAAGTCACACCAAATAAAACCACGCTTCCGCAAAAGCCAGGGTGTGACAGCTTGGTATCAGAGCCTCGATCATAGCGAACTAGGATTCCTTCTCGAGTCTAGACTATGATCATCAGGGCTCTCACGAAAATGTTTTCAAACATTTTTACATTGCATACACTAAACGTCCAGATCCAAGGCACAAACATTTTTACAAACAAAAAAGCACAAATACACATTTCAAAAGGGTATATTTATAATTCAGTCTTAGAGACTGAGGGAGTTCAGTCTTAGAGACTGTGGGAGTTCAGTCTTAGAGACTGAGGAAGGTTCAGCCTTAGAGGCTGGGGTTATTTAGTCTTAGAGACTGGGGAAATTGGTCTTAGAGACCAGGGATTGGTCTTAGAGGCCAGGGAGTTAGTCTGAGAGACTAGGAAATTTAGTCTGAGAGACTGGGTGGGATAGTCTGGGGAAGACTAGGATGATTACTTGCGTACATTGATTGTGACTTACATGCTTATTTGATTACATGTTGATATATATGCATATGTGTGGTTGTGTTACAGACACCATGCCATCATCTTCAGATACCGGAGTGTCAGACACCCTGGATCCCATGGCGATAGTCTCGGACGACGAGATCCTATCTGAGAGCGAGGTATATACGTCAGATACTACGAGCACGGATGAGGATGATTTCCAGCCATTTGCTCTTCCAGATTTTGGGGATGATATTCCTCTAGCTGATGGTCCATTCGACGGGGATCTACCTCTCATTCAGATCCCTGCTCCTCTCCCACTCGCCGCAGTTCCCATCGAGGATCTACCACATGACGAGTTCGCTGATGATGACATCGACTTATTCATTGAGGGTCCCCCGGAGGGTGACCAGGATGGTGTGACCCTTATGGATGACGATGTCCTTCCTGCTGATGTTCCCGTTGCTGATCATGTTGTTCCCATGGCTGAGGGTCATGCAGATGTTCCCGTTGACGACCCTGTAGTTCCTATTATTGAGGTTCCTGCCGCTGACGCTGTTGTCTTGCCACCTATTGAGGCCCCTGTCGCAGAGGCCTTATCCGATCCGTTCGGTCCTTACTCGTTCGAGTCTGTAGTGTCCGCTTCGCTTCTCGCCCAGGGCGTGCAGCACTACTCATTTGACTCTGACTCAGACATGGCGATGTCTGTTGCGCCCATCTTTCCCCATGCTGTCGACCCAGATCCTGAGGTCGAGTTTGTGCCTGCTGACCCAGCTCCAGCTGATCCAGCACTCGAGTTAGCTCCAGAGCTTGTCATTGCTCATGGCCCTATTGATGCTCCAGCTGTTGCTCTTTTGCCAGATCCTTTACCAGAGCCTAATCGCATTGATATACCAGTCTTGGCACCACCTATTGTTGAGGCACCATTCGTCGTACCACCAGTTTCTGATGTTCCTATTGTTGATGCACCACAGCCTGATCATGTGCCGGTATTTGTTGACCATGCACCTTTTGCCACACATGTCGATCCCAGATACGCTGACACCCGTAACGGGTGGATCGAGGATGATGATTATCCTTCTTTTGTTGTACCAGTCACACCCCCTGTTGCGCCCGTTTTTGCACCACTTGATGTTCCCCAGTATCGTCTGCACGTATCTGATGTCCACCGCACGGACTTACCCATCACCTTTCTACAGGAGGTCCCTCCTCCCTGTCTAGGGGAAGGACCTTCCACATAGCAGCCCGATCACATGCCCCATTCGACAGCTGCTTTTTCATTTATGCCCTCATCTACACCTGCCCCACATACTACTCTTCCTGCTTCAGCACCTATGGGTGAGCCATTCTTGTGGTCATCACCCAATGTTATGCCGCTATCAGACCCGTATCACCCGTTTCATATCGGTTATACCACAGATGACATACTTATATCCCTGCAGTTGCAGCAGGATGCATTGAGCAGACGCGTTCTAGTGTTGGAGAGGACTCCATGTCCTCCCCCGTGTCACTGTCAAACTCCTTTTGCCGCACCACAAGCTCCTCTTTCACTACCCCCTGATTCTGATATTCGTTTCCTCATCCCTGAGCAGTAGATAGCTTACCTGTTGCGCGTTATTCACGCCCTTGAGGAGGATTGGGTGCATATGCGCCGTTTGATTTTCTTCCCTCCTCCTCCTCCCCCATCAGCATGAGGATTTTTGGTCTGTTGCAGGTAGTGTTACTTTTGGATGAGAAGACGGCGATTGGGCCAGACTATACAACATTTTGAAGACCGCATTTTGACATCATGACTTTTGATATTTGATTTTTGGTTGTTGTATATGACTAGATAGTTCAGACGGGGGTGATGTGGCCCTTAGTCTCTTTTGGGATGTACGATACATTTGGAAAACTTGTAAACATTGTGTTGTGGTCTTGATTATATAATAGCTCAATCGCAGTATTCTCATTACATGCATTGTTGATTTATTTGTTTATGGTTAAGACATGGGATGTTATGTGTTATTGCATTGATGGATGTGTTACGTACGCATATTACTTACATACTATACTTACTATGACCTGACCAATATGATCTCCTTCTAGAAGATGCCTCCACGAAGAGCTGTACGTTTGCCGACCACAGAGGCGGAGTTACAGGAACAAATTTCAAAAGCGATAGCTGATTATGAGGCCTCGCATGCCAAAACAAGCAGGAATACCTCAAACAACCACAACAACAACCCACCACATGGTAATGTTTACGTCACTGAGACACATTACCTTACATTTGGACATTCCAGATGCAATTGCTAATTTTTCTGTGAATAACATTGCTTGTACAGGCTGTACTTTTAAGCAATTCCTAGATTGTAAACCGCTAAACTTTGACGGCACCGGAGGTGCTGTAAGTTTTGTTCGTTGGGCAGAAAAGACCGACTCAGTGTTGCAAATGAGCAAATGCACACCCGAGCAACAAGTTACCTACATTTCTGGGTTGTTTACTGATGGAGCACTCTCGTGGTGGAATCTCCAGGTCCAAACCCTGGGAGAAGCAGCGGCTTATGCATTGACGTGGAACGAGCTAAAGGAGCTCATGAGAAAGAAATACTGCTCCAGGGCGGAAATCCAGAAATTAGAAACTGAATTCTGGAATCTTAAAATGGATGGCCCGAAGGTTGCCGAGTATGTTCAGAGGTTTCATGATTTGTCCTATGTGGTACCTTACATGGTTACACCTGAATTCAAACGCGTGAAGCGTTTCATCTGGGGGTTGGCTCCCCAGATTATGAGCATGGTAACCTCTTCAAAACCAGCAACAATTACTGAAGCCATCGACCTGAGCGTGTCACTTACTGAGGAAGCCATCAGGCTAAACAAGTTTTCCAATGCTGATCAGAAAAAGAAGGAGACTCATGTGGAGTTGTCTGGCGAGAACAAGCGAAAGTTCTCCAATTTTAAAAAGGGCACCAGCAGGAAGAAGGAGGTGAACCCACAAGTTGAAGCTAAAACTGGTGCTGAAGTCAAGGGAAAGGGATACATGGGCGCTTTGCCCAAATGTGACATATGCCTGTACCATCATTCTGGTCAATGCAGGTTGAGGAAATGCGAGTCTTGTGGTAAGGAGGGCCATTCGAAGAATACATGCTAGGTTGGTACAGGTGCTGGTCGTGGTAACAATGGCCAAAGGGGTTTTGGTAACAACAATCGCGATGGAAACGGAAATGGGAACCGCAACGGAAATGGTAATCGTGGGAATGTTGGGAACCAAGCTGGGAACCGGGGAGCAAACAATGCTCAAAGTGGTAATGGTAACATTCTAGGACCGGGATGTTTCAACTGTAGAGACATCGGGCACTTTAAGCGCGACTGCCCAAAACTCAATCAAGCTCGCGAAAGGGTATTCAACATTGGAGCAAGAGAAACACGCCAGGACCCGAATGTTGTCACTGGTACGTTCCCTATTAATCAACGCTTTGCATCTGTGCTATTTGATACCGGTGCCGACTATAGTTTTGTATCACTAGAATTAAAGAAAATGCTTGGGATAACTGCTAGTAAATTAGACATTCCGTACTCAATTGAACTGGCTAATGGAAAGCTAGTTGAAACAAATGAAGTTATCAGAGGTTGCGTGATAGAGCTAGGAGAACGCGAATTTACATTGGATCTACTGCCAGTCGAGTTGGGAAGCTTCGATGTGGTAGTAGGGATGGATTGGTTGTCCAGCAACAAAGCCAAAATAGTATGTCACGAGAAGACCATTCGCATCCCAATGGCGGATGGAGAAACAATTGTGGTACACGGGGAGAAAAAAGAATACGCCTCTGAGGATCATTAGCTGTTTGGAAGCTCGGAAATGTTTGAAGAAGGGATGTGTTGCCTTCTTGGCACACATCGTCGATAAAGAAGCCGCTGAGCCGAGGCTAGAAGACATTCCAGTTGCGAGGGAGTATCCTGAAGTCTTTCCAGAAGACTTACCAGGATTGCCGCCACAAAGGCAAGTCGAGTTTCATATTGACTTAGTTCCAGGCGCCGCGCCTGTGGCTAAGGCACCTTATCGACTTGCACCTTCAGAGATGCAAGAACTGTCAACACAACTCCAGGAGCTGTTGGATAAGGGATTTATCAGACCAAGCTTCTCGCCTTGGGGAGCTCCAGTTTTGTTTGTTAAGAAGAAAGATGGTAGTTTTCTCATGTGTATCGACTACCGGGAGCTGAATAAGCTGACTATCAAGAACATATATCCTTTACCAAGAATTGATGACCTGTTCGATCAGTTACAAGGTTCAAGTTTTTACTCAAAGATCGACCTTCGATCGGGATATCACCAGTTGAGGATACAAGAGGGAAGTATTCCCAAGACTGCTTTTAGGACTCGCTATGAACATTACGAGTTCCTGGTCATGCCGTTTGGATTGACAAACGCGCCAGCAGTGTTTATGGATCTGATGAACAGAGTTTGTAAGCCGTACCTGGATAAGTTTGTGATTGTGTTTATTGATGACATTCTGATTTATTCAAAGACGAAAGAAGAACACGAACAACACTTAAGAGCTATTCTAGAGCTTCTTAAGAAAGAAAAGTTGTACGCGAAGTTCTCAAAGTGTGAGTTCTGGCTGCGTGAAGTTCAGTTTCTTGGTCATGTGGTTAATGGAAATGGAATTCATGTTGATCCCACAAAGATCGAGGCAATCAAGAACTGGGAAACTCCTAAGACACCAACCGAGATTCAACAGTTTCTAGGTTTGGCTGGTTATTACCGCAGATTCATTAAGGATTTCTCAAAAATCGCTCAACCTTTAACCACTCTCACTCAGAAAGACAAGAAGTTTGATTGGGGAGACAAACAAGAAGAAACATTTCAACTATTGAAAAACAAGCTCTGTGACGCACCAATCTTATCACTACCCGAAGGCACGGACGACTTCGTGGTATATTGCGACGCCTCACGCCAAGGTCTAGGCTGCGTGTTGATGCAGCGTCAGAAGGTTATAGCATATGCATCTCGCCAGTTGAAGGTACACGAGAAAAATTACACCACCCATGATCTGGAATTGGGCGCGGTGGTGTTTGCATTGAAAATCTGGCGACATTACTTATACGGCACGCGATGTACAATCTTCACTGATCACAAGAGCCTGCAACACATATTCGATCAGAAAGAACTTAACATGATGCAAAGACGCTGGGTAGAACTGTTGAATGATTATGATTGTGAGATCAAGTATCACCCAGGGAAGGCGAATGTGGTCGCCGATGCCCTGAGTCGGAAAGAAAGGATCAAGCCCATAAGGGTTAGGGCTTTAGAAATGATTGTCCAGACAGACCTCTCATTGCGCATTCGTGCCGCACAGAGAGAAGCTCTTAAAGAAAGAAATATTGAGGATGAGTATCTCCGTGGGATGGAGAAGCAGTTGGTACCAAACGGGGAAGGAACCTTGTGCTTCATGAAACGAATTTGGGTTCCTTTGTTTGGTGGTTTGAGAAAGGTTATTTTTTATGAGGCACACAAGTCACGGCGCTCGATTCATCCAGGAGCGGATAAGATGTACCAAGATCTTAAGGATTTCTATTGGTGGCCAATAATGAAAGGCGATGTTGCAATATATGTTGGAAAATGTTTAACTTGTGCCAAGGTTAAGGCCGAATACCAAAAACCTTCAGGTCTCTTGCAACAACCTGAAATACCCCAATGGAAATGGGAACATATATCTATGGACTTCATAACAAAATTGCCAAGGACGCCCAAGGGCCACGATACAATTTGGGTAATAGTAGACCGTCTAACAAAGTTTGCGCACTTTTTGCCAATCAAGAAAAAAGACAACACGAGTAAACTTGCTGAAATATACATGAGGGAGATTGTTGCACGACATGGATTGCCTCTCTCAATTATCTCTGAAAGAGATGGACGCTTCGTGTCAAGGATTTGGCAATCCTTTCAAGAAGCACTTGGTTCTCAGTTAAATCTGAGTACTGCTTTTCACCCGCAAACAGACGGACAGAGCGAATGAACGATTCAAACCTTAGAAGATATGTTGTGAGCTTGTGTAATGGATTTAGGTGGAAGTTGGGACACTCACCTACCATTGGTTGAATTTTCATACAATAACAGTTATCATGCAAGCATCCAAGTCGCACCGTTCGAAGCTCTCTATGGACGCAAGTGTCGATCACCCTTATGCTGGGCCGATGCGGGTGATAGACAACTAGTTGGTCCAGAATTGGTCCAGGAAACGACATACAAGATTGCACAGATCCGAGAGCGCATCAAAGAGGCTCGTGATCGACAAAAGAGTTATGCGAACCTAAGAAGGAAACCTCTGGAATTTGAGGTTGGTGATATGGTTTTGTTTAAGGTTTCACCCTGGAAGGGTGTGGCACACTTTGGGAAGCGTGGAAAGTGGAATCCACGATACATTGGCCCATTCAGAATCCTGAAAAGGGTTGGGCTTGTAGCATACAAATTGGACTTACCTGCTGAACTTAATGGCGTTCATGATACATTCCATGTATCAAATTTGAAAAAGAGTCCAACACAAGAGACAGTTGTCATTCCTGCCGACGAAGTTCATATTGACGACACGCTCCACTTTACTGAAAAACCTATTGAGGTTACGGATTGGAAAGTTAACAAGACACGCCAGAGTATTGTCAAACTCGTTAAGGTTCGATGGAATGCACGACATGGGCCAGAATTCATGTGGGAACGTGAGGATCGTATGAAGAAAAAATACCCACATTTATTCCCCAAGACCCCTGCATCTAGTAGCGGAACTAAAATTTCAGGACGAAATTTCTCTAACAGGGGGAGAATGTGACAACCCTAAAAAATTACAGGTATCCGTACAATTAATTAATATTTAATTTGTGCTTAATGAATGTGCTTGATTACAACTGCTGATTTAACTACTCTATGATTTTTGCATTATACATACATATGCATCACATTCATACTGTCACTCCATTTATTACACACAGACTCTAGTGACAAATTTGATGCACAAAGCACAGTTAGCATAGTGAGTGGATAACTCAGACACATGCTGACAATGCCAGCACATAGACAGACACTACATTGAGGCCCAGTATGAGCCAGGAATAAGGTATCACACTAGGGTAGTGTGTAGGGAAGTGAGAACCATAAAACTGAGTCACTAGGTGATAATTAAAGTGCCGGGAAGTGCCTAAAACCCACTCTAAATGCAGAATTCTGCATCTATTAACAACATTCAGCATTTAATATGCTAGTAATATGCTAAAAATATGGCAGAATGTTCCTGTATGCTTTCCTAAGTGCCGGGAATTATTTGTGACACAAAAAGGTATATAAAAGACACTTTACGGAATAATTAAGCACTTTAACGGAACGATACCCAACCGAACAACCGGACATTACCCGGAACACAAAAATATTGTCAAACACATTGTTTCACTTTTACTGAGCTAGTTATGGTACCCGAACACCCTAACACACAATATATTACATACCACACTTATAACACTAACTAGATACTTAAAACCTAACTAGTTAACTAACTATCCATTGCAAACCAACTAAACCAACCCCCCCCCCCCCAAACCGGTTCTAGAAGTGGGATCCCCACTTTGATTTTCTTCATTTGTTTATTTGGTTTGCCATATACTTAGGGAGCATTAGACCTAATGGACAAAGAAGTGTTGGAAGACTTTCTATTTAACCATAAGATCAACACTCATTATCATTCACTAAAACTCAAAAACACTTTCCTCTCTCCCTCTCTTCTTGGTCTCGGCCGAGAGCACCACCACCCTCACCATCATCTTCAAGTCTTCATCATTCAATCTCTAGTGATCCTAAGGTGCTACAAGGTGTACAACGAAGCTTGGTGACTTCGGAAGTTGAAGGACCTCTCTTATATTCTTTTATCCACTCAATTTCTTCACTTGAACTTCCCTAGCCTTGAGCTAGTGGTAAGAACTTAAATCCTTTCATTTTTCATCTTGTTTAAGTGGTTAATGATGTATTATGAACAAAAACATTAAGAACATTTATGAATCATATGAAGAAGACATGAACATGAACTAAATTGATGATGAAATAAGAAGGAAACTTGATAAAATGAAGTTGATGTAGTTATGTTGTTGATATTTTGATGATTACTAGCAATACAATGTTTGATCATCATATGAAGCTTGTTAAGTTATGATTAAAAACATGACTTAACAAGTTAGAGATGTTATGTGTACATAAAGTAATCATCCTCTTGTTAGAACATGAACTTGGGAATAAAAGTGATTTTCTTAGCAAATAATAAACCTAGTGGACTAGTAGACTTGTAAACTCAAGACTTGTGTATGAGTTATTTTAGAAAACCAAGTTCTAAAGGCGGTTTTTGAAAAAGTATGATTCTTGCATATACTTGCACCATCTTTAAAATAAACTAAGTGTATGGATGCTAGTGAAGCATGAAAATATTGAAAATGGATATTTTTGTAAAATAAGTTCACTAGTTGTGAACATCTAAAAATCTCGAGAACGAGAGTCTTACAAAAACAAACACACTTTGGAGGGTAACTAAACCCGCTAAACACCCCACTAAGTTACTACGCGTTTTTATGAAAAACCAAGTTCATGTTGTCATGTAAATTGCATAATTTATGCACTTGACTAGTGTAATATTGTTTAGTAACTTGTCATTGATTGATTGGGTGAATATTTAAAAGAAAATGATATGCTATAAGCATGGACACCTCCATTTACAAAGGAAACTCTGGCGAAATTTTCTAAAATTCCAACACTTAGAAAATATTTTTTTTCTGACAAATGTCACAAGTATATTTTACAACTTGTGTTTCGAATATAAACTTCGCCATGGGTTTTGTCACAAAAATACAAAGTATCAGATGTTGATTTTGTAAATGAAAAATGGGTAAATATATATTTAGAGTATATATTTTATACTAAGACACTTGTGTGAATTCTTGTTTATTTTGTGAACTAGTTGTATTATTTTAGGGTAAAATAATATAACTTGCAACTACCATGGAAAATCACAACTCCAAAATAATACCAAAAGTCACACGGAATAAATATTTAAGTTATACGCTTGATATCGTGAAACCAAACGCAAAGACGTAACTTACAAAATATTCCGCAAAATACTCTTACACACATATATTCTTGGTAAAATATTATTTTGGAAGCTAAAGAAGTAAAATATATTATTTTTGGGAAAAATACGTATATTTTGGAAATGCGTTATTTTTGGACAAATGAGTTAAATATATTTTTTCCAAGTGGGACTTAAAATATATTTTCCGAAACTGCAAATGTACATGTATAAATACCCCCATCATTGGGAAGGAAATACGCATATAAAATACTCGAGAAGTATGGATACAAAATATTGTTTAACAATTATTCCAAAACTAAATATAATTCAAGGTTAAAATAATTATTATTTTAACAAATAATTATAACTTGGAATAATATTCGGAGACACAAGAAACGCAACTCAAAAACATTAAACCCTAAGCCAAGGCACGGCCGTTCGTCTAATAGGCATTAGTACGTTGTAGGTCGTCGGGTAGCTGATCAAGTTTGAGTTGACGTTACGATACAGGAGACGCAATACTGTGAGTTCATGTCCCCATTTTCTCTTAACTGTTTTCAATTTTATACTTCGGGGGTGGAATACATGTTACAATTATTACAGACACTTATAGACGCTTTTATACATGGTATGGTTAGCTTAAGGAGGGTTTAGACGCTTAGATCATGTGAAAGGTGGGTACAACACTTAAGGCCATTAATCCTAGTTGTAGGACCGAGGGACATGAGTGATAGATCTATTTGGGTGTAGCGAGCCCACACCCATGAGGCCAGGGTGGCCCATAGTGATGACTGTGTCTTACAGCCGGAGGCCCGGTACAAATTTGCTAGGTTTGAGTACTTCCTGCACCGTTTCACACATACCAGTGGCTTTGCAACCCATTGGTGATCTCTTTTTGTTTCCTTAATTGCTACATACCAGGGATTTTCATACATACAAACACATTACAAAGGTTTATACAGACTCACTTATACATGAACTCGCTCAACTTTTTGTTGATTTTTCAAACTACATGTATTTCAGGAAACTAGCGGATCTGGCGGAGTATGCATATGTCTAGCTGCGTTGAATAAGAGATGTCATCCATGGTAGTAGGTTTAGGAGGTGTAACCCTTACCTGGACGGGTTACATGTCTTTAAACCACGTCTTATTTAAAGTCTTTTGCTGTGTCTCATGAACACGTCGCAAACAAGTATGGTTTGTAACTTATTTTAAGTGTCAACATTTTCAAACAATGATGTTATGGTATTTTTAAACTTAATGAATGGATGAACGTCTTGTGTTTTTATCATATAGCATTGTTATGATTGTTGCTATGGTATTAAGAAGTCACACCAAATAAACCCACGCTTCCGCAAAAGCCAGGGTGTGACATCCAACACGTGACTCTCTACTTCTTGGGCTAACCGAGGAATATTTGCCTCGATTGCCCTTCCAACTTCTTCCGAAATCATAGTTTTCATTTGTTCTTGTCGTGCTACTTCATCATCATTCGTGTCTTTATTATCCGCCATCTACACAACACACCTTTCTTTTATTAATACTTCACATATTATAGTTATTTTCATTCTCAAACATTCTTTATCACATATTATTAAATGATCGAGGAACATTCGTATGTCGATCATAGGATCGAGTTACTTACCATCCCTTATATTCTCATTCATTCTTTTCGAATAGTTTCGTTCCCGACATGCTTTATTAAATAATCTCGGTGCACATACTTCTTTTATTAGTTATAGACACTTTTCGGTACTAAACAAGGGCCACGGAACAGATATCGAAAGGTTCAGAACTCACCATGGAACAAAACAGGTTAACAACGTTTTTGAATTCGGGTTGGCCGTCGGCGACGCATAGGTAGGTCATCGCCAGCGGCACCAGCAACCTAGCGTCGCTGAAGTTTTGTCGTCGGCAGGAAGTTTGGGCGTCGGGTCATTTGGCAGCGTCGGCGATACGCATAGGGGTCGTCGGCGACGGCACCCCTGTGTTGCTGACGCTGTTTTACTTGATTTTGCTTGTTTGACCCGTTTCCATGCCCCGTTCCCAACCAAAAGTGACCCATAACGTACCGAAATAACCCGGATCCACCTACACCCTTCCGTAACATCCCGTATCCATCCCGTAACCATCCCGTAACATCTCGTAACATTCCGTAACTAAATCATTCGTTATGCAAATTTCTAAACTAAAAAAAAGTACTTACTTGCTTCGCGACTCGGAACGAACACAGCCTACGCACGAGCTTTCGATTTGAGTTCAAGCACTTAGTACTTAAATCCCTCAAACCTAGGCTCTGATACCAACTTGTTACGCCCACTTTTCTACTTCGAAAGCGAGGTAACGACATACTTTTTTTAACGAAATTTGGGCATGACCCGTTCGTATTATGAACGGTTCCCTGCTTTTATAAAATCATCATTCAAATTAATACTTTGACACGATTCAAGAAAACATAACATAATCGTAAATATAATAAAGTTTTACTACAATCTAGAATTTACAAAATAACAAGCATTTTAAAGTTTAAGGTTTAGCTACTATGCATAAGCCATTTAACAAAGTGTTTTTGACCCGATAACAACTTTTACAAAAATTGCGGAAACGCATGAAGGGCATTCGAAGGGTGTTCGATCCGAGCGAAGCATGACCATTTCAAACTTGAGTTTTACCTATAATTATAACCACAAGAACAATATTAGCAAATTATACATAATTCAACTAGAGTTCTAGAATCATAACAAATTAATACTCAATAACTTATTTGCACATCACTTACTAGTCATTATTTGAATTTGACACTTTTACCTTTGTAACCAAATCGGTTACAACATTCTTTCACATATGACTCGTTCGATTCGAGTCTCTTACATAACCTTTCTTTTTCATAAGGTTCTTCCTACTCTAACCCATTTTTCAACGGGTTTGCAAACATGAACTTCCTTATCACAATTCATTCTAATTATTCAACCCATTCAAGACGGGTGTTAGCGACTTCATCATTAATGTTCACATATCGATTATTTGACCCGTTTGCAATGAGTCAACATCACAACCTTCATCTAACAAATAATTCTAATAAATTGACCCATTCGGGTTAATTCGACTACATAATCAATTAACATATTCACCTTGATACAATAAGCAAATTACTTCTACAATCTAAGACATATTAACAACTTTACTACAAATTCAAATGTACAAGTAACATACCTCGGTCGTGATTTCCTTCTTGCTTCGTGTGGCTTGAACTTTCTTCCTTTATCCATATACATATAAACATTTACACTAAGACTTTCGCATTTCATATTTACTTCTCAATGGTGTTTTTGGGATAAAGCATCTTAGTTCAATTCGAACGTTATTTACATAGTTAAAATATGACCATCATATATATATTCTAAGTCAAAAATGCAGAATTTCTCATTGAGGCATTTTGTCGAACACTTGGCGTGTGTATAACCAACAATGCATTATGTACAAGTGTTCAAGCATCAAACTACTAATTCACATCATGGTTTGTCAAGGTTAACAATTTCAAGTAATCTTTCATCTCTTAACTATCTACAATCAAAATACATTTCCTACAACTTTACATTACAACAATTACTACACCTACAATCTTAATCATTCATCATCATCATCTATCCATACAAGTGGGTTTTCTAACATAAGTCACTAATTTGAGAAATTTCAATCATATACTCGTTTTAATTGATTAAACTAACATACAATCATTCCAAATTTCATAATTCTTTAAGTTTGATCAAAACCCACTTCCTAAAAAAGATCATCAATTAGGGAATTACAACTTACCGTTTGTCTAGAAAGGTTAGATTATAGAGATTTTGACTTCATGCACTTGTTTTGCAAAGGAATTGCCCTTCAATTTCTTGGATTCTTTGAAAACAAGGGTTTTCCCTTGTTTTCCCCTGTGGTTCGATCCAGACACACACACCTGATGTGTGTTTTGAGTTTTATTTCATTCCATACTTTCCAATTTGCAATTTAACATGTTTAGCTCCTTTAGTTTAGGTGTTTATTTTTATTTAGACATTTCCATTCTTAGGCACATATCCTAACATATTCTTTAACTAAATAAATTTTATAATTAATTTTTAACAATTTTGCATAATTAACCATTTTTGGGGTGTTACAGAACAACGATAGTGAAAGAACTCACTAATAGAAGAACGAGATCAAAGAATTGAACCTAGTCGATGTTCTTCGACACATTAATGTAACAATTAAGATGTAGTGAATGGAGTCGATTTGGTCTGAATGGGAAGCATGTTCGAAGATGATTTCTTCCATTATTATCTCCTATAAGCTTTAGAACTTTTATTCATTAAAGAGTAAACTGCCATTTTGGTCCCTGTGGTTTGGGCGCTTTTGCCATTTTAAATCTGGGTCCCTGTGGTTTCATTCTTATTGCCATTTTAGTCCAAAATTCAAAAACCCTCATTTTTTACTGTTCCAACATGCCTATTTTGTCTTTTTGTGCAGGGGCATTTTGGTCATTCTGATTTTAATATAACATATTAATAATTAATAAACTAAATTAATTATTAATAAGATTTTTATAAAAGCTCTCCCCTCTCTCTACAATCACTCTTTCCCTCTGTCTGCATCATTTCTCTCTCTTACAAGACCCCACCACCGTCACCATCAAGTCCACCACCACCTCATCAGTCATCCTCTTCTCACCACCATCTCCTCCCCTTCTCACCACCTATTTACAGCCTCCGATCTTGATTGTAGATAGCACCAGATGATGCTTGAAGGCTCTGCCGCTGCCCCCCTCGGAGTTGCTTTATTGGCGGAGGAATTCCAAGCCTCTCCGTCCACTGGATCCCCTTCGCCACCGGCGCCACCCACTCCAAGAAACTAGTTCCATCTCATATTTAGTTTCTAATTTGTCTATTTTTACCAGATTCAGGTTCGATTCCGGTTCATCTTCATCGAATCATACCGGCACCTAGTCGACCGTTCTTATGAACCATTCTCAAGTTCAGATCTGCTTCACAAGAACAAAGTCGTGATGGTGGAATGAGACGGAGCGTCGAGTGGACACAAAGTCGTCGGAGACTCCACCGGAGAAGATGCAGCTGACGACCGTGACGGAACCGTGACGTTTTTTGGTTATGGCGGAGACGGACGACGGCGGCAGCGGGCGGAAGAGGAGTTGGTGAGAGTACGACGGCGGTTGGTGGTGGTGTAACGGTGGTAGGTCCGTGAATCGAGAAAGTAGAGAAAACCCTAGATGAAGTTGTCACCATGGTTGTTGCAGGCGAAGCTCTCAAGTGAATGAAATGAACCAGTCTTCTTTCTATCGTCCACAACTAATCTCTTTGATTGTGTTTGTTTGCTTGTGAAATATGAATTTGCTTCTATTTTTTTTTATATAAAACGACCTTGTTGACGGGTTGTATCTACATAATTGCCATTAGTGTTTTTTAGAAGGGTGAAAGAGAGAAGAGAGGGGTGGGGGTGGGCTTGGGTAGGTGGACAGGTGGGCAAAATGGCCATTTTACCCTTCATTAAATTGAGGAAAAGGACAAAAAAACAGATTTTTTTTTGGAAAATCTGAGCTGACTTTGCTTTTGGACCAAAATGGCAACAAAATTGAAATCACAGGGACCCAGATGCAAAAGGTTTCAAATTTGGACTAAAGTGGCAAAACTACCCAAACCTCAGAGACCAAAATGGCAGTTTACTCTTCATTAAACCTTTGTTCACACAATTGTATTCTAAATATATGAAAATTGTATTGTTGAAACACTTATTATAAATATAAAAAGGATTTATGTCCTACTGCTTATAAGGGTAAAATGGTGTTACCATATATTATGAAATATGAACATATGTTCCTCAGGCCTCATGATACTATCTATACTATATTATAATGCATGAGGGAGGACATTTTAAGATACCCCAAAAAATAAGAAATTTCTCACTCTTAATTTATAAATACAACCCTAAAACGAGGGTAAATTAGTCTTTTAAACACTAATTATATTCTAGCCCCCCATCTTTTTTTTGAACGGCTAATGTCTTTAATCCCATGTCGTCTGTAAGACTTGAACCCAAGACTTTCCCCTTCTCAACCCAAGCGTTTTTAAAGGCTTTGCCTTTGCCAATGCACCACCACCCCATTGGTAGCCCCCCCCCCCCCCATCTTATTACATCTAAGTCCTTTAGTTTTAACAAAATTATAGATAATTAGTTACACTTTTCCCCCTCCATTACAAACTTATATTTCTTTTATGTATTCTTTTCATATCTTATAAACTATGATGTATTAAAAACATTTGAAGGTACCATGACGACCTTCTAATTTTTTTCGACGTTTCGATGTTTGTCTTGGTCAATATTGATGTACGGATTAAAATATACAAGTAGATGATGACTTAGTGTACACATGATTAAAGCATGACGTACTTTTAGTCATCGTCAGAAATAAATGATAGATTAAAAAGCTAAAAGCAATATCAATTTTAAAGCTATAACTATTGTTGAATAATTGATTAAAAATTTCCTTTACACTTTAGTTAAATATAAACTGGACTTCCTACTTTAAATGGGTAAAAAATCTTATAGTTAACCAACGGGAAAAAAATTTAAAATTTAAACTCTAAATTACAGTACTAAAGTTTATCCTCTAATCTATACTTTATCCTCTAATCATGTTATAAATGGTATTGGAAGATTAAAATGGTATTGGAAGATTAAAATGGTCTTTTCAAGAAATCTATTAAAATTGAACATTTTATAATATCTACTCGTATCCGAGGGAGATTCAAAATTCAAAAATCAGATCTACACTAACCCCCAATATCCATTCGTGCATCCGATTGAGATTCAAAATTTAAATACCAGATCTCTAAATCACATTCTTTTTCAACAAACCTTTTTTGTTTTCCTCCCATACTCCTCACTCAGGGACCAAATCCTAAATCCGTTCCAGATGACGACGGTGAAGACAAAGGGAAATCGAAGGTGATGGAGGTCTCAAAATCAGGTGGCAGCGGTTAAGGTTTTGCCATATCAGCGGCAGCGACGGTTTGAGATGTCGCCGAGGGAGGTAATGGTCTCTGATCTGGTTAGATCGTCAATCTCTAAGACCCATATGATGATTAGGTATGTTTCACTTGCTCAAGTTGTTTTCCGCTCATTGTGATTCCGGTGCTCTGGAACATTCTTTTTGCTCTATTAATTTTTGTATATAGATAACGTGTTTATAGATTTGTTTTTGTATGATATAATGATGTGAGAAGCTACTGATACGTACACCAACAGGTGATATGTCACAAGGTAATATTCCTGTACTTTTTACTCATTTTTCGTTGATTTTTTTTTCAAGTTAGTTTAGTTTAATTCTGATTGTTGAAATTCAAAACTTGCAGTGGGCAGAAGTTCTATTTACAAATTCTTTTTTAGCACTTTTGAGGATGTTGGGTTAAATGCTTATAAGGTATGACTGTGTTCATAACAATTTACTTAACAACTTCATTCTTAATGTCCTTTTAAATAACTCCGTTAAGGAAGAAAATACAGAAAAGGAAATGAAGAACTGACTTTTAAAATAACCCAAACTGAAAACCAAGTTTTATAACCTAAAGAAATGATAATTGAAGCGTACGTAACCGGTTTATTGTTTTTCTTTTTGTTTTTGGCCCTGGTCGGTTTTGGACACTTTTACATTAGGGGTTGGGTCATTTTCGCTGGTTGTCAGGTTGAACCTACACACTACACGCACCAAAAAGTCATGTCAAGACACTTGAACCTGAACACAAGTGAATTTCGCAGGTTAACACGAAAATGACCCGTTCAATCAGAATATTTTATTTTATTTACTGAATATTAATGTTGTTAAGTTATATATCAAGTCATTTTACTCATAGCTTTGAGATTTAAAATGCATATTTTTATCAAATTATGAGGGCCTTAGCCCTCTCCCGAGCCCCTGTTGAGGCACAATGGCTTGTTACAGATAACTACATGAACATCCAATGGAATACTGCACATATATAGTGGTAGCTTAGCGATAGGAGGTTCAGACATATGGTAATTATTGGTTATAGTTGTTTATGTTATATGTAGCACTTTCAACCCATTAACTTGAGCTTTGTTTTATTTCAAATGGGTCAAATCAATTGACCCGAGGAACGACATGAATTTACCCAAAGTCTTATGAATATAAATCTTGATGGACTTAGGATGTTTAAATGATACTTGAGAGGTCACTCTTGCCATGATAAGTAACATAAAAGGGGGTATATTAAAATATGAATTGGATGACAAATTATGATATGATGCCATGTTTGTTTATTTGTAGCTGCCAACTTATACTTATTTAATTTATATCTTGTAGCATCTTGCGTTAATCATGTGTACGCATTTTTCAGTGAAATTATTGTAGTATTGCACTCATCGAAGCAATATAGGCTAAACCTCATGTGAATTTAGCTTATGTGTCTTAATGTTTAAACCTCATGTAAATTTAGTGCGAGATATAACAACTTTTTATGCACATGTTATTGATCGAATTGCCGTTTTTTGTGCGTTAATAACTTTGAAGTGTGTATTTATCTATTAATTTTGTTATGTTGCCAAAAATTGTGACATGGGACTACAGGGTGAATGGACTTCAAGTGTGTGTATTTAATTTGTTATGTTGCCATTAATGGAGTTGCTGTTGTTGGAAGCGTGGATTATCCTACAAACAGTTTTATTACAGTTGAGTATATAGTTATTGTTGAAAACTTTGGTATTATGATGAATAAGATCTAACAACACAATATGAACACAGGTATAGCGACAAAACAAAGTGACAAAACTCTTATTAACCCAAACCATAAAGATTTGCCCCCCAAATACCCAAGGATCTTACAAATGTAAGATCTGAACAATACAAACGATACAAACAGTCTCGATGATCATCTATACCAAAACCATAACGATCTCTCGAATACACTTGAGAGATACAGAGAAGATACAGAGCTCCAATCACTCGCCACAAACCCTAACAAGCTATACACCGAAGAGAAAGTGTAACAGACAGATGAAATGAATGACTGAAGCTTTCGGAACAAACACTTTATATGTGAAAATATCCCCTTTTACACTTTGGTCCAAAAGAATCATCAGGGACGAACGCAGTCCTCCAAATCTTTCATAAAGCCCCCTGAACTAATGCACCTGATACAAACAACTCCAACAACCGTAACAAACTTACAACAACCAATAACAAAGGCCCAAAATACATAAACTTAATAACAGCCCAGATGAATGACATATAAGCCCAATATATTTCAACATTCCCCTTTCATTCATTTGGCTGGAAAAAATTCACCAGACCCAGTTTTTCACAAAATAAATCATGAACATTACCACTTAATCCTTTAGTAAAAACATCCGCAAGTTGATTCTCTGAATCAACTTTTTCAGTTTTTATAAAACCATTAGATATTTTTTCTCGCAAGAAAAATAAATCTATTTCGAAGTGTTTAGTTCGTTCATGTAAAACAGGGTTTGCTGCAATTGAAATTGCAGCACTACTATCACAATACAACGTAACAGGAAGTTTACAACTCAGATTCAATTCATTTAAAACATTCACAATCAAAACGAGTTCACAAGTCGCTAAACACATAGACCTGTATTCAGCTTCTCTAGTAGATCTAGAAACAGTGCTTTGTTTCTTGCTTTTCCAGGAAATCAAGTTTTCACCCAGAAAAACACAGAAACCTGTAACAGATTTTCTGGTAACCAAACACTTAGCCCAATTTAAATCAGCGTAACACACCAAATCCAAACTGTGGCTTTGCTTAAACATGAGACCCTTTCCAGGACTCGACTTTAAATACCTTAGCAACCTTAAAGCAACTTTAAGATGACTTTCTAACGGACTATGCATAAACTGACTAAGGTATTGAACTGCATAACAAATGTCAAGACGAGTCAAAGACAAATATATCAACTTTCCTATCAGCTTTTGATAACCAGTGATATCAACAAGTTTCTCACCTTTTGAATTAACTATATGACTTAATTCTATCGGAGTATTTACAGGTTTACAACCTAGATACCCAAACTCACTAAGTAACTCCAAACAATATTTTCGTTGACTTAAACACAACCCAGACTGATTATACAAAACTTCTATCCCCAAAAAATATTTGAATATACCTAAGTCTTTTATTTGAAATTTTTCACTAAGCAACCTTTTAACATTAACAATTTCAACATTACTATTGCTAGTGATAGCTATGTCATCAACGTATACCAACAAAACAACAAAAACAGATTCCTTAGATAAGGTAAACAATGAATGGTCACAAACCCTTTGTACAAACCCAACACTTATTAGCACATTCGTGAGTTTTTCATTCCACTTCCATGGAGCCTGTTTCAAACCATACAACGATTTTACCAGTTTACACACTTTATTTTCATTTTTTAAATAATAACCTTCTGGTAACGACATATACACATCTTCAGATATAGACCCATATAAAAAACGTTATTAACATCAAGTTGAAACAGAGACCAACCATTTTGAACAGCTAAACTCAAAACACATCTAATAGTCACCATTTTCACAACTGGAGAGAATGTTTCTCCAAAATCTATACCTTCACGTTGATTATAACCCTTAGCCACTAATCGAGATTTATATCTTTCTACCTCACCATTAGCTTTATATTTTATTTTATATATCCATTTACAACCTATTGGTTTTCTACCCTTAGGTAAATCGACAATTTCCCACGTCTTATTCCTATGTAAAACCTCCATTTCAAGATTCATAGCATCAATCCACTTTGAATCTTTGGATGCTTCACTATAGGATCGTGGTTCACTAGACTTATTCAAACTACTAGTGAAGCACAAATTTTCAGTCGACAAACAATTATAACTCACAACTTTATTAACATCATATTTAACAGAACTATTCAACACATAATCATCAAAACTTTAGGCAAAACTGTACTTCTAGAAGATCTCCTAAGACCTGAAACGGTCCCCTCAGACGGGTTGATCTCTTCAGTTGGTATAACAGTGTCCTCTGCCCTGCCAGACTCCTCCCTAACACTACTATCTACACTAGAACCTAAGTCATGCCTTGACTCAACAGAATTAGGAGTGGCAGATGTAGAGGGAACTGGTTGCTGATTATCACTGTTATTACCATGAGAATCAGCAGTGCCCCCTTCATCATCGGGATTGTGAGAAACTTCAGATGTAGACATTTCATATGAGTCAAAAAAATTAATGTGATTTAATCTTGTATCAAAAACAATTTGTTCACTTAACAGTTTAGATTTGAAAGGATACACATGTTCATAAAACTTAACATCTCTAGAGAAATTTTTTTTCTCATCTAAACTCCAAAGTTTATAACATTTTTTCGAATTAGAATACCTAATTAGAACACATTTATCAGCATCATAAGCGAATTTATCAGACTCATTTAAAATGGTACTAAAACATAAACAACCAAAGTTTCTCAAGTGAAACAAGGAGGGCTTAAAACCAAACACACATTCATACGGACTCTTACCATTTAGCACAGAAGAAGGAAACATGTTAATTAAATAAACAGCAGTTAGCACACAATCACTCCAAAATCTTAAAGGCAACCCACCCTGAAACATCAACGCTCTGGCTATATTTAAAAGATGCCTATGCTTACGTTCAACAACACCATTTTGCTGTGGTGTATAAGAACAAGATGTCTGATGTATGATACCTTTACTATTACAAAAACTAGTCATTTGACTATTTACAAATTCAGTTCCATTATCACTGCGAAATACTTTGACCCTCATTTTGAACTGAGTTAAAACAAGCTCATAAAAACTTTGAAGGTTTTCAAAAACTTTAGTTTTATTTTTTAACAAATAACACCAGACTGACCTAGAATAATCATCAACCACAGTCAAAAAATATTTATAGCCTTCATAACTACTTATTCTATGAGGTCCCCACAAATCCAAATGAATCAAGTCTCCAACACATCTAGATTTATGTTCACTAAGCGGAAACGGTACCCTAACTTGTTTAGACTTATGACATATTTCACAAGGACCGTGTTCTATATTATGAATACCTAGACTTCCTTTTAAAATAGTCAGAACTTGATCTGAAGGGTGGCCTGATCTACTGTGCCACATATTAGATCTCAAGGAGGGGAAGGCGAGACATGACACAACACGTAGGACACCTGATTATTTCTTGCGTTGCTGACTTGGTGGTTATCGTTAGAGCAACATAAGCCTAACCACTCATGGGAAATAGGGAAGGCCAAAACGGGAATATATGAATCTTGAAAATGTGGAAGTAATGCTGGAGTTAAATTTTCTTCATAAACATCAGTTAGTTATCGTCTGTTGTGTTTTTATTATTATTATTATTATTATTATTATTATTATTTATTATTATTATTTTTTTTTGGTAAAGGGAAGACATTTATAATGTTTGTCCTTTAATTGGTGTCTTTCTTTTTTCATTTTCCTTTTTAATTTTATTTGCCGTTATAATTTATTTTGAGATTAGTAGTTAAGAATACCCACTTAATTTGTTATCAAGATACTTTGAAATTTGATAGCTTAGTTATTGACGATGGGATTGCATTTATATTGTGTTACTATAATTCTTTTCTCATTTGGTTCAAGGCTATTCAATTGGTTTTGAGCGCCAACCGAAATTAAAATGTTTAGTTATTAGTTATTAACTGTAGCAAATTAATTGGATTTTACCTCGCTTTGGTTTTATATTGGTTTATAGATCTTTTAGTTTTATGCCATGACATGTGGAACCATAAGAATATAAAGGGGCTTCTAGAGTTCTAAATCCAAGAACAAACACTTAAACAAAAACATTAAGTTATTGTATATGTTTGTGTAACACTTGTGACACATAACAAGCTTAATTAAACTAGAACCGACTACATGATACAATAATACGAATGAAAGGAGACATTGGACTAAATTGCAAATCTTGGTTAAATACTCATTTTCCCTCCAAAATGACTATCTTTATACTTAGTTCGACTAAAAGAAAACCAGTGTCGTATTGTATATTGTTGTCGCCGCATCGCGTGGGTTTCCTACTATATACTATATAATAATGCATGTAAGATGGACAAAAAAGTTGTTTTACCTATTTTTTTTTAAGAGTTTAAGGGTGTGTTTGGCAAAAGTAGTTGGTAGCTGGAAGCTGGTAGCAGATCGCTGGAAGTTGGTAGCTGGTAGCTAGTAGCTGTTGCTTTTTAGATATATTTGGTGTTTGGCAGAGTAGCTGGAGCTTTTAATAAAATGTATAAAATGACCAAAATGGACATAACTAAAAATTTAAAAAGTTTGTGCGATAAAAGTTCATTATCTTTAGAGGGTAAAATAGTCATTTTTTTTCCTAAAAGCTTGTAGCTCCTTCTAAACGCTACTAGTAGGAGCGTTCAACCAAAAGCTTCAAGCTCCTTCAACCAAACAAGACTTTTTATTGAGTAGGAGCTTTTTCTTAAAAGCTTAAAGCTAGAATCTCGTAAAAGCTCCTAAAATCTCCATACCAAACATACCCTAAGTAATTACAAATATTAAACACATTGTAAAACTCTATAAAGCATACACTATTTAACTTTTTTTTTAAATTCAAGTGCTACTTATTGTTTCTTTGTCGCACATTGACGACGAAACAAAAATGGAGTGACCACGAACTCTATAAAAGCAAGGCAAATTTTTACAAGAATCAAGTGAACGTTTGGACAAGAATAAGTTTTATATTTGGTCTTTATAATAAAATAAGTTGTAAAGTCGAGTTAAGTGAGCCAGCTTGATTTTTAATTGAGCCGAGCTTGAGTTAAGATTCTAGCATGATTTTAATTTCGAGCCAAGCTAGCTCGGCTTAAAGTTGAATTCGAGCTCAAAGCAAGCCTTAGCTCAGCTTGTTAACATCCTTTTAAGTGGTGTGCCCGCGCCACATCTAGATATGAAGCATATGGAGTGGGTTTATTTGGTGATTTGATCTACATGATTGGTGGGCCGAAACACCCCCCATAGGCCCACAGTGTCAGAATGAATACGATTGAAGCATGTGATTTTTGAAATAAAAAATGTTTAAAATTTATAGAAACTGTGAAATATTATATTCTTATTCAAGTTTATTTTTATAAATAATCATGGTTTCAAACTTTGTAAATATTAACCTTTCGTAAACATATCTAAAGTTGTAACCTTTTATAAGAAACTTCTATTTAGGTTTTTGTATAACTTTGGCCATTTTATCTTTTTGTTTATACATAACTTTCACCATTCAAGATTTTTTCTATATAAGCTTTACTATCTTAGTTTTACTTGTAAATTTATAAACATGAGTCACTTTATCCCCTTTATAAACAGTTGTTAAAAACTTTGACTATTTTAGTTTCTCTTAAAAAGTCATAAGTTATATAACTATTAATGGTGTATAATATGATAAAATTTACCATCGAAGTAAATATATATTAATACTTTTGAATGAGTTGTGTTTAGGCTTTGGGTCAAGTCCTACACGAATACAGAAATTGTGTGAGACACATAAACCCGAACATAACACGAACCAGAAAAACATGTCAGACAAATGAACCTGATCACGACACAAACGTTTGGGTTGACACAATCATGACGCACTTAACCCAAACTTTTATTTTATTTTTATATCATATTCACACTCTAAAATTATAAGTATACAAATACAAAATAACACACAAATTAATTGCCTCTAAACTATTAAAACTGATACTCTATGCTCTTTTTTTAAGGTCGGCATAAAAACTATGAGTTTAATTTATAATATAAAACACAGAATATTTTTTTTTTTAAATAAGAGTTAACTTGGTCAATCCCTCAACCTACTAAGTCACTACGAACACGACCAATTTAACTAAAGATAGAAAGAATCCATTTAAAACAATCCACAATATGTTAAATTGGTATTGAGGTTTCGTGTTATGTAAGAATTTTTTTAATAGAAATATTTACATATTACTAAACGTCAAAACCTCAAACAGAGGCGGCAAAAGACAACCAACAAAAAAGATTACATATTGACAAATTTACACCAATCTAACCAACATTAAGAGCTTTCGATCTACTATTTAACCATAAGAAACCGATCGACTTAATCTCCCGAATGATACCTTGAAGACTAAAAGCCTTGTTGCTGAATATAGCTTCATTCTTAGCTTTCCATATGCTCCAACAACCAATCCTGATAATCCCTTGGACAATCTCTTTTTTGTGACCTGATAAACCGATATGCTCATGTGTCTCCAAAAGATCTTTCACCGAAAACACTAAGATATTAGGGATCTTGCACCTCAAGCTAATGATAGGCCAAAGAACCGAAGCGACACTGCAAGAAGTGAATAAATGTTCCGCCGTTTCTTCACACTCTCCGTACATCACACAAGTCGTATTTCCTCTGTCGATGTTCCTTCTTTTTAACGCCTCCATAGTAGCTATCCTATCCAAAGCGACTCTCCAAATAAATACATTACATTTACTGGGAAGCCATTTACACCAAACGGGGAAATACTCCATTGGGTGCACGAAATTTCTGTTCAAAATTCTTTTAACCGCGCCCACACTGAAATCTTTGTCTGCCGCCCCACTCCAAGCCCATCTATCTTTGACATCTTTCAGCTCAACTTCCTGCAGCAAGTTACATAACCCTACCATCTCATCCGTCTCCTGGCCCACCCCCAAAGACCTTTTCCATTGCCAAAGATATCTCGAACCCACACTTTCCCTTGACATCCTATCACGAATTTTGCATTTTTTATCCTCTTCTAAAGAAAATAAAGCTGGAAAACATCCTTTAGGGGGGCGTTACTGATCCAAGGATCGAGCCAGAAAGATAAACTTTCCCCATTCCCAACCTCTCCTTTGAAGAAATATTTTATTGGCATGTTATCGACCTTAGTATTAGCCAACAAATTAACAATACTACACCAAACACCCCCATAACTTTTCTAATCGGAAACATATCCCAACTAGATCTCGTCTTGTGTATAGCTTCTATAACTTTAACCCACAACTTATCCTTGTCCTCCTTGAAACGCCACCCCCATTTAGCCAGAAGAGAAATATTAGTGGTTTTAAGTTTACTAATACCTAACCCTCCACGATCTTTAGGCAAAGATACCCGGTCCCAATCCACCCAATGAAGTCTATTAACTGAGCCACTGCCTCTCCACAGAAAGCATTTTATTTTAGCTTCAAGATCCTTAATCACTTGCAAAGGAGCTTTACATAACGAAAAGTAATAATTCGGTAAACTTTCGAGCACCGACTTGATTAATGTAATTCTTCCTCCAATCGATAGCATAGCCGCATTCCATTTGGAGAGTCTCGTATCAAAAATATCATACACCGGCACTAAGAGACAAGAGTCTTGTCAAGTGAGCAGTGTTGCAAAAATCGCGACTAGTCGGCGATCAATCGTCGACTAGTTGCTAGCCGGCCTCCTACTTAGTAAATTTTCACTAATCAGTGAAAAAACGCTAGTCGGTCAAAGCCGGTGCTAATCGGTGCTAGTCGGCCCAAGTCGGCCTAGTAGGCCCAATAAAATCTTTACAAAACTGGCCCAAAATGAAAAATTTAGCCCATTTTCCTTAGCCTTACCGTAAAATTGCTGCATTCGCTACCCTGGTTGTTCACATCAGCGACATCAGGCGGCTTCAATTGATCAGCGACATCAGGCGACAACAGGCGGCGACCCTGCTTCCTTCTCCAGCGCCCTGCTTCCTTCTCCGGCGACCTTCTTCCATACTCCAACATGCAACAGGTCAGGTCGCATATAGCATACTTAATGAAATTGATTGTTAATTTACGTAATTGTTAATTGATTGTTACTCTAGAGTTATCAGCTGCATTGATTAGTTAGACATTAGTGAATAATATGCTGTAATTGTTGTTTAATTAGTGTTTGATTGGACTCTATTAGATGAATCTAAGTTCTAATAGTTTGTTACAAATAAGGTGATATATAGGTTGATGTTAATTTTAACTTTCAGTTGGCCGATTTAGTGAATGAATGAATCTATCAGCTTTATTCTTTTGTTACACATTTAATGAATGATATACTCTAACTGATTTTTTAATTGTTAATTTTGGCTCACAGTACTTATAATCTTAAATTACATGAAATTTGAAATATGTACATACTTGATGAAATTGGTGTAGACTGTAGATGTGTATACTATAGTTAATTTATGTTTTATATTTGTGAAAGAGGATGAAGTAGACGAGGATATTGAATACGAGTCGGATGGTGTCGAAATTATTGAACACTACGGGGATGATGATTACATTTGAACTATTTGTTAATGTTTGAATTTTAAGTACTTAGACTTGTTATGTTATGACTTATAATTTTGAACTACTTTTACCTTTTTAAGTATTAGAGTTAAATGCTTGGTTGGTCCCTGTGGTTTGCAAAAATTGCAGACTTGGTCCCAATGGTTTACTAATTACACGCGTGGTCCCTGTGGTTTTTAAAAATGCACTCGGTTGGTCCCTAGCCCTAACATCAGTTAAATTTCTCAGTTAAGTCCATGTTAAATGACCAAAATACCCTTGCTTATTAACAAATACATAAACAGATCAATCTCTCACCTCTCTCTAACTCTCTTTCTCTCTCTCTCAGCTCTCTCTCTCTAGTTCTTTATTCTCACCACCACCCACCCTACCACCACTACCACACACCTGCGGCCACCGCCACCTAACAACACCGCCCCCTAACCACACCGCCGCCACCACCTTACTCCCTCTCTCAACACTTTCTCTCTCTAAAAAAACCCACTTCAAAACACCCAAAAACACATTGCTGACACAAATTCGGAGCTCCAGATCTTGATTTGGGGTTTATTGGAGATGGGTTGTATTTATCTGTTCTTGATACAGAGTTTGGATAGATTGGTGCCTCGTTTGGGGTGGTGGTGGTGTTGGGTAGGTGGCGGCGACAGGTGGGTGGTAGCAGGGGGATGGTGTTAATGGTTGTGGGGGATGGTGAAATTAGTGGCGGCGACAGGTGGGCGGCGACAGGTGGGTGGTAGCAGGGGGATGGTAGCAGGGGGATGGTGTTAATGGTTGTGGCGGCGACAGGTGGGCGGCGACAGGTGGGTGGTAGCAGGGGGATGGTGAAATTAGTCATCTACACCCTTCATCTCCGCCACTGTAACTCACTCACCACCACTGCAACTCCGCCACTGCAATTCCTCCATCTCCGCCACTGTAACTCACTCACCACCACTGCAACTCCGCCACTGCAACTCCCTCCGCCATCAACTTCAGTCGATTAAGGTACATATCGCCTCTTAGGGTTTTGAGTTTTGAGTTGAATTTGTACATTAGAACCGATTTAGGGTTTTATTTGTTGGGTTTTGATGATGGTTATTGATGAAGGTGGTGGCAACGATAGGTGCGTTGACGGCGGAGAAAGATGATGATGGTGGTGGTTCAGATGGTGGCTGTGGTGACTGTGGTGGTTCCGATGGTGGTGATTACTGGGTGGGTTTGTCGGCAAAGGATGGAAGGAGGAACAGGGGGCGGTTTATAGAGAGAAAGGAGGTGGGTTATAAAGAGAGTTAATAAGCAAGGGTATTTTGGTCATTTAACATGGACTTAACTGAGAAATTTAACTGATGTTAGGGCTAGGGACCAACCGAGTGCATTTTTAAAAACCACAGGGACCACGCGTGTAATTAGTAAACCATTGGGACCAAGTCTGCAATTTTTGCAAACCACAGGGACCAACCAAGCATTTAACTCTAAGTATTATATTGATATGGATGTGTGAGTATATATATACATCTTTATAAAAAATAATAAAATATACATATAAAATTTTTGATTTGATTAATCCCGAGTAATCCCGAGTAGTCGCTAGTCCCCACCTCACCGGCCGACTAGCGACTAGCGAGTTCTCCAACCTTGCAACTGAGCTAGCATTAATTCATAAACTGTTATTATACATATCAAAATAAACTTGCCATGAATAGTTATTTTTTAATTTTTAAGTAATTGTTTTAATTTTCTTAATAATATTTTATTTATCATATAATTTTATTATTTTTCTAACAACTTGAGTTCTATGTTTATTTTTTAACATTGTAGTATAAATCTATTGAAACGGATAATGTGCCACTATCGTACGAAATCGAAGCAAAATTTATTGTTTTTTGCAGTATAAATTTTATTGAAACGGATATTGTGCCCCTATATGTATTGGTACTAATATTTATTTATATTATGTTTGCTTCCGATAAACCAATATTTATTTATATTGTTTTTGCTTTTGATAAATTGACATCGTATAGTTACCACATTGTACTGAACAACATCGGTACCTGTACATGTACTCATTTGTATGATTTCTGTTTGGTAATGAGTTTTATGCCGCTACTGTAGTTAACCAAATCTAAACCGACCAAACAACATCGGTATCGGTACCGGTACTTATTTTTATTGCTTTTGCTTTCGATAAACTGACGTATCCTACCGAACAAGATTGGTATATGTACCTATATTCATTTTTATGGTTCCCGGTTCTGATATTTTTATTTATACAACTCTGTTTGCGATTATAAACGGATATCATTGCCAATACCGTGACGATCTGAAGTGATTTATATCTTGCGGACAACATCGTTGCCGGTACCAGTGTTCATTTTTTCGTTTTCGGTAGACGTAAAACATGTATTGATTTATATACCGAGTGCATGTATCGTACTAGTACTATAACGAAACTAAACGACACTAATCAAATGTCTGCGATAACGTACCGCCGCAACGCGCGAGGAAACAATCTAGTTAATATGAAACTGAGGCGAAGTCAAAATATAATGATTGGGTGTTGTCACTCCAATAGTCCAATTGCATAAAAATGATCTCCAATACGAGACAATAAGATTAATCATTGATTCATTGGATTGGATTGGATTATGAAGTTTAGGAGAGGGAGGGTTGGGTTGGGCTGGGCTGGGCTGGGCTATGAATACACCGCAAGGCCTAAGGGTTTAGGTGGCCTCCTTCACTTTAATCATTTACACAAAAAACATTATATTACTATCGTTCATGTTGAAAATTATACTATTTTTATATTGGTTATCAAAATTAATTTCTATATCAATTATTAAAGTTAATGGGTTAGGATATAATAGGAAGTTTATTTCACTAGGAAGTATAGGAAGCAATCATGAGCGTCCAATTGCACAATTAACGGTCTAGATTAAAATCAACTTAAAAACTGTCATTTAAACACGCTCTCCGGGCTTTCAAGGGTATTATCGTCAAATTCCAAAAATAACCGTTGTTGAATATACACAGAAAGCTTCGAAAAAAAGTTCATTACGTTTTACACTTCCATTGAACGGACACACACATACAGAAATTTGAGAAAATCAAACTCCATTGAAGTTCATGGCGTCATCGAGAGATAATTTGAAGGTTTACCTTCGAGTTACTGAAAAGAAATCCGTATCTCAAAACCCTAAATCATCAAAGAAGCAAAAAACATCATCAATTGAAGAAAACATCGATCAACAAGGAAATATTAACCGAAAATCAACAATGAAACAACAAACTAGTAGAAAATGCAAAGAGATTTCTGACAATGGTAATTTTATATATTTTTGCTTTTTAAACTTTATTCAAGTTACGTTTTATGAAGTGCAATAGACCTAATATACCATATCCCTTCCCAAAAATTGTATGTGTTGTTAACTATTGCGTTTTATCATAATGTGTCAATTGCGTTTTAGAAATAAGACAGTTTTATGTGTTTTCTGGCTATTGCGTTTTAGAAAAACACATTTTTGAAGTGTTTTTAGTTATTGCATTTTAGGTAAAACACATTTTTAGTTGTTTTCAGTCCATTGCGTTTAAGAAAAAAAGACATTTTAAGTGTTTTCTGTCTCAAATGTTTTTTTTTCCTTGACTAATGCGTTTTATTTTAAAATATTATAAAAAAACAAAATGAGATTATGTAATGTTAATTTGCTGAGTTAATTTAATATGATGTAAAGTAATGCGTTTTATCTTAAAACTGTGAACTTCTGCTTTTTATCTTTATATTGTTAACTAATGCGTTTTATCTTAAATTTGTTAATTGACATTGTTTCATTATTCTGTTTAAAGATAAAGAACAAGAGGAAAAAACAAAAAAGGAGAAGAAAGAAAGTGGTGATTGAATCTTCATAAGATACAGATTCTGTTTCAAAAGATGAAAATACTAGGGGAGCTATAGTTCTTCATAGCTCTGAACAACAACAAGTAAATTCAGGTAACATAAAATGCATTAAACATAATTTCATGAAAAAATATATGTTTCTAAAACACTTGAATATATCAGATGATGATTTTGTTGATCCACCACCAAGAGTGAAACAAACAAAATATCAAAAGAAGGAAAAGTCAGAATCAAAACCAAAGAGATCATTGAGGAAAGATAAAACAGAAAAACAGCCAGAAGAACAACCATATTATGATTACGATGGAAAAAAATCAACATAAGATGTGCAGTCAATAATCTCACAAATTGTATTGAAAACTTGTCAAAATAGCAAAAGAAAGTTGTTAGAGAAATAGGGTTTGGCAGCATACCATCATTCAAGTTGCATTCAGTTACACGCAAATTCGGATATTGGCTGGTAAAAAACTTTGATGCTGAAAATGATGAGATAAATACTGGAGATGAGAAGATTAAGATCACAGCTGAATTGATCCAAAAGGTATTTCAAATACCAAATGGAAAAATAAAGATTGAGGAAAAATTGAGACCAAAAGAAACTGATCTTATAATTAAATTCTGGCGCGGTCAATTCAGCAAAGATATTTTGAAGAGAATGTATGCTGCCAACTTGATTAAATATCTAAAATCAAGAAATGAGCTTGGAAGACTGTTCAAACAAACTTCTTGGTTAATTTTTTACGGTCATGGTAGAGGCAATGCAAAGTAGTAATGTTAACCAAAGATTCTTGCCATCGATGAAAAGTGACAAAAAAACCCAAGATTTTAATTGGGGTGAATATATTCTGAATGTTTTAAGGCGTACAAGAAGACAATGGCCTGGAAATGACAAGACCTTCAATGGACCTATTGGTAGAAAGCCGAAATCACTATTTCCGACCAGGGAATGATCGCCGCTGCTAAATCTCAACATTACGAGGACAAGTTCAAGGCTATGACCCAGGAACACCAGGCTGCCATCAAAAAAGTTACTCACGAAGCCCAAGTCCATCTTGACGCCGCCCAAGTGCAATATGAGCAGGATATGGTCTCTTACCAGGAAGGCCTTAAGAGCTCCGTCGTCATCTCCCTTCTTCAAGCTAGGCTAAAAATGGCTTATGAAGCCAAGGCCCTGGGCTTTGAATGCCCTTCTTGGAATGTCGACACCTGGGAGACAAAGCTAAGAGGTCTTAGCGGTAATCCTGTGGAGCATCCTGCTAAACCTGTAGTTGAGGGGACTTCCAAGGCGACTGAAAAGCTAACTGAGGTTGGTGGCGAGCCTGAGAAGGATGTTCGAGCTGATCCCAAACCGAATGCTGGTGAAAACGTGATGGATGAAGAGGGTGCTGCCCCCTGAATGCAGCGAAGTGGGCAATGATGGATGTTCGTGCCTAGGCCGGGGCCCATTTTTTAAATTTTATGGTTGTACTTGTTCGAACAATTTCGTTTCTTGTCGTTTAAACAATTTACTTTCTTGCATTAAGACAATACGATGACCAAAGGTGGATGGGTCCTGGGTTTCAGGATGAAGCCCTTGGTCATCAATCAGTACGGTTTATTTTGAACAATATAACAGTTGGAGGTGGATGAGTCTCGGTTTGAGATGAAACCTTCAACTGTTAGGTAAATATGATAAAAAACTAACTGTGCTTTTGGTCTTATTTATTGTTGTCCTTTGTTATGCATTGCTTAGTTTGAATATAATTTCCATGTTCCAAACTTAGTGCAATATTTCAAATGTCTTATCTAAATATTAGGAAAATATCTTGATCAGGACATTTGTAAATATCCTATTAAGACTTTTGCCAAATAGGGTTTTTATAATTCAAACAATTTAGATAAAGTTTCCAAAGAAAAATGATAGTTTACTTTTATTTTACAAAACTTGTTTTGACAATAGACACCTGACTCAAGTTTAGTTTCAATTTTTCAATATAATTACCATGCCTTAAACATTCTGACCAAATATCCTGAAGCATATTCTAAAAATATATTTTTGAAAATATATCTTGAGAACATATCCTAATCAGGATAATGATAAATGCTATAATCAAACTTTCGTCAAACATAGTTTCAAAAATTTAAACGATTTAGATAAGGTTTTTAAAGGAAAGATCATACCAGAGGTAGAGTACAACCCCATTCTCAAACTTCAATCCTTTTGCACTCTTTCCAACGAAGATGTCCCTAGTCTGGGACACTTAGTGTACTAGGTCCAAGCTTGATCCTTTGAGCTTTGCACAATTGCCTCAGTAGGAATGTCCCCTGTGCATTATGTCTTTGGACACTTAGAAATTAACTGTAATCGTTTCTACAATTTTTGTTTTACAGGGGATAAACCCTAAAATATACTAGAGGTAAATCCTTAGTGTTCTGGGGATAGACCCATAAGTATTCTGGGGAAAATCCCAAGTTTTCATGCGCTACAGGCGGGAGTGTATAAACTCCAAGACTTAGAAATGTGCAAACCTTTAAACTTTAGAGAGTATGAAAATACCCTTTCGCGAGAGAGGGTGATCAATCCTCGTATACCTTTAGGATCCAGGATATAGCCAACAATAACGAAATTGTCAACCACTTTTACATGGACTGGTCCCGCTATCTTGAACTATCCCTGGATAACTTGCGCTCTAGGCGGGGTGTTTAAACCCAATTCGAGAGAAAGGTGAATACCTTTAAACCTGTGAAGGGATCAGGATCCCTTAAACATGAGAGAGGGGGCCAATCCTCTAATCTTTCAAAGTATCCTGAGTGTGTATCCTGGAGGTATATCCCGAAGCATATACTGCAAAACAACTGTTAACTAAGGTGGGTGTTAGCCTGGCTAACACTCCTCCGATGCTTAAGTCATTATTGGGTTCAAAAGAATAAATACTATCAAATATATTAAAAGAGATAGAATTCATACCATCATGAGTTAGAAATTAAATTCTAAACTCACTTGAAATAGAGCTTTAGGTGTATTGCATTCCAGGATCTTGGTAGCATATTTCCTTCCATATTCTTGAGTCGGTATGCTCCTTTCCTAGATTCTGATTCAACCTCATATGGTCCTTCCCACTTTGGAGCTAACTTTCCATCGGCAGGATTAGTAGTATTCTGAAAAGCCTTTCTTAATACCCAATCTCCAACTTGAAATCTCCTAGTCCTTATATTCTTGTTATATGCTCTGGATATCCTCTATTGATATGCTGGCATCCTTAACTTTGCCGCATCTCTTGTCTCATCAATAGTATCCAATTCTTGACATAGGGCTTCGGGATTCTGCTCAGGATCCCGGAAGCTGGATCTTGCTATAGGTATTACCATCTCCGTAGAGATTACTGCTTCTGCTCCAAATACTAAGGAAAATGGGGTTTGCCCAGTTGCATTTTCACCGTCGTTCTATCAGCCCATAAAACAAAGGGTAATTCTTCTGCCCATCTTCCTTTCTTAGCTCCTAGTTTTTTCTTCAGATTGTTGACAATTATCTTGTTTGAGGATTCTGCTTGTCCGTTCGCTTGAGGATGTATTGAAGTAGATGTAATCATTTTAATTCCCCAGCTCTTGCAAAAGTCGGTAGTCCTCTTACTTATAAACTGAGAGCCATTGTCACAAATTATCTCGGCTGGTACTCCAAACCTGGTTAGGATATTCCTTTTTTATGAATGATACTACTTCTTGATCTCTAACTTGAATAAATGCCTCAGCTTCAACCCATTTAGAGAAATAATCAGTCATTGCCAGCATAAAGACTTTTCCTCCTGGAGCCTTGGGGCAATTTTCCTACTATGTCCATCCCCCACTTCTTGAATGGCCAAGGGGAAGCAATAGAATATAGCGGTTCAGCAGGTTGATGCAGTATATTACTATGCCTTTGACATGCATCACACCTTCGGGCATATTCTGCAGCATCTTTCCTAATCGTTGGCCAATAGTATCCCGTTCTTAATACCTTTGAGAATAATGATCTGCCCCCAGTATGGTTGCCACAATCCCCTTCGTGTATATCCTGAAGCACTTCTTTAGTTTCGGGATCATCCAAGCACCCCAGGTATGGTCCTGCAATAGATTTCTTATACAAAACATCATTTATAATAGTGAATCGTGATACCTTCATCCTAAAAGCCTTAGGATTCTCATCCTTTGGGATGTGTCCTTCCATGAGATATCTCATGATTGGAGCCATCCAGGACTTAGGATCCTCATCGGGATACTCATCATCAGGATCATGGATACTTACTACTTCCTTATCCTGAGATTTGAGAAGATCCATCGCAGGATACAGGATATGTAGTATTGGTATTTGGGTTCCCTCCGGTATCCTGACCGATGATCCTAAATTTGCCAAGGCATCTGCTTCAGCATTATCCTCTCTTGGTACCTGTTCAAGTGTAAAAATATCGAAATATCCTGCTAATTTTTTGAGAATTTCGAGATACTCGATCAACTTCTCTCCTTTAACTGCATAGGTCCCATTAAAATGATTAGTAATTAACAAGGAATCAACAAATACTTGTAAGCTCTTAATATTCATGCTCTTAGCCAACTCTAATCCTGCAATCAAAGCTTCATATTCTGCTTCATTATTAGTGGCAGCAAACTCACACCTAATAGCATGGGGTAATATGTCCCCCTGTGGCGATTTTAGTAGTATACCAAAACCTACACCTCTTATATTAGATGCACCATCAGTGTATAATGTCCAGGATTCCAAGGTTTCTCCTAGTTGCTGTACTTCTAGGTCTACTTCATTTTGAATATCGCTACTGAAATCAGCCACAAAGTCAGCTAGAGCCTGAGACTTTTTAGCATTTCTAGGTTCATATACTATATCATAGGCACTTAATTTTACTGACCACTTAGCCATCCTACCTGACATCTCGGGTTTCCTAAGCACATTTTTAACAGGATAATTAGTTTTAACATGAATCCTATGTGTCTCAAAATAATGTCTAAGTTTCGTCGATGCCATAACTAGGGCCAATATCAACTTTTCTAAATGAGAATATCTAGTTTCAGCATCTAATAAACTTTTGCTAACATAATAGAAAGGATATTGCTGACCTTCGTGATCCTTTACCAGGACAACACTTACAGCATTCCCTGATACTGCAAGATACATGTATAATGGTTCACCATCCTCGGGCTTCATCAATGTCACACCCCGATATTTCCACGTATTACCGGCGGGCCCGGTGGGGAGTATCGTGACGTAGTTGATATCATCATAGACAAATTATCACAGTTTAATACACAACGGAAGTCGAAAGATAAGAACATTACAAACCGAAGGAAAGTAATATCAATTATTACAAAAACAGTTGTAAGGGATCCACGGGCGGATCAAAGTTAAAAGGAACATTGTTCAACAGATTTGTAAACATCTAAGCTTGCAAACAGATTTGTAAACATCTAAGCTTGCAAGACTCTTTATTGATGCTAGGAGTAGCCAGCCTATTCCGTCTAGTACATGCACTTAGCCTTTTTGGAAAATACGTCAGTTTACACTGGTAAATACAATTAACCGACTCATTTTTGAAAATGTTTAAGAAAATTGATTTGAATGCAGAAGGCACAAAATAATCTTTTATAACTTGGGATAATTATTTAAAGATAAACTTGTTAAAGAATTACATGTTTATTATACGTTCAGTAGCCCGGGCTGAAAACCGGGTTAAAGATTAATAGACACACCACATAATATATCCCACGGTGAGTTATTCTCGAACAGGTGGGTATATTATTTTTACATGCGCACCGGCAGGTGTATGCCTACACCCCGTGCTTAAGTCGTGGCCATTTCAATGAATGAGCCGAGGATATCCAGGACATGTTCATTAACCCCTCAAAGGCTTAGAATAAACATAACAAATTAAACGGGTTATCTCAATAATTTAACCTTCATACGATTAAAGATTCAATACCTGACCAAGCGGTATTTTACATACCGTACCCCAAGCCCGTATAAGGGAAAATAAGTAAAAAGTATTTACCTGAGCAAATTATACAAATTTATCCCAGCCGTACAAATCAGCAAGTGCAGTTATCTTTTACTGGTCTCCTAAATCTGGAACGAAGGTTTTAATTAACCTATTAGATTCCTAACAGGTCTTACTTAAGTCTAAACTTAGACCGGTTAGTTTTAAAGGAAGATATACGGTTCAAAACGCAAGATTAAGCGAAGACCGGATTAGAATGTGGTTTAGTCCCGACAAGTATGAAGACTTGTGTAATATGGGTAAACTAAACACATTTTGGATTTTGAGATAAAAATGATAAGATTTGACCCGTTTCGGTTAATTTATGCAAACTAGTTACATAAACCGTACCAAACGCGATAAATGCATAACGGGTAACCAAAAGAGTCATGAACAGGTTTCCTAAGTCAATATGCCTTAAATATGTTGTGATATCAGTAGGATATCTTCCATTATGCCCAAAATGGATTTTAAACTCAAATTAAGCCCCGTAGGGGTATTTTGGTCATTATAAAGGTTATAAAAGAGGTTAATTATTAATATGAGAGTCTGGACTGAAAAGATCAGCAAAAATATTTATTTTTATAAGTCATAACAGTAGGGTATTGTATATATGTGAAATTTATCATTTTTAACAAAACTATGCATCGTAGGGGCATTTTGGTAATTTCACCTAGGCTTTAAAGGTCAAATTTAGAAATATGAGTTCAAAACTTTTGCTTACTGTTAAAGTATAAAAATTCACTTAAGAGATCAGTAGGTATTAAGTCTTATATGTTCAAAATAGTTTTAACCCATACTATGCGTTTAAAACGCGTAAAAATCGGTTTTAAGCGATTTTCGGGTTATAACAAGAAATCTAAGTCTTTGATCAGTTTATAAGTTTCAAAATACTTTATTTATCATATAAAATCAGTAGCAAAAGGTTTGGTATCAAAATGTTATGTAAAACTCATTTTATTAGCAAAAAGGGTATACTTGTCAATTACCGAATTAAGGCAAGAACCCTATGTTATGATCAGTTTAAAAATAAATAAAAATCTTCAAAAATCCCAAAATATTATATTACATCAGTGGGAAAAAAGTTTGGTGTCAAAATTTGGGTTTAGATAGGCTTTATGCTAATAATGCCGTTTAAATAAATAAAAAGCTTCTAAATTATGATATTGAGCATAACTCCTAATTTAGAACTCAAACTAATGTCAAATTTTTATGACATGTTTATAAATCAGTAACAAAGGTTTTTATCCTTTCATATTTTCAAAAATCTTGTTTTTATATTAAAAGGGCATAATGGTCAATTTTAGGCATATAACGGAAACATGCAATGAGCTAGGATTACAAAGGAACCACGTTGTATAAACTCAGAGGGTTATACTAATATGTAACATGGTCCTAATGGAACCCTAAGGCATTTCTAAAACAATCTAAATCGGGTCAGAGCTGAAAGTCAAAGCAAAAGTCTACCTTTGCGACTTTCGGTTCCGAGCCGAGCCTAAACTCAAAATTGTCGGGTTGAACATGCTTAGACATGTTCTTACATTAATTACCAAGTTATATGAGTGTTAAAACAGGTTTTATGGCTTCTACATTGTTAATTATAAGTTTCTTTGAAAAATAGATTTCTGTTGACTTTTTATAATTAAGTTTGACCCGACAATTGACCTAGTTAGAGTGTTAATCAGTGGGTGCCCTTTTAAGGGTTTATTACCCACATAATTACCAACTCATAGCCACTTTTAATTCAAAAAATGACTGGACCATTAGTGATTAATCACTAAGTCAAAGCTTAATTACGACGGCTTTAACTTTAGGTCATTAAACTAATAAAACACGAATTTGAGAGGTTAAGGAAGCTTACTATAGTACTTAGTACGAAAATGAAGCTTAGCGAATCTTGCTTGAGGTCCAGAGAGCTCCAGAAATAATGTTAGAATGATTTTTGTGTGAATAAGTTCAAGTGTTGCAACATGGAGCCTTATATAGTGATTTTAATTGCACAAGATCATGCCAACAAGGTCTACAACTGATCCCTGATGAATCCCAAGTGTCCCTATGCATGAAAATCTGTTGGCCAAGCTCCTGAATTCGAAAACCATGCATCTAAGGTGGTGGAACTGGCTGGAACAGGCATCTGTCCATTTTTATTGCCAGCGACAGCCATACGGACCGTAAGCAAAAACTCATGCGGTCCGCATCCACCTCTTACGGATCGTAAGTCCACTCTGATGTGGTCCGCAACCATCCCTGAACTGAACTACCCAGTTACAGTCCTTGCGGACCGTAAGCCTAGGCCCATACGGTCCGCATCCGTTGACCAGAAGACAATTTTTTTAACTTTTAGGCTTTGACCATGCAACTTCTATAACTTCGAATCTCATGCCTTTTTCCAGTAGAGGGGACCATATAATCAGACCTTGCATGCCCTTGCAGGTGTTGCCATGCACTTACAAGTTCTTGGACTTATTGAAGAAAGTATTTGAGTGAAATTTTGTCGTAAAAACACATAAGATCTATTCTTTGCAAATTTGAAGTATTTATCACATTAGTTAACCGGATTTGAATCTATATCAGATGTTTATAAAAACATATTAAGGTTTGGAATTAATAAAAAGGTCACTCAGAGGTAATAATTTTAACATGTTGACACCTTTAATTCCTTTAGATATTTTTCAACATGATCCGGTTTTATAACACGTTTACCTTCCAAGACACGTGTCTTTATAATATTGATCGCGATTTTACGAGGTGTTACGTCCTCACCCCCTTAAAAGAAATCCCGACCTTGAGATTTACTGAAATAAATGAGGGTACTTCTGTTTCATTATGGACTCTACCTCCCACGTGTACTCGGGACCTCTACGGGCATCCCATCTAACCTTTATAATTGGTAAATGCTTCTTTCGAAGCTTTTTAACCTGTCGGTCCTCAATCGACAAAGGTTTTTCAACAAACTTTAAGCTTTCATCTATAAGCACATCCTTATGTGACATGGCTAGCGATTCATCAGCTAGGCACTTCTTCAGATTGCAGATGTCGAACACATTATGAATTCCACTGAGCTCTTCAGGCAGGTTTAATTTGTAAGCCACTGTTCTGACACATTCGATGATCTCGAATGGTCCTATATATCTTGGGCTTAACTTGCCTTTCTTGCCAAATCGCATCACTCCCTTCCAGGGTGATACCTTTAGTAACACCTTGTCACCTACCTTGAATTTTAGAGGTTTACGCCTTTTGTCTGCGTAGCTTTTCTGCCTATCCCTGGCAGCTTTGAGACGATCTCGTATCTGCACAATCTTGTTTGTCGTCTCCAGGACTATATCAGGTCCTGTTAGTTGGACATCCCCAACTTCTGCCCAACAAACGGGCGGTCTGCACTTTCTTCCATACAAAGCTTCAAAAGGTGCAGCTTGAATACTCAAATGATAGCTATTGTTATATGAAAACTCTATCAATGGAAGATGATCATCCCAACTTCCTCCTAAATCAATAACACAAGCTCGTAGCATATCCTCGAGTGTTTGAATAGTGCGTTCACTTTGACCATCCGTCTGAGGATGATATGTAGTGCTGAAATTTAATCGAGTGCCTAGGGATTGCTGAAAGCTTTTCCAGAAATGCGATGTATATCTCGTATCCCTATCAGAGATGATAGACACTGGCACTCCGTGGAGAGATACAATCTCGTCCACGTACAGCTGAGCTAACTTATCTGAGCTGTGTGTTTCCTTGATAGGTAAGAAGTGAGCTGACTTGGTCAGTCTATCCACTATAACCCAAATAGTATCATTTCCTCGCTTTGTCTTTGGCAACTTGGTGATAAAATCCATAGTCACCATTTCCCACTTCCAGGTGGGAAGTTGAGGCTGTTGTAGCAAACCTGACGACTTCTGGTGTTCTGCTTTAACTTGAGCACACGTCAAACATTTGGCCACATAAGTGGCTATAGATTTCTTCAAACCTATCCACCAATAGTTTGCCTTCAAATCCTGGTACATCTTATCACAGCCAGGATGAACAGAATACTTGGAACTGTGGGCTTCTTGAAGGATAACATCCCGAAGTCCTCCACAGATTGGAACCCATATTCGTCCATTCAATCTTAGGATTTCATCCTTGCCATACGATAACTGTTCAGCAGTTACTCCCAACTTTTCATTCGAATAGTTGGCTTCTAATACAGCTTCATTCTGAGCGGCTAGTAACTTCTCATTCAAGCTGTTTCTCAATTCAATGCTCTTGGCATTGATTCTAATGGGCTTAATTCTTTCTTTTCTGCTCAAGGCATCGGTGACCACATTCGCCTTACCTGGATGGTATCGGATTTCATAATCATAGTCGTTCAGTGTCTCCATCGATCGACGCTGTCTCATGTTTAGATCCTTCTGGTTGAACAGATGCTGAAGGCTCTTGTGATCAGAATAAATCACACATTTAGTCCCATATAGGTAATGCCTCCAAAGCTTCAGTGCAAATACAACGGCACCCAAATCCAAGTCGTGGGTGGTGTAATTCTTCTCGTGCACCTTTAATTGTCGAGAAGCATAGGCAATGACCTTGCCTTTCTGCATGAGCACACATCCCATACCAGTGTGTGATGCGTCGCAGTATACCACAAACTCTTCTATTCCTTCAGGCAATGTCAACACAGGTGCATTACTTAACTTTTGCTTAAGGATGTCAAAAGACTCTTGCTGCTTAGGACCCCAATCAAACTTGATATTCTTGCGAGTTAATGAAGTTAGGGGTGCAGGAATCCTTGAGAAGTTTTCAATAAAATGCCTATAGTATTCTACCGGACCCAAAAACCTGCGAATCTCTGTGGGCGTCTTCGGCTCATGCCAATTCATGATAGCTTCAATCTTAGCGGGATCCACCTGGATACCACGCTCGCTAACCACATGTCCAAGAAATTGGACTTCACGAAGCCAAAACTCACATTTTGAAAACTTAGCGTAGAGCTTCTCATGCTGAAGAAGTTTAAGAATACAACGAAGGTGCTTCTCATGGTCAGTCTGATTCTTTGAATAAATAAGGATGTCATCAATGAAGACAATGAAAAACTTGTCCAAATAGGGTTTGCAAACGCGATTCATGAGGTCCATGAACGCTGCTGGTGCATTAGTCTCGTAATGACCATAGCGAGTTCTGAATGCAGTCTTGTGCACATCTTCATCTCTAACCTTCAACTGATGATAACCTGACCTTAAATCGATCTTGGAGAAGTAACTTGCCCCTTGCAATTGATCGAACAGATCGTCGATCCTGGGCAATGGATATCTATTCTTGATTGTAACCTTGTTCAGCTCTCGATAATCAATGCATAAATGCATTGATCCATCCTTTTTCTTCACAAACAGGATCGGTGCTCCCCAAGGAGATGAGCTAGGCCTAATAAATCCTTTCGCCAACAAATCATCCAACTGAGTTCTCAACTCTTTCATCTCAGTTGGGGCCAACCGGTAAGGTGCTCTTGCAACGGGTGCTGCTCCAGGTATAATGTCGATTCTGAACTCCACTTGCCTATCTGGTGGTAAACCAGATAGTTCTTCAGGAAATACTTCTGGGTACTCAGAAATGACAGGAATGTCTTCCGCCTTGGGCTTTGGTTCATCAATAGTTACTTGTGCCATGTAGATGACACAACCTTTCTTCAAACACCTTGACGCCTTAAGCATAGATACTTGCTTAGGCAACCCATACTGAGTATCTCCTTGTATGGTAAGTGGCTCACCATACGGAGTCTTGACAACTACTTGTTTCTTGTCGCAAATGATTTGGGCTTGGTTATGAGATAACCAATCCATGCCTATCACTATGTCGAAACCAGCTAATTTCAAAGGAAGCAAAGACAATGGAAAAAAGTGGTTCCTGATGGATATAAAATATCCATCTAACACAGTTGAGGCAGTTTCTATGGTACCATCGGCCAACTCTACTTCATATTTCATGCTTAGGGTTTTAACAGGCAGATTTAACAATTTACAAAACTTATCATCAACAAATGACTTATCTGCACCCGAATCAAATAATACCCTTGCATAAACATCATTAATAAGAAAGGTACCTGTTATCACGTTATCATCCTGAACTGCTTCCCGTGCAATCATTTGAAAGACCCTAACGTTGGTCTTTTTGCCTTCTTCGGGTTTCTTGGCATACTTTGGGCAGTTGGACTTGATATGCCCTTTCTCGTTACAGTTATAGCACGTTGCATCCTTTATCTTCTTGCAGTCTAACGTCTTGTGCTCATTCGACTTACAAATCCCACAAGCCCTGGGCTGCGATTGGGATTTCGATTCGTACCTGCATTTTCCCAGATGACGTTTCTTGCAAATTTTACACTTGGGCTTTTCACCCGACTGTTGGTCCTCTTTCTTGAACCCTGAACTCTTCTTGTGATCAGAGTTCCCTTTGTGCTTCTTTTCCGAACGGTGTGAGTTATCATCCTCACGTTTTCTCTTCCTAGTATCAGAATTTCTAAGCGATCTCTGCCTGACCGCATCAAGGGTAAGAGATAGTGACAGATCGGCTATAGATCTAAAGGTAGTCAGTCGATATGCTTTCACACTAGCTTTAATCTCCGGGGCTAAACCCCCAATGAAACGGGCTATCCGCTTTGGTTCCGGCGTCACTAAGTAAGGAACCAATCGAGACATAGTATTAAAACTCGTAAGATATGCCTGACAGTCTAAATTCTTCATAACCAATGTCAGGAAGTCGGTCTCGATCTTCTCAACCTCATGTTGAAGACAGAAATTTTCCTTGATCAGAGTCACAAACTGATCCCAAGACAGATTGTACAACGTGATCTTTCCAGTAGCTTGGATTAGAGACCTCCACCAAGCTAGTGCTTCTCCTTTAAATGACTGAGATACAAACTTCACAATATCTTGCTCTACACACCCGCTAATATCAACTACCGTATCCATCTCGTCTAGCCACGTCATGCAATCGATGGCTCCTTTTTCCCTAGTGAAATCCCTGGGCTTGCAGGAGACAAAATACTTATAAGAACAGGTTTTTGCTCGCGGCTCCTTATCAAACACGATCTTCTTAGATGGAATACTATGCTGATTTGATGAATGTCGGTCATCATCCTTCTTTGACTCATGAGTTTTAGATGGTGGCTTGTTATGAGCTACAGAGTGAGTCTTAGGGTGTGATTTAGAATGAGGTGCAGATAGGGTCTTGCTTCAAGTACCACTAGATTCATTATCTCGTCTGTCAAGAGCTCGAGTAACGACATTGTCTATTAATGCCTGTAGTTCTGCACCAGCTATGTTGATTCTGGTGGTGTCATGATTCTCTCTTGGATGACTGTTGATTTCTTCAGATTCTGCCATGTAGCTTGATTGCTACATAAAATGATGACAATGATTCATTCAGAGATCTAAAACAGAAATGTCATCTTGATAATTTATTAACCATGGCATTAATGAACCATATTGGTTAATTTGTTAAGTATTTTCATTCAGGATTTTTCATTATAATAATCCTTAGTTATAATTAAATATAATAATGGCACAAAAGGCCAAGTCACAAGGACACATTCAAATTATAAGCCAAGATCTTATAGGATCGAGGCACTAAGGCTTGAATCATAGTTCATTACCTTTCCTTGATAGGGAGTCGTAGACTACAACTGTCTTTAGTCTCAAAGGACATTAATTACGACCCGTAGGTACTTCATCACTAATGGATGATTAAAATAAGAAAGGAATTGGAAGGGTCCAATATAAGGATGACTTATGTGATTTTATCGAATCACATTTGCCAGGAGTGTTAACATGTTTTCAGATGTTAACAAGGATTTTAAATCTTACAAGGAACTACCATCCTGGCCCTGTCTTAAAATGACACATGGCTAGGTTTTTCCTTTAAGATTATTCTTTAATATATATAATGGCAGATTAAAAGGAATGATATTTTATTTTATTTCATATATTATTTTCATTCATATAATGATAATTGAAATTTTAAATTTAACACATTCCATAATTAAATAAAAAGAGTACATAAATGCCCTAAACGGGACTTTAACAGAAATGACTTGCCCACGCAGGGGCTAAACTGGAAATACATGTCCTCGCAGGGACTGAATACATAATTGGATGTCCACGCAGGGACTTGATTGAAACAAGGAAATTACAATACAATAAATAAATAAGGAATCTTCAAAAATCCCTTTTCTTCTTTCCCTTGATTAAATTCGCCAGACCTTTGAGAAATCCTCGGTGGTTCCTACGCTCTTCTTGGACCTCCCGTTCCACCTGACTCAACCTTTGAAGAATCTCCTGTTGCTGCGGTGGCGGTATCTGCGGCGGCTGTGGCTGCTGGTGCTGCGGAGGTTGAGGAGGTGGCGGGTATTGGTACCCATAGGCTGGGTATCCAGTCCCCCCCGGGAGCTCCATAAGGCCCTTCAGGATGGAGAGCATTGTAGTTCGCCGCTACGAGGTATGGGTCAACTTTGGCGTAGTTGTAGTTAGTATGGGCTGGCTGCTCAAAAGGGTTATACGCCGCTGCACCGGCGTATGAAGGAATCGGGTTATCATAACCCATTGGTGGTGGTGCGACTGGCGCAGAGTCCACCTCAGAAACGGGGTTTGAAGGCCCACCCATCTGCGGGTCTTCATAAAGTGGCAGATAGTGACTGCCACTGGAAGGTTGAGGGGTGCTGATATGGATTCCCCCTCGCACGGACATCCGTGTGTTTGATCTTCTCTGCCTCGGTGGCTCCGGAGGCGGCTGCTGCTCTGGCGGTGGTGGTGGTGGTGGAGTGACCGCTACAAAACGTGAATCCTCAGAGGGATCCTGTTGCTGCTGCTGCGGTGCTGAGTGGTAGGAGGGAGTAAACACCCAGTCGTATTGGGCAAACCTTACCTCATAGCTATCTGGACCACGATAAGGTGATCCATGAAAAGACGACCCATCTGAAATCTCGATGGGGTGAGTAGGTGTCCCAGATGGTGGTTCGGCGTGATCCGGGTCATCATCCATCTCCATGTCCTGAGCTTCAGGGAAATGGTCTTCGGGGCCCAATGGGTTATGACCCATTGGTTCTTCAATCAGATTTGCCGGGTTAAACCGGCTCTGGAAATATGGGGTTGGGTCTTGAAACGCGCGGTGTGACCCAGACCGCTGCAGTGGTAGGTAAGAGTGGTGCGAATCATTGGGCTCGTTCTCCGATTGCAGCCCAAAGGAATGATGGTAAGAAGGTGATGAACTTAGCTAGACAGATCGCCTCGCGGGCTCCAAATAAGTCCTCCAGTCTTCTTGAGGACTGGTGCTCATGGTAACAGACGGAGTTCGCCGATGGGAAGGTCCGGCCTCGTAATCGTTGGGGGCGTTGAATGGCCCTTTACCTCGACCTCCTCTTTGAAACCTTGGCGGCATTTTGTTGAACCTGTAAAAACAAACAAAAGGACAACAAAGGAAAAAATAAAGGACAAAATAAAATAAATTAGGATTAGTCCTAAGTTCTTTGTCTAGACTCGGAAGTCGAGGAATGTGCAAACTGTGTCATTGAGATTAAACACAAAAGGCTAGTGTTTAATTCACTCAATGTTGGCTCTGATACCAACCTGTCACACCCCGATATTTCCACATATTACCGGTGGGCCCGGTGGGGAGTATCGTGACGTAGTTGATATCATCATAGACAAATTATCACAGTTTAATACACAACGGAAGTCAAAAGATAAGAACATTACAAACCGAATCAAAGTAATATCAATTATTACAAAAACGGTTGTAAGGGATCCACAGGCGGATCAAAGTTAAAAGGAACATTGTTCAACAGATTTGTAAACATCTAAGCTTGCAAGACTCTTTATTGATGCTAGGAGTAGCCAGCATATTCCGTCTAGTACCTGCACTTAGCCTTTTTGGAAAATACGTCAGTTTACACTGGTAAATACAATTAATCGACTCATTTTTGAAAATGTTTAAGAAAATTGATTTGAATGCAGAAGGCACAAAATAATCTTTTATAACTTGGGATAATTATTTAAAGATAAACTTGTTAAAGAATTACATGTTTATTATACGTTCAGTAGCCCGGGCTGAAAACCGGGTTAAAGATTAATAGACACACCACATAATATATCCCACGACGAGTTATTCTCGAACAGGTGGGTATATTATTTTTACATGTGCTCCGGCAGGTGTATGCCTACACCCCGTGCTTAAGTCGTGGCCATTTCAATGAATGAGCCGAGGATATCCAGGACGTGGTCATTAACCCCCCAAAGGATTAAAATAAACATAACAGATTAATCGGGTTATCTCAATAATTTAACCTTCATACGATTAAAGATTCAATACCCGACCAAGCGGTATTTTACATACCGTACCCCAAGCCCGTATAAGGGAAAATAAGTTAAAAGTATTTACCTGAGCAAATTATACAAATTTATCCCAGCCGTACAAATCAGCAAGTGCAGTTATCTTTTACTGGTCTCCTAAATCTGGAATGAAGGTTTTAATTAACCTATTAGATTCCTAACAGGTCTTACTTAAGTCTAAACTTAGACCGGTTAGTTTTAAAGGAAGATATACGGTTCAAAATGCAAGATTAAGCGAAGACCGGATTAGAATGTGGTTTAGTCCCGACAAGTATGAAGACTTGTGTAATATGGGTAAACTAAACACATTCTGGATTTTGAGATAAAAATGATAAGATTTGACCCGTTTCGGTTAATTTATGCAAACTAGTTACATAAATCGTACCGAACGCGATAAATGCATAACGGGTAACCAAAAGAGTCATGAACAGGTTTCCTAAGTCAATATGCCTTAAATATGTTGTGATATCAGTAGGATATCTTCCATTATGCCCAAAATGGATTTTAAACTCAAATTAAGCCCCGTAGGGGTATTTTGGTCATTATAAAGGTTATAAAAGAGGTTAATTATTAATATGAGATTCTGGACTGAAAAGACCAGTAAAAATATTTATTTTTATAAGTCATAACAGTAGGGTATTGTATATATGTGAAATTTATCATTTTTAACCAAACTATGCACCGTAAGGGCATTTTGGTAATTTCACCTAGGCTTTAAAGGTCAAATTTAGAAACCTGAGTTCAAAAATTTTGCTTACTGTTAAAGTATAAAAATTTACTTAAGACATCAGCAAGTATTAAGTCTTATATGTTAAAAATAATTCTAACCCATACTATGCGTTTAAAACGCGTAAAAATCGGTTTTAAGCGATTTTCGGGTTATAACAGGAAATCTGAATCTTTTATCAGTTTAAAAGTTTCAAAATATTTTATTTATCATATAAAATCAGTAGCAAAAGGTTTGGTATCAAAATGTTATGTAAAACTCATTTTATTAGCAAAAGGGTAGAATTGTCAATTACCGAATTAAGGCAAGAACCCTATGTTATGATCAGTTTAAAAATAAATAAAAATCTTCAAAAATACAAAAATATTATATTACATCAGGGGGTAAAAATTTTGGTGTCAAAATTTGGGTTTAAATAAATAAAAAGCTTCTAAATTACGATATTGAGCATAACTCCTAATTTAGAACTCAAACTGATGTCAAATTTTTATGACATGTTTATAAATCAGTAACAAAGGTTTTTATCCTTTCATATTTTCAAAAATCTCGTTTTTATATTAAAAGGGCATAATGGTCAATTTTAGGCATATAACGGAAACATGCAATGACCTAGGATTACAAAGGAACCACATTGTATAAACTCAGAGGGTTATACTAATATGTAACATGGTCCTAATGGAACCCTAAGGCATTTCTAAAACAATCTAAATCGGGTCAGAACTGAAAGTCAAAGCAAAAGTCTACCATTGCGACTTTCGGTTCCGAACCGAGCCTAAACTCAAAATTGTCGGGTTGAGCATGCTTAGACATGTTCTTACATTAATTACCAAATTATAAGAGTTTTAAAACAGGTTTTATGGCTTCTACATTGTTAATTATAAGTTTATTTGAAAAATAGCTTTCTGTTGACTTTTTATAATTAAGTTTGACCCGATAATTGACCTAGTTAGAGTGTTAATCAGTGGGTGCCCTTTTAAGGGTTTATTACCCACATAATTACCAACTCATAGCCACTTTAAATTCGAAAAATGACTGGACCATTAGTGATTAATCACTAAGTCAAAGCTTAATTACAACGGCTTTGACTTTAGGTCATTAAACTAATAAAACACGAATTTGAGAGGTTAAGGAAGCTTACTGAAGTACTTAGTATGAAAATGAAGCTTAGGGAATCTTGCTTGAGGTCCAGAAATAATGTTAGAATGATTTTTGTGTGAACAAGTTCAAGTGTTGCAACATGGAGCCTTATATAGTGATTTGAATTGCACAAGATCATGCCAACAAGGTCTACAACTGATCCCTGATGAATCCCAAGTGTCCCTGTGCATGAAAATCTGTTGGCCAAGCTCCTGAATTTGAAAACCATGCATCTAAGGCGGTGGAACTGGCTGGAACAGGCATCTGTCCATTTTTACTGCCAGCGACAGCCTTACGGACCGTAAGCAAAAACTCATGCGGTCCGCATCCACCTCTTACGGACCGTAAGTCCACTCTGATGCGGTCCGCAACCAACCCTGAATTGAACTACCCAGTTACAGTCCTTGCGGACCGTAAGCCTATGTTCATACGGTCCGCATCCATTGACCAGAAGACAAATTTTTTTTTAACTTTTAGGCTTTGACCATGCAACTTATATAACTTCGAATCTCATGCCTTTTTCCAGTAGAGGGTACCATATAATCAGACCTTGCATGCCCTTGCATGTGTTGCCATGCACTTACAAGTTCTTGGACTTATTGAAGAAAGTATTTGAGTGAAATTTTGTCGTAAAAACACATAAGATCTATTCTTTGCAAATTTGAAGTATTTATCACATTAGTTAACCGGATTTGAATCTATATCAGATGTTTATAAAAACATATTAAGGTTTGGAATTAATAAAAAGGTCACTCAGAGGTAATAATTTTAATATGTCGACACCTTTAATTCCTTCAGATATTTTTCAACATGATCCGGTTTTATAACACGTTTACCTTCCATGGCACATGTCTGTATAACATTGATCGCGATTTTACGAGGTGTTACAATCAATAGGGGTGCAGTCGAGAGATACTGCTTTAGTTCCTGTAAGGCTGCTTCATGCTTTTCTCCCCATTCGAATTTCTTATTCTTCTTTAGGATATCGTAGAATTCTTTGCATTTTTCCGAGGATCTTGATATAAACCTGTTTAATGCTGCTACTCGCCCTGTTAATCTTTGTACATCTTTCATGTTTGAAGGTGACTTGATATCCAATATGGCTTTAATCTGTTCTGGGCTTGCTTCGATCCCCCTTTTAGTCACCATGTATCCCAAAAACTTTCCTGCCCCCACTCTAAAATGGCATTTGGCAGGATTCAGCTTCATATTGTACTGGTCCAGGATATCGAATGCTTCTTCAATATCCCGGAGATGATCCTCAGCCTTCTTAGATTTTACCACCATATCATCAATGTATACCTCCATGGTGTCCCCCAGCTTGTCTTTGAACATCATGTTTACCAATCTTTGGTATGTTACACCTGCATTTTTTAAACCAAAGGGCATTGCAGTATAACAATAAATACCTGTCGGTGTCATGAAAGCAGTATCCTCCTGATCCGAGGGTTCCATTTGGATCTGCTGGAATCCTGAGGAGGCATCCATGAAGGTTAACATCTCGTGGCCAGCAGTAGCATCCACCATTGAATCAATATGAGGTAGAGGAAATGGGTATTTGGGACAAGCTTTGTTCAAGTCTGTGTAATCTACACAAACTCTCCATTTCCCGTTTTTCTTTTACACCACGACTACATTTGCTAGCCATTTGGGAAATTTCACTTCCCTAATCATCTTGCCCTTTAACAATCTTTCAACTTCTTCCTGAATGATTGTGTTCCATTCTGGAGCAAACTTCCTTCGTTTCTGTTGGACAAGCTTTACAGACCTATCAATTCCGAGCTTGTGAGTTATAATATCCTTGGAAATACCTGTCATATCCTCGTGTTTCCACGTGAATGTTGACATCCTGCATTTCAAAAAGTTAGTCAATTGATTTTCAATATCCTGAGGGATATTGGTTTCTACGAGCACCGAGATATCTGGATTATCCTGATCCAGGATAATTTTCTTTACATCCTGCTCTGAAGCCTCCACGATATCCTGGGCCCGCAACTTTAATTGCTATGCTGCATTAGGCTTTGTCGAGGATTTCATCGAAGAAGAGTAACACTCTTTTGCTTCTTGTTGATCACTTTCCACCTTGACTACTCCCCAAGGGGTAGGGATCTTGATGCATTGATGATAGTTTGACGGCACAAATTTCACATCATGGATCCAGGGCCTACCCAATATGATATTATAGCAGGATAAGGAGTCCATGGCACAAAATCGTTGCATTGAGTTGACCCCTTCAATATACACAGTCAACTTTATCTCTCCCATGGTATTCCTGGCTTCTCCACTGAACCCAACAAGTACAGTGGACTTTGAAGTGATATCCATCGGGGATACATTCATCCTCTTCAATGTCTCTAGTTGAATTATGTTGACGGAGCTACCATTATCCACCAGTATCCTGCGCACAAAATGATTAGCAACATATAAAGTTATTACCAAAGCATCATGATGAGGATCCTGGACAGTATCCCTATCTTCACTATCGAACTTGATCACTTTATCAGTCGTGAGGGTTGACATCCTGGTTGGCTTATCTCCCCTCTCTGCCTTAGCCTCCTTTGCATGCCTTTTTGTTGCAGAATAAGAGGTCCCACAGATATCGGATCCTCCTGAAATAAAGTTAATTATCTTGGCATCCGCAGGAGGTGATGCTGCTCGTTCAGGATCCTTCTCAGTATCCTGAGCCTTATTCTTCTTTCTTCCTAGGAGATCCTTTAGGTATCATTTGCTCAGCAAATAGCTTATTTCTTTCCTCAGGGCAATGCATTCTTCTGTAACATGCCCAAAGTCCTCATGGAAGGCACACCACTTGGATTTATCCTTCCAATCAGCTTTCTGTTGGTTCTTCCTAGGCCACCTTGCTTTGTCTCCTAAACCCTGCATAGCATACATTAGTTTAGGTATGTTAACAGAGAAACACTATTCTGACATCTTAGGATACTCCTCAGGATCCTCGTCTTCAACATCATTCACTTTCTTGCTGTCATTCCTGCCATATGGCTTAGAGCGATATGGTTTATACGAGGATTCTGATTTCCTGTTGGTTGACTCATAGGTTGTGGGTGAATTCATCCTCTCTTGCATCCTTTTGTCATCTTCCAGTCGAATATATCTTAATGCCCTGTTTCGAGCTTCATCCAGGTTCCTGCAGGGATTCATTACAAGATCCTGGTAAAATTGAGAATCTTTTTGCAATCCCATCTTGAAAGCCTACACAGCTGTTATAACATCAAGATGCGGGATATCTAAGGATTCCCGGCTAAACTTGTTCACATAATCTCTCAAGGATTCCTGAGGTCCTTGAGTTATCCTGTAGAGATCACTTGGTAGTTTTTCAAAACTCCGACTGCAAGAAAATTGACTATTAAACAAATTGACTAAATGAGCAAATGATGTAATCGAATGAGGAGGAACGTTTAAGAGCCATTTTAAGGCTGGTCCTGTTAAGGTAGAACCAAAACCCTTGCAGAGACATGCTTCCTTGAGATCTGGAGGGATAGGGTTGATTTCCATCCTTTCCCTATACTGGGCAATATGCTCTTCAGGATCCGTAGTTCTGTCATAGAGCTTCATGTTGGGGGTTTGAAATCTCTTAGGGATTTCAGCATCACATATAGGATATGCAAACCAAGATATCTTGTGACTATCCTGGGATACTTCTGGGATCGGCTGGACTACTCCAGGTACACTGGATATCATGTCCTTTAACTTCTGAAGCTCCCTGGAAAGTGCTGATGTCATACCTGCATCCTGCGAAGATCCAATACCATTAGTAGCAAGAGTATTATTATTATTAGACACGTTACCAGTTTGAGGATTCTTGCCATATCCTGAAGCATATCTTGAACTTCTCACAGTTGACACTCTAACTGAAGAGGGTATCTCAGGAGTATGATTCTGGGAATGACTAGGCACAATATTGCCCCTGTTATCCTCAGTATATACTGCAGAACTGAAGTTCAAAGCTCTGGGCTGCAAAGGAGTGACAATATCCTCAGCAGGCCTATTCGGACCAGACTTCAAGAGCTGTATTTCCCTCTTCAGCATTTGGTTGGTCTCCTGCTGTTGCCTCATCTGTTCCTGTACACTACCAAATAAAGTCAGAATTTCATCATTAGAGGCCAAAACCGGAGCAGATCCCTGAATATTCCGAGTGGGGATAATATCCCGAGGCTGTGAAGAAGCTTGCGTCCTTGTAGGAGGTGGTGGAAGCACCGAACCAATCATTGCAGATGTTGTAGCAGATACGGTAGAAGAGCTCATGTTTGATCTTGAGGCCATTGAAAATAGTGTAGCAAAAGTTTTGAAAATAGAAAACCAAGCAATGATTTTGCAAAAGCTTTTAGTAGATATAGCACCACTTGCCCCACGATGGGCGCCAAATTGTTTTGTTCAAAAATTTCCGAAGCAATTAAGTGATCAAATTAGTTAAGTGAGGTAGTGTGCTAAGAATGTGTATCAAAAATATGCTAATTTAGTTGTTTGTAAAAACAGTTTTTAGGATACGGCTCAGGATATCGAGCTGTATCTACAATCAAACAATGAGCAAAAATTTAAAGGGTGAAACGGGATGTACGAGGAAAGCCCTTGATCAATCTAGATCGCCGGCACAAAACCTCGGGAGCTGACAATCGCAGCTGCCTTGTTCTTCTTACTGCTTCAAATATCAGGATACAGTGCAGGATATGATGTGGATCAACTAAGTGTTACAATGTGATTTCGATATAAGTGTAAGTGTGTTGTGAGTGTTTGCAGCTAGAGAGAAAGAGAGCACGAGAGATTGTGTGTGTGTTCTTATCTGATCCGATCAATCCTTTTTATAGTAAAAGAAACTAACTAGCCTATTATTCCAGGATTTAACGAATATTCCTTATGTGAACGTTGTAGTCCACGTCTTCCGGCTTCAACGTCTATATTCCAACAGATTTGCCCGAGTCTTTGGGAGAAGAAGTCCACTTGAACGTTAGAGACTTGCACCATTTAATCTACACGTGAATTAATCAGTTACTACCAGGATACTGCATCAGGATGTTACCAATATCCTGATCCGGTATCCTGATCACAACAAAAGAAACACAGTTAGAATAATATTCAGGATATATGAGCAGAAAATCACCCATAACACTATTCGAATGCTGGTAAGTTCTATAAAACGCAATTTGTCTGTTTTATACAAATAATAAATGTTTAATGAAGTTTGAATGAAGTTTTATAAAATACAACTCTATGTCTTATTACCTTCATAAAACGCAATTAATATTTTAATTTGTTTATTGTTATGCAGGCTTTCTCATTGAATGAAAAGGAAGAAAAAATGATAGAAGAGTTTACAAAGAACATAGAAAAAATTCTTCAAGGTGCAAAGTTAAAAAGCAAAATGATTTTAAAATTATCCTTGTCCCGATTCTCTATGTAGAGCATTTCTTTGTAATCTCATTCAATCTTGAAGAGAAACAAATATTCATCATTGACAACAGTGTAAAAGAGGTTACAAATAAACAAAAATATGGTGATGTGCCTGAAAAGACAGTAAGTTTTCCGACTTATGCTTTTAAAACACAATATAAACCACCTAATCTTTTTGTTTTTTTTCTGTAGAGGAATGATTTGGCAGGTTACCTTAAATCTATTGGTCATGAAAACGCAGATGATATAAAGGGCATAAAACCTGTTAGAATGGAGATGAAATAGAGGACAAAAGATAACGGCATTGACTGTGGTATATTCTATATGCGTCATATGGAATGTTATAACAGTGAAGAAGTCGAAAAATAGAATTGTGGGTTTCATGAGGAATATGAATATCAAGAAGGGTAAAAACAAAAAAAAACAAGTGAACAAGCAGACCGCACAACTTGAAGATTTAAGAAGAAAGTTTATCATAAAAATGTTATTACACGATCTCAACGAACGCAAAGAATATGTTATTGAGGATTCAAAGAAGTTTCGCAACTTCAGTGCAAAACTTAAAAAACTTTCTTATGACACTAGTTTAGAAAGGATTAAAGAGAGGCTTGCTCTTGCTGGATTATGAATTTATCATGTTTAAAACAATTACTTTGATTTAGAAATGCTAGTTATTATAAAACGCAATATTTTGTCTTTTATTCTAATTTATCATATAACACAATATTTTGTTGGTATATTTTGTTTAAAACATATACTTAGAGTTACAAATGCTACTTATTGTTTGTTATTTTAAAACACAATACAATGTCATATAACGCAATGATTCAAGATAGGATTGATATTTTAAAAATTTGTACAGTTTATCAATAAAATTTTTAAATAATATGTTTAAAAGAAAGGGTACATATATATTGAAATGCTATTATGCTAAAAGGCAACATTTTATTTTATACACTTGTTTTCTTTTTGTAATATTATAAAACGCAACATTTTAATAGTATGCTAAAACTCAACATTGTCTATTTATTTGTTGTTTGACTTATGTTATTTATTCTAAAACGCAATACAAACTGTTTCCTTATTATTCATGTCAAAACATATAGCGCAATACATCTTTATAACACAATAAATGTTTTTTATTGTTTTTATAACGCGAAAAAATAAAGGCTTAATGACAATAATGACAATCATAAAACTACTATTTTTTACTCTTTCTAAAACGCAATGTAATAAAATAAAATAATAATAAATGAGGAAATGATAAGACAAAAAAAAACTGACACCTTAAAGACAAAAGAAATTGATAAGACAAAAAGCCTTAAAAAACCTTTTGGATTCCTGATAAAGGGTACCCTCCTGATAAAATACTGTACGATTGAACAATCAATTCAAAGAAAAAATGAAATATAATCATTATTATTATTACCACACTTAATACCAATCCCTCTACCAATCCATTATATAAGAACAAAAACCCTAAATTATATTCACATTCCTCATACACCAATACCCAACCACAACCACAAACACACACAAAAACCCTAAATGGCTAATCAAGAATTATCAGTTTGGTGGTTCAAAGAGAACATTTCGTTCTTCAGTTTCTTGATGGTCAAAAAATAAGATACCATTCCGTTGCTTATGTTCTTCAAAACTGCAATGAGAATGTTTTGAAAAGGATGAATGAAATTGGAATACCACCAGCATGTTACACTGACCAGACAGCCGCACTATTCAAAATTCTGCACAAAAGGTATGGAAATCCGAATCAAACGGAAATTGAAGAAACATAAGTTACATCTTGGGAGTTCATAACCTCAATGGAAGCTTAGGGTACTCATCTGAAGAAGAAACAAACTTTGATCCATGATGTTGATCTTGCTAGTAATTTTTATTTGATGTTTTTATTTGATAGAAGTAATTTTGTGGTTTGTAAACATCATCTTTGTATTAAACTTTCATCATCTATAAAACGCAATATTTAAAATATCCACTTGATGTTCATGTTTAATTTGTTCTGTGTTGATAAAGTAATATCAATTCATTGTTGTTATCATAAAATGCAATAATAAAAAAATTCCACTTGCTGTATATTGTTGTATGTATAAAACGCAATAACAATACATTGTTGTTATCATAAAACGCATTTAACAAAAATAGCTGATATTTATGTAGGATATCACAAAACGCAATAACAAAAGTAGCTGAAACCTATACATCATAAAACACAATAACAAATTTTTTTTCTTTTTTATTAATATCAGAATTTTTATACATACTTACAATGTATTGCTAGACCCTATAACATTAGAAGAAACCTTCTCTTTACATGTGCGACTGTTATGTCCTTTTCCACCACATACACGACACGATTTCTGGATCTTTGATGATTTCTGAATTGCAATCTCACGATTAGACTTAATCCTTTTTTGTACACCGCATCCTTTTATCCTTATTTTGATCGGGACATGAATCATAGAATCAAACTTTTCTAAGTTCCCTCCCATATCAGCAAACCTATCTTTGCGACTAGGAGGCGGCGCAACAACTGTTTTGGTCAAAAATTACCGAAGCAATTAAGTGATCAAATTAGTTAAGTGAGGTAGTGTGCTAGAGATTAGTGTCGAAAATATGTTAATCAAATTAATTGTAAAAACAGTTTCAGGATACGGCTCAGGATATAGAGCTGTATCTATGATCAAACGATGAGCGAAAAATGTAAAGGGGTGACACGAGATGTATGAGGAAAGCCCTTGATCAATCTAGATCGCCGGCACAAAACCTCGGGAGCTGACAATCGCAGCTACCTTGTTCTTCTATTACTTCAAATATCAGGATACAGTGCATGATGTGATGCGGATCAACTAAGTGTTACAATGTGATTTGAGTAGAAGTGTTTGTGTGTAGTAGTTGCCAGTAGCTTGAGAGTAAAGTGTGCGAATGAAAAAGTGTGTGCCTTAACTGATCCGATCCATCTATTTATAGTAAAAGAAATTTAACAAACTACCCTATTAAACCGGGATCCGGCGGATATTCCCCACTTGAACGTTGTAGACCTGGTCTTTCGGGTTCAACGTCTCTCAAATAACTGGTTTGCCCGAGTCTCAAGGAGAAGAAGTCCATCTGACCGTTAGTGACCTACAGCTTCTCACCTGCACGTGGATTATTTAGTTAACACCAGGATATCGCACCAGGATGTTACCAATATCCTGATATGGTATCCTGGTCACAAGTAAACAATCAAAAACAGAATATTAGTCAGGATATATATGCTCAGAAAATGACCCATAACAATTGTCCCCAAAAATATACCTGTTGGAATTCTGAGTTCAAACAGATATATTTTTAAATTCTATCACCTGGTTTGAGGCAATTAAATCGAGATGACGGTCAAGATTACACCATACAACTTCCAACGCGCTTTTAACTCGATGGACATCTACAACGCTCCTATATCTTCTCTTTTCTTGTTTGAAAAGCAGATATCTCCAACGGTGTCTCCAGGTAATTCCTTACTTCTTATTCATTTTCTGTCAATCTCTTTTTCTCTACTTGCAATGGCTACTAGAACTTTTTCTCAAACCGGCGAATCATCTGAGACCTTCATCCAGCAAAATCTTCTCAAAAATCCCGAGAGGAGGTCTGTACTTTTGATAACGCGGACATTGCGGCATTGAGGGATTCCGGTGCTTTCCCCGATGGCACGATCTTCAGACCGTTTGATCGATCAATTCGATCAGACGTTTCTTCTGCTGATTGGATCTGCTTCCCGGCATACCCTTTCTCGCTAGGTCTTCGGTACCCCTTTCCCGAATTTATGATGCAATTCTTCCGGATTACCGGCATTTCCTTTGCCCAAACCATGCCCATGGTTTGGAGGGTATTAATCGTACTCAACCAAATTAAAAACCTTCACTGTCCTGCTCTTTGCATCGAATATATGCCAATCGCTTACTGCCTCCGATCCCATGGTTCTAGTTGGTTTTTGTTTTTTTCAACTTCCAACAAACCCCTTATTCTTAAAGCCACCAAAAACGAAGACGGATGGCAACGCAAGTTCTTCTTCGTCAAACGAGACTCCATTGATGAGGGTGCTAGCCTTCCGGTGGAGTGGTTAACCACCGGTAGGATCATGAATGTCCCCATGTACCTCTTAGACTTTTATTTTTTGCTAGTATCTTCTTATTTGATCCTTTTGCAGTGAATTTTAAGGAAGTAGCTCCCCCTACTGCGGAATCGGAAAAAAGAATCAAAGCAGTTTACCAATTACCTGCAAGTGACGGGAGTTTTACCACACATATCCCGAGTTCCAGTCAATACTCATCATCCGAAATGTCTGGTAAGGGTTACTTTTGAAATAAATAATTAGTGCAATATAATTTAATGAAGGGTAATAAAGATGTAGGACTTTTCCCTTTATGCAGCACCAGTCAAGATCCCTGAAGTCTTCGACCTTGATGAGTTGGACAGTTAATCTGATCAGGTCCAGATCAAGAAGGAACCTAGTCCCAAGGCCACGGCCTCATCTAAGCCCAGCAGCTCCAAGGCCATCATCATTCCCAAACCTTCGCCAGCTACCAAGCCCCGGAGTTCAAGTTCTCGTAAAAGGAAAGAGCCTGATTCTCCCGTTATCTCTGATACATTCCCCTATGAGAATCACGGGTTCATTGAAGCAAGTGGATTTATGACTTCTTTTCTCAACCAGGTCAGTATCCTTGATCCATATCCTGCACCTTATATCACTTATAAGTATTTATTAAAACCAATACCTGTCCTCTTACTTTGCAGGGTCTTGAACGTCTGGTTCATCTATATCAAGAATCCTGTGGGCTCAACAAGACGCTTGAATCCAAGTTAAAGAAAGCCGAGGTTACCATCTCCGATCAGGGCATGATTGCAGCCGCCAAGTCTCGGCACTACGAGGAGAAGTTCAAGGCTATGACACAAGAACACCAGGTCGCCCTCAACAAAGCTGCTCTCCAGGCCCAAGCCGATCTTGACGCTGCCCACGCTCAACACGAACGGGATATGGTCAGCTACCGGGAAAGCCTCAAAAGTTCCGTCGTCACTTCCCTTCTCCAGGCCAGGCTAAAGATGGCCCATGAAGCCAAAGCACTGGGCTTCGAATGCCCTTCTTAGGACATCGATGCCTGGGAAACAAGGCTAAGGGGTCTCAGCAACACTTCTGCTAAACCCGCAGCTGAAGGATCTTCAAAGGCAGCCGAAAAACCAACTGATGCTGAGAAGGATGCCGAGTTTGATCCTAAGACGGATGCTGCTGAAAATACCATGAATGAAGAAGGCGCTGTCTCCTAAAACTTATTTCCCTTAAATTTGAGAGTTACGCTTATGTTTGAACAATTTTACTTCTTGTCATATGAACAATTTCTGTTTCTGCATTAAAACAACTTGATAGCCAAAGGTGGATGGATCCTAGGTTTTAGGATGAAGCCTTCGGTTACCAATTGGTATTATAATTTCATCTTTCAATTGACTTGCTATTGTTCTCTAATTTCTGTCATGCATTTCTTAGTGCAGATTTTAGCTTTGCAAAATATCCTGATCAATATACTCAGTGATATATTATGAAAACTTTTATTAAATAGAATCTCTAAAAATTCAATCAACTTTAGACAAAACTTCTAAAGAATAAAAGATAGTCCATTTTCTAAAACCTGTTTTGATAACACTTGTTTGATCAGAGTTTTATTTTCAATCAAGTATCACTTCCCAAATATTTCAATCAAATATCCCGAAACATATCCCAATAGCACATTCTGAAGACATATCCTAAAGATATGTCGTTTTCAGGATATTTTGAACCTTAATCAGAGTTAAATAATTCATGCAAGATTCACAAAGGAAAGATCATACCAGGAATTGAGTGTAACCCTAGCATCAAACACCAACCCCTTTTGCAACTTCTCCCACTAAGATGTCCCCAGTCCGAGACACTTAGCCCAATTTTGATCTTTTGAGCTTCACACAATTGCTTTAGAAGGAATGTCCCCTGTGCATGATGTCCTCAAACACTTAGAATTTTTTTTGAATATTAGTTCCAACTGTATAGACGATTCCTGTGTTACAGGGGTAAAACCCAAAATATATTAGAGATAAATCCTTAGTATCCTGGGGAAAATCCCAAATTTTCATGCGCTACAGGCGGGAGTGTATAAACTCCAAGACTTAGAAAGGTGAAAACCTTTAAACCTTAGAGAGTATGAAAATACCCTTTCATGAGAGAGGGTGATCAATCCTCATATACCTTTAGGATTCAGGATATAGCCAACAGTAACAAAATTGTCAGCCACTTTTACATGAACTGGTCCCGCCACCTTGAACTATTCCCGAATAACTTGCGCTCCAGGCGGGGTGTCTAAACCCAATTCAGAAGAAAGGTGAATACCTTTAAACCCGTGAAGGGATCAGGATCCCTTAGACGTGAGAGAGGGGGCCAATCCTCTAATCTTCCGAAGTATCCTGAATGTGTATCCTGGTGCTACATCCTGAAGCATATACTGCCAAACAATCGTAAGCTAAGGTGGGTGTTAGCCTGGCTAACACCCCTCCGATGCTTAAGTCAGTAATGGGTTCAAAATAGTAAATAATATCAAAATTTAATAAAGGAGACATAATCCATACCATCATGAGTTAGAATTTAAATTCCATACTCACTTAAAATAGAGTTTTAAATGTATAGCATTCCAGGATCTCGGTAGCATACCCCCCTCCATATTCTTGAGTCGGTATGCTCCTTTCCCTGACTCTGATTCAACCTCATAGGGTCCTTCTCATTTTGGAGCCAACTTTCCATCAGCAGGATTAGTAGTATTCTGAAAAGCCTTTCTCAATACCCAATCTCCAACCTGAAATCTTCTAGTCCTTATATTCTTGTTATATGCTTTGGGTATCCTCTGTTGATATGCTGCCATCCTTAGCTTTGCAGCGTCTCTTGTCTCATCAATAGTATCCAGTTCCTGGCATAGGATTTCAGGATTCTGTTCAGGATCCCTGAGGTTGGATCTCGCTGTAGGTATCACCATTTCTGTCGGATCACCGCTTCTGCTCCAAACACTAAGGAAAACGGGGTTTGGCCAGTTGCACTCTTCACCGTTGTCCTATCAGCCCACAAAACAAAGGGTAATTCTTCTGCCCATCTTCCTTTCTTAGCCCCTAGTCTCTTTTTTAAGTTGTTGACAATTATCTTGTTCGAGGATTCTGCTTGTCCATTTGCTTGAGGATGTACCGGAGTAGACGTGATCATTTTAATTCCCAAACTCTTGCAAAAGTCAGTAGTCCTTTTACTTATAAATTGAGATCTATTGTCACAAATTATCTCAGCTGGTACTCCAAACCTAGTCAGGATATTCCTTTTTATGAAGGATACAACTTCTTGGTCTCTTAACCCAAACAAATGCTTCTGCTTCAACCCACTTGGAGAAATAATCCGTCATTGCCAACATGAAAACCTTTCCTCCTGGAGCCTTTGGAAGCTTTCCCACTATATCCATCCCCCATTTCATAAACGGCCAAGGGGAAACAATAGGATACAGTGGTTCAGCAGGCTGATGTAATATATTACTATGTCTTTGACATGCGTCACATCTTCGAGCATATTCTGCAGCATCTTTTCTCATCGTCGGCCAATAATATCCTATCCTTAACACTTTTGAGAATAATGACATGCCCCCAGTATGGTTACCACAATCCCCTTCATGTATATCCTGAAGCACGTCTTTGGTTTCAGGATCCTTCAGGCATCTTAGGTACGGACCTGCAAGAGATTTCTTATATAAAACATTATTTATAATGGTAAATCGTGATACCTTCATCCTGAATGCCTTAGGATTCTCGTCTTTAGGGATGTATCCTTCCTTAAGATATCTTATGATCGGAGTCATCCAGGATTCATCATCCTTATCAGGATCATGACCAGGATCCTAGATGCTTGTCACCTCCTTATCCTGAGCTTTGAAAGGATCCACAGCAGGATACAGAATATGAAGTATCGGTATTTGGGTTCCCTCTGGTATCCTGACTGATGATCCTAAGTTTGCCAAGGCATCCGCTTCAGCATTATCTTCTCTTGGTACCTGTTCAAGTGTAAAAACATCGAAATATCCTGCTAATTTTTTGAGAATATCGAGGTACTCGACTAAATTCTCACCTTTAACTGCATAGGATCCATTAAAATGATTAGTGATTAACAAGGAGTCAACATATACTTGCAAATTCTTGATATTCATATTCTTAGCCAACTCTAATCCTGCAATTAAAGCCTCATACTCTGCTTCATTATTAGTAGCAGGAAATTCACACCTAATAGCCTGGGGTAATATGTCCCCCTGTGGCGATTTGAGTAGTATTCATAATCCTATTTCTCTAACATTAGATGCTCCATCAGTATATAATGTCCAGGATCCTGAGGATTCTCCTAACTGCTGGACCTCTAGGTCTACCTCATCCTGAATGCCACTACTGAAATCAGCCACAAAGTCAGCTAGAGCCTGTGATTTTATGGCATTTCTAGGTTCGTACACTAAGTCATAAGCACTTAATTTCACTGATACATCCTGCCTGACATCTCAGGTTTCCTAAGCACATTTTTAACAGGATAGTTGGTTTTAACGTGAATCCTATGCGTCTCAAAATAATGTCTAAGTTTTGTTGATGCCATAACTAGGGCTAATATCAATTTTTCTAGATGAGAATATCTAGTTTCAGCATCTAATAAACTTTTACTAACATAATAGACAGGATACTGCTGACCTTCATGATCCTTTATAAGGACAGCACTTACTGCATTCCCTGACACTGCAAGATACAGGGATAATGGTTCGCCATCCTCAGGCTTCATCAATAAGGGTGCGGTTAAAAGATACTGCTTCAAATCCTGCAAGGCTGCTTCATGCTTTGCTCCACATTCGAACTTCTTATTCTTTTTGAGGATATCGTAAAATTCCTTGCACTTTTCCGAGGATTTTGAAATAAATCTGTTCAACGCTGCTACTCGGCCTGTTAACCGTTGAACATCTTTCATATTCGAAGGTGATTTTATATCCAGGATAGCTTTAATCTGCTCCGGGCTTGCCTCTATCCCTCTTTTGGTCACCATATATCCCAGAAACTTTCCTGCCCCCACTCCGAAATGGCACTTAGCAGGATTCAGTTTCATGTTATATTGATCCAGGATATCAAACGCTCCCTTAATATCCTGGAGGTGATCCTCAGCCTTTTTAGATTTCACCACCATATCGTCAATATATACCTCCATGGTGTCCCCCAGCTTGTCTTTAAACATCATGTTTACCAACCTCTGGTATGTTGCACCTGCATTTTTCAAACCAAAGGGCATAGCAGTATAACAATAAATACCTGTGGGTGTCATGAAAGCAGTATCCTCCTGATCAGAGGGTTCCATTTGGATTTGCTGAAATCCTGAAGAGGCATCCATGAAGGTTAACATCTCGTGGTCGGCGGTAGCATCTACCATTGAATCAATATGAGGTAGAGGAAACGGGTCTTTCGGACAGGCTTTGTTTAAGTCTGTGTAGTCTACAAAAACTCTCCATTTCCCATTTTTCTTTTGTACCATGACTACATTCGCAAGCCATTTAGGAAACTTCACTTCTCTAATCATCTTGCTCCTTAGTAGTCTTTCAACTTCCTCTTGGATGATCACATTTCGCTCCGGAGCAAGTTTCCTTCTCTTTTGTTGGACCGGCTTGAATGACCTGTCAATACCGAGTTTATGTGTTATAATATCCTTGGAAATACCTGTCATATCCTCGTGCTTCCATGCGAATGTTGACATCCTGCATTTCAAAAAATTAGTCAATTGATTTTCAATATCCTGAGGGATATTGGTTCCTACGAGCACCGAGATATCCGGATTATCCTGATCCAGGATAACTTTCTTTACATCCTGCTCCGAAGCTTCCATGATATCCTGGGCCCGCATCTTTAATTGCTATGCTGCATTAGGCTTGGTTGAGGATTTCATTGAGGATGAGTAGCATTCCTTCGCCTCCTGCTGATCACTATCAACCTTGACAACCCCCCAAGGGGTAGGGATCTTGATGCACTGAGGATAAGTCGATTGCACAACCTTCATATCATGGATCCATGGCCTGCCTAGTATGATGTTATAGCAGGATAGGGAGTCCATCACACAGAAATGTTGTATCGAGTTGACCCCTTCAACATATACTGGTAACTTTATCTCCCCTACGGTATTCCTAGCTTCCCCACTGAAGCCAACGAGCACGGTGGATTTTGAAGTAATGTCCATCGGAGATACATTCATCCTCTTCAATGTTTCCAGCTGAATTATGTTGACAGAGCTGCCATTATCCACTAATATCCTGCGTACAAAATGGTTAGCAACATATAATGTTATTACGAGAGCATCATGGTGAGGATCATGGACAGTATCCCTGTCATCACTGTCGAAAGTGATCACTTTGTCAGTTGTGAGGTTAGTCATTCTAGCTGGTCTGTCTCCCCTTTCAGTCTTAGCCTCCTTTGCATGTCTCTTGGCCGCAGAATACGAAGTCCCACAAATTTCGGATCCTCCTGAAATAAAGTTAATTATTTTGGCATCTACTGGGGGTGATGCTGCTCGTTCAGGATCCTTCTCAGGATCCTGCCCTTTATTTTTCTTTCTTCCAAGCAAATCCTTCAGATATCCCTTGCTCAATAGGTAGCTTATTTCTTTCCTTAGAGCAATACAATCCTCAGTCACATGTCCGAAATCTTCATGGAAGGCACACCATTTGGATTTATCCTTCCAATCAGCTTTTTGTTGATTCTTTCGAGGCCACCTAGCTTTGTCTCCTAAACCCTGCATAGCATACATTAACTCAGGTATATTAACAGAAAAGCAATATTCGGATAATTCAGGATATTCTTCAGGATCCTCGTCTTCAACAACATTCACTTTCTTGTTGTCATTTCTGCCATATGGCTTGGAGCGATACGGTTTATACGAGGATTCTGATTTCCTGTTGGTTGATTCATAGGTTGAGGTAGAATTCATCCTCTCTTGCATCTTTTTATCATCTTCCAAGCGAATATATCTCAAGGCCCTGTTACGAGCTTCGTCGAGATTCCTGCAGGGATTCATTACAAGATCCTGATAGAACTGAGAATCTTTTTGTAATCCCATCTTAAAAGCCTGCACAGCTATTGCAACATCAAGATGTGGGATATCCAAGGATTCCCGACTAAACTTGTTCACATAATCCCTCAAGGATTCCTGAGGCCCTTGAGTTATCCTATAAAGATCACTGGTTAGTTTCTCAAAACTCCGGCTGCAAGAAAACTGACTATTAAATAAATTAACCAAATGAGCAAATGAAGTAATTGAGTGAGGAGGAACATTTAACAGCCATTTTAAGGCTGATCCTGTCAAGGTAGAACCGAAACCCTTGCACAAGCATGCTTCCTTGAGCTCCGGAGGGATAGGATTAATCTCCATTCTTTCTCTATACTGGGCAACATGCTCTTCAGGATCCGTAGACACATCATACAGTTTCATGTTGGGGGTTTGAAATCTCTTTGGGATTTCAGCATCACAGATAGGATATGCAAAGCGGGATATCCTGTGGCTGTCTTGGGACACTTCCGGAATTGGCTGGACCACTCCAGGTACACTGGATATCATGTCCTTCAATTTCTGAAGCTCCCTAGTAAATGTTGATGTCATACCTGCATCCTGCAAAGACCCATTATTGTTAGTAGCAAGAATATTATTATTTGACACGTTACCGGTCTGAGGATTCTGGCCATATCCTGAGCTCCTCACAGTTGACATCCTGACCGAGGAGGGTATCTCAGGAGTATGATTCTGAGAATGGCTCGGCACGATATTCCCCCGGTTATCCTCAGTGAAAACTGCAGAACTGAAGTTCAAAGCCCTAGGCTGCAAAGGAGTGACAGTTTCTTCAGCAGGTCTACTTGGGCCGGATTTCAAGAGTTGTATCTCTCTCATCAGCATCCAATTAGTTTCCTGCTGCTGCCTCATCTGCTCCTGTACACTACCAAACAAATTCAGAATTTCATCATTAGAAGCCAAAACAGGACCAGATCCCTGGGTACTGGGAGCGGGGATAACATCCCGAGCCACATGACTCTCAGTTCTGTGTGAAGAAGCTTGCATTCTTGGAGGAGGAGGTGGAAGCACCGAACCAATTGTTGCAGAGGTTGTAGCAGACATGGTGGAAGAGCTCAAGTTTGATCTCGAGGCCATTGAAAATAAGGTAGCAAAAAGTTTTGATAATAGAAAACCGAGTAATGATTTTACTAAAGTTTTTAGTAAAAATAGCACCACTTGCCCCACGGTGGGCGCCAAATTGTTTTGGTAAAAAATTACCGAAGCAATTAAGTGATCAAATTAGTTAAGTGAGGTAGTATGCTAGAGATTAGTGTCGAAAATATGTTAATCAAATTAATTGTAAAAACAGTTTCAGGATACGGCTCAGGATATAGAGCTGTATCTATGATCAAACGATGGGCGAAAAATGTAAAGGGGTGACACGAGATGTACGAGGAAAGCCCTTGATCAATCTAGATCGCCGGCACAAAACCTCGGGAGCTGACAATCGCAGCTGCCTTGTTCTTCTATTACTTCAAATATCAGGATACAGTGCAGGATGTGATGCGGATCAACTAAGTGTTACAATGTGATTCGAGTACAAGTGTTTGTGTGTAGTAGTTGCCAGTAGCTTGAGAGTAAAGTGTGCGAATGAAAAAGTGTGTGCCTTTACTGATCCGATCCATCTATTTATAGTAAACGAAATTTAACAAAATACCCTATTAAACTGGGATCCGGCGGATATTCCCCACTTGAACGTTGTAGACCTGGACTTTCGGGTTCAACGTCTCTCATATAACTGGTTTGCCCGAGTCTCAAGGAGAAGAAGTCCATCTGACCGTTAGTGACCTACAGCTTCTCACCTGCACGTGGATTATTTAGTTAACACCAGGATATCGCACCAGGATGTTACCAATATCCTGATCCGGTATCCTGGTCACAAGTAAACAATCAAAAGCAGAATATTAGTCAGGATATATATGCTCAGAAAATGACCCATAACAACAACCATAACCTCATCCGCTTTATCAATATAACCTTTAATATGATCTCTGTAACGACACAACTCATCTAAATCCCCAACCAACCTATTAACCACATATTCATTTGCTACAACGATTTCTCTAAAAACTTTATCAATTTCACTATTCCTACCAATTTCAACAAACCGAATATTGCAATGAATTGAGCCATTCGAAATAACTTCTCTCATCCATCTTCTAAGAATATATCTTCTAGGAAACTCAGTTATATCATCATACCGTAGAACATAAAATATATGGTGGCACAATATACCAAATTGTTCAAACCGTTTGCAAGTACAACTTATACTTAAACCATCTTCTTGTTTGCTGTACTGAACCTGTAAATAAAATTAAAAAACTACATAAAATTAGTGAAATCTAATATAAAACGCAATTAATAATAAATATAATAAAGAAATTAAGCATATGATCATATAATATTAAAACACAATAAATATAATGATAAAACGCAACTAATGATGAAAAACATAAAACACAATAGATGTTTAAAACAATATTAATTTAAAAAATTACCTTGAATTTAGATGTGCATGGCTGTATGAAATCCTTTATTTCATAATATTGAACATCACCCACAGTATCATGAGTCTTTGACATACACTTTGTAATGGCAGCATCAATTTCAATCAGAATATCTTTAAAAATTGTTTTGGTATATAATTCTGATGCTTGTTTCTCCAATACAAAGTCACTCCAGGTCTTAGACTGAATATACCTTGTATCATGATTGTTAGGGGAGGATTTTCTAACAATTAGTGATCCTTATTTGTTATCCTAATTAATGATCCTTACTTCTGTGATAGATAGTGATCCTCAGAAGAGCTTCAGGATCAGGATCATGGATCACTTTAAGGATCCTCGTACTGACGATTGTTTGTTTGTGTTTTGTATTACTTCGCAGGAGTAACAAGCTTGACTTGGTCTTGGCAACGTTACTATGGAATATTCCACGGGTATTTCGCACACGTTTGACTGGAAATGGACGTTGTGGAGAACGTGGGAGCTTGGCACGAAAGTCGGATAGTTAGTTATTGTAGTTAACTTCTATTTTTAAAGGGGTGACGAGCTAGAATTAGAACACTTAGCCATTTTCAGCTACACACACACTCGTACAATCGCATTCTTGAAGCTCTCGACGAACACTTATTAGTTTTCACTCACTTTTACACATCTCACAATAGTGATCCTTGTACCTAGCTCGTTACTATCCGAAGTTGTAAACATTTATTGATTTATTTGAGCTTGGTGATCGGTAGTTTCCATCACCCGGGGTTTTTTGTGCCGTAGATCAACTCTTGATCAAGGGCTTTTTCCCCGTATAAATCCTTGTGTCATTTGTGCAATATACATTGAAGTGATCCTTGTCATTGTTCTACATTATAAGTATCATACCCCGTAACAGAGAGTTTGGTTGCATTATCCTCATCAGATTTTTTGACCAAAACAGTTTGGCGCCCACCGTGGGGCAATTGGTGCTTCATTCTTAGAAAAATTCGTATTTCTGTGCTCATTTCAGTTCACTACAACCAAGCAAATGGCTTCCTCAGCGAAGAATGCTTCAAATTTGATGCCCTCATTCACTTCTTCACAAGGCGTTTCCCCTTTGCCTCCACCACCTTCTGGATCCCAGAAGAATGCTGAGAAGAAACCAACTCCCATTTTCTCAAAACCTCCAACTTCTTCTGCTTCTTACACTCCCACTACTAGTGACATGTTTACTTTGATTTTGCAGATGAAGGATCATATACAGCAACAGGATAAGACCAATGAAAGGATTCTCAAAGAAATCGGAGATCTCAAGAAACAAAAGAAAACGGCAGAGGATCATTCGCCACTGGTGCCAAAATCTTTGAATTTTGATACTCCGGTGATTACTTCTCAGCCATCAGTGGTTCCAGATGTTCAATATGTGGGTGGACCGAAAGGAGTGCACCACGGAACAACAACAGTAACCCAGGCTCAGGTTCATATTTCCAGCCAGCGGGATCCTATCCTCAGCATATGGGACCCTTCATGACTTCAGGAGGATATTCAGGAGCGCAGCAGATTCAAGGACCTTCCTTTGTTCCAGGATCATTCCAGGTTCAAGGATCCTCCTTTGTTCCAGGATCATCCCAGGTTCAAGGATCCTCCCTTGTTCCAGGATCATCCCAGGTTCAAGGATCCTCCCTTGTTCCAGGATCATCCCAGGTGCAAGGATCCTCCTTTGTTCCAGGATCATCCCAGGTTCAAGGATCTTCCTTTGTTCCAGGATCGTCCCAGGTTCAAGGATCCTCCTTTGTTCCAAGATCATCCCAGGTTCAAGGATCCTCCTTTGTTTCAGGATCGTCCCAGTTTCAGGGATCCTTCCAGATGCCAGGATCCTTGAGGAATTTGCAAACAGGAAGTTCAGATGTCCATCAGGGAGATTTTATTCCAATGCAGACCAATGCTTCTACTGGTCCCTCGAACATTCCAGAGCCCCAACAATATGGACTAACATCCATTCTTCCTAATTTGAATCCAATGGGAGGTAACACTTTTAATAATTCTTATACTACTAACCATGGTCTTATGCAGGATCCAGGTATCAATCATGCCATGGCCAGAGAATTGCAAAAGCTAAAGGATATGATATCAAGTGTTCCAGGAGTGGTCAAACCTATCCCAGAGATTGCAGATGGGAGCCACAAGATATCTCGTTTTGCACCGCCAATCTGTGATGCTGAGATACCCAAGAGGTTCCATGTGCCAACAATGAAGCTGTATGATGGTTCGACGGATCCTGAAGAACACATAGCACAATACAGGGAGAGGATGGAGATCAATCCAATCCCAGAAAGGTTAAAGGAAGCATGCCTGTGCAAGGGATTCGGATCCACTCTTACTGGATCAGCTCTCAAATGGCTGCTAAGTCTTCCCCCTACTCTATTACCTCATTTGCTAATCTAGTTAACCTATTTAATAATCAGTTTTCTTGTAGTAGGAAATTTGAACGATTAACTAGTGATCTATATAGGATAACCCAGGGTCATAATGAATCATTAAGGGATTACATTACCAAATTCAGTAAAGAATCCTTAGACATTTCCAACTTAGATATAGCCACGGCTGTTGAGGCCTTTAAAATGGGATTGCTTAGGGATTCGTCGTTCTATGATGATCTTGTTATGACACCATGCAGGAACTTAGATGAGGTAAGAACCCGAGCACTTAGGTTCATTCGGCTAGAGGATGACAAGAGGATCCAGGAGAGGTTAGCAGGATCCTCAAAGCAGGATAAACAAGGATCCTCATTCAGGAACAACAAGTTCAGATCCTACAACAGATCTGATAACTAGAACGTGCATGCCGTTGATCAAGAAGAGGATGATGAGGATTATCCTCCAATTTCTGAATATTGTTTTTCTGTAGATAACAATGAACTAATCCTTGCGATGCAGAATCTAGGTGATAAAGCTAGATGGCCCAGAAAAAATGATAGGCCAGCTGCAACTAAGGATAAATCAAAGTGGTGTGCATACCATGAAGATTTTGGGCATCTAACAGAAGAATGCATTGCACTAAGAAAGGAAATTGGATACTTGTTGAGCAAGGGGCATCTGAAGGAATTGTTGGGAAGAAAAAAGTCAAGGACTCAGGATCCTGAAAGGATCCCTGAGAAGGCTCCAGCTCCTCCAGCAGATGCACAAGTAATAAACTTTATTTCTGGAGGATCAGACATTTGTGGCACATCCTTCTCAGCAGCTAAAAGGCATGCAAAGGAAACTAAAATGGATAATGGAGAAAGACCCGTTCGAACATCAAGTGTCTCCGAAGGAAAAGTCATAACCTTTGATGAGGATGATCGTGTTGATATCCAGGATCCTCATCACGATGGTTTGGTTATTACTCTTTTCATTTCTAACCATTTTGTCCGCAGGATCCTTATAGACAGAGGAAGCTCAGTGAACATTATCCAGCTTGATGTTCTAAAGAAGATGGGTATTCCTGAATCCGACATCATACCAAGATCCTCCGTGCTCGTGGGATTCAGTGGCGAAACTAAGAATACCCTGGGGGACATTAAACTCCCAATATATATTGAAGGCCTACACTCTTATCAAAAATTTTATGTTATTGACTGTTTATCTTGTTGTAATGTTATCCTTGGCAGGCCCTGGATACACGATATGAAGGCAGTCCCATCTACCTACCATCAATGTGTGAAGCTCCCTAGTCCTTGGGGAATAGTGAAGATTGATAGTGATCAGCAAGAGGCTAAGAATTGCTATACTTCATCGATGAAACCAGCCTCGAAGTCAAGGGAGCAATAGCAATCAAAGTATCCTCCAAGGGATGTCTTGGAGGCAAGAGAGCAGGATGTGGTAGAAATCCTCATGGATCCTGATGATCCTGAATCCAAAATCTATATCGGATCAGGGATCCTTGGCGAAATGAAAGAAGACCTTGTATCCTTCCTCAAAAGGAGAAAGACTACCTTTGCATGGAAACACGAAGACATGACTGGTATATCTAAAGATGTAATCACTCACAAACTTGGCATTGATAGGTCCTTCAAACCAATCCATCAAAGGAGAAGAAAGTTTGCACCGGAAAGGAATGCCATTATCCAAGAAGAGGTAGAGAAGTTGCTCCGGGCAGGTATGATTAGAGAGGTCAAATATCCAAGATGGTTGGCCAATGTGGTTGTTGTTCAAAAGGAAAACGGAAAGTGGAGGGTATGTGTCGATTTTACCGATTTAAATAAGGCATGTCCCAAGGATCCTTTCCCATTACCCCACATTGACTCCATGGTGGATGCAACTGCGGGTCATGAACTGTTAACTTTTATGGATGCTTCATCTGGATTTCAACAAATCCAAATGGAACCATCCGATCAAGAGGATACAGCCTTCATGACTCCAACTGGTATATATTGCTATATTGCTATGCCGTTCGGATTAAGAAATGCAGGTGCAACATATCAAAGGCTGGTGAATATGATGTTCAAGGATCAGATAGGACAAACTATGGAGGTTTACATAGATGATATGGTGGTAAAATCCATAAAAGCTGAGGATCACCTAAGGGACTTGGAGGGAGCATTCGATATCCTTGACAAATATAACATGAAACTTAATCCTTCAAAATGTCACTTTGGTGTTAAAGCAGGTAAATTCTTAGGATATATGGTGACAAAGAGAGGCATTGAAGCTAGCCCGGAACAAATCAAAGCAATAGTGAACATCAAATCTCCGGCCAATGCTAAGGATGTTCAAAGGCTAACAAGCAGGATAGCAGCTTTGAACAGATTTATATCCAAATCCTCAGAGAAGTGCAAAGAATTCTATGATATCCTAAGGAAGAACAAGAAATTTGAGTGGACTGAGAAGCATGAAAATGCTTTAAGAGCCCTCAAAGATTACCTATCCTCAGCCCCGGCCTTGATGAAACCAGAAAAAGGCGATGTGCTATCCTTGTATCTTGCAGTATCCTCAAAAGCAGTAAGTGCGGTCCTTGTTAAGGATCATGAAGGTACACAACATCCTGTCTATTATGTAAGTAAAAGTTTACTTGATGCCGAATCCAGGTATTCACACCTTGAAAAGCTTATTCTTGCATTAATTATGGCATCTACTAAGTTGAGACATTATTTTGAAACTCATGTTATCGTTGTTAAAACTAATTTTCCAATTAAGAATGTCCTCAGGAAACCAGAAATGTCAGGAAGGATGGCTAAGTGGGCAGTGAAGCTAAGTGCATATGATATAAGACATGAGCCTAGGACAGCCATCAAATCCCAAGCATTAGCCGACTTTGTGGCTGATTTCAGTAGTGATTTACAGAAGGAAGCTGAGTTAGAAGTCCAGCAACTAGAGGAGACCAAGGATCCTTGGATACTCTATACTGATGGATTCTCAAATGTCAAAGGCACAGGGCTTGGAATACTACTAAAATCGCCACAGGGGGACATAATACCCCACTCTATAGCTTGTGAGTTCCAAACCACTAACAATGAGGCTGAATATGAAGCCTTAATTTGTGGTTTGCAAATTGCAAAGCATATGGGGATTAGGTATCTTGAGGTACATGTAGATTCATTGTTAATTACAAACCACTTTAATGGATCCTATGCTGTTAAAGGTGAAAAGCTAACCAAGTATTTAGAGATAGTCAAAGAATTGGCACTCTCTTTTGTTTCCTTTAGTTTGACGCAGGTACCAAGGGAAGAAAATACAGAAGCTGATGCATTGGCTAACTTAGGATCATCTTTGAAGATCCCGGAGGACATCAAGATCCCTATTATCCATATCCTGACCCCGGCTATCGAGGATCATGCGGCCATGGAGATAGGGCAAGATTCTGCAATTATCCCTAGTGAGGATACTCAATCCCATTCAGGATCAGGATCATGGATCTCACCAATCATGAGATACCTACAACATGGAGAGATTCCTACCGGGGAAAACCCTAGGGCTTTCAAAATTAAGGTATCTCAATTCACAATTTTAAATAATATGTTGTATAGACGATCTCTTGCAGGACCATACTTGAGATGCATTGAGGATCCTGAAATCCAAGAAGTTTTAAAAGACTTCCATGAAGGAGATTGTGGAAACCACACTGGGGGCAGGGCATTATTCTCAAGGATCCTGAGGACAGGATACTACTGGCCAACCATGAAAAGAGATGCTGTGGAGTATGCTAAGAAATGTGATCCTTGTCAGAGACACAACAATATCCTTCATCAACCAGCTGAATTATTACATCCTATATCCTCCTCTTGGCCATTTATGAGATGGGGTATGGATATAGTTGTTAAGCTCCCTAAGGCACCTGGTGGAAAAGTATTCATGCTTGCTATGACTGATTACTTCTCCAAGTGGATAGAGGCCGAAGCTTTTGCCCAAGTCAGAGAAAAGGAAGTTATATCCTTCATTAAAAGAAATATTATAACTAGATTTGGAATTCCTTCTGAAATTATATGTGATAATGGTTCCCAATTTATTGGGGGCAGAACCACTAACTTTTGTGACAGCTGGGGGATTAAGATGATAACATCAACGCCAGTCCACCCACAAGCTAATGGTCAAGCAGAATCATCCAACAAGATCATCATCAATAATTTGAAGAAGATGCTTGGATCCAAGAAAGGGAAATGGGCAGAAGAACTACCTTATGTGCTTTGGGCTGATAGGACAACCCCTAAGAATGCTACTGGTCAAACGCCATTCTCTTTGGTATTTGGGGCAGAATCAGTGATCCCAACAGAAATGGTGGTTTCAACTGCTAGAACAAGTACTCGTGATCCTGAGGAGAATGATGAGAACTTGGCTCAAGACCTGGATACTATTGAAGAAATCAGGGATCTCGCTAGGATAAGGATGGCCAGTTATCAACAAAGAATGGCTGGTGCCTATAACAAAAATGTCAGGATCAGGAAGTTTCAAATTGGAGATATGGTATTGAGGAAAGCATTTCAGAATACCACCAATCCTGCTGATGGAAAATTGGCTCCAAAATGGGAAGGCCCTTATTTGATTGAAGCTGAAGCAGGAAAGGGGGCATATAGATTGCTAACCATGGAAGGTGATTTGCTACCAAGAGCTTGGAATGCTGCCCACTTGAAGAAATATTTCATGTGAGCGGGATCCTCATGGCACAGATGATCCTCACGTTAGGGGTATCCTTAGAGGATCTTTAAAGTATCAGTGATCCTTACTTAGGTAATATCCTAATCTCGAACTATTTCATTTCTTTATTTTCTCATATAAGGATAAGGATCATGTGTCCTTTATCCATCTCTCACGTGAGTTTAAGTTTTGAAAGTTCAGGTATCCTTAGCATAACATTGGTTATCTGCAGAAGCAATCCGTTCCTTGGGTTTAACCCCAGTTATTTGGGCTTGACCCCAGTTCCGCCTGTAGCGCATGATGATCCTGGTATAGTTCAAGGCAGTGGGACCAGTACTCGTTTCAGGGGCTGATAATTCCATTGTACTGGCTATGCCTAGGATCCTACGTATAATGGTAGACGTACCATACATCCGTTCCTAAGGTTTCTAACGTTTTCACGTTAGCTAAGGTTTCTAACGTTTTCACGTTAGCTAAGGTTTTGGCATTTTCATGTCACTAAGTTTGGATAGTCGCCAGTTAGGGCCATACTCCAGTTTACATACGATCCTTGGGCTTGTCCCCAGTTATCCTTGGGCTTGTCCCCAGTTATCCTTGGGCTTGTCCCCAGTTATCCTAGGGCTTGTCCCCAGTTATCCTTGGTCTTGTCCCCAGTTATCCTTGGGCTTGTCCCCAGTTGCTAACTCTTTTCTTATATTGGCTTAGTCCCAAGTTATGCTCTATTTCAGGTCCTTGAAGATAGGCAACTAGGGATCCTTGATCCTTACTTCTCTCTAAGGTTTATCTTATAGTTATCCTTATTATGGTTAGGATCCTAACTTGGATCCTCAGGTACGATCCTTAATTGTTTTTATCCTATTCATTGTTTATTTGAATAACCCTTAGAATTTGACAACTAAACTTGTAATCCTTAAAATGTATGACTTTTTGGGATTCTTTAACTATGGAATATTTGGTCATGGATCATGTCCTGAATATTTTCAATCTGACTTGTTCAAAATTGTTTATTCAATAAGTGTACATCAAAACAAAGGAGAATTAAAGAAACAAAAGGATAACACAAGATAAGCGACAAAAGGTTAAGATTTTATTTATTAACAAAAGGCTAACCCTTAAAAGGTTGTCAAAATTACCTACCCCGAGCATCTACCAGCAAAACGTGGCCCGTCCGCTGGGGTAGGTAAAGGGTGTCCATGATAATAAGTTCAAAAGTAGTGCAGGAATATAAAGGCGGCAGGATCACAATGGCTTCATCCCCCAAACAGAGGATCCTTCTACCATTTGCAATCCTGCCTATTGTCCAAAGGATCATACATGATCCTTAATCCTAAAAACTATTGTTCAGTGCAAACCATTAAATTGTTCAACATCACAACCACAAAAAACTACTACCAAATTTAAAAATTGGGCTCCGACTGCGTCTAGGAATGTCCATCATCGCCCAATTGTGCAGCCTACACCTTTGCTGCATGATCTTCCCCTCCAGCTGCGGTTTCCTTCACCAGATCCTTCCCACTACCTCCAGCCTCGATCGCCAAAACCTCCTCAGCCTCCTCATCATCCTCAAGATCGGCTAACCTTGCTTTCCAGCCCTCAACATCCCAGCTGCTTTTGTCAAAGTTAGGATCTTGAGCTTCCTGGGCCATCTTCAGTTTTGTCTGATACATTGTGATGGCAGCAGAGACCTTTGCACCTTCTATAAGGTCATGCTTTTCATAGTCAAGGTCAATCAGAAGTTTAGCCGTTTTAGTCTTGGCATCTTGGAGTTCCTTCTGAAGATCAGCAATTGCAAGGTCCTTAAGCACTGCAACCTGTTGGAGGTCAGCAATCTTCTTGTCCTGCTCCTCGACGTTCCCCACATAATCTTCAATCTCAGCAAATTTCTGCAAAGAAAAGGATAAAGCAGTTCAAGATCAGGTGATCCTCATACGAGTAGGATACCTAGGCAGAATTGGTGATCCTTACATCATTGAAGTATTCAAGGAACTGGTGGCGGATCAGTGGTAGGCCTTGAAGGTCCTCAGAGTCAGAAGTTTTCCTCTTCTTGCCACCCTTTCCTTTAGTGGGTGCCTTGGGAATGGAGATGCTGGGACTGGTAGTGGCTCTCTTCTTCCTGGATCGAACAACATCAAGGTCAGCTGTGTTGAACTGGGATACAGGCTTGGCAGATTTTCTGGCACCTACACATTCAAAGCAAGATAAGTGTCCTAATCCTATTTCAATTTAATTATTTATTTATTTTGATATTCAAGCTATAAATCAAGCAGGATACTTACTCGACATGGTGATGGAACCTGAGGATACTTCTTGTGAGTCTTGGGTGTCTATCTTGAATGTCCTTATTTCAGGATCAAGCTTCCAAAAAGCAGCAAGCCTATCCTTGGTTGCAGGTGTTGTGATGATATGTGAAACAGAAATAGCTGCATAACACAAGACAAAAAGGGGTTAGTGATCCTTATACAAAAACAAGACTACCTGGTGATCCTTCTCAGGATCCTCTGGCCTACCATGGGTGGACCAGGTCCTTGGTAGATCCTTTCCATCCTGAATAGAATCTCTCTTGACGAAAAAGAAACGCCGCTTCCAATTAGCATCGTTCTTGGTGGCTTTGAAGATCGGGTGTTCCTCACCAGGCTTACGTTTAAACAAACAACGATGAGAACCAAAGGTAGTAAGATCATACAGCTCTCCCAGCTCTGACATTCCTAGGTCTATCCCTTCCTGCTCGATGATCCTTTCAAGGGTATACAAAACCCTCCAAATCATCGGCATGGCTTGGATATAAGAAATGCCGGTTAGGGAAAAGAAGGATTGTGTAAATTCTGGGAAAGGATAGGTGTACCCTATGGCGAATGGAGTAACTGGAAAGGCAACCCATGTTTCTGAAACATAGTCGCTCAGAATAGTAGGATCGAAGGGTTTGAAAAAGGCACTCGCCGGAAAGCAGTGGCGAATCTTGTCTATTTGAGCATCGTTAAAACAACACCTCTCATGTATTGAGTCTTTGATGATCCCTTGACTCTTCAAGGGACTATCCTTCTGGTGATCCTTGGCGGGGGAGGACCGGAGCATCATTCTTGAAGAGATGATAGAAAGAAAGAAAAACAGAGTAAGAGAAGGGAAGATAAGAGAAGAGATACCTGATAGATCTTCGATCAAGAATTTAAAGGGAGTTTCTTTGAATTTAAATGCAATCGATCCTATCTCTATCTCCTATTTATAATCATGATTATGCAGGGTTGTCACTTTTGTGACGTCACGATTGCAACGGATAGTTCAACAATAACGGCTATATTTACGATAGTTAGTTGCGGATAAGATCAGGAAAACATAACTCGCTCATTTAACATATCACTCCTTATATTTTGGGGGCAATTGTTAGGGGAGGATTTTCTAACAATTAGTGATCCTTATTTGTTATCCTTACTTCTGTGATAGATAGTGATCCTCAGAAGAGCTTCAGGATCAGGATCATGGATCACTTTAAGGATCCTCGGACTGACGATTGTTTGTTTGTGTTTTGTATTACTTCGCAGGAGTAACAAGCTTGACTTGGTCTTGGCAACGTTACACTATGGAATATTCCACGGGTATTTCGCACACGTTTGACTGGAAATGGACGTTGTGGAGAACGTGGGAGCTTGGCACGAAAGTCGGATAGTTAGTTATTGTAGTTAACTTCTATTTTTAAAGGGGTGACGAGCTAGAATTAGAACACTTAGCCATTTTCAGCTACACACACACTCGTACAATCGCATTCTTGAAGTTCTCGACGAACACTTATTAGTTTTCACTCACTTTTACACATCTCACAATAGTGATCCTTGTACCTAGCTCGTTACTATCCGAAGTTGTAAACATTTATTGATTTATTTGAGCTTGGTGATCGGTAGTTTCCATCACCCGGGGTTTTTTGTGCCGGAGATCAACTCTTGATCAATTGCTTTTTCCCCGTATAAATCCTAGTGTCATTTGTGCAATATACATTGAAGTGATCCTTGTCATTGTTCTACATTATAAGCATCATACCCCGTAACAGAGAGTTTGGTTGCATTCCTCCTATGCTCATGCCTTTGAAAATCCATTGCAGTCTCAAAATGAGTGAAAAATTCAACAAGTGTACATCTTGGATTACAAAACTGACCAAAGAAGTAATTCTCGCTTTCACATCTAGACGTAGTACGCATAAGACCAGCCAAATTCTCTCCATGGTAATAAGAGGGTATCCAATCAAATCGAAGATCGTACATATCTTTTAACCATTCATGATTTTCCAATCCAAAAGTAGACATTATTGAATGCCACTCAGTTTCAAAATCTTCTGAAATAATAGTATCATTCCAAACAACACGAGTCATTCTTGTATTAAACTCCATGTTGGATGACAAAACAGGACCAACCTGTATAAAAAAGCAATAAAATTATTACAAATAAAACGCAATAAATTAAACTATATAAAAAATTACAGTTTATAATATCATAACATGTTTTCATTTATTCTTATAATAAAACGCAATATCATGAAAATGATAAACCTAATGCATTATTGGTAAAACGCAAGTGTGTTGTTATATTAAAACACAATTCTATTGATAAAAATGTTTGGGGATCTTATTGTATAATACATAAAATGCAACAATTAACCTATATAAAAATTGCAGTTTATTAGATCATAAAACGCAGTATAATACCTTTGTCTTTAATTTCTCCCATATATGCCACATACATAACCTATGCTTATTTCTTGAAAGTACATCCTTAATAGCTCTCTTCATTGCATCATCTTGATCAGTAACAACAACTTTAGGCTCATTTCCAAAAGCATTAACAAAGCACCTTAAAAGCCATCGATAAGAATCTACAGTCTCAGAAACAAGTAATGCACCACCAAATGTGACATTCCTAAAATGATTATCAATCCCAGTAAATGGTACAAAAACCAAATCATACCTACATAAAACAAACTAATAAAGCATTAGAAAAAAAACAGGAATATATAACCCAATAGGATATATAACGCAATAAAAGTAAAAAACTTACTTGTTTGATTTATAAGTAGCATCAAAACCTACTATGTCACCAAATACTGTATAATTTGTTTTTGATTGCTCATCAGCCCAGAAAAGTCCTTTCAATCTTCTATCTTTACTAATAACATAATAACATGTGAAACCAGGAGAACATTCTTTCGTCCTAATAAGACGCCTAACTACCATTTCTGCATCATACTCTCCTATGTAAAGATTCAAATCCCTTCTATAGTTCTTACAATCAACTTTACTAGCACCAACTTCACCAAAACCACCATACATTGTTTTCATAATATTGAATGCTTTAACAGGTCCAACATTGATTGCCTACAATCCAGATATAAAACTTTCTTTAACATAATCAATACTTCTGGTAGCAAGCAAGAAATGAATATCTTCATCTTCAACAAAGATGTGATTATGTTCTTCTTCAAAGTAGTAGATTTTAAACATATTATTGTTCTCTAATATTAATTTTACATGAGCATTGCATCCAACTCTTTTTGAACCTCTATTACGTCTAACAATCTTTTTACTATTTTCATCAACTGAACCAGAATCTATTGCTTTGCTAACATGAAATCCTTCTTTTGAGCAGAAAATATATCTTATTTTCACTAAACCACCATTTTTCCAAGAAGTATTTTTTTCTTGCAGAAAAACCTGCAGCAAGTGCATATCTCTGATAAAACGCAAAAGCCTCAACAAATGATTTAAAAAACATTCCAACAGAAGGTTTAATGGATCCATTGACTTTAGGTTTGTAAAACTTTCTTCCACTATTTAAGCATACACGTTCCTCCCATTTGGAATTGTGATCTGAAACAATTAACAAATAACTATAAAACACAATACCTCTTATATAATCATGTTTTTAGTGTTAAATCTCAAAATATGTTATTCAAAATTGAAAAAATATAGACGTTTAAAGTTTGTATATCATCTAATGTGGTTAAAAGCATAAAACGCAATACGTTCAGTAAAACGCAACAAATGATGAACAAACAAAACAATGTATAAAACTAACAAAACTATTAAATTGTACAACAATGACAGTTATGTACTTTATATTAGAACAATTATAAATTTAAAGTTTGTATGCATATAATGTGAATAAAATCATAAAACGCAACTCTTCACTAATACGCAATAACTGATAAACAAACAAAACGAACAAATTATGTTAAATTATACAACAATAACAATTAAATTTATGAAAAATCAAATAATAATAACAGAAAGACGAATTATAAAACGTAAAAGATTGAATTTCGGCAAAATAACAAAAAATTACTCAAAATTGAAGATAAACTTACCAACAGAGTCTGCAGAAGACATTGGCATTGTCGAATTGACGAACGAAACAAGATTATTGCTTGAAAAAAGGTAAATTTGCGATCGCTTGCGATTTAGGGTTATACAATCTCAATTCTGTTATGAAATGATGAACTAAGAGAAGAGGTAACAAAATCTAGTATAGTATTAGAAAGAAGATATGATAATGTAAATGACGAAAAAACCCACACGTCCAAAATTTTAAAAGGTACAGATGAACGGCTAAGATTGCTTCCTATACTTCCTAGCGAAAATTAACTTCCTATTTGATCCCCACCCTAAAGTTAATAACATTGTCATAAACATTGAAAATTTATATTATAAACTTTGGCAGTGAAAGTGTAAAATACAATATCCCTTAATGTATAATACGTACGAGATGAAATTATAACATGTGTAATTAATTTTATAACACGTGTGATTAGGTTTCTACCCCATGTGTGATTTCTGATTTTGTAAATGCGTGATTATGTTCATCCGTGATTATGGTTTTCAACATACGTGATTATGGTTTTTCAACATGCGTGATTAGGGTTTTGAGTTTTATAACGTGCGTAATTTCATCTCGTACGCATCGTATGTTAAAGAATATTGTACATTAACCCACCCCTACTTTGGTATTCTTATCAATCTTGACATATCTAAAAAGTATATGATGAAAATATAATCTGATTACAATAAGTAAATAAATAGAAACCTACAAATAAGGTATAGTGTCTTGACGCTTGAAGTCTTAAAGGTGAAGAGTATGTTGTGAAAGCTTGAGTGCCATGACCGAGAACATAAAGTCTCTCTTCACGTCTTCACTATGTACAAATTTTTGCTTGTAATTAGAAATAGATAAAGTACCTTTGTGGTGTTTAATGGGTCATCCAAGATTCTAATACATTCTATAGAGTAATGATTTTAAGCGGTTTTGAAAGCACATCAAATAGGCGTGCAATTTGAAGGCCAAGAGCTTCAACCATTTCTTATATGGTGAGAGAAGACTAGAGAAGAATAAGAACACGTCGATTAACTTCATGCTAGATAAAAAAAGTATGGATTTCGTGAGGAAGTTCCGTTTGTATCAATGGTATGCATAGGCGGTTCAATGGTGTCATCAACATCACAAGAAGTTTCTAATATGCGAGGGGATGGAGGACTTGGTTACGCCACACATTATAACCGGAATAGGAAAGATTTATTGTCAACATGTTTAGGAGCTTACTAATCAGAAGTGAGAAATCCGATATTTTATCGATATGACTAGGGCGTTGGAGGCGACGATGACTGTCATTGTGTAAGGAAAAAGGGTGATGGGGAAGAAAAGAAAAGACAGATATGAGGTTGATACCATGTAGGTTTTAAAACTTCACCTCAATTGATTGAGACTGTATTGATAAGTATTTATAATATTACTATTATGATAGTCTGGACAATTGTAGAGGAAAAACCCCTTTAAGTTCAAAAAACTCAAGAAACTCAATGGATGGAATGCATTTTGCCACGTGTTACAACCTTTTTCAGAATTCTGACATGTAAAATTTTTTGTAATACAGCGAGAAAAAGTTAATATGTTATACCTTTTTCTCCGTTTACGTAGATGTTACATCACATGTTACACTTTTTTTTCAATAATAAATTTTGCAGGTTTTACGAAGTGTAACATTTTCGAACTTAAAATTTACCAGTTTTCATTGTGTAATGCATGTAAAAAACATGTTACATGTCAATGTGTTAGACAGAAATGTGAAAAAAACAAAAAGCTGTTACACGTAATTTTATCAGTCTGTAACCTGTTTCTGAAAAGTTACTTTATGTAACATGCAATCTCAACTGTAGGATCGTTTTGCGACCTAATGAGTCGTTCAGAGTCAACACAAAGCTGTTTGAAAGGCGGAAACAATCAAACAACCTCAAATCAGTGTAAGAAAGGTGTAGAAACAGAGTATGATACTTAAAACAAGCTTCTCATTGATATTAGACTTGATTACACGGTGAAAATTGGACAGCACTTCGTTACACCTTGACTAATTTCGTACCAAATGAGAAGCATGACCTGCCTATTTATAGACATCTAATTTCGCATGGAATTACCACTTGTAATTTCATGCGAAATTACCATGTAATTTCGTGTGGAATTACCAATTGTAATTTCATGCGAAATTACCTGTCAACCTATTTTTGACATATTTCTCGAACTTCGTGCCCTGATCTTTCAATACTAATCTAAGACTTGAACGAAGACAAAGTCGACAGACGTATGCACCAACATCAACCATAGAATTTCTAGACGGAGATTGAGTTTCTTGAATTTTTTAAACTCATAAGGGTTTTCTTATTATCCTTTTTCATGAGAGGCTAGCCTAACATAAACATGAGTAACTAACTTTATTACAAAGTAGACTAGGTTTAGGATATACAAAAATAACAAACTAGATAAAATAACAATAATTGCATCGAGCAACAATGACAAATTTGTTGATTTTAGAACAACGATTTTGGATATGATTGTAGACCAAGATCAAGACTTTCGTCTCTCTCGATCTTTCAGATCTTAGATGTATCACATCTAGTCACGGAATAGCCGATTATGGATGTTTATGCTCCCCTCTCTCTAAATGTATATTATTCGGTTTTCACATATTTTCTTCTAACCTTCTTCATTTACAAGGTGGCTTGAGCTTTTTATAAGTTGAGTTCAAGCCCAGATTTTAACAAGTTAAGAATTTTCGAGTCGGGTCAATTGACTTGTCTAGTTTCGAACTCGACCATGAGATGAAGTTAACTCGACTCAGCTTGCTCGTTTAACAACCATGTATGTGATACCTGGGGAAACATCAACCCTATATGTGTGGGAGTACCTTTCATAAATATAATAATTAAAATTAACTACAATACAAAAGAAAATTCAAATTATAGAGTTTGTTTGCAAATGAAATAAAAATGAACGTAAAAGGAGCACGTGGTTAAGGACTCGTGTTCAACATGGGTCCTTAAAACATACTACGAGCCACCTTAGAGACACGTCTATCTCCTAGGGTATAACAAACGAAGCAGTGTAAAGACATCTAACGTTTGAAATCATACCCAAAACGGGTAGCAGGAAAGAACTCATAATCATCGGAAACTTACCTTCCTTGTATTTGTTTTGGCTATGTATTCAAGAGATTTCTCAATTGTGTTATTTGGTAAGGTAGAAACCTATGTTTCAAAAAAGAGGTAAGGTAGAAACCTCAGTTTTATGGTCAAAACAAAGGACCGAAGTGACTAAAGTCCGAATGGGGTTCTGTTTCTAACGAGGTGGCATGAAAACAGAAGGCGATCTTAAATTTTAGTTTTCAAGAAAAAGCTTGTGGTTACCTAATTGGTTCAATCTTTTCCCTTATACTCACACCCTTCAAAATTGATTTTTTATAAGGGCGAACAAGTCTTTTTGTGTAGGGCAATTTTGTCTTTTGCCTTTCAATTAGTAAACTCCAAAACCCTTAAAAATTCCATATCGATCAAATCAGGTTACTAAATACTCACAAACCCCAAATCCTGAAAGTTACCTTTACGCTATGGAGATGCTTACCAGGTTCTTAAACGATTATTTCTAAGATATAATAATTGAAGCTTGATCGAAAGAGCAACAAGTTTAGAACGATTATCTACAATTGGTATTCGATTCTTTCCGCGTGCTTCTCAATCCATATCATAGTTAGTGTGATTGTGTGCGGTTGTGTTTTGAATTATATAGGTTTAGAGTTGTTAAAATCATTTATTTGCTTTGATTTTGTATAAAGATATATACATTCAAATATTATGTGATGTTCAGAGGGTGACAAGATTTATTTGATGAAATTTGCTTTAAATGTATTATTTAACAAGCAAAAAAACCTATTTTATTAATACACAACACCCAAACAAACCTGAACAAGACACCCAAACCACACATTAGACAACCCCTTCTTTTAATGTATATTTTTTTTGCCAACGAAGATAAAAATAGTATTCAACCATTGGTCCTACTCCATTTAAACTTTATTTAATGTGTATTTTTTTGGACTGCTATTCTACTCTATTTGAAGTGTTGATGCTGGCTCTTTGGGTACAGCCGACTCTCTATCTCGATTCTGATATGCTTCACTAAGAACAGTCCACAGCATCAGCATATTTATTCTTTATAAACTGTTCCTTTTTTAATTCGTGTTACTTGACCTGAATTCTTAATGTACCATCGTAGTAGTCTAAGAGTATGGTTGTACCCATTTTAACGAAGATAAACTTGGGCTCCGTCCTACATAAATGAGGTTCAAATATATTGACATAACTACTTATTATTGTAACAAGTTGGATATACTTTAACAAAAAAAAGCATGCACTTTTAAGGGTTTTGGAGTTTATGGATTGAAAGGCAAAAGGCAAAATTGCCCCTACATAAAAAAGACTTATTTGCCCTTTTAAAAAATAATTTTGAAGGGTGTGAGTATAAAGGAAAAGATTGAACCAATTATGTAACCATATGGAGCAAAAAAATCAAATTGAAACTATTGGAGCAAAGTGGATATCTGAACCGAAGCACAAGGAGCAAAATAGAACTTTACTCAAAAGTTTATAAAGAAACAAGTTTATTCTATAAATACCAATCAAATTGTGTAAAAATGGTATGAACAACAGATAACCAAGACAAAACAACAATAATACCAGAAATAGCGGAAAAAAACATGACATAAAACTTTTATTACTTATCCAACCCAAAAACACCTAACCTCCCAAGATCTTACAAAAATGTAAGATCAGAAATCAAACAATACAAAATATGTAATCAACTGATAACAATCAGTTGATTAATCGAAACGATACAACTTGATATACAATGATCCACAAGATCAGAGATACAAATGAAGCAAAAGATGAACAAATCTTCAACAGATCTTCATTTAAACTCCAGCAGACTGAACAAATTTCAACGAACGCGAGACGACTCGAGGCTTGAACAAATCTTCGGCGTGATTCCGGCCTCTGGTGACGCTTGGTTTACTTCGATGACTTTCCGGTGTCGTTTATCTTGTTGCAGATTATACGAACCGTGAAGTGAGGGTCTGTGGGTGTTGAGATGGATGAGAGGGTAGAGAGTCTGATATTATGTGTAACAAGAATGAGAGCAACTGATTTGTATGCGTAACAATGGAGAAAATGAAGCTACCAAACCCTAACAGTTATCACAAGTCTTTTATAACCTGCACAAACAAAATTACACTTTGCCCCACAAGAAGAGTAACAACTGATCGGACCCCCTGAGATGTTACACTTCCAACCCTCTCAATTATACAAACTTATCACTTTTTCACAAGTCTGTTATAACAAACTAAACAAAACAGTCCAGCTCATATCCAGCTGATATAAGAGCCCAACTCGATATAACACCAACAGACCCAATATAGCCTAGTCCATTATAAGCCCAAATTAACATATGTATGACCAATAACAACCGAATGACCAATAACATACAAAAAGTCCATATAGTATATGAATTAAACACTTGTTTTCAACATTCCCCTTTCATTCATATACTATACATGTTAATAGTACCCATTTTATCACACATAAGATCATGTTGTAACCTGAATGACAGCCCAAAGAGTCACTTTTAAAACACCCCCTTCATTCAGGAGGCAAACATGTTTAAATTACCAAATCCCTTACAAAAAGACTGACATTTCTTAACACTCAATTCTTTCACAAAAAAACATACGCAACATGAAAACCTGTATGAACCTTAAACACAACAACTTAGAGAAATAAAACAAGTGAATAGAATTTCGAGAAACAATATTCCAACTCAGACAAACAAGTATTCAACCATACAACAAGATGAGACGGGAGATTTCTTGAAGTAAATACAACTATCAACAAGAAATCAAAGAACTTTCTATAATAGGCTGTAAACAACTCAGATAAATAGTTATGACAAGAACACAGACAATAATGAAAGCCTACACGCATTCTGGAAAAAAGCACAATCACATACTTTTATAACCAAAAATAAAATATCTCTTACACAAGAGAAAAAAAATACAAGGAGGCTAACATTACATACATTCAAGAAACAATCTTGAAAACAGACCCCATAAGACCTATTCAAACCAGAAGATATGACAATCATACAACATGACATATGGATCACACGTACAAACGTTTTAATAGTGTTGACGACAAACAAAATTATAACATAATTCAGTCAAGACAAGAATCACCAGATTTGACAATCACTTATCATATTCAAAACCTAATCAAATAAAGATTCAGATAATACAAGAAGTAATTCTGACAAACAAAAAACATAAACAAAAAAAACCAGAACCATATTGAACAACCTTCACAATTCACAACCAGATCTAATATAACTAGAATAGCAAGAATCTTTAACAATAAAAACTGATATAACAAAGATTCACATATGACAATATTTATATCAACATATAAATTCTAATTGAACAATAGACTTTGAATCTATATTCAAAAGAATCAACTACTTAAACAACACATAAAATCACATGTCTTAAAATTTAAGACCCACATCTGAACTAAAAAAACCTGGTCAAGAAATCATAAAGACACATTTGTTTTTTTACCAAAAACATTTACAACTACACAAGACATGAACCACAAAACTGAATCACGTGATTCAACACGAATCTAAAAAAGAGAGAACAATACAACTCTAAACCAGACAACAAATAACAGTCAAATAACCTTCTAATTGAAGCTATAGATCCTATGATTTTTCAACTAGAACAAAAAACTTCTCACAAAGGAGCAAACTAGGCAGCCACAATATATAAGATCAACCTTCTACACAAAGATGTTAGCAAGACAACAATACAGTTTACATACATTGATACAATTTCTGATAAACTCAACCAGAATACAACAGACATGAAAACCTTGTAAACCAGAATAAACTAGCACATACTTGAATCAAATCCTCAACAATCACAAGAAGTTACAATTAAGATTTTTAAACAATCAACTCTCATATGAACAAGATAACTTGTCGCAACCCCCGTCCCCTAACAACCCGGGAACGGGCGGCCGCGGCCAGTTTCGGTGGTATCCAGGTTTTTATCATTTTGGCAGCGGAAATTACATCAGGACCGTAGTTAGGAAATATTTTATCAGAGTAAAATACCACGCTTTTATAATATTAAATAGGTGGGAATAATCCCGAGTTTTAAATACACACATTTTCATAGGGATAAACCATATTTTATTTAAATAAAACATCTCTTTATTTTAGGTAACTTTATAGCCACTTTTCCAAGCCTTCAGTGCTGTCCAGCTGGCTTCTATTTGGCTTTCACATTTTGTTACCTAAAACGCGTTTAAAAACATTTTATCAGTGGGAAATACTGGTGAGTGAATCCCAGTTTAATCAAGTTAAGTAAAACCATTGTACAGTATTGAGGGCGGTCGCGCAATTACATTTGTTTCCATCTACTTTAATTACCACCCACGGTACTGTCAACCCGACTTGTGGTCATGTTACTACTCACAATGTAGTAACAAATTTTGTATACAAAACCCTAACATACCGACGATAATTGTAGAATACAAATACTCAATCACTGCTTAATATAATGTTAATTATGTGAGGTTTTGTAAAAACAATTTGCAAAAAGGAGATTACTCACATTGCTGTCTTAGGGTTTTCTATAAGGATTTCCTGGTGATTATCTATAAATTACACAAATGCACACGCTTTAGTATAATAACCCAATATTAGTAATACCTTCCCCGAGACGACATTCCAATGACTACGTCGGGCAGAACCACGACATCCGTTATGGAACCCTAGATCAATCGGGCATCGTATCTAATACGTAACCGGGGTTATGATACTTACAACGGGGCAGAACTTCGTTATTTAGGGGGGTATTATGCCCGAGAATAGCTTTAACTATGTGAATATTCGAGAGAGAAAAGAAAGTGTGAGCGAGTTGGGACTGAGTCCGATGCTCCCAATTTATAGGAGCTGATTTCAAGTTCCTCGCGGCCCGCGTAGAAGTCCTCTACGGGCTTCGCGGCTCGCGTCGTATGGGTGGTAGGGCCTAGCTTGTCCGGGTCATCACACTAGGTCCAACACGTTGCTGCCACGTGGCAGCTCCGGGCTTCTCCTGGTGGCCTATCTGTCGCGGCCCGCGTAAGATCAAGGGGTGGTCTTCGCGGCCCGCCAAGGACTAATAAAAATTGTTTTTAATTAATTTTAATAAAAATAAAGGTATCCGGGGCCCGTTTTCGTATACGTGGTGTATTTTTTGGACATATAGGGATACTCTAATTACTTTTAGGGTGTCGGATTATTTTTAGGAGGGTTGTTATATCCTCCCCACCTTGTTTTAGAACTCGTCCTCGAGGTCTACTGGAATAAATGTGGGTATTTCCTTTGCATTTCTGATTTAAGCTCCCAAGTGTACTCTGGTCCTCTTTTGGAGTCCCATTTCACTTTGACTAGAACCAATCTTTTGTGCTTGAGATTCTTGAGTTTCCTGTCTTCAATCTGTAGAGGTCTTTCTACAAACTTTAACTGTTCATTTACCTCTATATCCTTAAGAGGTACCATTAGTGATTCATCAGCTAAGCATTTCTTGAGATTAGATACATGAAATACATCGTGTATTCCTGCCATTTCCTCTGGCAGTTGTAGCTGATAGGCTACAGGTCCTATTCTTCTAATAATCTTAAAAGGTCCAACATACCTGGGACTTAGCTTTCCCCTCTTGATGAATCGTACCACTCCTTTCCAAGGAGAGACTTTCAATAACACTTTTTCTCCTACCTGAAATTCCAATGGCTTCCGTCTGTTATCAGCATAACTCTTTTGTCGATCACGTGCTGCTTTCAATCGTTCCTTGACTTGAATGATCTTTTCGGTTGTTTCTTGTACTATTTCAGGTCCGGATAGTTGCTTTTATCCAATTTCTGCCCAACAGACTGGCGTTCGGCACTTTCGTCCATAAAGTGCTTTGAATGGTGCAGCATTGATACTTGTGTGATAACTGTTATTATAAGAAAATTCTATTAACGGTAACTGATCGTCCCATTTACCTCCGAAATCCATTACACAAGCTCTGAGCATGTCCTTCATTGTTTGAATTATCCTTTCACTTTGTCCGTCCGTTTGAGGATGATAGGCTATGCTTAGATTCAACTTGGTTCCCATTGCTTTTTGGAAACTTGTCCAAAAACGAGAGGTAAAACGGCTATCTCTGTCAGAAACAATTGATAAAGGAATTCCATGTAATGAAACTATTTCATTTACATATAGCTTAGTTAATTGTTCCATACTAAAGGTTTCCTTCATTGGTAGGAAATGAGCTGACTTAGTTAGCCTGTCTACAATCACCCAGATTGTATTATTACCTTTTCTTGTTTTGGGTAGTTTGGTAACAAAATCCATTGTTATCAATTCCCATTTCCAAACTGGCATTTCTAACTGCTGTAACAAACCTGAGGGTTTCTGATGTTCATCTTTGACCTGTGAACAGGTTAAACATTTAGACATTTAGAAACATATGCTGCTATATCCTTCTTTATTCCTATCCATCAGAAATTATTTCTTAAGTCTTGATACATCTTATCATTTCTAGGATGCATCGTATACTTAGACTTATGAGCTTCTTCTAATATACGGTGGCGTAGGTTTCCTAATTTAGGTATCCACATTATTTTCTTATGGAATATCCAAATTCCATCTGTTCCTTGTTCTAGTTCCTTAATCATTCCCTACAATTTTTCAGTATCATTCTTGATTACTAATTCTTGTGCCTTTCTAATTTGTTCATTTAAATCTACTTGCAGGTTTAGCTTAAGTGAACGTATTCTTTTTGGTTTTTCATTATATTTTTGACTTAAAGCATCAGCTACTACGTTTGCCTTTCCTGCATGATACTGGATATTGCAATCATAATCACTAAGTATCTCCATCCAGCGTCTTTGTCTCATATTTAACTCCTTTTGCCCGAAAACATACCTTAAACTCTTATGGTCGGTGAAAATGGTAAACTTACTACCGTAAAGGTAATGTCTCCAAATCTTAAGGGCAAAAATTATAGCTCCAAATTCTAGATCATGTGTTGAATAATTTTCTTCATGATTCTTAAGTTGTCTAGATGCATAGGCTATAACCTTTTGACGTTGCATCAACACGCATCCATAGCCTAACTTAGAAGCGTCACAATAGACTATAAAGTCTTCAGTTCCTTCTGGTAATGCTAATATGGGTGCATTGGTTAGTCTTTGCTTAAGAATTCTAAAAGCTTCTTCTTGTTTTGGTCCCCATTCAAACTTAACGGATTTACAGGTTAGCTTAGTTAAGGGAATGGCTATTCTAGAAATTTTTTGAATAAATCTTCTATAATAACCGGCCAATCCTAAGAAACTTCTAACCTCGGTTGGTGACTCAGGGGTTTTCCATTTAGTAATTTCCTTGATCTTTGTGGGAACCACATGAATTCCTTCATGATTGACTAAATGTCCAAGAAACTGTACCTGTTCTAACCAAAACTCACACTTTGAAAACTTAGCATAAAGCTTTTCTTTTCTCAATAAACTTAGAAGTGCGCGCAGATGCGCTGCATGTTCCTCTTTGCTCTTAGAATAAATAAGAATATCATCTATAAAGACAATTATGAATTTATCCAAATATGGCTTACATATTCGGTTCATCATGTCCATAAATGCGGCTGGGGCATTGGTTAAACCAAATGGCATGACAGTAAATTCATAATGGCCATACCTTGTTCTGAAAGCGGTCTTAGGAATGTCCTCTTCCTGTACCTTCAATTGATGATATCCTGACCGTAAATCGATTTTAGAGAAAAATCGAGCTCCTTGCAATTGGTCGAACAGATCATCGATTCTCGGTAATGGGTACCGATTTTTAATGGTGACTTTGTTCAATTCATGGTAATCAATGCACATACGCATTGATCAGTCCTTCTTTTTTACGAATAAGATTGGTGCTCCCTAAGGTGATGAACTTGGTTGTATGAATCCTTTCTCCAACAATCCGTCTAACTGTTTCTTCAGTTCCTGCATTTCTGCAGGTGCCAAACGGTAAGGTGCCTTGGCAATTGGTGCTGTTCCTGGTAGCAGGTGGATTCTGAATTCAACTTCCCTGTCTGGAGGTAGTCTGGGCAATTCTTGTGGAAACACATCTGGAAATTGAGATACTACAGGGATATCCTTTAATTCTTTTCCTTTAGTGTTAGTGATTATGGAAATCAAATACACTAAGGATCCTTTTCTTATATAACTTGTTGTTTTCATCACAGAGATGAATTTTGTGGATCTAGATGGCTTATCTCCTTTAATTGTGATCTTTTCACCTTTTGGTGAATTTACTTGAATTGACTTTTGATCACATAGAATACTGGCTTTATTGGCTATTAACCAATTCATTCCTAATACAACATCAAATCCTGCCAGATTCATTGGGTAAAGGTTTGCAATAAATTTTTGATTTAAAAATTCTATTCTTGCTCCCTGCAAGATTTCAGAAATCTTAATGGTTTATCCATTTGTTGTCTCTACTAGACATTCTTGTGGAAGTTTAGTTAATTGTCGATTGACAAGTTTGCAAAATGAAGTATTAATAAAACTTTGGTTTGCACCAGAGTCAAATAATACTTTAGCAAAAACATCATTAACTAAAAACGTACCGGCGATCACGTCCGGGATCATCTTTGCTTCTTCTGCAGTCAGAACAAATGCTCTAGCATTTTTAGTATTCTTGGTGTTTGGGGATGGAGCTAGTTTTGGACAGTTTGGCTTGATGTGACCTTTTTCCCCACAGTTGAAGCACATTCCATTATTAGGTTTCTTCCTGTAATCTTCTTCCATGTGTCCTGGTATCTTGTAGAAATTGCAGTAAGTGGAGCATACTCCTGAAAGCTTCTTCTTGCAAGCCTTGCAGTAAGGTGCAGAGGTAGAACCTACATTTTTCCCACGGTTGGAATTTCCATAACGAAATTCTTGGGTAAGCCTTTGAGCTAGGCTTCTCCTCTGATCCTCTTCTCGTGTACGCACTAATTCCTCAGTCAAGGTGTTTGCTACTTCTACAACTTCTTCTATGGTTTGAGGTCTAGCTGCCTTGACTACATGCCTAATTTCACTGATTAATCCCCAGATATAACGAGAGATTAATACTGGTTCAGGTGATGCAAGGGTTGGAACTATTCTAGCATATTCAAAGAATAACGTAGTGTACCCCTGTCACACCCCGACCGCGTAAAACAACAAACCGCGGCGGAAACGTCGGGGATTGGAGCGACAGAATTATTGTTTCAACAACCATGGTAATTAAAGTTTTGTATTATTAAGATTAAAGTTTACATTGTCTTAGAATTCAAACAAAACATAACATAAATAACTGTTTGTTAAGTCACTAAGGCCCAAGTCCGCCTAAGTGAAGCACAAATAAGGCAATGTCTTTCTTCATACCCGGCCACCAATACTGGGTTCGAAGATCCTTATACATCTTGTCTGCACCAGGATGAATACAATAACGAGACTTATGAGCTTCATCCATTAGCAAGGTGCAAAGATTGTCTATACTTGGAACTCACAAACGGCCCATGAAATAGAATATCCCAAAGTCTTTCAGTTCAAGCTCAGGTTTAATATGACACGGTAATTCTTTACCCATCAAGTTTTGTGTAACACAAGTATGTTGAGCCTGAGAAATGCGGGTTTGAATATCAGATCGAACCTGATCACAGTGAAGCTTGACACATTCCTTATGACTCAATGCGTCGTTTAGGAGTTCAACCCAACGTCGTTGCCTCATGTTTAGTTCTTTCTGATTGAAGATATGCTGGAGACTTTTGTGGTCAGTAAACACTACACCCTTTGTACCATAAAGGTAGTGTCTCCAGATTTTGAGAGCAAAAACTACTGCACCTAACTCAAGATCATGAGTAGTGTAGTTTTTCTCGTGTACTTTCAACTATCATGATGCATAAGCTATGGCTTTGTTTCTTTGCATAAGAACGCAGCCAAGGCCTAAGTTGGATGCATCACAGTATACAACAAAATCATCGTTGCCCTCAGGTAAGGTCAAAATAGGTGCATCACAGAGCCTCTGTTTCAAGGTCTAGAAAGCTTCTTCTTGTTTGGATCCCCACTGAAAAGGTTTATTCTTCTGAGTTAAAGCGGTGAGAGGAACCGCAATCTTGGAGAAGTTTTCAATGAAATGGCGGTAATAACCCGCTAGACCAAGAAATGAACGAACCTCGGTAGGAGTAGTAGGTGTATCCCAATCCTTAATCGCACTGATTTTGGCGGGATCTACATGAATACCTTGTTCGTTGACGATGTGCCCCAAAAATTGAACTTCCTTAAGCCAGAATTCACACTTGGAGAAATTGGCGAAAAGCTGTTCTTTCTTTAGAAGGTCCATTGTAAGACAGAGATGTTGCTCATGATCAGCTCGTGTCTTAGAATAGATCATCAATGAAAACGATAATGAACTTGTCCAAATAAGGCTTACAAACCCTATTCATCAAGTCCATGAAAACAGCAGGAGCATTTGTTAAACCGAAGGGCATAACAGTGAACTCATAATGACCATATCTTGTGCGAAAAGCCGTCTTGGGAATATCCTCTTCGAGTACATGAAGCTGACGATACCCAGAACGTAGGTCAATCTTTGAAAAGCAAGTAGCACCTTGTAGCTGATCAAAGAGATCATCAATGCGAGGTAGGGGATATCGACTCTTGATGGTAAGCTTGTTAAGCTCATGGTAATCGATACACATCCTAAATGATCCATCTTTCTTTTTCACGAATAGGACAGGAGCGCCCCAAGGGGAAAAGCTCGGATGAATGAATCCTTTGTCAGATAGCTCCCGAAGCTGCTTAGATAACTCTTGCATCTCAGACGGTGCAAGACGATAAGGTGATTTAGCAATAGGATTTGCACCAGGTACAAGATCGATGCGGAACTCAACTTGGCGTACAGGGGGTAAACCAGGTAATTCTTCAGGAAATACCTCAGGATAATCCCGAACAACAGGGATATCTTGGATAGTCTTACCCTTGCCTTTCTCCTCTACGACATGTGCCAAGAAAGCAACATATTTCTTTCGTAGGTATTTTTGGGCTTGGGTACAAGACATGAGTTTAAGACCACTAACGGGTTTCTCCCCATGAACTTCTAAGATCTCACCAGTCGAAAGCGGTAAACGGACAATCTTCTCAAAACAAACCACCTCAGCATGGTATTTGGCTAACCAATCCATGCCCACTATAACATTAAAGCTCCCGAGTTGCATCGGTGTGAGGTCAATAAGGAAAAGATGGTTGTTAAGGTTCAACTGGAAATTTCAAAGAACAGAGTCGAGTACAACAGGTTCACCACTAGCTACTTTTACTGTCAAGGGCTTTCCTAGTTTTGTTCTAGTCATCGAAAGCAAAGGCTCAAAAGCTAAGGACACCAAAACTCTTATCGGCACCCGAATCAAATAGAACATAAGCAGGATGGTTGTTAACAAATAACGTACCGTTCACCACTTCGTTATCTGCACACGCCTCATTTGCATTCAAGTTAAAAGCTCTACCACGAGCATGTGCCTGATTTGCGTTTGCCAACCTCGGACAGTTGTTCCTATAGTGGGTTAGATCCCCACAGTTGAAAGATGAACCAAGAGGATAGTGAGGTCGTGCAGGATTCTGGGCAGGGTTTTGTACTGCTTGGTTTTGAGCTGCCCGATTTTGAATTGGAGCCCGGTGTTCACCACTGTCTTGTTTTAGGTTATGTAACTCATTTTCAAGTGCCCTCTGCTCGTGACGAGGGCAGAACTCTCTCATCATAAGAGCTCTAAGTTCCTCCCATGTCTGACCCAAAGCAACCTCAGCATCTCGGTCTCTCATTACCCCATTCCACCAGGTGAGAGCCCTCTTTTGGAATACACTCGAAGCAAACTCTACCTTACGATTGTTAGGAAACTGAACATGGCGAAAGGTGCTCTCAAGACTCTCAAACCACTGTAGGAGCCCAGTTGCTCCTTCAGAACCACTAAACTTGAGTGGTTTAGCCGAGTTAAAACTTTTGAAGTTGCACGGAGCAGGTGCATTAACATTGTTATTGTTGGCTTGGTTTATTTGAGTGATGAGATTAGGTAGCATAGCAGCCATCTGCTATGCTATAATAGCTGCCAGTTCGGCATTGGGTTCCTGAACGTTTCATTGAGGTGGCATTCTAAAAGAGGAAACATGAGAGAAAACGAGTGAGATGATGTGATGAAAGAAATGAGATATCAATAAAATCGACAAAATGCAAGGATGGTGGTTATTCGTTTGTTACTACAAAGCAAACAAATGACACACAGTGACAAATCAAAGTAAATAGATCATAATAATGTATCACCGAAGACATGCTTGCCTATAAGTGGACACTCACCCCAAGAGTTCCCAGGTAAGAGTGACTGGTTTTATACTGCGGATTTGTACGAACATTCTAGCTTTAGACAGAAAACTCAGGGTACAGGCATCCACCCTTCCATTTTGCACGTATTCACATTATTTAGACCCAAACTTTGACGAGATTTTGAAAATTTAGAAGGCACATGGCCAAAATAAATCATCCAAGGATAGATGATTGATTTCAAAATCGTTTTAGGAAATTTGTATTCATGTTTTGGTAATCACCTAAGGATAGGTGACGTGTATTGTTTTAAGATCTAAACACAAGATAACTTGTGTTAGGGTCCTAGAAGGTTATAATCTAGTTCAAAGCATTACTAATAACCTAATTCCCTATAACCATTGGCTCTGATACTAACACTTCTGTCACACCCCGACCGCGTAAAACAACAAACCGCGGCGGAAATGTCGGGGAGTGGAGCGACAGAATTATTGTTTGAACAACCATGGTAATTAAAATTTTGTATTATTAAGATTAAAGTTTACATTGTCTTAGAATTTAAACTAAACAAAACATAACATAAATAACTGTCTTTTAAGTCACTAAGGCCCAAGTCCGCCTAAGTGAAGCACAAACATCATCATGCATTAGCACCTGAAACACATGTAAAAATAGGTACGTCAGCATAAAAATGCCTGTGAGATACATAGGTTTTGTTTATGCAGGATTCATGACTTGTAGTTAAAAGAGATGTTTAACAAAAATGTAGTCATGAACCTTGTAAAATGTTTTCCTTTATAAAATCATATGAAAATCAATGCGAAAATCAAATGATAATAAAAGGACAATGCATGGTTAAATGAATAACCAAGTAAAAGTAAATTTGTATAAAATATGTAATTTGTAATAAAATGTCGTGTTCTTGTATAAAATGTTTCATGTCTTGTCAAAGTGGTTTAGATAACGCAACAATGTATAATACAATAAAAGCACTTATATATAGGAAGTACCAGCGGCGTATCCACCATGCTTTTATCATATAACACATAGCCCCGTTACATAAGTCACTTATCAATAACCAACCAAAATGTCTTGTTCAATATCAAAATGTTTATGTGTAAACCATGTTCAATGTCATGTGTGAAATGTATCATGTATAACCAAATGTAATGCATAGCAAATAGAAAGAATCTACTCAAACTATATGATAATGTCAATGTGAAAACAAATGTTATGTACGGTGCATAAAAGAATCTACTCAACCCCGTAGGAAAATGTACAAAACAAGTTTTTGAATAAACCTAAGTTTAAATCAAATGTTATGTTTTGCATAAAACAATGCTATATGATTACAAACACTTATGCAGTAATGTTAATCGCATACATTCAAGCCTTGCGACTGTGGCGACAAACCCTTAAACAAATTAAAGGTTTATCTAAATTATGCACATCGGATTCTGTCATTTCCAACTTCCAAACAAACCTAGGAAGCCGGAAACGGGTTTTGTCAAGTCCTATGGTACCATTACATACTACCGAGCGGCGTGATCAGTGTTAATGAATGTATTATTGTCCCGATTAAACATACCAAATGTCATAACCAATGTAGCATGTGAAAACCATGTACTAAGTATGCTAAGTAAACATACATAGTAGAAATGTTCATGTAAAACAATGTGTCCATATGCTAAGTAAACATATGAAACAAATGTGTCTAATGAAATCAATGTGCTAGCATGCTTAACATATATAGAAAAACATATTTGAAAGCATGTACTATATTTGTACTAGGTGAAACTAGCATGTTTATGTCATAAAAGAAATGAAAACACGAAAGTAACAAGTATGCACATGTGTATCACCCCAAAGTATTTAAAAGCGGTAAAAGAGGGGAACTATGTACTCACTTGGGATTGCTTATTAGTCTTGAGAATAAGACCAATTTAAGCTCCAAGGATCACAGAATCAACAAGGCACCTAATATAGGCAACTATGTTAATAACCGGATCCTAATTCGGGAGATAGGATAGAATGATGTTCTATAAATCAAATGAGTATTTGAACACATATGGTATGATTTAATAGAGCTAACATTCTGATTTGGAAGTCTACCTAAGTGCTTTTGACCCGTTTCGACCCATTATGGTAGTATAAGCTACTATAATGTGTCGTTTGCGTAAAACTAAGGTCGGATGGTTATCTATGAGCTATGTGAAGTCTTACATGCCCAATTATGCCTAAACATGTTACTAAATCAGATCATATGTCAAAAACATGTTCACATATGCAAATTACGGATTTATGCTTCAAAAGGGCATTTTGGTCATTTTCTATGGGCATATAAGCTAATTAACAAACAACTAACCAATCCTATGTGATCATAAGGTATAACCTCAGAGGTTATTCTCTATGCAACTATGATCACTAAGCATGCTTGGTCGGATCCTAATGATCGACCAAACGGGTCGGGTTCGAAAGTCTAAGCGGTTGTTTAGACCGCTTAGCTTACGACCCTAAACAAGCACTAAACTAGTAGTGACGAGTTAAACATGTCAAAACATGTTTAACTAACTTATAAATCTGATTTGGTATCAAAACAAAATGTTTTGATACCTAAAAGTAGCTCCGTTGCAAAATGCGTGCTAAAACGCATTTTGACCGAAACTTTGACTCGTCACTACACCTAATTAACGTGGTAATTAGTAGGCATAATCGCTAAGGATTATAACCATCGTGATTACAATCACGTTACAAAGTTCAAACGAACTTTGTGTTGACCATTGACTGGTCAAAGCTGAAAGTCAAACACTGTTTGACTTTCACGCTAGAAAAGCGATAAAAGAACGAAAGAAGCTTACAAAGGGTCCAAGCTAGGGAGAACTTGATCTAAAAATTCTCAGGTATGAAGTTATAAACCTCAACTTAGAGAAAATCAGATCAAGGGTGAGGAAAACAAATGAATGGCATGGCTATTTATATTGTTGTGAATTTACAAGATCAAGCCATGTGTTTATGTAACCTCCAAGCATTAGATCACAGCCATACATGTGTTATGGGACAGCTAAATTACTTGGGGAGGTGTTAACTTGGTTAACACACAAAGAAAATGGCAAGAACAGCCCCTGAACTATCAACAGTTTGTTGAAAAACAATTTATGTCGCTGGGCCTTCTTTCGCGCCCCGCATAGGATGGGGTCTGGGCTTACGCGGCCCGCGACCTCCCATCAGATCAGCCAATAGTTTCATTTTTACAGCTTTAGTCCCTGCACTTGATTAAGCTCGTTTTTGGCACATTTGACTCCCGTTAAGCCATTTTCAAGGCTCTACAAGGTAGTCAAAGTATAGAGGACACAAAATATGCTCGGAAATATCTCGGATGTCGGTTCATTTGGTCGTACGGTCACGTTATTCGTCTAATTACGATGAAACTCGAACGGACGCGAAAACGATCCAAACTAAGCGACGAATGGTATTTTTGCATGCCGATCACTAAAATAAAAATATTTTAGTGTCCAAAAAAATTTTGGATGTCCAGATGTGGTCAGAACGTAAGATATGCGCGAAAATGCAAACTTATGTCGTTTTTGACACTTTTAGTCCCTGTAAGATCAAATAAGCATATTTTCGCACACCAAACCACTCAAAGCTTATTTCTAAGCTATGTTTAGGTTATTTATGGTATGTTTAGCTTATGATCATATTCCAGACTATACGTTGCCTTACGAAACGGCAGACTTTTGCAGTTTGACGCAAATAGTCCCTATGAGTGAATAAACTTGTTTTTGCCATACCAAACCCTTTAAAACTTATTTCTAAGTTATGTAAAGGTTATTTAAGGTATGTTAAGCTTATTTTGTTGTTTCGGAGTGTTTTTCGCGTTAAACTTATTACGTTTACGCATCAGTTTGCTTATAACTTTCTAAAAGCGATATAGAGTTCAAAATCGATCAAAAATCAAAACGTGCAAAATGTCAAACATAAATAACAAACATTGGGATCAAAACACACTGTTTTATTAATATTGAATTGTCCAAAGTTCGTACAATGATTACTCAAGCACAGATGTCACAGTCTCCCCTACTTTAGGAAATTTCGTCCTGAAATTTATTTAGAGGAAACTTGAGAGAATAGATGCGGATATTTTGCTTTCATCTGATCTTCAAGCTCCCAAGTAAATTCTGGGCCACGTTTAGATTCCCAACGAACTTTGACAATAGGTATGCGCTTGTGTTTGAGCTTTTTGACTTCACGGTCCATGATTTCCACAGGTTTCTCAACGAAGTGCATCATGTTATCAACACGAATTTCATCAAGTGATATGTGGAGGTTCTCATCAGCTAAACAATTTTTGAGATTGGACACATGGAAAGTTGGATGAACATTTCCAAGTTCAGGAGGTAGCTCAAGTCTATAGGCTACTTTTCCGATTTTTTCAACGATCTTGAATGGTCCAACATAGCGTGGTGCAAGTTTTCCTTTCTTTCCAAATTGGATCACACCTTTCCAAGGGGATACCTTGAGTAGGACGTGATCACCAACTTGAAATTCTAAGGGCTTGCGTCGTCGATCCGCGTAACTCTTTTGATGGCTTCTAGCTGTCTGAAGGTTATCACGAATCTTCTTGACCTTAAATGTAGTCTCTAGAATGAGTTCAGGTCCAGTAAGCTGAGCTTCACCTATCTCATTCCAGTAGACCGGTGAACGACATTTTCGACCGTATAAAGCTTCGAAAGGAGCCATGTTGATGCTAGAGTGATAACTATTGTTGTAGGAGAATTCGATCAACGGTAGATGCGAATCCCAACTACCACCAAAATCAATCACACACGCTCTAAGCATATCCTCCAGTGTCTGGATTGTTCTCTCAGATTGACCATCCGTTTGAGGATGATATACTATGCTCAAATTAAGTTGGGTACCCATGGCAGATTGCATGGTTCTCCAAAAGTGAGATGAGAATCGAGCATCTCTGTCAGATATAATGTTCAAAGGAACACCATGTTGAGATACAATCTCATCTACATATATCTTAGCAAGCTTGTCAGCAGATAGATCCTCACGGATTGGCAAGAAATGTGTTGACTTTGTAAGACGATCAACAACAAGCCAAATGGCATCATGACCTCTTTTAGTACGTGGCAGCTTGGTAATGAGATCCATGGCAATGTTTTCCCATTTCCAAACTGGAATCTCTGGTTGCTCCAATAATCCAGAGGGATGTTGGTGTTCTGCCTTAACCTTAAGACAAGTAAGGCATTTGGAAACATATAAGGCAATGTCTTTCTTCATACCCGGCCACCAATACTAGGTTCAAAGATCCTTATACATCTTGTCTGCACCAGGATGAATAGAATAATGAGACTTATGAGCTTCATCCATTAGCAAGGTGCGAAGATTGTCTATACTTGGAACTCACAAACGGCCCATGAAATAGAATATCCCAAAGTCTTTCAGTTCAAGCTCAGGTTTAATATGACACGGTAATTCTTTACCCATCAAGTTTTATGTAACACAAGTATGTTGAGCCTGAGAAATGTGGGTTTGAATATCAGATCGAACCTGAACACAGTGAAGCTTGACACGTTCCTTATGAGTCAATGCGTCGGCCACGACATTCGCCTTACCAGGATGGTAGAGAATTTCGCAATCGTAGTCGTTTAGGAGTTCAACCCAACGTCGTTGCCTCATGTTTAGTTCTTTCTGATTGAAGATATGCTGGAGACTTTTGTGGTCAGTAAACACTACACACTTTCTACCATAAAGGTAGTGTCTCCAGATTTTGAGAGCAAAAACTACTGCACCTAACTCAAGATCATGAGTAGTGTAGTTTTTCTCGTGTACTTTCAACTGTCATGATGCATAATCTATGACTTTGTTTCTTTGCATAAGAACGCAGCCAAGGCCTAAGTTGGATGCATCACAGTATACAACAAAATCATCGTTGCCCTCAGGTAAGGTCAAAATAGGTGCATCACAGAGCCTCTGTTTCAAGGTCTGGGGAACTTATTCTTGTTTGGATCCCCACTAAAAAGGTTTATTCTTCTGAGTTAAAGCGGTGAGAGGAACCGCAATCTTGGAGAAGTTTTCAATGAAATTGCGGTAATAACCCGCTAGACCAAGAAATGAACGAACCTCAGTAGGAGTAGTAGGTATATCCCAATCCTTAATCGCACTGATTTTGTAGGGATCTACATGAATACCTTGTTCGTTGACGATGTGCCCCAAAAATTGAACTTCCTTAAGCCAGAATTCACACTTGGAGAATTTGGCGGAAAGCTGTTCTTTCTTTAGAAGGTCCATTGTAAGACAGAGATGTTGCTCATGATCAGCTCGTGTCTTAGAATAGATCATCAATGAAAACGATAATGAACTTGTCCAAATAAGGCTTACAAACCCTATTCATCAAGTCCATGAAAACAGCAGGAGCATTTGTCAAACCGAAGGGCATAACAGTGAACTCATAATGACCATATCTTGTGCGAAAAGCCGTCTTGGGAATATCCTCTTCGAGTACACGAAGCTGACGATACCCAGAACGTAGGTCAATCTTTGAAAAGCAAGTAGCACCTTGTAGCTGATCAAAGAGATCATCAATGCGAGGTAGGGGATATCGACTCTTGATGGTAAGCTTGTTAAGCTCACGGTAATCGATACACATCCTAAATGATCCATCTTTCTTTTTCACGAATAGGACAGGAGCGCCCCAAGGGGAAAAGCTCGGATGAATGAATCCTTTGTCAGATAGCTCCTGAAGCTGCTTAGATAACTCTTGCATCTCAGACGGTGCAAGACGATAAGGTGATTTAGCAATAGGATTTGCACCAGGTACAAGATCGATGCGGAACTCAACTTGGTGTACAGGGGGTAAACCAGGTAATTCTTCAGGAAATACCTCAGCATTGTATTTTGCTAACCAATCCATTCCCACTATAACATTAAAGCTTCCGAGTTGCATCGGTGTGAGGTCAATAGGGAAAAGATCGTTGTTAAGGTTCAACTGGAAATTTCGAAGAACATAGTCGAGTACAACAGGTTCACCACTAGCTACTTCTACTGTCAAGGGCTTTCCTAGTTTTGTTCTAGTCATCAAAAGGAAAGGCTCAAAAGCTAAGGACACCAAAACTCTTATCGGCACCCGAATCGAATAGAACATAAGCAGGATGGTTGTTAACAAAGAACGTACCGTTCACCACTTCGTTATCTGCGCGCGCCTCATTTGCATTCAAGTTAAAAGCTCTACCACGAGCATGTGCCTGATTTGCGTTTGCCAACCTCAGACAGTTGTTCCTGTAGTGGGTTAGATCCCCACAGTTGAAACATGAACCAGGAGGATAGTGAGGTCGTGCAGGATTCTGGGCAGGGTTTTGTACTGCTTGGTTTTGAGCTGCCCGATTTTGATTCGGAGCAAAGCGGCAGGTGTTTGCAAGATGACCAGACTTGCCACAGTTTGTGCAGATACGGCATTGCACCTGTGGTTGATGGTGGCTATTACATCTGTTGCACAGGGGTGCGTTGCCAGCATCCAACCTCTTGGCAGCGGGTTGTGCAACCTGATTAGTCTGAGCAGTGACAGCGAAATTCTTGGAAGCCTTACGCTTCTTTGATTCCTTTGAAGACTCAGCAGTCTTCTTACCCTTCTGCTCCTTGGTGCTATCAGACTGTTTCTGCTTCTTATCCCCTTTTCTGTGGAGTTTACCCTTCTTGACTTGCGATTCAGTAAGGGTTGCAGCTAGCTCAATGGCCTATCGGACGGTAGTAGGGTTGCTGCCAGTGACAATATCCTGAACAGGATCTGGCAAACCGTCTATGTATTTCTCAATAGCCTTATCCAAAGGCGTGACCATTTTCGGACAGAGCAAGCTTAACTCCTCGTATCTGTCAGTGTAAGCCCGGTGTTCACCACTGTCTTGTTTTAGGTTATGGAACTCATTTTCAAGTGCCCTCTGCTCGTGACGAGGGCAGAACTCTCTCATTATAAGAGCTCTAAGTTCCTCCCATGTCTGACCCAAAGCAACCTCAGCACCTCGGTCTCTCATTACCCCATTCCACCAGGTGAGAGCCCTCTTTTGGAATACACTCGAAGCAAACTCTACCTTACGATTGTTAGGAAACTGAACATGGCGAAAGGTGCTCTCAAGACTCTCAAACCACTGTAGGAGCCCAGTTGCTCCTTCAGAACCACTAAACTTGAGTGGTTTAGCCGAGTTAAAACTTTTGAAGTTGCACGGAGCAGGTGCATTAACATTGTTATTGTTGGCTTGGTTTATTTGAGTGATGAGATTAGGTAGCATAGTAGCCATCTGCTGTGCTATAATAGCTGCCAGTTCGGCATTGGGTTCCTGAACGTTTCATCGAGGAGGCATTCTAAAAGAGGAAACATGAGAGAAAACGAGTGAGATGATGTGATGAAAGAAATGAGATATCAATAAAATCGACAAAAAGCAAGGATGGTGGTCATTCGTTTGTTACCACAAAGCAAACAAATGACACACAGTGACAAATCAAAGTAAATAGATCATAATAATGTATCACCGAAGACATGCTCGCCTATAAGTGGACACTCACCCCAAGAGTTCCCAGGTAAGAGTGACTGGTCTGATACTGCGGAGCTTTAGACATAAAACTCAGGGTAAAGGCATCCACCCTTCCAGTTTGCACATATTCACATTATTTAGACCCAAAATTTGACGAGATTTTGAAAATTTAGAAGGCACATGGCCAAAATAAATCATCCAAGGATAGATTATTGATTTCAAAATCGTTTTAGGAAATTTGTATTCATGTTTTGGTAATCACCTAAGGATAGGTGACGTGTATTGTTTTAACATCTAAACACAAGATAACTTGTGTTAGGGTCCTAGAAGGTTATAGTCTAGGTCAAAGCATTACTAATAACCTAATTCCCTTTAACCATTGGCTCTGATACCAACTCTTCTGTCACACCCCGACCGCATAAAACAACAAACCATGGCGGAAATGTCGGGGAGTGAAGCGACAGAATTATTGTTTCAACAACCATGGTAATTAAAGTTTTGTATTATTAAGATTAAAGTTTACATTGTCTTAGAATTTAAACAAAACATAACATAAATAACTGTCTTTTAAGTCACTAAGGCCCAAGTCCGCCTAAGTGAAGCACAAACATCATCATGCATTAGCACCTGAAACACATGTAAAAATAGGTACGTCAGCATAAAAATGCCTGTGAGATACATAGGTTTTGTTTATGCAGGATTCATGACTTGTAGTTAAAAGAGATGTTTAACAAAAATGTAGTCATGAACCTTGTAAAATGTTTTCCTTTATAAAATCATATGAAAACCAATGTGAAAATCAAATGATAATAAAAGGACAATGGATGGTTAAATGAATAACCAAGTAAAAGTAAATTTGTATAAAATATGTAATTTGTAATAAAATGTCGTGTTCTTGTATAAAATGTTTCATGTTTTGTCAAAGTGGTTTAGATAACGCAACAATGTATAATACAATAAAAGCACTTATATATAGGAAGTACCAGCGGCGTATCCACCATGCTTTTATCATATAACACATAGCCCCGTTACATAAGTCACGTATCAATAACCAACCAAAATGTCTTGTTCAATATCAAAATGTTTATGTGTAAACCATGTTCAATGTCATGTGTGAAATGTATCATGTATAACCAAATGTAATGCATAGCAAGTAGAAAGAATCTACTCAAACTATATGATAATGTCAATGTGAAAACAAATGTCATGTATGGTGAATAAAAGAATCTACTCAACCCCGTAGGAAAATGTACAAAACAAGTTTTTGAATAAACCTAAGTTTAAATCAAATGTTATGTTTTGCATAAAACAATGCTTTATGATTACAAACATTTATGCAGTAATGTAAATCGCATACATTCAATCCTTGCGACTGTGGCGACAAACCCTTAAACAAATTAAAGGTTTATCTAAATTATGCACATCGGATTCTGTAATTTCCAACTTCCAAACAAACCTAGGAAGTCGGAAACGGGATTTGTCAAGTCCTATGGTACCATTACATACTACCGAGCGGCGTGATCAGTGTTAATGAATGTATTATTGTCCCGATTAAACATACCAAATGTCATAACCAATGTAGCATGTGAAAACCATGTACTAAGTATGCTAAGTAAACATACATAGTAGAAATGTTCATGTAAAACAATGCGTCCATATGCTAAGTAAACATATGCAACAAATGTGTCTAATGAAATCAATGTGCTAGCATGCTTAACATACATAGCAAAACATATTTGAAAGCATGTACTATATTTGTACTAGGTGAAACTAGCATGTTTATGTCATAAAAGCAATGAAAACACGAAAGTAACAAGTATGCACATGTGTATCACCCCAAAGTATTTGAAAGCGGTAAAAGAGGGGAACTATGTACTCACTTGGGATTGCTTATTAGTCTTGAGAATAAGATCAATTTAAGCTCCAAGGATCACGGAATCAACAAGGCACCTAATATAGGTAACTATGTTAATAATCGGATCCTAATTCGGGAAATAGGATAGAATGATGTTCTATAAATCAAATGAGTATTTGAACTCATATGGTATGATTTAATAGAGCTAACATTCTGATTTGGAAGTCTACCTAAGTGCTTTTGACCCGTTTCGACCCATTATGTTAGTATAAGCTACTATAATGCGTCGTTTGCGTAAAACTAAGGTCGGATGGTTATCTATGAGCTATGTCAAGTCTTACATGCCCAATTATGCCTAAACATATTACTAAATCAGATCATATGTCAAAAACATGTTCACATATGCAAATTACGGATTTATGCTTCAAAAGGGCATTTTAGTCATTTTCTATGGGCATATAAGCTAATTAACAAAAAACTAACCAATCCTATGTGATCATAAGGTATAACCTCAGAGGTTATTCCCTATGAAACTATGATCACTAAGCATGCTTGGTCGGATCCTAATGATCGACCAAACGGGTCGGGTTCGAAAGTCTAAGCGGTTGTTTAGACCGCTTAGCTTACGACCCTAAACAAGCACTAAACTAGTAAAGCGATAAAAGAACGAAAGAAGCTTACAAAGGGTCCAAGCTAGGGAGAACTTGATCTAAAAATTCTCAGGTATGAAGTTATAAACCTCAACTTAGAAAAAATCAGATCAAGGGTGAGGAAAACAAATGAATGGCATGGCTATTGATACTTGTTGTGAATTTACAAGATCAAGCCATGTGTTTATGTAACCTCCAAGCATTAGATCACAGCCATACATGTGTTATGGGATAACTAAATTACTTGGGGAGGTGTTAACTTGGTTAACACACAAAGAAAATGGCAAGAACAGCCCCTGAACTATCAACAGTTTGCTGAAAAACAATATTTGTCGCTGGGCCTTCTGTCGCGCCCCACGTAGGATGGGGTCTGGGCTTACGCGGCCCGCGGCCTCCCATCAGATCAGCCAACAGTTTCATTTTTACAACTTTAGTCCCTGCACTTGATTAAGCTTATTTTTGGCACATTTGACTCCCGTTAAGCCATTTTCGAGGCTCTACAAGGTAGTCAAAGTATAAAGGACACAAAATATGCTCGGAAATATCTCGGATGTCGGTTCATTTGGTCGTACGGTCACGTTATTCGTCTAATTACGATGAAACTCGAACGGACGCGAAAACGATCCAAACTAAGCGACGAATGGTATTTTTGCATACCGATCACTAAAATAAAAATATTTTTGTGTCTACAAAAATTTTGGATGTCCAGATGTGGTCAGAACGTAAGATATGCGCGAAAATGCAAACTTACATCGTTTTTGACACTTTTAGTCCCTACAAGATCAAATAAGCATATTTTCGCACACCGAACCACTCAAAGCTTATTTCTAAGCTATGTTTAGGTTATTTATGGTATGTTTAGCTTATGATCATATTCCGGACTGTACGTTGCCTTACGAAACGGCAGACTTTTGCAGTTTGACGTAAATAGTCCCTGTGAGTGAATAACCTTGTTTTTGCCATACCAAACCCTTGAAAACTTATTTCTAAGTTATGTAAAGGTTATTTAAGGTATGTTAAGCTTATGTTGCTGTTCCGGAGTGTTTGTCGCGTTAAACTGATTACGTTTACGCATCAGTTTGCGTATAACTTTCCAGAAAGAGATATAGAGTTCAAAATCGATCAAAAATAAAAACGTGCAAAATGTCAAACATAAATGTTGGTACACAATGTCTATCGCCTACGTCATCAGTCTAGGTCATGTCAGTAGCTTGTAATAGGGGTTAAAGTGTAAATGTTTAAGTTTATTTGTGTTTTGTACCATTTCGTACGAAATGGATTTGTAATGGCCATATCGCACGAAATGGACGTTGCCATTTCATGCGAAATGGATCATGTCATCTCGTGCGAAATGGATTCCCTATAAATAGGGATGTTGTGTTTTCCATTTGGTACGGTTCGGTGAAAGTTGTCCCGAAGTGCTGTCAAATTCTCTGCGTGTATTAACGTCTAATATCAATGGAAAACCAGTTTAAAGTGTATTTCTCTGCTTCTACTCACATTCTAACACTGATTCTCAGTTACTAGATTGTTTCCGCCTCTCTAGTGACTTAGATTTGACTCAGACCGACTCATTTAGGTCGAATATCGATCCTACAAGTGGTATCAGAGCAGTGTTAGATTTTCCTGATGATGAAAATTCACCAACAAAGTTTCTAGAAAGAATGGTTAAAGGCTGCATTTTGAGAATGGGATATAGTGGTCCTTTGAACAATGCAAACTATTTGAAAGCTTGTTTTCTGAAGCCGTATAAGTTCTTCATTCATTCAATTATTCATGCACTTAGTCACAGGAAGGGTGGTTATGACGCGATGAGAGATTACCAGATGTGTATGGTGACTGCGTTAGTGTTGAACAAAAAGTATAATTTTTCAAAAATTATTTTTCATTACATGAAAGAAAACATTACTTCAGGAAGTAGAACCTGGATATATCCGAGATTTTTACAAATGATGCTTGATCATGCTTATCCGGATCTAGTGAAAGATGAAGATAATGATTTATTGGTGTTGAATCACATGGATAACGAGACGTTGATCATATTATCCAGGTATCAAAAGAAGTGGCCAGAACCGAAAACAAAGGCAGAGTTCTTTGGATTCATCAAAAGTGCTAACTACGAAGATCCAAAACTTGTTAATCATCTGAAATGGAGAAATGACGAAGAGATGAAAGAAAAAAATGCAGTTGATGAACTGGCAAAGTTAGCAGAATTCCAGGTAACACGAAATGAGTGGTTTACGAAAGAGGAAAAGAAGAAAAGGAGTAGAAAGACAACTCCTAAAGTTCAAGCTGAAGAAGGTTCGTCTTCACAACCGCAAAAGAAAAGCAAAAAGAAAACCGTTGAAACAATGCTGGTCGATGAACCTGAAGAAGTTGAAACAGAAGCTGATGCTGAAAGAGATCAAGGTCGTTTATCTCCTGAATCTGAACAGTTATTGAAGTCTCTTACTGAAAATCTTGAAGCTGAGAAAGCAGCTGGTGAGGAAGGTGACGATGAAGGAAAAAGCTCATCTGATTCAGAGGTTGATGAAACTGAACGTTGGAGAAAAGTAATTTCTGACCCAAAAGATAAAGAAAAACAGAAGAAAAGAAAAAGAAGTTTAGATGATGCGGATGAGACGTATGTTCCATCACCAGAACATGTTCAGGATGTTCAAACACCACCATCATCTGGAGGTAGGAAGAAATCAAATGCAAGGAAACGTGTTGTATCTCCTAAAGTGCGAAGTTTGAAAATCAAGTTGAATACAAAACCTACATCAGAACCACAAAACAAACCACCAACACCACCAACTGAACCACAACAACAATCATCACCAAAGCAACCATCACTACCACAATCAACTCCACAACTTCATATTTCTACACCTACACATGAACAACCTGTTATAACTTCACCACACATACTACAAACACCACCAACTTCACAACCACCAGTACAAACTACTCCTGGATCATCGGGATTTAAAGAGTTTCCACATATTCCGGAGAATATAGCTCTTGAAGACATTGGAGATTTTAGCTTTGTAACAGATGATGTAGTGAAGAAGCTACAAAAGAAAGTGGATGAAGTGATAGTTGAGAAACAGAAGTTGGAAAAGCGTGTAAAGACTGTTGAAGCTGAAAATTCATCTTTGTTGAAAAGAGTTGAAGCTGATATTGATATTCTAAAAGTTCATATCGTAGAGTTGGAAGAAGAAAAAGCTCGAAGAGATGAACAGAATGAATACTTCAAGCTGAAGAACAAAGAACTAGAAGCCAACAATGCAAAGAAAGAACATGAAATGTATATGATGAATAAAGTATTGGAAAGTTTGATCGGAAAGCCTGTTGAACAGAGGTTTGAAGAGATTGAGGTCGAGGAAGTCAGAGCACGACGTAAGGCTGCGATTGAAGCTGAAATGAAAAATAAAGGCAAAGGTGTTCCAATTGAAGGTGTTGCTGAAGTATCTGAAAGGGCAATTGTAGTGTCTGAGCCGGAAAAAGTTCCAGAAACAAAAATTCTTGATCCATGTCTGATAAGTTCAGTCTCTGGTGAGTTTGATGACGATGATGAAGATGATGAAGAAGATGATGAAAAAGAAAATGATGATGATATTATGAAAGATGATGCAGATGATGTGTACTCTGCAAGTAGTCATGATGATGATGATGGGAATGATGATGATGATCAAGGTTCTACAGGCATAAAAGTCACTGAAGCGTCTAATGAAGAAAAGATTGATGAATATCTTCATGATAATGCTAATGAAGAACCTGAGAATGCTGAAAGTGGGGGGGGGGGGGGCATGATGATACAAAGAATGTTGATGAAAGTGATGATCATGTGTCAAGATTGATTCTTCGTCTTGATCACAACGTAGAGGAAGGAGAAATCATGCATACTTATACTTTGGATGAGATCATAAAGATGATTCATGTTGAAGATATTAACTTCAAATTTGATTTTGAAGAAGAATTAAATCATTTCGACATCAATCAGCAGCCTGAGTATCAGTATAAATATGTTGAAGATGCTGATAACTATGACAGAGTTGAAGTGGAAGATTGTAGTGATGAGGAACAGTCTGAGAACGTTCATGTTGATACTTCTAACTTTCCAACACTTGCAGAATTCTTTAGTCAGGAAAATGAAGATGAACTGCGAAGAAAGTTTGCTGAAAGCATCAAAAATAAAAGTTTTCAAGAAATGACAAAAGAAGAACGACTCGAAGAGAAAAAGAAATGGTTTAGAAAAGATTCTGAAAGAAAGTTCAAGAGACCGCTGAAATACTACAAAAGAGATAGAGAAATTTCTCTTGGAGACATAATCAGTTGGGGGTATCTGCCGTATGTGAATGCATATGCAATCCGAAGAGAGTTTGGAGTTCAATATTTTGCGTATATTCAAGACATAATGTCTCTACCATGGTGGGACGTAGAAGAACTACCCAAGGTCAGAACATTATCATATCCTGTCAGAACTCATGATATGCCTACCTGGGGTCTAATGAAGTTCGAAGCGTTTAAAGATTTCAAACACTGGAAGCCGCATTATCCGAAGAAAGTGAAGAGGATAGATCCAGTAACAGGTGTTGAAGAAACGATCTTGCAAATCAAGAAACCCAGAATCATAAAGAACATTCCACTGCCAAAGATGGAGCAAGATTTTCACAAAGGGTTTTTATGCTGGGTATAAAGTTGCATGTCAACGGAAGCTGTGATAACATACAAAGTGGAGAATGAAATCAGATACATCCATTTGTATGATCCGATGTGGATTGTAAACTGCTCAGCGAAAGATATCGAATGTTTATTTGTGATCAAGATTGGTTACAAAGTTGAAGACAAAGATCAAGCCTTCCAGTTTCAGAAAGTTGCGACAATATGTTTTCAAAAAGGAATCAATTCTGAAAATGCATGGTCGTCTAAGTGGAGGAAGATTGAAAAAGAGGAGGCTCTGAAAGCTGAAAAAGAAAGAAAGGAATGTGAAGAGCTTCGAGGTAAATGGATGAAGATGCAAGCTGAAGAAAAACTGAAAGCTGCTAAAGAAAATGAAAAACTGAAGAGTTTGTTGAAGAGAAAGCCGAAACAGAGAGAAGAAAAGTTCAAGTCTCTGTGAAGAATTTTTGAAGACAGCCTGACTGAAGACTCTGGCAATATCCAAAGGGGAGTTTGTTGGTACACAATGTCTATCGCCTACGTCATCAGTCTAGGTCGTGTCAGTAGCTTGTAATAGGGGTTAAAGTGTAAATGTTTAAGTTTATTTGTGTTTTGTACCATTTCATACGAAATGGATTTGTAATGGCCATATCGCACGAAATGGACGTTGCCATTTCGTGCGAAATGGATCATGTCATCTCGTGCGAAATGGATTCCCTATAAATAGGGATGTTGTGTTTTCCATTTGGTACGGTTCGGTGAAAGTTGTCATGAAGTGCTGTCAAATTCTCTGCGTGTATTAACGTCTAATATCAATGGAAAACCAGTTTAAAGTGTATTTCTCTGCTTCTACTCACATTCTAACACCGATTCTCAGTTACTATATTGTTTCTGCCTCTCTAGTGACTTAGATTTGACTCAGACCGACTCATTTAGGTCGAATATCAATCCTACAATAAATAACAAACATTGGGATCAAAACACACTGTTTTATTAATATTGAATTGTCCAGAGTTCGTACAATGATTACATAAGCACATATGTCACAACCCCTTACTATCCACTCCAGTCATTCTAAGGTTTAGGAAGTTATTTTCTATCTGTTCCTTTTCATTAGGAGGGCAGAATTTTCTTTCTACCATATTTTTAAATTCTTCCCATTCCATATTGTAAATTCTATCACTTCCCCTAGACTGGAGGATGGTGTTCCACCATTCTAGTTGTGACATATGTGCCTCCACGACCATCAAACAAATACCAAATCAACGAAATATTGTATTTCATACTTGGGATTTGTATAAATATGTGTATCATTTGCACATATCAATTCTTGTTCGATTTCGAGCTCTAAATCACTTTCTCGAAAGTTATACGCGAACTGGTGCGTAAACGTAATCAGTTTAATGCAACGAACACTCCGGAATAGTGACATAGGCTTAACATACCTTAAATAACCTTTACATAACTTAGAAATAAGTTTTGGAGGGTTTGGTGTGTCGAAATCAAGTTTATTCGCTTACAGGGAGTAATTTCGACAAACTGCGAAAGTATGTCGATTCGTACTGTAAAGAACATTCCGGAACTTGATCATAAGTTAAACATACCCTAAATATCCTTTACAAAGCTTAGAAATAGGCTTTGAGGGGTTCGGTATGCTAAAACAAACTTTATTGATCAATAGGGACTAAAAGCGTCAAAAAGTGCATAAGTTTGCATTTTCGCGCATATCTCGCGTTCTGAATATATCCGGACATCCAAAACTTTATGTAATCATTAAAATATTTTATTTTAGTGATTGGCATGATAAAATTCCATTCGTCGCGTAATTTGGATCGTTTTTCGCATTCGTTCGTATTTCGTCGTAATTAACCGAACAGCGCAACCGTACGACCAAACGAACCGACATCCGAGATATTTTTGAGCATGTTTTGAGTTTCCTATACTTTAACTTCATTTTAGAGCCTTGAAATGAGGTTAACGGGGCTTAAACGTGTCAAAAATGAGCCGAAATGCAAGATTTTGAAGTTCAGGGACCAAAATTATCATTCTGCCATAGTTATCTTAGGAAGGGACCAAAATGAAAAATCTAAATTCCAGCTTGTTCCAGCTGTTCCCCTCATTTGCACATGGTTTTAATGAAACTATGGGCTCCCATGGTTTCACAAAACCATGGGCACATGTGTACGGATGAGATCGAAGCTCGTTTTACGATGAACGATCCTAACGGTTCTAGTTTTCCTATATATACCCCTCACCATTCACTTGCAAAACCCACAATGATCTGATTTTGGCTCTCTAAGTTGAAGTTTATGCTTCATACCTGAGAGTAAATCGGATCATAGCTTGCGGGGACCCTTTGTAAGTATTCCTTCGTTCTTTTTATGCGTTTTTATCTTAAAAGTCAAACTGCGTTTAACTTTCTGCATTGACCAGTTTATGGTCAATGCAAAGTCCATTTGAAATTCATAACGTGAGCGTAATCACGATGGTTATAGTCCCTAGTAACTATACCTACTGATTACCACGTTATCTAGGCTCAGTGACGAGTCGTAGTTTCAGCCAAAATGCGCATTCCCGCGTATTTTGTTACCAAACTACTTTTGGGTATCAAAACCGTTTGTTTTGATACCAAATCTATTTTCTAAATTCGTTAAACATGTTTTAACATGTTTAACTCGTCACTTTTTAGATTAGTGCTTGTGTAGAGTCGTAAGTCAAGCGGACTAAACACCCGCTTAGACTTTCGAACACGACCCATTTGGTCGATCATTAGGATCCGACCAAGCATGTTTAGTGACCATAGTTGTATAGGGAATAACCATCCAAGGTTATACCTTATGGTGACTTAGGTTAATTAGTTGTATGATAGGTAATTTATATGCCTTAGGTAAATGACCAAAATGCCCTTTTCATACATAATTGGTAATTAAGCATATGAAACATAAACTTTTGTCACGTAACTGATTATGTAACATATTTAGGCATATAATACTTGTCATAGGACTAGTTAGACGTCTCGAACGCGCTTTGCGCGAACGACACGTTAAAGTAGCGTAAGCTACCTTAATGGGTCACAATGGGTCGAAAGCACTTAGGTTAGGTTTCGATTTAGAATGTAGACTTTGTTAAACCATGTCATATGAGTTCCAATACTCATTTGGTTTACAAAACCTCATCCTATCCGATCTTCCGACTTAGGTCCGGTTTATTTATATAGTTATTAGGTTGCCGATTGATTCCGTGCTCCCTCTAGCTTGCTTGGTTGTTGTCCAAGACCTCTAAGCATTCTCAGGTGAGTACATAGTTCCCCTATTTTACTGTTTTCATTTTTTTTGGGGTGATTCATATGTGCTAAATGTTTTCGAGGTTTTAACGATGGTTTTCAAAACGATTTTCGATATTATAACAATGGTTTCAAAAACGATTAAAATGGTTTATATTAAATTAATAACGATTTCGATAAAGTAAACAAACTTGTTGGTTGTATTTACATAACGAATAATATCCATTAGTTTTGGCCGAACCGACCAGTATTAAGTTATGGTACCATGGGATCTGACGAATCCCGTTATCAGACTGCGCCCATGGTTATGTGTGGGTTAGGTGGGTAACGACTGAATCTGTGATTGTTAATTTACCCTTTGGTGGTTTATTAATGCGAGAAGCGATAGGCGAGATAGTCGAGTCACGAAGGTTTGGATGTTATTAGCGAGACAATCAAAAGTAGTTTTCACGATTTAAAACGAGAATGATTTAAATGACTAAGGAGATTTTTAACGAATTAAACGATTTGGGTAAACGATTGGTTTTTGGTTAGTGTTTAGATAACGGGACGGGGGTAATGTGATGAAAGCATGGTGGATACGCCGCTGGTACTTCCTATATATATATGTTTTCATCGTATTACATACCGTGGCGTTATTTAGTTCACTTGGGTAAACGATTTTGAAACGATGTCACACAAACGAAGTTTTCGAAATGATATAAACCATACGAGATTTATAAACAAGATTTATTAACGAGATTTATTAACAAGATTTATTAACGAGTTTTATTAACGAGATTTATTAACGAGTTTTATTAACGAGATTTATTAACGAGTTTTATTAACGAGAATTATTAACGATTTTTATTAATGAATTTTATTAAATAAATGTTTTGGGTTAAGAATCATGGCTACGAGATTTTATAAATTATAACCAACTTGATTTGAGTTGGTTAATTATGTCGCAATACTACATTTTTCAAAACAAGGTTTTTAATTATGTATTGCAACATGTAAACTAGCCATGAATCCGACACTCTCAAAAACCTATGTACTCGCCAGCATTTCTTTGCTGACTTTGTTTTCACATATGTTTCAGGTGTTGTTGAATGATGTTGATTGCTAGGATGCGTGCTCACATAGGATTGGACGAGGCCTTAGTGACTTAATAACAATGATAGACTATGTTTACCTTGTTTATTTAGATTTCCAGACGATGTAAATATTTAATGTTTAATAAAACGAAACTTCAAATTTCTGTGTGTTTTGAAACAATGATTCTGTTACAACACTCCCCGACGATTCCGCCACGATTTGTTGTTTTACGCGGTCGGGGTGTGACAGAAAAGTTGGTATCAGAGCTCATGGTTATAGGGAATTAGGTTATTAGTAATGCTTTGACCTAGTCTATAACCTTCCTAGGACCCTAACACAAGATCCTTGTGTTTAGATCTTAAAACAATACCGTCACATATCCTTAGATGACAACCACAACAAGAACACAAATTTTGAATCCGCTTCGAAAAATAATCATCCGTTCTAGGATGATTGATTACTAGGTTTTGAACCCTCTAAGTTTTCAAAATCTCGTCAAAGTTTGGGTCTTATAATGTGAACACGTGTAAACTGGAAGGGTGAATGCCTGTACCCTGAGTTTTATGTCTAAGGCTAGAGTGTTCGTACAAATCCGTAGTATCGGACCAGTCACTCTTACCTGGGAACTCTTGGGGTGAGTGTTCACTTATAGGCGAGCATGTCTTCAGTGATACATTAATATGACCCGTTTACTTTGATTAATCACTGTCTCATTTGTTTTCCTTAGGTAACAAACAAATGATCGCAATTTCTATGCGTTGTCGTTCTGTTTTAATTATCCAATAACATTTCATTTGTTTTCTCCTATGTCTTTCATTTCCTTTAGAATGTCTCTTCATCGCAACGACACTCAAATGTCCGAGCAAACTGCCAAATTTGCCCAGCGAATAGGCGAAGTAATCCTGAAGACTGTGGATTTAGGTATCGCCATGTCTCGTCTCAATAATGAAGTCACCCAAGAAGCATCGAAAGAAGCAGAAGCCGAGCCATCGAAAAAGTCAAAGAAGCGTAAAGCTCCAAAGGATCCCGTAGCCGTTACACCAAATCAATCAAAACCTAGCCAGGTGGCAGCACCACCAGCCAAGAAGCCGTACTTAGGAACTGCTCCTTTGTGTAATCAGTGTAACCTCCACCACTATGCCAGTGTCAAATGTCAGAAATGTTTCAACTGTGGACTCATTGGTCATTTGGCACGAGACTGTCGTTCAGTCACTGTGCTAAACCAAGCTTTTCAGAACCCCGTTCAATTTCAAGCAGATCCAGCACAGGCTCATTTTCCTCCTGGTATTTGCTACACCTATGGCGAGACGGGTTATGTCAGGGACAGATACCCAAAGATTTTCAATGCAAATCCAACCCACGGATGAGCATTTGGCCGATTAGAAGAAGCTGATGCTTTGAATAATCTGAATCTTATGTTTATGTTTCTAGTGTTTTCCTTTGAACTCGGAAACAATCAATTTTGTTTATAAATAAATCTTTATTTTGCAATTCTGATGTCCAAATATAGTTGTATGTGTGTATGGTATACCCCAACGATACCTACACCAAAGAACCGTATTTGTAGTTCTCTCGTTCATACGATCGCTCATGATTCCCTCGAAATTCTAAGTGCTCGTTTCATTCTAAGAAACGAAGTGGCAATTTGAGTAATTATCTTTTTCCTTTTGACCTCACACCGATGCAACTTGGGAGTTTTGACATTATCATAGGGATGGATTGGTTAACCAGACATCATGCTGAGATGATTTGTTTCGATAAGATTGTTCGCATTCCTCCTTCGTCTGGCGATGTTCTGGAAGTTCGTGGCGAGAAACCTTCTGGTGGATTGAAGCTCATGTCGTGTACGAAGGCCCAAAGTTAATTACGAAAAGGATATGTTGCTTTTCTGGCACATGTCACCGAGGAGAAAGGCAAGAGCAAGAGTATTCAGGATATTCCGATTGTCCGGGATTATCCAGAGGTGTTTCCTGATGAACTACCTGGTTTGCCTCCAGTTCGTCAAGTCGAGTTTCATTTTGACCTTGTACCCAATGCCAACCCAATTGCGAAAGCACCTTATCGTCTTGCACTGTCTGAGATGCAAAAATTATCAAAACAGCTTCAAGAGTTATCTGATAAAGGATTCATCCGATCAAATTATTCACCCTAGGGGAGCTCCTGTCCTCATTGTGAAGAAGAAAGATGGATCTTTTCGAATGTGTATCGATTATCATAAGCTTAATAAGCTTACCATCAGAAATTGATATCCCCTACCTCGAATCGATGATCTCTTTGATCTGCTGCAAGGTGCTACCTGTTTTTCCAAGATCGATCTGCGTTCTGGGTATCATCAGCTTCGTGTATTCGAAGAAGATATTCCCAAGACTGCTTTCCGCACAAGATAAGGGCATTATGAGTTCACTGTCATGCCTTTTGGTTTGACGAATGCCCCAACTATCTTCATGGACTTAATGAATAGGGTCAGTAAACCTTATTTAGATAAGTTCATAATTGTGTTCATCGACGATATCCTTGATTATTCGAAGTCTCGAGCCGATCACGAGCAACACCTTCGTTTGACTTTGGAACTCCTGAGGAAGGAACAACTTTTTGCTAAATTTTCCAAGTGTGAATTTTGGCTTAAAGAAGTTCAGTTTTTGGGTCATATAGTCAACGAGTAGAGTATTCATGTGGATCCATCCAAGTTTGCTGCAATTAAGGATTGGAATACACCAACGACACCTACAGAAATTCGTTCTTTTCTTGGTCTCGCTAGTTATTATCGTCGTTTTATTTCGAACTCCTTGAAGATCGCGGTGCCACTCACTGCTTTTTCTCAGAAGAATAAGCCTTTGGAGTGGGGATCTAAGCAAGAAGAAGCATTCCAAACGCTGAAACGGAAGCTATGTGATGCTCCTGTTTTGTCCTTGCCTAATGGAAACGATGATTTCGTTGTCTTTTGTGACACGTCGAATCTAGGCCTTAGTTGTGTTCTTATGCAATGAGGTAAAGTCATAGCATATGCGTCAAGACAGTTGAAAGTTCACGAGAAGAACTACACAACTCATGATCTTGAGTTAGGTGTTGTGGTATTTGCTCTCAAAATCTGGAGACACTACCTCTATGGAACGAAGTGTGTGGTTTTCACAAGACCACAAAAGTCTCCAGCACATTCTTAATCAGAAGGAGCTGAACATGAGGCAGCGACAATGGGTTGAGCTCTTGAACGATTACGATTTCGAGATTCGCTACCTTACTGGTAAGGCGAATGTCGTAGCCGATGCGCTTGGTCGAAAGGAGCGAGTCAAGCTTCATTCTGTTCAAACTCTATCTGATATTCAATCTCGTGTCCTTCAAGCACAACGATTTTGTGTAAACGAAGGCTTATTGAAATATGAGCTACCACTTCAACTCGAGCTTAAACTCGAAACGAAAGGGCGATGGGTTGCTCTATTTTAAGAATCCTTGTGGATGATTATCGGCCAAATCGGAGCCCTGATTGGATTCCTTGTACACCTTAATATGTACATTACAACTCAATAAGGACAAACCGAATTCCTATTAAGATCTTCCTATCTTCATAGTTAGATTCTTGAAAATATTTAAAGTGCCAAATGAAATCCACAGATTGGATTCCTGGTATGCTTTAAATACCCGTGTCCAAAGGTAACAAATTAAAGGGCAAGTTAAACGATTAATGTGATTATGTGTTTATGTGTTCTCTTTTATTATGTGATCCGATTCTCGTTATTCAAATCCTTGTAGAATGTTCCATATCTTCATATGAGGGATTCATAGTAGGATATTCAAAAGGTACTACCCTAAATCCTTAATGGGCTTCTACGTGGTAGTTAAGACCCTTGGAATATATAGTACCATTCCATGATTCGAAGGAGACCCCTTGAGTGGTCTAGTTAAAGATTGATTCAGAATCTGGTTAAGAATGGCATGTGATGTTACAGCTGAAAGGACCCTATGGTGGTCCAGTCACACTTATCACAGGTTCATTCATTTGGTTTTCCCCTACACATTATCAAATGCACTGTGTGGACTATGCAAGGAATTACGTAATTATGGACGCGTACATAATTATAAAAATTCAGTGCACGGAAACCACAGTAAGATTTATCATGTGTAAGAACCAATAGTGACAACGATAACGAAACGTGAACAATGTAATGGAGGTATGGTGGACGCACCAATCGCGCTTCATATACTTGTATATAAGTGTCCCTCTTACATTGCAAGCATAATGTTATTTAAAGTTACTAGAAGTTCAGAACTCTAACCAGTGTTGTTTTATCTTTTCGACTTCATGTTTCAAGCTCTCACATGTTTCCTCTAAATAAATTTCGGGACGAAATTTCCTGAAGTAGGGGAGACTGTGACATCTGTGCCTCCAAGACCATCAAACAAATACCAAATTAACGAAATATTGTATTTCATACTTGGGATTTGTATAAATATGTGTATCATTTGCACATATCAATTCTTGTTCGATTTCGAGCTCTAAATCACTTTCTCGAAAGTTATACGCGAACTGGTGCGTAAACGTAATCAGTTTAATGCAATGAACACTCCGGAATAGTGACATAGGCTTAACATACCTTAAATAACCTTTACATAACTTAGAAATAAGTTCTGGAGGGTTTGGTGTGTCGAAATCAAGTTTATTCGCTTACAAGGACTAATTTTGACAAACTGCGAAAGTATGCCGATTCGTACTGTAACGAACATTCTGGAACTTGATCATAAGTTAAACATACCCTAAATATCCTTTACATAGCTTATAAATATGCTTTGAGGGGTTCGGTATGCTAAAACAAACTTTATTGATCAATAGGGACTAAAAGCGTCAAAAAGTGCATAAGTTTGCATTTTCGCGCATATCTCGCGTTCTGAATATATCCGGACATCCAAAACTTTATGTAATCATTAAAATATTTTATTTTAGTTATTGGCATGATAAAATTCCATTCGTCGCGTAATTTGGATCGTTTTTCGCATTCGTTCGTGTTTCGTCGTAATTAACCGAACAACGCAACTGTACGACCAAACGAACCGACATCCGAGATATTTTTGAGCATATTTTGAGTTACCTATACTTTAACTTCATTTTAGAGCCTTGAAATGAGGTTAACGGGGCTTAAACGTGTCAAAAATGAGCCGAAATGCAAGATTCTGAAGTTCAGGGACCAAAATTGTCATTCTGCCATAGTTATCTTAGGAAGGGACCAAAATGAAAAATCTAAATTCCAACTTGTTCCAGCTGTTCCCCTCATTTTCACATGGTTTCAATGAAACTATGGGCTCCCATGGTTTCACAAAACCATGGGCACATGTGTACGGATAAGATCGAAGCTCGTTTTACGATGAACGATCCTAACGGTTCTAGTTTTCCTATATATACCCCTCACCATTCACTTGCAAAACCCACAATGATCTGATTTTGGCTCTCTAAGTTGAAGTTTATGCTTCATACCTGAGAGTAAATCGGATCATAGCTTGCGGGGACCCTTTGTAAGTATTCCTTCGTTCTTTTTATGCGTTTTTACCTTAAAAGTCAAAATGCATTTGACTTTCTGCATTGACCAGTTTATGGTCAATGCGAAGTTCATTTGAACTTCATAACGTGAGCGTAATCACGATGGTTATAGTCCCTAGTAACTATACCTACTGATTACCACGTTATCTAGGCTCAGTGACGAGCCGTAGTTTCGGCCAAAATGCGCATTCCCGCGTATTTTGTAACCAAACTACTTTTGGGTATCAAAACCGTTTTTTTTATACCAAATCTATTTTCTAAATTCGTTAAACATGTTTTAACATATTTAACTCGTCACTTTTTAGATCAGTGCTTGTGTAGAGTCGTAAGTCAAGCGGACTAAACACCCGCTTAGACTTTCGAACACGACCCGTTTGGTCGATCATTAGGATCCGACCAAGCATGTTTAGTGACCATAGTTATATAGGGAATAACCATCCAAGGTTATACTTTATGGTCACTTAGGTTAATTAGTTGTATGATAGGTAATTTATATGCCTTAGGTAAATGACCAAAATGCCCTTTTCATTCATAATTGGTAATTAAGCATATGAAACATAAACTTTTGTCACGTAACTGATTATGTAACATATTTAGGCATATAATACTTGTCATAGGACTAGTTAGACGTCTCGAACGCGCTTTGCGCGAACGACACGTTAAAGTAGCGTAAGTTACCTTAATGGGTCACAATGGGTCGAAAGCACTTAGGTTAGGTTTCAATTTAGAATGTAGACTTTGTTAAACCATGTCATATGAGTTTCAATACTCATTTGGTTTACAAAACCTCATCCTATCCGATCTTCCGACTTAGGTCCGATTTATTTATATAGTTATTAGGTTGCCGATTGATTCCGTGCTCCCTCTAGCTTGCTTGGTTGTTGTCCAAGACCTCTAAGCATTCTCAGGTGAGTACATAGTTCCCCTATTTTACTGTTTTCAATTTTTTTTGGGTGATTCATATGTGCTAAATGTTTTCGAGGTTTTAACGATGGTTTTCAAAACGATTTTCGATATTATAACAATGGTTTCAAAAACGATTAAAATGGTTTATATTAAATTAATAACGATTTCGATAAAGTAAACAAACTTGTTGGTTGTATTTACATAACGAATAATATCCATTAGTTTTGGCCGAACCGACCAGTATTAAGTTATGGTACCATAGGATCTGACGAATCCCGTTATCAGACTGCGCCCATGGTTATGTGTGGGTTAGGTGGGTAACGACTGAATCTGTGATTGTTAATTTACCCTTTGGTGGTTTATTAATGCGAGAAGCGATAGGCGAGATAGTCGAGTCACGGAGGTTTGGATGTTATTAGCGAGACAATCAAAAGTAGTTTTCACGATTTAAAGCGAGAATGATTTAAACGACTAAGGAGATTTTTAACGAATTAAACGATTTGGGTAAACGATTGGTTTTTGGTTAGTGTTTAGATAACGGGACGGGGGTAATGTGATGAAAGCATGGTGGATACGCCGCTCGTACTTCCTATATATATATGTTTTCATCGTATTACATACCGTGGCGTTATTTAGTTCACTTGGGTAAACGATTTTGAAACGATGTCACACAAACGAAGTTTTCGAAATGATATAAACCATACGAGATTTATTAACAAGATTTATTAACGAGATTTATTAACAAGATTTATTAACGAGTTTTATTAACGAGTATTATTAACGAGATTTATTAACGAGTTTTATTAACGAGAATTATTAACGAGTTTTATTAATGAATTTTATTAAATAAATGTTTTGGGTTAAGAATCATGGCTACGAGATTTTATAAATTATAACCAACTTGATTTGAGTTGGTTAATTATGTCGCAATACTACATTTTTCAAAACAAGGTTTTTAATTATGTATTGCAACATGTAAACTAGCCATGAATCCGACACTCTCAAAAACCTATGTACTCGCCAGCATTTCTTTGCTGACTTTGTTTTCACATATGTTTCAGGTGTTGTTGAATGATGTTGATTGCTAGGATGCATGCTCACATAGGATTGGACGAGGCCTTATTGACTTAATAACAATGATAGACTATGTTTACCTTGTTTATTTAGATTTCCAGACGATGTAAATATTTAATGTTAAAACGAAACTTCAAATGTCCGTGTGTTTTGAAACAATGATTCTGTTACAACACTCCCCGACGATTCCGCCGCGATTTGTTGTTTTACGTGGTCGGGGTGTTACACTAGTGCTAAATTCTTAAACAGATTGGAAGCAAACATTATCTTATACTCTTCAGCACACTTGTTTATTTTTAAGACTGCCTCAGTCTTTTCTATCCAGCGTAGAGCTGCAACGTCCCCTTCATTGCCCGATAATTCCATTGGTTTACAAGACCAGAATTCTTTATAAGAACAACCATAAGACATGGTTCTTCTTCTTTTGGGAATGGGCACTTGAAGTATGGATCCATTGTTTACGCTGTGTTCAGGTTCAGTTGGTCGCTTACTGCCATTGTTACTTTTATTATCTGCTTCCCTAACGGTTTTGATAATATATGGCATTGCGTCTATAATTCCTTGTGCCAATATATGTTGGATGGCACTGTTATCCACTTGGTTTCCATTATTATCATTGTTCGGGTTATCGTTGTTATTTTGGTTTTCATTATTCTGGTTTTCCTGGTTCACTTCATTGTCCATCTGAATTTTAAACATTTACCACATATTAATATCACAAGATAATATTTAAGGCAAACACATATTGATCAAAATCGTCGAGCATTGCGACTTACTCTTTCTTATATAGTATGCATCTAATACAAACTGATACTGGAATTTAAAATTATAATACTATTATGCATCCATAACTACTATCTAGATATATATATATATATATATGTTTTCAAACCTACACACATATTATATATTATTATTATTTTATTATTATTATTACTACCACCATCACTGATATGGGTTCATCCAGAACTCCATATTACGCTCGTCATACTTCCAGACGAGTCGTTCTCCGACCTGCCTCATCCTCTCGCTACTTTCTAGAATCTCCTCACCAAAGGTTTGGAGTTCTTGCACATTCTCTGCACTCATTGGGGGTGTAAGTGCTGGTACTGGATCTGGGTACTGTGGCATGGGTTCTTCCTGGGGATATGGATTCTCTAGGATTTTCCTAATGTATTCATCATTATCATAATAGGGATCGAGAGGGTCCAGACCTGGGTAAGCAGCTAGGTTTGGCATGGGTTCTTCTGATATTGGGTAGCGTTGCTGATAATCCCTATGATCATCAAGCCACGGGTCGTAGTCTGGGTCTAAGGGATTGGGTGCGGGTACTCTAGGTATCTCAGTTGGGTCAAAGGCTGGTGTTGGGATTTGGTTTTCTGGATTGACTTCAATCTCCATTGGTTGTGTGGGAAACAAGGGTAATGGTTGAGGTGCTATGAGTTGCTCCAGGTTGGGGTCGGCAGCTGTGGTTGCTAGAATATGGAAGTTTGCTAAGCTTCAATTAAGCATATCTTGGGTGTGAGCATCTGTTTCTCTCTTAGCGGCTGCTAAAAATCGCTGCTGTTGTAACTTTTCATTCTCTTCCTACGCTCATGTGCTCCCCTACTGAACCATCCTCTCTTTTTAGGAGGGAATTGCTCTTTAGACTGAGCCTTAAACACGAATATCACATCTTCATTGTCAGCTGAATACCCTGAGAGGGCAGGCTGTGAAGAGGTGCCTTCGCTCCTAGGTGAGCTGGACAACTGACGATAGGCGTCGGAGGGTCCTTGATCACTTATACTGTAAACTAACAAATAGTCAAATAACACACAACAATAAAATACAGATATGCATGTATTTCTGTAGATAATTTCCTAACATTTTAAATAATATCTTGGTGTCAGCAGAACACTTCTATGGCTGAATCGGTGGCTTAGCTCTGATACCACCTTCTGTCGCAACCCCTATCCCCTAACAACCCGGGAACGGGTGGCCGCGGCCAGTTTCGGTGGTATCCAGGTTTTTATCATTTTGGCAGCGGAAATTACATCAGGACCGTAGTTAGGAAATATTTTATCAGAGTAAAATACCACGCTTTTATAATATTAAATAGGTGGGAATAATCCCGAGTTTTAAATACACACATTTTCATAGGGATAAACCCTATTTTATTTAAATAAAACATCTCTTTATTTTAGGTAACTTTATAGCCACTTTTCCAAGCCTTCAGTGCTGTCCAGCTGACTTCTATTTGGCTTTCACATTTTGTTACTTGAAACGCGTTTAAAAACATTTTGTCAGTGTGAAATACTGGTGAGTGAATCCCAGTTTAATCAAGTTAAGTAAAACCATTGTACAGTATTGAGGGCGGTCGCGTAATTACATTTGTTTCCATCTACTTTAATTACTACCCACGGTACTGTCAACCCAACTTGTGGTCATGTTACTACTCACAATGTAGTAACAAATTTTGTATACAAAACCCCAACATACCGACGATAATTGTAGAATACAAATACTCAATCACTGCTTAATATAATGTTAATTATGTGAGGTTTTGTAAAAACAATTTGCAAAAAGGAGATTACTCACATTGCTGTCTTAGGGTTTTCCTTAAGGATTTCCTGGTGATTATCTATAAATTACACAAATGCCCACGCGTTAGTATAATAACCCAATATTAGTAATACCTTCCCCGAGACGACATTCCAACGACTACGTCGGGCAGAACCACGACTACCGTTACGAAACCCTGGATCAATCGGGCAGCGTATCTAATACGTAACCGGGGTTATGATACTTACAACGGGGCAGAACTTCGTTGTTTAGGGGGGGTATTATGCCCGAGAATAGCTTTAACTATGTGAAAATTCGATAGAGAAAAGAAAGTGTGAGCGAGTTGGGACTGAGTCCGATGCTCCCAATTTATAGGAGCTGATTTCAAGTTCCTCGCGGCCCGCGTAGAAGTCCTCTACGGGCTTCGCGGCTCATCACACTAGGTCCAACACGTTTCTGCCACGTGGCAGCTCTGGGCTTCTCCTGTGGTCTATCTGTCGCGGCCCGCGTAAGACCAAGGGGTGGTCTTCGCGGCCCGCTAAGGACTAATAAAAATTGTTTTTAATTAATTTTAATAAAAATAAAGGTATTCGGGGCCCGTTTTCGTATACGGGGTGTATTTTTTGGACATATAGGGATACTCTAATTACTTTTAGGGTGTCGGATTATTTTTAGGAGGGTTGTTATATCCTCCCCACCTTGTTTTAGAACTCGTCCTCGAGGTCTACTGGAATAAATGTGGGTATTTCCTTTGCATTTCTGATTCAAGCTCCCAAGTGTACTCCGATCCTCTTTTGGAGTCCCATTTCACTTTCACTAGAACCAAATTTTTGTTCTTGAGATTCTTGACTTTCTTGTCTTCAATCTGTAGAGTTCTTTCTACAAACTTTAACTGTTCATTTACCTCTATATCCTTAAGAGGTACCATTAGTGATTCATCAGCTAAGCATTTCTTGAGATTAGATACATGAAATACATCGTGTATTCCTGCTATTTCCTCTGGCAGTTGTAGCTGATAGGCTACAGGTCCTATTCTTCTAATAATCTCAAAAGGTCCAATATACCTGGGACTTAGCTTTCCCCTCTTGATGAATCGTACCACTCCTTTCCAATGAGAGACTTTCAATAACACTTTGTCTCCTACCTGAAATTCCAATAGCTTCCGTCTGTTATCAGCATAACTCTTTTGTCGATCACGTGCTGCTTTCAATCGTTCCTTGACTTGAATGATCTTGTCGGTTGTTTCTTGTACTATTTCAGGACCAGATAGTTGCTTTTCTCCAATTTCTGCCCAACAGACTAGCGTTCGGCACTTTCATCCATAAAGTGCTTCGAATGGTGCAGCATTGATACTTGTGTGATAACTGTTATTATAAGAAAATTCTATTAACGGTAAGTGATCGTCCCAATTACCTCCGAAATCCATTACACAAGCTCTGAGCATGTCCTCCATTGTTTGAATTGTCCTTTCACTTTGTCCGTCCGTTTGAGGATGATAGGTTGTGCTTATATTCAACTTGGTTCCCATTGCTTTTTGGAAACTTGTCCAAAAACGAGAGGTAAAACGACTATCTCTGTCAGAAACAATTGATAAAGGAATTCCATGTAATGAAACTATTTCATTTACATATAGCTTAGCTAATTGTTCCATACTAAAGGTTTCCTTCATTGGTAGGAAATGAGCTGACTTAGTTAGCCTGTCTACAATCACCCAGATTGTATTATTACCTTTTCTTGTTTTGGGTAGTTTGGTAACAAAATCCATTGTTATCAATTCTCATTTCCAAACTGGCATTTCTAACTGCTGTAACAAACCTGAGGGTTTCTGATGTTCAGCTTTAACCTGTGAACAGGTTAAACATTTAGAAACATATGCTGCTATATCCTTCTTCATTCCTATCCACCAGAAATTCTTTCTTAAGTCTTGATACATCTTATCATTTCCAGGATGCATCGTATACTTAGACTTATGAGCTTCTTCTAATATACGGTGGCGTAGGTTTCCTAATTTAGGTATCCACATTCTTTTCTTATGGAATCTCCAAATTCCATCTGTTCCTTGTTCTAGTTCCTTAATCATTCCCTTCAATTTTTCAGTAGCATCCTTGATTACTGATTCTTGTGCCTTTGTAATTTGTTCATTTAAATGTACTTGCAGGTTTAGCTTAAGTGAACGTACTCTTTTTGGTTTTTCGTGATATTTTTGACTTAAAGCATCAGCTACTACGTTTGCCTTTCCTGCATGATACTGGATATTGCAATCATAATCACTAAGTATCTCCATCCAGCGTCTTTGTCTCATATTCAACTCCTTTTGCCCGAAAACATACCTTAAACTCTTATGGTCGGTGAAAATGGTAAACTTACTACCGTAAAGGTAATGTCTCCAAATCTTAAGGGCAAAAATTATAGCTCCAAATTCTAGATCATGGGTTGAATAATTTTCTTCATGATTCTTAAGTTGTCTAGATGCATAGGCTATAACCTTTTGACGTTGCACCAACACACATCCATAGCCTAACTTAGAAGCGTCACAATAGACTATAAAGTCTTCAGTTCCTTCTGGTAACACTAATATGGGTGCATTGGTTAGTCTTTGCTTAAGAATTCTAAAAGCTTCTTTTTGTTTTGGTCCCCATTCAAACTTAACGGATTTACAGGTTAGATTAGTTAAGGGAATGGCAATTCTAGAAAATTTTTGAATAAATCTTCTATAATAACCGGCCAATCTTAAGAAACTTCTAACCTTGGTTGGTGACTCAGGGGTTTTCCATTTAGTAATTGCCTTGATCTTTGTGGGATCCACATGAATTCCTTCATGATTGACTAAATGTCCAAGAAACTGTACCTGTTCTAACCAAAACTCACACTTCGAAAACTTAGCATAAAGCTTTTCTTTTCTCAATAAACTTAGAAGTGCGCGCACATGCGCTGCATGTTCCTCTTTGATCTTAGAATAAATAAGAATATCATATATAAAGACAATTATGAATTTATCCAAATATGGCTTACATATTCGGTTCATCATGTCCATAAATGCGGCTGGGGCATTGGTTAAACCAAATGGCATGACAGTAAATTCATAATGGCCATACCTTGTTCTGAAAGCGGTCTTAGGAATGTCCTCTTCCTGTACCTTCAATTGATGATATCCTGACCGTAAATCGATTTTAGAGAAAAATCGAGCTCCTTGCAATTGGTCGAACAGATCATCGATTCTCGGTAATGGGTACCGATTTTTAATCGTGACTTTGTTCAATTCACGGTAATCAATGCACATACGCATTGATCCGTCCTTCTTTTTGACGAATAAGATTGGTGCTCCCCAAGGTGATGAACTTGGTTGTATGAATCCTTTCTCCAACAATCCGTCTAACTGTTTCTTCAGTTCCTGCATTTCTGCAGGTAGGGGTGTTCAAAAAAATCCGAATCCGAAACCGAATCCGAAATTTCCGAAAACCCGTATCCAAAATATCCGAATTTTCGGATATCCGAAAATCGGATAATCCGAAAATTTGGATTCGGATAGTGATTTTGTGAATTTTCGGATAATCGGATTATCCGAAAATATCCGAAAATTTAATTTTTTTTTTTTTCGGATATCCGAAGTATCCGAAAAATATCCTAAGTATCCGAAAAATATCCGAAATATCCGAAAAAATATCCGAAATATCCGAAAAATATCCGAAATTTATATTCGGATATCCGAAACTATCCGAAAAATCTGGTTCCAAATATTAAAAAAAAAAAGTTAAATAAAAAATTGGATATTCAGATATCCGATTAGATATCCGAACCCGAATCCGAAATTTCGGATATCCGAAAATCGGATATCCGAAATTTCGGATTCGGGTTCGGATGTCAATATTTCACTATCCGAAATTTCGGATATCCGAAAACCGGATTATCCGATCTTGAACACCCCTATCTGCAGGTGCCAAACGGTAAGGTGCCTTGGCAATTGGTGTTAGGGGTGTGCAATAACCGAACCGCTAACCGAAACCGAACCGAAAACCGACAAAACCGAACCGAAATTAACCGAAACCGAATTAACCGAAAGTCGGTTAACGGATAATTTTTTTTACCATTGGTTAACCGAAATTAACCGAACCGAACCGAACCATTTATTTTTGTATATATTTCTAGCTTTTATACCTCTGCTTCATGTATTTCATGTTTTATACTTTCATTTCATGTAATAATACCTCCATTTCATTTATTTATACCTTCATTTTATTTATTTATACATCCATATCATGTATTTTAACGTCTATTTCATGCATTTGTACCTCCATTTCATTTATTTATACATCTATTTCATGTATTTATACATCTATTTCATGTATTTATACCTCCATTACATGCATTTCTAAGCAAAAAATTTAGCCCTTGTTTGAACTTGTTATTAACCGAAAATTAACCGAACCGGACCGAAAACCGATAAATTAACCGAATTAACCGAACCAATTAACCGATGACTTCGGTTACGGATAATGCTCATAACCGAACCGAACCGAACCGTGCACACCCCTAATTGGTGTTGTTCCTGGTAGCAGGTGGATTCTGAATTCAACTTCCCTGTCTGGGGGTAGTCCTGGCAATTCTTCTGGAAACACATCTGGAAATTGAGATACTACAGGGATATCCTTTAATTCTTTTCCTTTAGTGTTAGTGATTATGGAAATCAAATACACTAATGATCCTTTTCTTATATAACTTGATGTTTTCATCACATAGATGAATTTTGTGGATCTAGATGGATTTGTAGGATAGCGTGTTGACCCGAATGAGTCGTTCAAAGGATTTTTACTTTGTTTCAGGTGCGGAAAACAAGAAACAAATGTAGACACAGCTTGCAATTCACTTTAAACACTGTTTTGATTGATATTACACTGATTACACCCAAGAATCAAACCGGCAGCACCTCGGTATGAATTTCAGGAACTGTTCCAAATGAATCCGCTTGAAGGCTATTTATAGAGCCATGAGTTCGCTTGAAGATGACCAGAATCAGTTCAAGCGAAATACTATATGTTGATTTCGCTTGAAACTGACAAATATCATTTCAAGCGAAATGACTTCCTTCAAGCGAAATTCCCATAAACACATCCTATTTTCATCTATTTTCTCAAACAATGTGCCCTGATCTAACATATCTAGTACAAGACTCGATACAAGACGAAGTCGACAGATGTATGCACTAACAGACTCCCCCTCAGATGTTGACGAGTCTTAAAGTGTCGAGTCTTCACATCTTCAGTCTTTATCAGTCTTTAGGCTTCCTTCCAGTATCTCCACCTGGCTCTTGCTTTCTAATTCTCTTGATCAGATCTCTTGATTCCTTAAGTTCATCAGCATCAGCAAATTCAAGATCATGATCTGTCTCACACTTTCCACAAGTTCAGGATCGAAACCTGGCTCTCTTAACACTCAGAGTCCTTAAGTACCGAAACCTGGCTAAACCTACACATTCTCAACCCAAAAGTAAATTTTCTGATATTCACTTGCAGAGCAAATCTTAGAATGATTTAACATTTAAATCCTGATGAACCACTTGCAGGAATGCTTTCATAAAAACTTTTCTCATTAAAACATTGACTCCCCCTCTCAAAATGCTTAACCTTTTCAAACACTCTTTCCCAAACCTTTTCGTCATGTTTAGCACTTAGAATTTTGAAAATCAGCTTTCCAACACCAGTTGTCTAAAATCTTTTTGAATTTTTCAAAATTTATATATTAAAACACACTAAAAATCTTTTTGGATTTTTGAATGAAAAGAAATGCAGTAAAGAAATATTTACATACAATAATTTTGTGAGTTTGAGCAAGAGGATCATATCAGTTTTCGACAAGTCACGAGTACCGTTGAGCTTAGTTACACTTTAAGAATTAAACAATTCACTTAGATTGCCGATATACTGATCCACTTAAATTTTCACACAAATTTCAACTGATTCAGGATATGAGTTAGATGTTTTAAGAACTTAAACTCATTTATGTGTCCCACCTCTTGAATATACTCCCGTATCCAGATCCCAATATTCAGTCTTACAGGTGAGTATACCACAGATGATATCTGTAAGGGGTTATAAATTATGAAGAATAATGAGAGCTCAGGTCAGAACTACCGTTCAGCAGAGAGATCATGACTCAACTTTTGGGTGTGTCCCCTTTAGAGGATCTTTTTTACAACAGCATTGATTAGCAATTTTATTGTCTCATCATTTATGCTGAGGGCGGCGCTATTTTTCAAGCATACGGAAAGTATTATTCGAGGACTAGGTCAGAACTTTCATTCAGCAGAAGTCCCAGAATAATACCCCATATATCACTAAGCATAATGACCTAGTATTTCAGAAAAAGGAACCTTTCAAACGAGATTTCAGGGGTTACCTATATATCCAAGTAATGTTCCCCACGAAATAAGCAAGTTTGAATTTAAGTTTATATCCCGAAAAAGTTTACTAAATGTGAAAAAACCTATTGGCATATCATCAGTGAGACTGTTTAACGCTATTTAAACACTACATTTCTTTAGCATACTGTGACTGTCTACTGATGTACTATCATTTCCTCTTCTTTGACACCAAAACTCATTTTTTATTTTTATCATATTTTTGTCTTTTTCAAATTTTCTAATGTTTTTGGATTTTCTGAAAAATTTCTACTCCCCCTAAAATGCAAACACATTAAAGGAAATTTGAAAACAAACTATACAAAAACTTGACAACCAATATCAAATCGCATCAATTCGCCATCCACTAGACATAAACAATCAGAACTCCCCCTTTCACAAAACTATTTTCCCATTGTGATTTCAAAACACTTAAGTTTGTTTTAATCAAATGGTTTTTCCGGAAAATAAGTTTTGTTGATTTAACACTTGAAAATTAGGGGTTTGGTTCATCACACTATTTTTCAAATACCACTTGAATGAGAATTACATCAAGTTCAAATTAATGACCTTGAGTAATTACTTTGTCAAAACAAACCAGTTGTAGGAATAAAACGTCTACACAAATTCATTTTACCAACAAAGATGCCGATTCCTACTTCACACTTACCAACCTGGAAGCTCCGGCAATTCACACTTAACCTGTAAAAATTTAACTGTTTTAAGATTCATTCACAAAATCAATTATCAAGAAAGATGCCGATTCCTGATCCACGATTACAAACTAGGGATCTCCGGCAAGTCCAGATTTTTCAAGGGAAAAGAATTTCCACCCAAGTCTTACCAACCTTGGGTGTTTTTAACTCTTGTTCAGTAGGATTATAAGTTGCTTTCTTTGTAGCATAAAAATCTTTAACCCCTTTTACTTTCCCTAAAATTTTCTTTACATTTCCATTAAAAACTTTCTCAACATCAAATTCATTCGTATCAGAAAAGAATTGATTTGAGATCTCAACCTTACCAACCTTTTGCTTAATTTTTTCAAACATCAAAGATGGAATTTTAACATCATCTTCAACTTGTGGCTCCACTGATGTTGTGGAATCAGATTCATCGCCGACTTTTACATCACCCTTCTTGACAACCTACATTTGGTTATCTTTTGCTTTCTTTTTGTAAAAAATTTTCTTTGAACTCTCACCAACTTCATAAATCGAATTTTCAAAAAATTTGAATCTTTCAGTTGGTGGTTCAACATCAACAACTTTTTCTTTAAGTTTTTCAGATACTCCCTGTTTTGGTTTTGCCGTTTGAGAACAAACTGATGCAATATGACCAGCTTCATTGCATTTGAAACAGGTTCGAGTATCCTTCCTGTAAAAAAATCCAGTTCATTTTCTCTCTTGTTCAGCAAGAAACTCCTGGTTTGATTGTCTCCATAATGGTTTCTTCTGTTCTTCTTCTGCATTTCCACCTGAAACAAATTTTGTACTAGTTTTAGAAATTTTATCATTGTTGTAATTTTTAGGTGGAATAAAACCCAATCCTTTCTTTTTGTAACTACCATTATGATTTGGTTTCTTTTGAAAACCAGAACCAGAATTGTAACCCTTTTTCTTGTTTAATCGTTGTTGAACTCTTGAAATGTATTTTTTAGGTTTTTCAACAAGATTTACATCTTTTATTTCAGAAATATTAATTTCTGTCATTTTGAAAACCTTTTTAATCATTTCAATTCTAACACTTCTTATTGGAAACTCTTTGTCAGAATATAATTTGTCAGAATCATTCAAAGTATATGCTACCTCGAATGTTTCATCATTCAAATTCGATTTTGATAATAAAAACTCTTTACTGTAAGCCCTTTTAATCGAAGATTTTGGATTGTTGACTGACGAACTTGAACCTCCAGACTCAGACTTTGACTCAGACTCCTCATCTGTATCCAACACCTGATCGACCACCTTTTTAATTATCTCAGACTCATGATCAGTGTCAAACGAGGTGAAAATAACATCAATGTTTTCTGGTAATTCATCAGTTGATTCGGTTTTTAATTTTATATTGACTGCTTTTTCGACTTGCTCCTCATTTGGTTTTCTGGGAGAATAACCTTCCCAGATCGGAGGCGGACACTTGTTATAGCTAACACTCAGTTTCTTACCAGTATCCTTCTTCTTTGGCTTTTCATCATCTTTAAAGGCTTCAAAACCTGCAATAGTTGGATAAATTCGATCAATAAGATAATCAGAACTAGAATAACTCTGTAATAATCGTCTGATCCTCTCATTTTCAATTTTCTCGGTCTCCAACTCTTGCTTCCATTTTGCACTTTCTTCGATATAGAAGTTAATAGCTTTCTGCTTCGTCATCAACGTTGCATTCATCATCGTCAAAGCATTTTCTCTTTCAGAATTTGTCTTTTGAAGACCAGTTACTGTTCTGTTTAAAACATCATAAGATTCCTTCACGTAGTTAAGATTGAACAATAATTGTTCCTTCATCTTCTCATACTCAGCTAGTTTTTCATCTTTAGCTGCACATTCTTTGCAAATCTCCAAACACATTTGGCATGGTTTGATGACTTCCACAATCTTTTCAACTTCTATGATCTTTTCAACTTCAACAACTTTTTAGCTTCAGTCACCTTTTCTGCTTCACCTACCTGCTCAGACTCAACAATCTTCTTAGCAACAATTTTAACTTCATCATTTTGAGCAACACTTTCAGACTTCATTTGCGTTTGTTCTTTTGCATTTCGTCTCTCTTTTAGCTTTTCTAATCGATCTGCAAAATAAAAATGAAAACTTTCAGGAGAAAGATGAGATTTTGCAATATTAATATGTTTTTCTTCATCATCATCACTACTATCATCAGATGGTGATTGATCAAACTCTACTGATTTGTCAGAATTATCATCCGAAAAACCAGAATCAGATGGTGTTTGATCAAAAACAATTTCTCTTTCTGAACTTTCATCACTTTGTAAACTTTCATCTGAACTCTGTGAGCTTTCTTCTGATGAAACAGATTTTTCATCTTCATTCTTCACACTAACACCAATGGATTTCATCCACTCGGTGAACATGTCTGGTTCTTTCACAATCTTGGCAATAAAAGCTTTGAAATTCCCATTCTCATCTGCAAACATATCCCAGCTGAACCCTTCAGGTAACCTTTCATCATCTTGATTGATTAGGCATGCTTTGTTGTCTGATGAAATGAATTTTTCCCAGCTGAAATTTTCTTGATTCACTAAACATGCTCTCTTTGAATCCTCTATTACTTTTCTACCATGAGCCACCTGCGGTTCTTGTTGTTGTTGTTGACCAACTTGTTGATATATAGCTTTCCGGTAGTAGTCATCTTTTCCGAACGGATTCTTTGGATCATTTGCCTCTCTATTCTTGCATTCTCTTTTGAAATGACCTTTCTCCCTGCATCGAAAACAAGTAACTTTAGATTTATCAAAACCCAAAGTTGAAACATGTGCATCAAGAAAGTCATTTCTTCCGGTAATCAGTTTGAATTTTTCTGCTCTTCTTAAGACACTAGCTAGACACCATTTAATGTCCATTAGTTCCATTTCTTCAGCGTCTATCTGATCGTAATCCTCCTTTGTTAGCATAGGATTTCCGATTCGTCCAGCAACCAAACCTTCATAGGATAGTAGCACGGAACCGAGTAATGCCATATGATCTTTCGCTACTTCTTCAGAAAAACTTTGACCATCAGGAAGATTTAGAGCAATATTGCATTGTATCACAAACCATTTCCAGTTTTTGAACTTTGATGCTGAAAACTTGATGTTGTTTCTTTTGGATTAACACTTGGATATGAAGAGAATCCACTATTTTTGTTTAAACTTTGATCAACTTTTTCAGATGAGTCTCCAGCACTAAAAGCAGTTTGAATCTTCGGGCTTCTTTCAATTTCTGGAATACTTCCTTTGTAGTACATTTTCACATATTGTTGACTACTTGGATTGTTCATCCTAGCAATCTTCTGTTGTTCCAGATCTTGACTTTCTATCTTCTCAATGAACTGAGAAATTGTCAACCCATCATAAACTCCAGTATTCTTTAAAATCATTAAATAAGTACCCCATTCCTTTTGCGGTAAAGCGTCAGCTAACTTGTCGACCCATTCTTCACTATCTTTGGTTATACTTAGCATTGACATAGATCGCACTAGGTGACAATATCGTTCAATTAGCTTCTTCGTATCTTCCCCGGGCAAACTAGTGAATAGATCAAATTCTTTCTTAAGCAGTGCCTTTTTACTCTTACTCATATTCTCACTACCCTCAAACTTGACTTTAAGAGCATCCCAGATTGATTTTGAGGTCTTATCATGTTGAAGCAAGATAAAGATGTCTTCTTTAATGGCTTGCTGAAGCAAACTTATCATCATATTTTCAGCTCGGTACATTTCCCGTTCTTGGTCATTAAATTCTGAGATTTGTTTTTCAGTTTACAATTCAGTACGAAGTAGTACATATCTCTTCAGAATACACTCCCATGATCTAAGATGATTGGCTTGAACCCAGTTTTCAAAGCGATCTTTCCATCCGTAATATTCTTCAATGCTCATTAGCTTTGGGGGTTTTTGAGTAGTTCCGGTTTCATTTTCCAGATTCATGTTTTGAGCAATTGAAGCTGGAGCAGTCGGAGATGTTGCAAACGCATTGTAAAATTCTTCACTCATGATTTGGAAACTTTTTCACAAAACAGCACTTTCAAGCGAGATACCACTTTCAAGCGAAATATAACTTGTTCAAGCGAAAACAACCTTCTATTTCAAGCGAAATGACTTAGTTCGCTTGAAATGTACACAATTTTCAAACGAAATAAGTTGTTCTCAAGCGGAAACACCAATAAACCGTTCAAGCGGAACCACTTCGAAGATCACTTTTACCCATTTTTAGTCCGAATTTTAATTTGAAACTCTCAAGGGTTTATTAAAATGCAATTTTACACATTCTGTGAAAAATTTATCTGATTTTAACCGTTAATTCTTGAAATTTCGAAAGAAAGCGTAGAAAAACAGAAATTTTCAACCTGAATCGTACAGAACTCCTCCTCCTGAGCTCTGATACCAATTGTAGGATCGCGTGTTGACCCGAATGAGTCGTTCAAAGGAGTTTTACTTTGTTTCAGGTGCGGAAAACAAGAAACAAATGTAGACACAGCTTGCAATTCACTTTAAACACTGTTTTGATTGATATTACACTGATTACACCCAAGAATCAAACCGGCAGCAACTCGGTATGAATTTCAGGAACTGTTCCAAATGAATCCGCTTGAAGGCTATTTATAGAGCCATGAGTTCACTTGAAGATGACCAGAATCAGTTCAAGCGAAATACTATATGTTGATTTCGCTTGAAACTGACAAATATCATTTCAAGCGAAATGACTTCTTTCAAGAGAAATTCCCATAAACACGTGCCCTGATCTAACATATCTAGTACAAGACTCGATACAAGACGAAGTCGACAGATGTATGTACTAACAGGATTATCTCCTTTAATTGTGATCTTTTCACCTTTAGGTGAATTTACTTGAATTGACTTTTGATCACATAGAATACTGGCTTTATTGGCTATTAACCAATCCATTCCTAATACGACATCAAATCCTGCCAGATTCATTGGGTAAAGGTTTGCAATAAATTTTTGATTTAAAATTTCTATTCTTGCTCCCAACAAGATTTCAGAAATCTTAATGGTTTCTCCATTTGCTGTCTCTACTAGACATTCTTGTGGAAGTTTAGTTAACGGTCGATTGAGAAGTTTGCAAAATGAAGTATTAATAAAACTTTGGTTTGCACCAGAGTCAAATAATACTTTAGAAAAAACATCATTAACTAAAAACGTACAGGCGATCACGTCCAGGATCATCTTCGCTTCTTCTGCAGTCAGAACAAATGCTCTAGCATTTTTTAGTATTCTTGGTGTTCGGGGCTGGAACTAGTTTTGGACAGTTTGGCTTGATGTGACCTTTTTCCCCACAGTTGAAGCACATTCCATTATTTGGTTTCTTCCTGCAATCTTTTTCCTTGTGTCCTGGTATCTTGCAGAAATTGCAGTAAGTGGAGCATTTTCCTGAATGCTTCTTCTTGCAAGCCTTGCAGTACAGTGCAGAGGTAGAACCTACATTTTTCCCACGGTTGGAATTTCCATAACGAAATTCTTGGGTAAGCCTTTGAGCTAGGTTTCTCCTCTTATCCTCTTCTCGTGTACGCACTAATTTATTAGTCAAGGTGTTTTCTAGTTCTATAGCTTCTTCTATGGTTTGAGGTCTAGCTGCCTTGACTACATTGCCTAATTTCACTGATTAATCCCCAGATATAATAGGAGATTAATACTGGTTCAGGTGATGCAAAGGTTGGCACTATTCTACCATATTCAAAGAATAACGTAGTGTACCCCTTACTATCCACTCCAGTCATTCTAAGGTTTAGAAACTTATTTGCTATCTGTTCCTTTTCATTAGGAGAGCAGAATTTTCTTTCTACCATATTTCTTCTCATTCCATATTGTAAATTCTATCACTTCCCCTAGACTGGAGGATGGTGTTCCACCATTCTAGTGCTAAATTCTTAAACAGATTGGAAGGAAACATTATCTTATCCTCTTCAGCACACTTGCTTATTTTTAAGACTGCCTCAGTCTTTTCTATCCAGCGTAGAGCTGCAACGGCCCCTTCATTGCCCGAGAATTCCATTGGTTTACAAGACCAGAATTCTTTATAAGAACAACCATAAGACATGGTTCTTCTTCTTTTGGGAATGGGCACTTGAAGTATGGGTCCATTGTTTACGTTGTGTTCAGGTTCAGTTGGTCGCTTACTGCCATTGTTACTTTTATTATCTGCTTCCCTAATTGTTTTGATAATATATGGCATTGCGTCTATAATTCCTTGTGCCACTGTGTGTTGGATGGCACATTTATCAACTTAGTTTCCATTATTATCATTTTTCGGGTTATCGTTGTTATTCTGGTTTTCATTATTCTGGTTTTCCTGGTTCACTTCATTGTCCATCTGAATTTTAAACATTTGCCACATATTAATATCACAAGATAATATTTAAGGCAAACACATATTGATCAAAATCGTCGAGCATTGCGACTTACTCTTTCTTATATAGTATGCATCTAATACAAACTGATACTGGAATTTAAAAATATAATACTATTATGCATCCATAACTACTATCTAAATATATATATATATATATATATATATATATATATATATATTCAAACCTACACACATATTATATATTATTATTATTTTATTATTATTATTACTACCACCATCACTGATATGGGTTCATCCAGAACTCCATATTACGCTCGTCATACTTCCAGACGAGTCATTCTCCGACCTGCCTTATCCTCTCGCTACTTTCTAGAATCTCCTCACCAAAGGTTCGGAGTTCTTGCACATTCTCTGCACTCGTTGGGGGTGCAGGTGCTGGTACTGGATATGGGTACTGTGGCATGGGTTCTTCCTGGGGATATGGATTCTCTAGGATTTCCCTAATGTATTCATCATTATCATAATAGGGATCTAGAGGGTCCAGACCTGGGTAAGCACCTAGGTTTGGCATGGGTTCTTCTGATATTGGGTAGCGTTGCTGATAATCCCTATGATCGTCAAACCACGGGTCGTAGTCTGGGTCTAAGGGATTGGGTGCGGGTACTCTAGGTATCTCAGTTGGGTCAAAGGCTGGTGCTGGGATTTGGTTTTCTGGATTGACTTCAATCTCCATTGGTTGTGTGGGAAACAAGGGTAATGGTTGAGGTGCTATGAGTTGCTCCAGGTTTGGGTCGGCAGCTGTGGTTGCTAGAATATGGAAGTTTGCTAAGCTTCTATTAAGCATATCTTGGGTGTGAGCATCTGTTTCTCTCTTAGCGGCTGCTAAAAATCGCTGCTGTTGTAACTTTTTCATTCTCTTCCTACGCTAATGTGCTCCCCTACTGAACCATCCTCTCTTTTTAAGAGGGAATGGCTCTTCAGAATGAGCCTTAAACACGAATATCCCATCTTCATTGTTAGCTGAATACCCTGAGAGGGCAGGCTGTGAAGAGGTGCCTTCGCTCCTAGGTGAGCTGGACAACTGACGATAGGCGTCGGAGGGTCCTTGATCGCTCATACTGTAAACTAACAAATAGTCAAATAACACACAACAATAAAATACAGATATGCACGTATTTCTGTAGATAATTTCCTAACATTTTAAATAATATATTGGTGTCAGCAGAACACTTCTGTGGCTAAATCAGTGGCTTAGCTCTGATACCACCTTCTGTCGCAACCCCCGTCCCCTAACAAACCAGGAACGGGCGGCCGCGGCCAGTTTCGGTGGTATCCAGGTTTTTATCATTTTGGCAGCGGAAATTACATCAGGACCGTAGTTAGGAAATATTTTATCAGAGTAAAATACCATGCTTTTATAATATTAAATAGGTGGGAATAATCCCGAGTTTTAAATATGTAGGATCGTTTTACCGACCAAGTGAGTCAATCAGAGGCAATACACACTGTTTGAGAGGCGGAATCAAACAAACAGAGCTGAATCAGTACAAAATATGAGTAGAAAACAGAGTATATCACTTTAACACACGTTTCTCATTAAAATTTCACTTGAAAATCCGGCAGCAGTTCGGTATACAACTTGTGATTCCGTGCCTAATGAGAAACAAGACTAGCCTATATATCGGCATCAGATTTCGCTTGAAATGACACATGTCATTTCGAGCGGAATCACAACTTCTGATTTCGCTTGAAATGACCAAGTGTCATTTCAAGCGGAATTACATCAAATTCACATAAAATTACATTTAGACCCATGTAAACCCTATACAAACATGACCTAGACTTAAGACGTAGGCTTTAGACATCGTGCACCAACAAACTCCCCCTTGGATATAGCCGGAGTCTTTAGTCTGGTCTTCAGCACTTTCACAGTGACTTGAATTTCTCTTATCTTGGCTTAGGCTTTTTCATCAGCAGCTTCCTAAGCTTCTCGTTCTCTTCCACAGCTTTCTTTTGCTCAGCAGCTTGTCTCTGTGCAAACGTCTCACGAAGATATCTATCTTTTTCTTCACGAGCTTTTCGTTCTTTCTCAGTCTTTAATTTCTCTTCTTCTTCAATCTTTCGCCACTTAGAATTCCATTTGTTGTCAGCATTGATACCCTTTTGAAAACAAATAGACACAACTTTCTGAAACTGCATCGCTTGTTCTCTATCTTCAGCTTTAAACCATATATTGTTCACAAACAAACATTCTATGTCTTTCTCATAGCAGTTCACTAGCCACAGAGGATCATACACAAAGATTTCTCTAATCTCATTCTCTGCCCTGTAATAATCACAGCTTCAGTCGATATACAGCTGTATACCCAACATACAAAACCTTTATAGAACTCTTGTTCCATCTTTGGCACCGGAATGTTTTTCATCACTCTCGGCTTCTTCACATGCAATATCGTCTCTTCATTACCAGTTTCAGGATTAACTCTTCTCACTTTCTTTGGGTAATGAAGCTTCCAGTGCTTGAAGTTTTTCAACGATTCATACTTTATCAAACCCCACATAGGCACATCATTTTTTCTAATAGGATATCCCAGAGTTCTGACCTTTGACAGCTCTTCTTCATCCCACCATGGTAGTGACATGATATCATAAAGACGTTCAAAGTACTGTACACCGTATTCTCTTTTGATAGCATATGCATTCACAGGTGGTAGAAATCCCCAACTGATGATGTCACCTAGTGACACATTCCTGTCTCTGCTATAAAACTTCAGTGGCCTCTTGAACTTTCTTTCATTACTTTGTCTAAACCACTTCTTTCTTTCTTCCTTTTGTGGATCTTTAGTAGTGCCATCAAAGTTCTTATCTTTCAAAATTTCAGCAACTTTTCTCCTCAGTTCATCTCTGTTTTCTTGACTGGAGAACTCAACAAGAGTAGGAAAATCATAAGTATCCACATTCTCATTCTCTTCATCACTACAATCTTCGACTTCAACCCTATCATACAGATCAGCATCTTCAACATAGTTGTACTGATACTCGGGCTGTTGGTTGGTATCGAACGCATTCAGCACTTCCTCGAAATCAAATTTGAACTCATCTTCATTAACATTAAACATCTTGAGAACTTCATCCAACGTATACGTGTGTCTAATTTCTCCTTCTTCTACCTCAGGCTCAATACGAAGAATCAAATTCTCAGCTTCATCGACATTCTTATCATCCACTTTCTCCCCCTCACTTTCAGCACTTTCATGATCTTCATTTGCATCGTCATGCATATAATCATCAACAGTTTGTTCATTTGACGCTTCAGAAACTTTAACACCAGTACCACCCTGATCATCGTCATTACCATCATCGTCATCATCACTACTACTTGCAGAGATTACATCATCTTCGTCATCTTCATCATCATCCTCTTCATCATTATCTTCTTCATCATTACCAAGAAGATCATCAATTTCAACATCAGCATCAAATATACCAGAAACTGACGAAATTGGCAAAACAGATAATAATGGTTCTACTATAGGTTCAGATACAACTATTGCCTTTTCAGAAACTTCACTTTCAAGACTTTTGCCTTTGTTCATCATCTGAGCATCAATTTCAGCTTGACGTTGAGCTCTAACCTCCTCAATCTTTATTTCATCAAATTTCTATTCTAGAGGCATACCAACCACACTCTCTAATACTTTTCACACTCTCTAATACTTTTCTCAACATATAATTTTCATGTTCATTTCGAGCCGTGATTGCTTCCAACTCTTTATTCTTCAACTTGAAGTATTCATTTTGTTGATCTTTTCGAGTTCTCTCTTCCTCCAACTCTGCAACTTTAACCTTCAAAATATCAATCTCAGCTTGATCAGACTCAACTTTCTTTAACAATGAAGAATTCTCAGCTTCGACTGTCGTTACACGCTTCTCCAATTTCTTTTTCTCAGTTAAAACTTTTTCAACTTTCTTTTCCAAAAACTTAACTTGCTCATCAGTCGCAAAATTGAAATCACCAATATCAAGATTAAGACCTTCTGGAACACTTGGAAAGGTTTTGTAACTAGAAGAACCAGGTGTAGTTTGGATAGGTGGTTGTGTGAGTGGTGGTGTTTGAAAGATTTGTTGTGAAGTTAGAATAGGTTGTTCTTGGATTGGTGTTTGGTGTAGTGGTGATAAATGTGGTGGTGTTTGATGTAATGGTGATGGTTGTCTAGGAAGTGATTGGTGAAGTGGTGATTGGATTGGTGATAGTTGATGTTGTAATTCAGGTTGTGGTGATGGTGGTGGTGTGGGTTGTTGGATAGGTTTCAGGATCTTCAACGATTTTTTCATCTTTGGAGTAACAACTTTCTTTCTTGCACCAGCTTTCTTTTTACCACCTGATGATGGAGGTGTTTGAATATCTTCAATATTTTCTTGAGAAGGAATGTACACATCATCATCATCTTTACCACTCCTTTTTCTCTTTTTCTGTTTCTCTTTCACTACAGCAGACATGACTTTCTTATAACGTTCAGTCTCATCAACTTCATCTTCAGAAGAACTTGTTGTACTTTTGTTAACATCATCACTTTCTTCATCACCAGCTGCTTCTTTCCTTTTAGAATTAAAATCAGTAAGAGATTTCAACAACTTTGTAGACTCAGGAGACAAACCAACATCTCCTTCAACATTAATTTTAGTTTCAGCTTCAACTTCAGCTTCCTCCTCTGATTCATCAACAAGTAATGTTTTAGCAGCTTTCTTTTGACACTTTTTGGGTTGAGAAGACGAACCCTCTTCTACTTGTACTTTAGGAGTAGCTTTCCTGCCCCTCCTTTTCTTTTCTTTTACGAACCAATCGTTTTGAGTTCCTTTGAATTCTTCAAGTATCTTTAATTCATCTGCATAGCTCTTCTCTTTCATTTCTTCCTCATTTCTCCAGTTCTGATGATTAACAGGATCTGGATCTACATAATTCTTATCCTTGATGAAGCCAAAAAATTCAACTTTAGTCTTTGGCTCTGGATGATTCGGATGATATCTGGCCAATTGTTTCAAAGAATCATTACTCATGTGAGATAGCACCAACAGATCATTTTTTCATCTCTTTCAAGGTCAGGATATGCATGATCTAGCATCATTTGAACAAATCTTGGATACACCCAAGTCTTACTCTTTGAAGTAATGTTTTCAACCATATAATGAAACACGATCTTTGAAAAGTTATACTTCTTGTTCAATACGAGAGCTGTCACCATATTCATTTGATAGTCTCTCATAGCATCATAACCTCCCTTACAATGACTTAGAGCATGCAGCACCGAGTGAATAAGAAACATGTATGGCTTTGTAAACTTTGATTTCAAGTAATTTGCACTGTTTAGAGCACCAGCATAACCCATCCGCAACATACAGCCTTTTACCATCCTCTCTGGATATTCTGTCGGAGATTTTTCATCATCAGGAAAATTCAACACTTCACGGACAAGTGCTTCAGAAATAATAATCGTCTTTTCTTTGCCATTTAGCTCAACAACTGAATTGATCACTTTGCTCTCTTCGTCATAAGTTGCCTTTTCCCATAAACGTTTAATATGAGATCTAAACACCAGATGTTGATTCGTCAAAGCTTTTTGTATAGGCAACCTTCTCATAAACTCCAGAATACTCCTGAATTCGGACAACTTTGGAATCTTATCCTCATCAAAATCACAACAACTGTTGTGCAATGGATCAAAGATCACATTTGAAGCCTGAAAAACAACACAACACAAATAAATCAAACATTTTGAAAATTTTTCACATCAAACATCATTCAAGCGAAATCTCATATAATATGTTTGAAGCGAAATCAACTGTTTCAAGCGGAATCATGAACAAATTTTCAAAACTTTTCTGATGATGAAATCAAACAATTGGGTTTGTTCTATGATAGATTCCGAGCATGTGGGTATGATTTTTATCCAATTTTATCAACAAAAACAGCCTAGATCTAAGACCTAAATACCTGTTCATCGTCTTTCAAACATAACCAAAAAATCTGATTCAATCACAACTCTAAGACTGATCTACAATGAATTCCGACCACACACACATGTTTATTGTTCATTTTAGTTAACATATAAACCCTAGATCTACGTTTTGAGTTCTGAACAACGCCGACATACACAATCAGACAAGATTTGGGTAAAATCGATCATCAAACTCACCTTTCCCATGATAATAGTAGAACAAACCAACTAAAATCAGGATTTCTTTCAAAAATTTGGCAGAATAACGGCTGTAAATCGAAGATCTAAGGCTTTCGCTTGAAATCGCCGGAGATAGATGGTTTTAAGCGGAATAACACAAATGAGTTGTTCGAGCGGAATAAGACCTCTATTTATAGGCCACCTGATTTCGCTTGAAATGGGCATTGAGGCAATTCAAGTGGAATCACCACTCAAGCGAAATGTGAATTTTCAAGCGAAATAACCTTTTGAAAGTTTCAAATTTTTAACTTTTTCAGATTTTACCGACACACCCAGTTAACCAAGTCCAAGTTAATGACCTTAGTCAACTGTTCAGCCTACCAAGTCCAAGTTAATAACCTTGGTTGACCAATTTATGAAGTTTGCTGACTTTCTGAAACAATTTAAGTTCAAGTTAATGAACTTTTGAACTTTCAAGCAATTACCGATCACTTTTTCACAATCTTCTGCTTACCCAAACCTCATGATCCAGACATGTTCTGCACATAAGACTTTGATCATCTGATCCCCAACGTCCGATGTTGAAAATAATATGAAATGAAAATCTTTTTGAATTTTATAAAATGATAAGCAGAATACTGTACACAATATTTTTTTGTGAGCGTGTTAGGGGATCATATCAACTGTCGACAAGACACAAGTACCGTTAAGCTTGATTTCATTTTAATCATTAAACAATTCGCATTGATTGTCGATATACTGATCCTCTTAAATCTTTACACAATTTTCAACCTGTTCAGGATACAGATTAAGTGTTTTAAGACTTAAACTTTTACATGTGTCCCACCTCAGAATATACTCCCGTATCCAGATCCCAATATTCAGTCTTACAGGTGAGTATACCATAGATGATATCTGTAATGGGTTAGATGCGAAACCGTGAGAGCTCAGGTCAGAACTTCCGTTCAGCAGAGAGATGACGGTTCGACTTTTGGTGGGTTCCCTTTAGAGAATCTTTTTTACAACAGCACATGATTAGCATTTTGCAATGTTTCATCATTTTTTATGCTGAGGGGAGGCTATATTTCAAGCATTGCAGAAAGTATTATTCGGGGACTAGGCCATTGCTTCCGCATTATCAGAAGTCCCGGAATAATACCCCAGATATCACTGAGCATAAAGACCTAGTATCTCAGAAAGAGGGACCTTTCAAACAAGATTTCGGGGGTTACCCATATATCCTGGAGATGTTCCCCACGTGCAAGCAAGTAATTATTTATGTTTATATCCCAAACAAATCTACTAAATGTGTAAAAACCTATCGACGCATCATTAGCGAGACTGCTTAACACATATTAAACATTACATTTCTTTAGCGTACTGCATCTGTCTAGCTGATGTACTATCATTTCCCCTTTTTTACACAAACTCATTTTTTCTTTTTCAAATGTTTTTGAATTTTGAAATTTTATCATGTTTTTGTATTTTTCTGCAAATTTTCTCCCCCTAAAAACAAGAACATATTTTTGTGTTTTTGGTTTTTATCGAAAGCAGAAAATAAACTGTACAAAAACTTGACAACGTAACGCGGATCACATCAGATCGCCGTCCTCCTCGGCTTCACATTCTATAACCCTCCCAGAAAACAAATTTTTCATCCTATTTAATTTCAAAAGATAGTTAAATCTCTTTTTATCAAACGGTTTGGTGTAAAAATCAGCCCTCTATTCATCGGTGTGTATATGTTCAATTCTAATCAATTTTTTCTCATAACAATCACGAATAAAGTGATGTCGAATCTCGATGTGTTTTGTTTTAGAATGGTGAACCGGGTTTTTCGTTATGTTACTTGCTGCTTCATTGTCCACGAAAATCGGTGTGTCCAAGAACTGCAAACCAAAGTCTCGCATCTGCTGTTGGATCCAAAGGATCTGAGAGCAACAGCTCGAGGCTGAAACATATTCTACCTCGCACGTAGAGAGCGCTACTGAGGTTTGTTTCTTGCACTGCCAGGTGACAAGTCGAGTTTCGAAGAACAGACACCCAGCAGTGGTGGACTTAGCATTCAGCTTGCAGCTACCATAATCAGAATCAGCAAAACCTGTGAGAGAGAAATCGCCAGACTTAGGATACCACAAGCCGGTGCTTGGGCAGCCTTTCAAATACCGTAAAATGCGTTTCACGATCGTCAAGTGTGACTGGCGTGGGCTGGACTGATAACTGGCGCATAAACACGTCGGATACATGATGTATGGGCGAGAAGCAGTAAGATACATCAAAGATCCAATTATTGACCGGTAATACGTCTCGTCCACCTTTTCTCCACTCTCGTCTGGGCAAATCCCGTGATTCTGAGCTAGGGGGGTTGATGCTGGACTAGATTGAGCCATGTTGAACTTCTCCAGAACATCGTTCACGTATTTTGTTTGATGAATGAAGATTCCTTCGGGCATTTGTTCCACCTGTAACCCTAAGAAGAACTTCATCTCCCCCATTGAGCTCATCTCAAATTTTGTTTTCATCACCTTCTCAAAATCTTTACACAAATCGTCATTTGTCGAACCAAAAATTATGTCATCAACGTAGATCTGCACGATTAAAAGATGTCCTGCAATCTCTTTGGTAAACAACGTACTATCAACTGTCCCTCTGATGAACCCGTTGTCCAACAGATGTTGGGAAAGCGTCTCATACCAGGCTCTCGGGGCCTGGTGAAGTCCGTAAAGAGCTTTATCCAGAAGATAGACTTTGTTTTTGTGTAGTGGATCAGTGAACCCCGGTGGTTGTCCCACGTACACTTCTTCGTTGATTTTGTCGTATAGGAATGCAGACTTGACATCCAGTTGGTAGACTTTGAATCCTTTCCAGGATGCGTATGCCAGGAAGATTCTTATTGCCTCAAGTCTAACAACAGGCGCGTACACTTCAGTAAAGTCAATGCCTTCTTACTGACGGAATCCCTGTACTACCAGACGTGCTTTGTTTCGAACAATGACTCCTCTATCATCTCTCTTACATTTGAATACCCACTTTGTTTTGATCAACTTTTGATTTTCAGGAAGATCTACTAATCTCCAGACTCCCAGCTTCTCAAACTGCTGCAACTCTTCTTGCATAGCGTTGACCCAGCTTTCTTCAGTTAAAGCTTCTTTATATGTTTTGGGTTCAACCTGCGAAATGAAACACTTAAGTGAGAATTCTTCTTGTAAAGGAGCAACAGATGTATAGAAACAAGTAAGTGCTCTGTTGATCTGTTCTCTCGTCTTTACTCCACTTCGAAGATCTCCAATTATCTGCTCTGAAGGATGATAAGACAATGTTCTTGGCATTGCAGTGTCAGACACATTTACTTCCGATTGCAAGTTCGTTATGTCTTGATCACCGGTGTGATCCACAGCTTCTGTCGATGCAACATTTGGTTCCTCTTCAAAAATCGGACCGTCTTCCGATTCTGAGTCGTCAGAATGATCAAATGTAGGAGCTGGTTCTTCTGGGTCTTCGTGTATCGTTCCACTTGGACCAGCCTCATGATCGTGTGTACCCCCATTGGGCTGAGAAACTACCAACGGTCTTGGCACCTGATCTTGTGAACTAGATTGTTGCTGTTGGTATAACTAAAAAAGTTCCTCTACACTCGGCTCGGTCGGCAACTGGAAAGACTCCCAGAGTTTGTCATAATCGAACAGGAATCTTTGTCCGGGAAGTTACGGTGGCGCAGTATGTTTCTGACAATCCACATGCTGGACCTGAATTATCTTTCCCAGGCATGGTACGAACACCCTCTTCAACGGACTCGCATATCCAACAAAGAAACCCTCATTAATCTTTGCGCCAAACTTTCCATCTTGATCAATGAAAGTACACGGTGATCCAAATGGTTCTAAAAACTTCAAATTTGGCTTGTAACAATGAAGAAGTTCAAAACACGTTTTCTTGTATTTCTTCACAGTTAGAACCCGATTCAATGTATAGCACGCCGCTGCCACAGCTTCACTCCAGAAAAATATTGGTAACTTGGAATCGGCGAGCATGGTTCGAGCTATTTCAATGATGGTACGATTCTTTCGTTCAGCTACACCATTTTGCTATGGAGTGTATGGTGCACTGAATTCATGAAGAATTCCCTTCTCGTTACAAAACTCGAGCATGCGATTGTTCTTAAACTCCGTTCCATTGTTACTTCGTATTCTCCGGATTGGCAATTTGTAGACCGTTTCCATCTTCTTGAATAGGATCATCAATGACTCAAATGTTTGATCTTTCCTCTCCATACACACTACCCAAGAAAATCTAGTGAAATCATCAGTGACTACTAAACAGTATAAGTCTCCACTGATACTTTGCACATTAACCGACCCAAAAAGATCCATGTGGAGTCTTTCGAGCGGTACTCTGATTGAATTCAGCAGCTTCTGCGGGTGTGATTTCTTTGTCTGCTTTCCCTTCTTGCACACTACACAATCATCATTTAAATGAAAACCTTTAAGATTCACACCTTCAACTAAATCATTGTGTACAAGAAAGTTCATTTTTCTAATATGAATGTGGCCCATCTTTCGATGCCACATTCTCAACTCTTTTTCAGTCGCTTTGGTTTTTGTCACCAAACATTGTTTCTGATGATCAGTTGTTGTTGCGACACTCATATCAAGAATATACAAGTCATTTTCTCGTGGAGCTCGCAACAACACCATCTCCTCAGGAATTTTGAAACCAGGTTTTAAGACAAGACATACATTTTTAGTGAAATGTACGGTAAAAGACTTGTCACAAATCTGTGAGATACTCAGCAGATTGTTTTCAAGTTCTATTATGTAGTTCACTTTTTCAAACGATATAACTCCATTCGTCAGAGTTCCTTGACCAACTATCCTTCCACCCTGATTCCCAGCAAACCCTACATATCCTCCGTTGAGAGATTTGACGTCATAGAGCAATGCCAGCATTCCGGTCATGTGCCTTGAGGCTCCGCTGTCCATTATCCATTTCGATATAAACGACCTCGGCAGCCCCTGCAATCATTAACGCAATTTATTCAAACAATGACGCCCATTATTTCTTAACATTCGGAATACTTCCAAATACAAAATCATAATCTACTTCAACTTTCGGAATACTAAAAACAACATTTGGGACCACAGGTTTGACTTTTGATTTTAAATCTTCCTTCTTAATCGGTGGAAACTCTTCAAGTAACTTATCAAGTTCAAATTCAAGTTTATTCACATTATTTTCAAAAACTTTTGTTTCAGATTTTAACACATTCTCCATTTTCTTCACCTCAACTGATTGTTTTGATTTAGCCACCCATGATTGAGTTTCAAAAACTTTCATCTTCGGATTAATCTTTGAAGTCTTTTGGATTTTCGAAGATTCACCAATCTCAAAAGTTGATTTCGGTTTTTCTTCGGACTTCAACGATTCGCCTCTTTTCAGAATTCGAACAGAAGAAACCATTGGTTTTTTACCCTTGTTATCAGTTGGAGTTTTTGGTTTTGGTTTTTGCAAAACAGGTTTCTTGAAAACGGGTTTTTCAATCTTTTTGGTACATTGTTTTGCCATATGACCAAACTCATTGCAGCGGTAACAAATTCTTTTGTCATATTCAACAAAAGTAGATTTGTAAGTCTCTTCTTTCAATTTTTTCGCTGCATTGAAATCATCAATGGCTTTTTGACTAAAAATATACTCCTTTTCATCAACAAAGTTCATTCCCGTGACAAAAACATCACACATCTTATTTTTTGGCTTTACCTCATGTTTAGCCATCTTCTTTTCAAACCCAATACCTTTGTTTTTAAAATTGTTTCCATTTTTCTTGTTAGACCCATTGTTACCCACCCTATGATTCTTCCCAGAGTTGTTTTGTTTCACAAAAGACTTTTTAGGTTTTGAAAAGAACTCATTGTTGTTTACCTCAGAAATGTCAATCTCAACCAATTTAAACACCTTTTCAACATTTTTCATGTTCGCGTTCTGGATTGGATACTCAAAATCAGAATAGAGTTTGTCAGTTCCAATCATTGTGTAGACCACCATGATCGGATCATCATTCACAACCTTTTCTGATTTTGGTATAAACTTGTCCAAAAAGTTACCATCATCTTCAACATCAGAATTGGAACTTTCCAAATGAGTTTTCACGGTTTCAAAATCTGAGTTATCACTCTCTTCATCTAACACTTGGTCAACAACAGTCTTGATTACCTGTGACTCATTGTTAGTGTCGGACGGAGAGAATGTAACATCAATACTTTCAGGCAACTCATTCTCAATGGTTCTCAATTTGAGGTTCAAAGCAGCTTCCACCCCATCTGGATACTTCTGAGTGTAATGACTCCACATTGGGGGTGGAACACTGTTAAAGACAGGTGTTGCATCTGGTTGTTGCGGGACAATTTGTTCAATCACATATGAAGATGCAACATAACTCATCAACTTCTTATCAATTCTTTCATTCTCAATTTTTGTTAACTCTAATTCTTTTTTCAAAGAAGCAATCGTATACAAATGAAAGTTGATTTCTTTTTGTTTATCAAAAACTGTTGACTTTAACAATCTTGTGGCTTTATCGTTTTCAAGACTCTCTTGTTGGATCATTTTGATAGATTTAGCTAACTTGCCATACGCTTCTTTTACTTCACTCAGATCAAATTTAAGTTCATCAGTATATTGTTTCAATTCCTAAAACTTTGTGTCCTTTTCAAGACACTTCATGCAGGGTTTTGAACAGTTTTCGCATGAAGTTTCAGACATTGACTCAATATTTTCAAAAATCTTTTCCTCTTGATCAATTTTAACATCCTGTTTACCGACATTATCAGATTCTGACTCAGACACTCCTTTTGATTTGATCTCCTCACTTTCCGATTTCCCATCAGACTCCTTTTGACCTAACTCTGCTTTGACCGACACATTTTCAACTGACTCAGTATCAACAGACTCTGGTTTTACAGATTCTGTGTCTACCTCTTTCAGTTTTGCCATCAAGGCTTTGTCAGCAATCTCTTTCAGTGTTTCTTCAGTCATTTCTTTTGAGACATCAATTATCTCTTCAACCGGAGCTTTCTCCACCTCATACTGTGGGCAAAATCCGGTTGTTGGCTCACTGAAAAAACCTGCAAAAGAATCAAACACATTATGAGGCATAATTGATTTTAAAGAACTAGCTAAAACCTCCTGTTGGGATTGATAATAGTAGACTTCTGCAGCAACTTCTTCGAGATCAACCAAATTTTCTTCAGACACGTCTTCACTAACAACCTCTGTTTCAACAACACTTTCTGACACATCCACAATCTCAGCCATCATTTCTCTACCCTCACTGCCCTGGATATACTTATCCCAACTGAATCCCTCAGCTACCTTCTCATCATCTTGATTGACTATGAGAGCTTTTTCCGGCTTGTTTTCGATCTGAGGTCTTTGAATGACAGGTTGTTGATTTGTCTTGTGATAGATCGCCTATCTATAGTAATTATTGGTAAATGGATTTTGGTGGTTGTTGACCTCTCTATTCGGACACTCTCACTTAAAATGCCCCTTCTCTTTACATCTGAAACACGTTACTTTGGATTTATCAAAACCAAGCTTTTGATCTGGTCCTGACAAACTGTTCTGGCCCGTAATTTCCATAAATCGTTGAGCTCTTCTCACCAAACTTGCCATACCCCACTTGATGTCTATCAATTCGAGCTCCTCCGAATCTATTTGATCATAGTCCTCTTTCGTCATATCGGGGTTTCCTATTCTCCCTGCAACCAAACTCTCGTAAGATTCCAGCACTGATGCGAGTAGTGCTATGTGCTGTTTAGCAGAAGATTCTGTAAAATCTTGAGCGTTCTTAATGTGTACTGCTATATTGCACAGTATCCCCGAACCTTGACTCTGATTATTCGAGCTTGATGAGCTTTGTGGAGACATTTGTTCTGAAATCTTGGGATTCGGCTCATAACTTGCAAACGGTGAAGGCTTGTTGTTGTTTGATGTACTAGACGAAGCACCGGATGTTAAATCTGCATTAAACCCTGTTTGAATCTTCGGGCTTAGATTCGTTGTTGCCGGAGAACTGCCTTTGTAATATAGTGAAACATCCTGTTGAACATTTGCAGAATTCATCTGTTTAATCTTTATTAACTCTAACTCATGTGCTTCGATCTTCTCTATGAAACCACTAAGATTCAAATTAACATAATCTGAATTGTTTTTCATCACGAGCAAATAAGTACCCCATTCATCGTATGGTAATGCATCTGCCAATTTATCGATCCACTCCTCATTTGTCTTGGTTATCTCCAATCTCCTCATCTCCACAACTAGATGGCAGTATCTTTCAATCAATTGTTTTGTAGTTTCACCTTTCATACCAGTGAAGATGTCAAATTGTTTCTTTATCAAAGCCTTTTTGCTTTTGATCATGGACACACTCCCTTGAAACTTTACTTGCAGCGTCTGCCAAATAGATTGTGAATTATCCTCATGTTGTAACAACACCAAGATATCCTCTTTAATCGCCTGTTGAAGAATACTCATCATCTTCTTCTCAGCTTTGAAATCTGCTTGTTCAGTTTGTGTCAAACTGCCAATCCCTTTCACAAGACCCAAACCATCCTTAGGAGGATCATATTTTGATTCAATCTTCATCCAGCATTCAAAGTGATTTGCTTGAACCTATATCTTAAATCTTCCAGACCAACCCGAATACTCGTCAATATTCATCAACTTAGGAGGTTTCTGCATCGTCCCAAGTTCATTCTCCATATTCATGTTTTGTACAATACTGCCTGATGTTTGTCCTGCCGTCATCCCACCACCGGAAAACATGTTGTAAAACTCGTTATCCATTTTACAAATTCAATTTACGGAAAAAAATTTCAAGTTTTGAAAACACTTTCTACACACAATGAACTTCAAACGAAATATCACGAACGAAATGGACTTTCACAACAAAAACATATTTTCAAGCTGAATTAGGTTTCAAGCGAAAACAGTATTTTCAAGCGAAATCAAGTACTTTCAAGCGAAATCAAGTACTTTCTCAAGCGGAATCAGGTGATTTCAAGCGGAATCACTTATTTCGCTTGAAACTACTTCAACTTTTCGAGCGGAATCAGATGTTTTCAAGCGAAATGACTTATTTCTCTTGAAATTATCACAAATTTTCGAGCTGAATCAGATGGTTCGTTCAAGCGAAAATAGGTTTTTAGTCCATTTTTATCAGTTTTAGACCGAATTTTGATCTGATTCTCTCAAGGGTTTGTTAAAACACAGTTTTACACACAATATCAGAAACTCAGTCCATTTTGTCCGTTAAAATGTCCAGAAGTACAAAAAAGTGTAGAAAAAGGCACTGATTCAAGTGTATTGGCTCATAACTGGCTCTGATACCAATTGTAGGATCGTTTTACCGACCAAGTGAGTCAATCTGAGGCAATACACACTGTTTGAGAGGGCGGAATCAAACAAACAGAGCTGAATCAGTACAGAATATGAGTAGAAAACAGAGTATATCACTTTAACACACGTTTCTCATTAAAATTTCACTTGAAAATCCGGCAGCAGTTCGGTATACAACTTGTGATTCTGTGCCTAATGAGAAACAAGACTAGCCTATATATAGGCATCAGATTTCGCTTGAAATGACACATGTCATTTCGAGCGGAATCACAACTTCTGGTTTCGCTTGAAATGACCAAGTGTCATTTCAAGCGGAATTACATCAAATTCACATAAAATTACATTTAGACCCCTGTAAACCCTATACAAACATGACCTAGACTTAAGACGTAGGCTTTAGACATCGTGCACCAACAAAATACACACATTTTCATAGGGATAAACCCTATTTTATTTAAATAAAACATCTCTTTATTTTAGGTAACTTTATAGCCACTTTTCCAAGCCTTCAGTGCTGTCCAGCTGGCTTCTATTTGGCTTTCACATTTTGTTACCTGAAACGCGTTTAAAAACATTTTGTCAGTGGGAAATACTGGTGAGTGAATCCCAGTTTAATCAAGTTAAGGAAAACCATTGTACAGTATTAAGGGTGGTCGCGCAATTACATTTGTTTCCATCTACTTTAATTACCACCCACGGTACTATCAACCCGACTTGTGGTCATGTTACTACTCACAATGTAGTAACAAATTTTGTATACAAAACCCCAACATACCGACGATAATTGTAGAATACAAATACTCAATCACTGCTTAATATAATGTTAATTATGTGAGGTTTTGTAAAAACAATTTGCAAAAAGGAGATTACTCACATTGTTGTCTTAGGGTTTTCCTTAAGGATTTCCTGGTGATTATCTATAAATTACACAAATGCACACGCGTTAATATAATAACCCAATATTAGTAATACCTTCCCCGAGACGGCATTCCAACGACTACGTCGGGCAGAACCACGACAGCCGTTACGGAACCCTGGATCAATCGGGCAGCGTATCTAATACGTAACCGAGGTTATGCTACTTACAACAGGGCAAAACTTCGTTATTTAGGGGGGTATTATGCCCGAGAATAGCTTTAACTATGTGAAAATTCGAGAGAGAAAAGAAAGTGTGAGCGAGTTGGGACTGAGGCCGATGCTCCCAATTTATAGGAGCTGATTGGAAGTTCCTCGCGGCCCGCGTAGAAGTCCTATACGGTCTTCGCGGCCCGCGTCGTAGGGGTGGTAGGGCCTAGCTTGTCCGGGTCATCACACTTGGTCCAACACGTTGCTGCCACGTGGCAGCTCCGGGCTTCTCCTGGTGGCCTATCTGTCGCGGCCCGCGTAAGACCAAGGGGTGGTCTTCGCGGCCCACCAAGGACTAATAAAAATTGTTTTTAATTAATTTTAATAAAAATAAAGGTATTCGGGGCCCGTTTTCGTATACAGGGTGTATTTTTTTGGACATATAGGGATACTCTAATTACTTTTAGGGTGTCGGATTATTTTTAGGAGGGTTGTTATATAACTCTCGGAATACAATTGAAGACCAGAGCTCTTTCAAAACCATTTTTTATAAACCAGAGATTCACAAAAGACAACACAACACAGAATAAAGTTAGAACAAACAATGAACCACATGATTCACCAACAATACCACAGTTATATCATATAAACTAAAAATCCCACGACTTTTAAGAATTCAGAACCAAGTCCAAAAAAACTATACTTGTGAAGAACTTAAAGACTGATTTGAATTGATCAAAAAACCGTTTACAACTCCACAACAAACACGAATCACACGATTCATACTAACATTGATAAACGAGAAGTACACACTTCTATATCAGACAACAATTCCAGCCTAAACAAATAATGAAATACAAAATCACATGATTTAATATCTCACACACAAGGCTAAGAATAAAGAGACATACACAAGACAATAAGACACAGCCAAACAAATTCTGATTAAATATAAAATTACACAATTTTCAATCAGAAAAATACATCTCACAAGAGATAACATACAAGGCTGTCACATATGGCTGTAAACGAACCGAACGAACACGAACAAGACCTTGTTCGTGTTCGTTTGTTAAAAATATATGTGTTCGCGAACCGTTCACGAACACTTATCGAACGGGATTTTATGTTTGTGTTCGTTTGTTAAGGAAATGAACTTGTTCGTGTTCGTTTGTGTTTGTTTGTTAATTTTAGGCAACGAAAGTTGACGAACACAAATGAGCACAAACTAATGTTCATGAACACAAATGGAAACAAACGAACACAAACAATCGTTTATGAACAGAATATACAATACACTAAAACTTATTAGATATTTAATTTGTCAGAATTTTAATATATTTAAATAAATATAAAAACGAAAAACACTAATGAACTATCGAACACAAGCAAACACGTTACCAAACGTTAACGAACATAAACGAACGAACGCGACCTCTGTTCATGTTTGTTCATTTAACTAAACGAACGGCATTTCTTGTTCGTGTTCGTTTGTTAAATAAACGAACGAACACAAACGAACTTCCCGCCGAACGGTTCACTAACTGTTCGCCGAACGTTTGGTTCGTTTACAGCAGCCCTACTGTCACATATACAAAAAACTTGACTATACAAATGGTTAAACATGAACCACACAACTCAACTAACCATACAAACAAGATCATAGACAAGCAGACATAAAGACTGCAAACAAACGACATTTTTGCAACATTCAAGACAAAAAAAAAAAAAAAAAAAAAACCAACTCAACATATAAATCTCATAATTAGGCTGACACAGACACCAAAAAACAACCTTGACAAAACAACTGTTAAGAGAACACACAAATCACAAAATTCGATTAATAACACAACAAGACACTTATGAATTTGCATGTTCCAAGACAAAGATTCACATAAGTCAAGACAGAAGAGAAGGATAACATGATACCCAAAAAAATATACACACCTAGTGAGACCATTCATAATATGCATGTCACAAAGAAGTTGTGAGAACATGTAACAACACAAAAGCACTTTATTCCACTAAATGTCAAATGAATATTCCCATCAAGGATTAAACAATAATCAACAAATAATATTCTTATGCAATTAAAACTTCTAATATTATCAACCAAAAATCAAAGAACACCTAACATAAGGTTGTACTTATTTAAAACACACCAGATAATGACTTGATTAAGGTATATAAGAACATCTTCAACACATAAAGATAAGATAGTTATATGACCTCTCAATCCTACTCAAAAAATACACAACTCTTGACATTTAAATCCACATATTGACCCTTGTTTTTATCTTTATATTTGCTAAACCAAACAAGAAGAAAGTATTATAGCTAATCTTGCTTTATTACTAGTGACATCACAATCTCACTTCGGAACAAAATTGTTACCCAAACCGTAGATATATAAAGACCAAACAATCAACAGATTGAAACAATAACAAAAAAAATGTATTATCTGATGAAACCACCAACAACAAGCTCTAGACTAATACACAACAGATCAAGACTAAACATATGAAAAACTTTCAAAAAAAAAAACAAGTCAAGACCAAAACACCATATATAAACTTTTTATGGGCATTAAAAAAATTATTCAACAATTTTAATAGTCATAAAGTGACAGATTTTAAACAATCTCTTTACCACAAACTCAAACAATATAGACACAGAGAGAAAGAAAGAAAAAAAACACACAGGCATACAGATTCAAACAATGAATCAACCAAACAACAAATAAGAACAGAGACCAAATAACTAGACGTAAAACCCTAAGGCGAAGCTAAGTCAGGGACAAGATTCCAGGTTCATCACTCTATGGTGCCTGGACATGCCTTTACTCAGGAGCCGTAACCTAAAAACACAGAACCAAAACCTTTACAATGAAAACAACCAAAGAAAAAAAACAAAAAACAGATGACAAAAAAACAAACAAACCAAGTACCATAGAACAGTCAAGAAGCAACAATTAAGTGTCGGTCCTCACTACCCCGACTTCAACTATCCAACAACAACAAAAATTGAAAAACAGAGACAAGAGGGGAAAGATCTTACAGAGGGTGCGTATATTAACAACAGAGATCAGAACTGTAGTTTTCAAGAACTACAACCTCTGATCAAGTAACAGCAAAAAAATATCCCTGGTTGGTTTGCCCTAAAACCTTCAAGGGTTTTAGAGACCAACACATGATGTAGATGCCTCCAGAAGATGAGAAGACTCCTATCAGAAACAGAAAACCCTATCTAGGGTTTCGGCCGCACAGTACCAGAACAACACACGCCCACGACCAAGATAATCTAACCAACAATAACCAGTTTCGCAAACCCTAGAACCACCAGGAGCAAACCTGAGATACAAATCAAAACAACAGCGGAAACAACATATCAGGAGCGATTTTCACTCTGATACCATGTAAAAATGGTATGAACAACAGATAACCAAGATAAAACAGCAATAATACCAGAAATAGCGGCAAAAAACATGACATAAAACTTTTATTACTTATCCAACCTAAAAACACCCAACCTCCCAAGATCATACAAAAATGTAAGATCAGAAATCAAACAATACAAAATATGTAATCAACTGATAGCAATCAGTTGATTAATCGAAACGATACAACCTGATATACAATGATCCACAGGATCAGTGAGACAAATGAAGCAAAAGATGAACAAATCTTCAACAGATCTTCATTTAAACTCCAGCAGACTGAACAAATTTCAATGAACGCGAGACGACTCGAGGCTTGAACAAATCTTCGGCGTGATTCCGGCCTCTGGTGACGCTTGGTTTACTCCGGTGACTTTCCGGTGTCGTTTATCTTGTTGCAGATTATACGAACCACGAAGTGAGGGTCTGTGGGTGTTGAGATGGATGAGGGGGTAGAGAGTCTGATATTATGTGTAACAAGAATGAGAGCAACTGATTTGTATGCATAACAATGGAGAAAATGAAGCTACCAAACCCTAACAGTTATCACAAGTCTTTTATAACCTGCACAAACAAAATTACACTTTGCACCCACAAGAAGAGTCACAACTGATCGGACCCCCTGAGATGTTACACTTCCAACCCTCTCAATTATACAAACTTATCACTTTTTCACAAGTCTGTTATAACAAACTAAACAAAACAGTCAGCTCATATCCAGCTGATATAAGACTATGGGGTATGGGCCGGGGATTTGGGCGTGGGTTGGGGGAAAACGCCCAAGCCACCACCCCGGGGCTTGGGTTTCAAGCCGGGTGTGGGGCGGTCTTGACATCCTAGCTGGCTTGCTTCCATTCGCTGACCCCGCCATGTCATAGCGGGCCATATGAATAGTTTGAATTTTAAATTCAAACCGTTTGGCTTGGCCAAGCGGTCACCCCAACTTGTCACCCCAACCCTAACATCCCCTATAAATAACCCCAAACCCCACCGTGTGGTCCATCCCAAACATCCCACGAACCCGCTACCCCAACCGGTCACCCCAACCCCAACATCTCACGAACCCGCTATGGCATCCTGGACACACGAAGAAGAACTTGCTCTCGTCACAAGCGTCGTTGACGCTATCAAGGGGCGGCCACCGGGCCAAACAAAATATTGGCCGGAAGCTTTCTCAACCTACCGACATAACGTCGGTAACGACCGCCACAACATGAACGTGTGCCAACATAAATGGCGCGAGCTACGGCCCAAGCTCGAGCGTTTCAAGGCTTACTACGAAGCCGTTCCGATCGGCGAGTTAAGCCACGAGGACCGGGTGGCGGTGGCGAACATAGAGTTTCGAGGCAAGGAGCGAAAGGGGTTCGACAAGATCGACATTTTTGAAATTTATTTAACGCTCTAGGTTTGTTATTTTGTAATTTTTAGGATTATGTAATTTTTAAAATTTTAATGAAGTTGTAGGTTTTTTTTTTTATAAATGTTGTGTGATTTTTATAAATTTTTTGTAATTTTTTTTTTGAATATTCTGCCACGCGGTGCACCCAACCCAAGCCCAACCCACGCCCCGCCATACCCCGCGGACATGTAACCAGGCGGTGGGGGGCTCCCATTCCACGTGTCAACAAATGCCCCAACCCAAGCCCAAGCCCAAGCCCCACCATACCCCACGGTCTAAGAGCCCAACTCGATATAACACCAACAGACCCAAGATAGCCCAGTCCATTATAAGCCCAAATTAACATATGTATGACCAATAACATACAAAACAGTCCATATAGTATATGAATTAAACTCTTGTTTTCAACAAATTGTTATTTCTTTAATTTGAGTTTGTATATATGTATGTGCCTTTTTATATATTTGTAAACAGAATAAAAGGGGAAACACAAAATATAACCATAGATATATTTTTAAAAAAAATTATGCAAGAATGTGAACGAAAACTGTACCAAATAAAGAAAAAAACTTGAGTAAAGTAAAAGTTTTTGTGGTTTTCTAAAATTTTGGATTTTAATCTAGCTTTTTTAAAGTACACATATGATCCCTGTAGTTTACACTTTGTAACGCATTTAGTACCCAACTTTTGCCAAAGATACATGAATGGTTCTTGTGGTTTGTACTTTGTAACACATTTAGTCCCTAACTTAGACCTCCTGAAACCTTTAAATTGATAGGTAATATGTTTAGTAATTTAGTGTAATGATTAAACTACTCTTGTTTTGTCATTAGTTTTTAACTGAGATTGTCTTAATACCAAACACTGCTATAAAAATAAAATTATAGAATTCAATGTTGCAACAAAAATAAGTTAGTGACCAACGTTATTATTTTAACAAAAGAGTTAAATGTCATTTTAGTCCCTGTGGTTTGGGTCATTTTGCCAGTTTAGTCCAAAGGTTTTATTTTTAACCTGTGGGTCCAAAAAGGTTTCACAGTTGCCATTTTAGTCCACTGGGTTAACTTCATCCATTTTTTCTGTTAACGAGAAGGCCAACTCGGTCATTTTATATGGCTTAATTGCCCTTTTAGTTAACAGAATTACATACAAAATGACCGAATTGGCCTTCTTGTTAACAGAAAAAATGGATGAAGTTAACCAAGTGGACTAAAATGGCAACTGTGAAACTTTTTTGGACTCACAGGTTAAAAATGAAACCTTTGGACTAAACTGGTAAAATGGCCCAAACCACAGGGACTAAAATGGCATTTAACTCTTAACAAAACCACTTGTACTAATGGTGTAATTAATTTTTAAATTAAAACCTAACTAAACCAAAATTTGCCAATGTGACGTAACCCATTTGGTAGAGTCATTTGTTGAGGATGTTCCGTGTTTAAACTTGAGCTAGATAAATATTTAAGCATTATTGATGTGACGTAATATAGGAGTAACATTTGTTGTAAAACAAAACCAAAATTTGATTTTATGAATTCATACCCAGCCATAAACAGTAACGTTGGTGTATTTATGGAGTTTTAAAGAGTATACACAATTCTTGCGTATTAAATGAAGTGAAGATCAAAGAAAACGTCTCTCGTTAGACTGTTGGGAGTGGTGGCGTTGATTGGGGCGGGGGGAAGCCAGGCAACGCTGGCTAACCCATTTCGTGCCGGCGTTGGTTTGGCGTTGCCCAACCAGTATCGCTGGGAGAGCTGGCTAGCTAGGATTGGCTGTGGAAATCCGACTAGTGGGGGTAGCCGTTAGCCAAACGGCTAGTTAAACCAAAACTAACAAATGACATATGGCCCGGCCACGCCAGCCCACACCCAGTCAGCAGCCCCGCCATGCCACACCATACCTTGTGACCCCACATCTGCCACTTGTCGCTCAATACCCCAAACCAAATCATCCCACACCCACGGCTTAGGATGTCGACTGATTACCTTGTAATAATGAATTGAAATGCGTGCCAGCTAGTGCCAAACCTTCGCTCTCCACGTTGACATTGAAGACGACTCAAAAGATATATGCCCACCTCTCACATCTTATCTTTAGTGTGAACATTGCCCCTTGTTTACACCAATACTAATTTTCCTCATGTACGAGTTTCTGGCTATCGCATTTCCTAAATTGAAGAGTCTTATTATTCATTTCGGTCAGACTATGTTGTTTTAACCAGGTCTATGCTGGCTTCAAAGTTTAGCTTGGGCGTTCCCTCGGGTGACCTTACCGCCGACTGCCACTTGACAGTCGTTGTGCCACAACAAGAGCAGAACTCTCTGGCGTAACACACGGTGGGACGAAAACCCGGGTGGGCTCAGGATAGAACCTAACACATCTGCAAAGAGGCTAGGCACTATCCATTATTGCCTAATCCACCAAAGTGACACAAGTGATAATTGAACTTGGGTCTCCATCAGTGGCAGAACTAGCCTATTAATTTAGAGGTATCCCAAAAAAAATTTTACCGGTCAACAGAGTAGCAACATGGGCACTGGGAGTCTGGGATGATCACAATTCTGTGACGTTTTGTTTCTTATGTTGCTACCCATACACAAAACAAAAAGATATTTTATTGTTTTGAGGCATGGGATATGTTTGTCAATTGGGCCTATTTCAATTATATTATACTTAATTTAGGTTAACTCTATCATTTTGGACCTAATTATTATACAAGTTTGGTGCTGTGAAAGGTTTGCGCTTATAAAAATTTGGAATTTTAATAAATTAAAGTATCATGTTTTTTAGGGGTATCTTCGTATTTGTTTAGGGATATCCTTTATATAAAATAAAAAAAAATATAAAAATTACACTACGAATACGGGGTTGAGCCGTAGCATGTGATACCCCTCCTTATACTATACCTCCGCCACTTGTATCCATTAAAGAACCCTAGTCTCTCTACCACTAGACCAAAAGTGGTGGATTAGTGGTTTAGTTTAGTTTTTTTTTTTTTTTTTGGGAACGGCAAATTTCTTTATTCCATGCTGTCTATGGGACTTGAACCCAATACTTTCCTCTTTCAAAGTGTTTAATGGTTTTGCCTTTGTCAATAAACCACCACTCCATTGGTGGATTACTGGTATTACATAATCAGCCATCGTGCTTTAAAAGGTCACGTTGGCATGCACTTTCAAACTTTAATATGGTTACAAAAAAGGTGATATAGGGTGTAATATAAATCGACTTATCTATTATGCAAATGTTTGTGGCAAGTTGAAGTATGTTTATGTTACATATGAAAATCATTTTTTTAGAATTTTTTTTACCAATGCTTCTTTTCTAACACATCTAGTGAATTAGGGCCACTAGTACGTTTACTCCACATTATAACCGAGTATTGAATATTAGATAACACTAAAAGAAATATTTCTTTGTAAATACTTGACTACAGTACTAAACACTTTTGTCTATACTTATATGCATGGGCAGGTGCTTCTTGGTGGGCTGAGGGTGCTGCGGCCCCCACTGATTTTTCGTTCGTAGTGTTAATTTTATCATTTTTTTTTTTGTAAAATATTGGATTTTCAAGAGTACGGCCCCCACCGATTTGGATTTTAAAGTCCGGCCTTCACTGATTTTTCGTTCAAACCCCGCCATCTGCTTGTATGTAATAAAATATCACGCTAAGAAAAAAATAAGCCTTGTGATTGCAGTTTATAGAAAATATATTTTTGGCTAACAAAAAGACATCAGCTTTCGTTACAAATGTAGATATATTGATATCAAATACGTCTGGTTTTCAAATCTCCATAAAATAGCTAAAATCTTTAACTAGTGGTTTTCAAATCTCCAGAAAATAGCTAAAATCTTTAACTACATAATGTTACTTGGTGTCATGGGTAAATCACATACCCTTTCAAAGGTTTTGGCACAACATTACGAAGAAACGATCAAAGCGCATGTGCGGACATGAGATATGATGACTTAGGTGCAGTTTGTTTTTTAAAGAGGTAAAATGTATGCAGTCTGCGGACCGCATCTGTAAAAGAAAAGGTGGACCAAACCTCTGCAGTCTACAAGAAGAATACCGTTTGGTTTTTTAAGGTATCCAACTTCTAGAGTTAATTACTGTTTTCGTCCCTGAGGTTTGTCAAAAATAACAGTTTCAGTCCATTAGTTTAAAAATTGCGATTTCAGTCCATTAGTTTCATTTTCGTAACCATTTCAGTCCACCAACTTAACTCCCATCCATTTATTTTGTTAACTTTGGGTGAAATTACCAAATTACCCCTATGGTTAAATTTAAAAAAAGGCTAGTCACAGGTTTCGAACCTGTGACCTTTGCATTTATGCCATGTATTAAGATTGTGAATGAATTCAATTTGTTTTTCTTATAAAATAGCTTACTCATCATCTTCTTCCCTAAACCTATTCATCATCTTCCACAAACCTTTCATTCACCACCATTAACAACACACCACACAACAACCGACACACCACAACCACCTCCGCCACACAACAACAACTTCTGCCACACACAGCCACCACACCACAACCACCTCCGCCACACACCACCACCATCCTCGTCACACACCACCACACCACAACCACAACCACCTCCGCATAACACCACCACCATCCCCATCACACACCACCACACCTCCGCCACAATCGCTCCAATAATCCGCAACGGTTGTGTTCGCTCCAATAATCCACACCTCCACCACACACCACCACACCTCCGCCTCCGCCACACCTCCGCCTCCGCCACCTCCGCCTCCGCCACAATCGTGTAACACCCCGAAAACGGGTTTGGTAATCAAACTCCGTTAATACTAAAGGACGGGTAAAGTACCGTTAGTAGTAAAAATAACCCGGTAAATATTTGGATTTAAATAAGAAATCCTAATATTAAATACAAACGAATCAAAGTTTTAAGGAAATTGAGTCTATAAGAGCCCGAGTTAACGGGACTTAAAATAAAAACGGGTTATAACTCCCGGGACCCACCAAGTAATTAGGAATATTAACCTAGTTAGTTGGTGTCTTGACATAATAGAACAAATATGGTTAAAATAACCAAACTATATGATTAACAAAAGTGGAGGGGCCTATGTTGTTAAAATTGAAACTTATATTATTAGTTTTAATTAAAAACAAAACCAAACACCCCCATTTGGATATCTGGTCGATCAAGAACAGGAGAGGGCGACCCCCCTCATCCTCAAAACCCTAAAATTCACTAAACCCACAAATTGAAGGCTCAATCCAAGTTGAAATCAAAATCTGAACATGGAATCGTGATCACCTCGTCAAGAGGATCATAAGGTATGTCGAATTAGGGTATTTCGATTCAACCTAAGTTCTTGCATGTGATTGAAATCGAGTGTTGAGCTTAATTATGTGTAGCAAACATGAAATTGGTAGTGATATAAGGTTTAGGGGCAAACCCTAGATGATTTCTTGTCAAATTCTTGCATGATGATGGTATGGATCAAAATCACCATAGTGGGTGATTAATATGTTGGTAGAACTTGATAAACACTAGGGTTAAAACTCTTGTTCTAGTGTAAACTGAAATTATGAGATAATCCTTAAATTATTGATGTTAAAAATATGTGTATATTGTCTAATTGGAGTTAATTAGAGTGATAAACTCAAGTCATGAACTTGGTTTAGATCATGTAGAAATCTGACCCGCTAGGTGTTCGATAAAACGCCTAAATGAGGGTTAAAATGTTGAAAGTTGGGTAAAACGCAGATTTGAATATGTTAAGAAATAATGCGTTAAAGCTTACGAAAGAGTTCTAAACTTATTATGAATTGAACTCTTTAGGCAAGGAATCCGGAACGTCAAGCGGACACGCCGGAGGAGATACACGCGAAAAAGGTGTGCTTTAAAGGTACGTAACTACGGTTTCGTTACGTTATGCTTGATTACGTATTTTCGCTAGTAGATTTTAAATTAGCATTATAGATGAAATCGGTATTTAGTTGAAGTGACGAAGATCACTAAATAGATAAATGGGTCAAAAGGTAAAATTATCACCCTTTGACAATATCGACTAATGGTTTGTTGAGTTATATGATTATAGGAATGAATATCAAATGGATGTATACCTCGCTATTTCTTAGTGGCTATTAAGGCAAGGTATCGAAACGGGTCAAAATATTGATCCGAGTCAGGTATGTAAAATGGTTTAACTCATCACTTAGAACTTGAGGCTCTCTAAGAGTTAAACAAAGTCAAAATTGGATATTTGGTTATCTTAAAGGCAAACCGAATGATTTGAGTTATAATTGTGGTATTTTAGAAAAAAAAATGGTTTCTAATCAGAATTATAGTTAAAAGATCGGATTTTGGGTCAAACAAGCATCTAAGAGTCATTCGTCGTAAAAGAGGGACTAAAATTGACAAAAATGCCCTTGTAGGCTAAATTGAACAAAAAACCCTTAAAGGTTGTTTGGAAACGAGTCTTTATGATTTGATAAGTACTTAGGACGAGTATAGAAGTTGAAAGATGTAATTCATTAGTTAAATGGCTCTATTTGAGTCTTTGCCGTAGAACGATGAGTTGAGAGGTAAACTCGGTTTATATAAATTACCATAGTAAACCCACCATAATTACAGTTGTGGTGGAAAATTATATGATAAGAAATGTGGTAAAGTAAGGTTAGGAACAATCGAAAGCGATTTTTTTAGCTAGAAGGTGCTTAAATACCCTTAACGGGTCAAAATAAGAATTTGAGCGTAAACGGGTTTCTATTAAGTAAGAAACCCGTGATTTGAGATTAATATGATAGGAGATGTGGAATCTAGGAATTTCATTAGTTTAAAAAGCAAATAAACATGTTTGTTTGATAAAAGTTGAATGGGTCAAAACTTGGTAAAAAGGGCAATAAGCCGAAGACTTAAAAGTCTGAAATTTTGTTAAACCGGATGTTGGATTTTAACTTCATAAGGTGGGAAATCAAATTACAATCACGTAGGAAGAAACGGTAGGTCAAACGGACAAGTGGATTGAAAGATACGAAAGTTTTCGTGTCAAAAACGGCAAAGTGAAAACTGGGCTGTTACAGGGGCCACCGTAACTTACGGTGTCCACCGTAAGTTACGGTGGAGCTGAAAGTGTTACGGTATTTACCCCCTGAGTTACGGTGGGGGGATTTAATATTCAGGGGCCACCGTAACTTACGGTGACCACCGTAAGTTACGGTGGAGGCCAAATTTAAGTGATTGTTTTTTGATCAAGATTTCAATGTTGGATTTTCCTAATTTCCTTGTTGTATCGGTTATTTAATTATCAAAACTGACCTTTAAGTTGGTTTTGATCACAGGTGAATGTCGAGAGTCCCGGATGAAGATCAAGCATCGAGCAAGAACCGAACACACGTTAAACAAAGCTTCCGCAATGTTGTTTCGTCGTTATTCTATAACGGCGAATTAAAATCACATTATGTTGTATCACTTTAAATTGTAAAAGTTTTTAACAAACCCGTATTTTCAGTATAATTGTGACTATAATTACATGATTATGAGTTTAAATTATACGATAAACGTTAAATAATAACAAGGGTGTTACAAGTTGGTATCAGAGCCTTGGTTTAAGAGATTCAAGTATGGTGGGAAAACTATGCTTGGACTTAAACCTTATGCTTTTAATAAAGATTGGTGTTCGGTTCGAGGCTTGATCGCAAATCCGGTAAGTGCATGTATATTAATCGTTTAGCGTATTAGAGTGTTGTAAACGACACATAGGGTTATCGTGTAATACACGTTACCCCAATTAAATGATAGATATAGCTAACAAAAATTTTGTGCGTTGACACATATTGTAAAAAGCCTTGTATTACAATATGGACGTTTATTAATGTCGAAATTACTAACTTTTGTAAATGTTTAGTTGAAGGACAATCGCGTCTGAAGATGACGAGGGTTGAACGAATTAGGGATATGATGGTAGAATGATCCGAGGTATGACAAGCAGAGCATACTTATTGAGGAACTAAACCGCGTGACGATCGCGAACAAGGTTAACGGCCAAAGAAGCCCGTTATGGCAAGCATTACCAGGTGCACATTTTAAATTTAATCGTAGAAATAGCAATATGCAACAAACATGTAGAGAATGATTGTTGCATACGTAAATTAAAAGCTTGGAAAACTTGAATAGAATACCTATCCAGAATATTATTTCCAAGAAAATTAAATAGAGGCGTTACCTACATGGGGTGTAATGTGAAAATTATAAAAAGTCATGTATATCAGGTGTTGATCGCTTGCTCTGGCCAAGTAAGTAGTGAACACGTGGTACCATGAACTTTTATGATGGACATATCTACATCCGATGTAGTAAGGGCGGGATGAATGGGACTAATTTAAAAGGTACCCAAATAAACCAAATAAGCAAGACGTATGATAATAAACGTAGACGCAAGTCGGATGACATAAGCACATTACGTTAGAGTAAAGAGCCCGAGAGAAGGGACAAGGATCAAAGTAAGAGGAAATACAGACCAACTAATAAGAATGCTAAGGCATAAAGATAAACATTGACAGTCATAAGTGATAAAATTCACACATACAATTCAAAGGGGTAGAATAAAAGAATAAAAGACTTGACTAAATAAAAGTAATGGATTTCGCTAAGACGATCAAATAAACTAAGATGATGTCTAAAACCATATAAGAATGGTTACTTGATGATGACCTTGGTAAGGATACCCGATAGATGGGTAGGAGTTTGAAAGCATGCGTAAACCAAGAGACGGGTACGCGAAATAGAAAGTCAAAGGACTCGGATTAAGAGTCATGACTAAAAGACGATGAGAATTTGCAAACAGAAATTTTGATAACTATGATCAACTATTCTAAAGTTGAACGGGTCGAATAAAGAATGAAGTTTGACGTTCGTGAGTAATGAAATCTCACATGAATAAATCAAACGAGATAAATAAAATATAAAAAGCTTGGTAGTACAAGTAAGCGCAAACCGAATAATGGAAGCACGAAATAATAAAGAACCCGGGTAACGGGTCGTAGAGAAGTATAATTATGAACCGGGGAAACGGTAAGCGTAGAACAAACCGACGTGTAAATGACGTAAAGAGTCATAAAGTCGGAAGATTAGTCCAAGAGTAAACGAACGAAGCTTTAGATTACGGTCAAGGCCAACTAAAGTTCAAAAACGAAAATAAACGATTCCAAACATAATAAAAGACGCTTTGAAGCTAAGTATGTATCTATACATTTGAATATAGACATGGATAAAAGATGATCTACGGGATCCACTTAACCTTTAAAGCTGTAAACAATGGAAAGGTTTACGAGACTAAAACAACCCACGGGTCATGATTAGAAAGAAATTATAAGGACTTCGCCCTAAGGAGGTGAAAGTCTAATCAGGATAGCCCATAAGGCTAATTGATAAAACCTATGGGTTAATTAGATAAAGCAAGGGAATCTGTTGAGAATCCCCGCATAAAACTAAGACTGTAAAAGAATAAATTATGGACTGTCAATACCTATAATTCTGACAAAAGCTAAAGAGAAGATCCTAAAACTAAAACTTCGGTTTTAGTAAGAAATAACGTTTTTACAAATATAAATCCTGATAGGAATTTAAATAGTAAGCATGAAGGATACAAGTCTTGACACTAATTGGTGCAAGATGATATATTTGAAAAAGTGATGTTTTCGAAAATGAAAGGTTGATATGAATTAAACATAATGTGACACGATCGCGGTCAAGAAATGCAATGTGAGGTAGAATCACGTTATAACTAAGCGAGCAGTAAAAGTAACTGGACTAAGAAGTCTAGTTAATGAGACCGGTTAAGGTCAGCAATTCAAATCAAGAAATTTGGTTTGCTTGTAAGCGGTAGATTCGGTATAACTGAACCGAATAAATAAATTTGAAAACAAAAGAATTTGTTGCTAAAAGTGAAAGAATTCACTAAAGACCTTTAAACGGGTCAAAGTAACGGATTCATAAAGAATTCGATAGAATACGAAAGCGATGGATATCGCTAAGTTAACTAAACTAGTGGAAATAACGAGATTACGTTATTTCAAGTTGCACTATGTCTTATGAGATACGTAGACAATTAGTGACCAAAAATATGTTACCATACTTATCTGGTAGTACTAACAATTGGTTAAAAGTGTAAGTAATGTTTAAAAGATTTCTCGGATCAAATACATTGAGTTTAAACTCAATAAATTATGTAAGAAAAGGTTTCGAGGACGAAACCTCTCTAAGGGGGGTAGACTTGTAACACCCCGAAAACGGGTTTGGTAATCAAACTCCGTTAATACTAAAGGACGGGTAAAGTACCGTTAGTAGTAAAACTAACCCGGTAAATATTTGGATTTAAATAAGAAATCCTAATATTAAATACAAACGAATCAAAGTTTTAAGGAAATTGAGTCTATAAGAGCCCGAGTTAACGGGACTTAAAATAAAAACGGGTTATAACTGTAGGTCCCGAAATCTGAGGATCGATAACGAACCGAATCACTTGTTTATAGCAAACACGGTCACGTGTGCGGAATCCACGTAACTATGCCAAATCAAACATATAAAGCAAAAACGACAAAGTATTAATCAATTAAACACACTCGATTGATTAAACGGGATGAGAACCAATAACAAACTGATATAAACACAGTTTAGACAGAATTTTGACAGAGTTTCTTTAAGGGTATGCTCTCATCTACTTTCAAAGTAAAAGCAGACATTGTTTATATAGTCCCTGGGCCCAAGTCTCGGCGAAACACAAAGTGATACGGCGAAACAGCATATGGGCCACACATTGGGCTTGAAGCAGCCCATTACACGACGAATCAAGTGTGATTCGTCATGACTGTTGGCGAAACAGACTTAATGAATGTTGTTCTGTTTCGTCATGATGTGTTCGACGAAACAGACCTGTTTCGTCGAGGACTGCATCAGCTGTTCTGTTTGCTGTAAACAGACAGCAAACAGATAGAACATATAAACACATAATGACCATTATAACCTTGACATGCAACATGCATTGTTCATTAAACATTACATATCAAATGAAGACAAATAAATCAGACACAAGCGGATAGGAGGATATCCGACTTGGTCGACGTCAATTAAAGGCTCGAACCGAACGTGCCGCGTCCACACAAAAGTGTATCAACAAACTCCCCCTTGGACGCTGCTGTGATGGTTCGACTTCCATGTCTTTCATGTCGGAGGATCTTCAAGGTCTTCACGCGTCGTAAGAAGAAGGTGTATCAACAAACTCCCTTTTTTCATTTAAGAAGTGTGTTAACAAACTCCCCCTTAGAATGAGCTCTCCATTGAGTTATGCTCGTGAATCTTTTGACTTGTCAATTCTTCAGATCCTTGTGGTGTTGATGAAGGGTCAGCGACAACTCGATCATTTTATCCTTTGAGTGCCTCCACTTCGTGTCTTCATTCCAAAGCTTGTCATCGAAAATGTTCTCCTCGCCTTTAGCATCTGCATAGGCAAGAAAGCTAAACGCATAATGAGAACAACCAATTGGAATATAAACAAATTAAACAAACGACACATTTGAGATCAAATCTCAATCAAACACCGACCGACAACAGTTTGAAAGTTTAAAAAATTTTCAATTTTAGTTCTTAACTTTCAAAACTTGTTAACTTCGACAGATTATGAAGATTTTCACACTGAACAGAATTTGTTTTAATTGAACACATTTCCATTTTGTTTGAGTTCCAAATGCAAGGACGTTTTATGAAGGTGGTTTCAGGCTTCCAGCAGAAAACACCAAGCAACAACTTCGGCTTAATCAAAAACGAACTTTACAAATAACACTAAAAACGAATTTAAAGCGCGGTAAACTAAACGAAAAGGCAATAAACTGTGAAAAACAGTAGGCAACTGTACAAATGCAATCTTTTTGCGAATCTCAAGGATAAGGAATCATACCAGCTTACGGTCTTAGTCAACATGATTCTGATTTCTGTTTAAAGCTCTGGATAAGTATACTACCTCGATTATCGGTATTGTGGTCCACATAAGCTCAAACTGATCAGACGTAATCATAATTTAAGAGATACGATTAACGGTAAGGATTATACTTACTTGTCGATGTGAATCCACTCATGACACATTCCCGTATCAAGGTATGCACGAGAATTCATCTTACCGGTGAGTATACCGTTTATCATCCGTTTGACCGTATAAAAATGTGAGAAACTCACTTATTTTGATTGAAAACAAGCCCTATGTGATAGAATCACTTATTGATGAGGAACTTGATTTTCAGATGCATGAGGGCACAGGAGCAAGTCCGTGAACAGGTCAGTACTTTCGTACAGCAAAGAGACGAACTTGACTCCCGCAAAGAATCTGTGATATATTATCACTTATTTTGTTTGGACATGTGATTGTTGATCACTTATTGAGGTCGAATGCAATATGTACACGTATGTATAGTATCATGGAAGATCTAGACTTCGTCTCCGTTATTTTTACGGTTTGATACAACCATGATACCCAGATGATAAGCCAGCATAAAGACCGAATATTTCAGATCTCGGCAATCTCTCAAACGAAATTTCGGTACTAAGACCATATGCCAATGAATGGTTCCCACCTGACTTGAAGTCTGTTAGGTTTGTATCATCCTGCACATTTTAGTCTGATTGTGAGCCTACCGATACATCGTTAGTAGAGATACTTATCATTTTCTTTTTGTTTTTCATTTTGAGCACGTTGACTGACCACACCAGTGAACATCATCATTTTCCTTTATCCAAGAAACTCATTTTTGGTTTTTCTAATTTTTTTTTTAATTTTTCAAACGTAAAGACAGAAAGTAAAGTCATCTTTTTGGATTTTGAAATTTTGCAATGTTTTTGTATTTTCTTGAAATTTCTCCCCCTAAAATGCTAAAAGTTTACGAAAACGAAAATCTTTTTGAATTTTTAGAGTTTATAAAGAAAATATTTACAAAAACGATCAGCCAAAGAAGTTGACTCGGGTATCACCTTAATGCCATTGACCAAAAGTAGATAATCAAAACGTGATTTATCAAAAGCTTTTGTAAACAGGTCGGCACGTTGGTGATCAGTGGGGACACGAACGACATCGATTAATCTCTTGTCAAAACAATCACGTATGAAGTGATATTTAATGTCGATGTGTTTAGTCTTGGAATGCTGCACAGGATTTCTAGTGATCTGTAAGGCAGCATTATTATCAACAAAAATATGAGTAGATAGGAATTCTAAACCGTAGTCGCGCATTTGTTGTTGTATCCAAAGAACTTGGGAGCAACAACTCGAGGCAGCAATGTATTCTGCTTCACATGTTGATGTAGCAACACACGTTTGCTTCTTGCACTGCCACGTGACCAGGCGATTTCCTAAGAACTGACATCCTGCTGTTGTCGATTTGCCATCGATTTTGCAACCACCGAAGTCAGAATCACTGTATGCAATTAATTCAAAGCTATCATCCCTAGGGTACCAAAGACCAAGGTCCGGGCATCCCTTCAAATAGCGAAAAATCCTTTTGATAGCTGACAGATGAGAGGCCTTCGGGTTTGCTTGATATCTTGCAAGCAGGCACGTTGGATACATGATGTCAGGCCTTGAAGCAGTGAGATACATGAGAGATCCGATCATGGCGCGATAATAAGAAGAGTTGACACTTTCTCCTTTCAAATCCGGAGTAATCCCGTGATTCTGCGGAAGTGGAGTACCAATGGGCGTTGAATCTGACATTTGGAATCGGCTCAAAATGTCACCAACATATTTAGTCTGATGGATGAATATCCCAGACTCTGTTTGTTGAACTTGTAGGCCCAAGAAGAAATTCATCTCCCCCATAGCGCTCATTTCGAACTTTTCCTGCATAACACGTTCGAATTGCCTGCACAAAGATTCATTAGTAGAACCAAATATTATATCATCAACGTATACCTGCACCAGCAGAAGATCTCCATCTAGTTCCTTGATAAAGAGTGTGCAATAATTAAGACCTCGTCGAAATCCATTCTCCAGAAGATAGTTGGATAAGGTTGCGTACCAAGCCCTAGGTGCTTGATGTAAACCATAAAGAGCTTTGTTGAGCAACCAAACCCGATCGGGGTGAATAGGATCTTCAAAACCTGGAGGTTGTTCGACATGCACCTCTTCTTGAACTATACCATGAAGAAAAGCACTTTTGACGTCCATCTGGTAAACTTTGAATCCTTTGAAAGAAGCATAAGCTAAAAAGATCCGAATAGCTTCCAGACGTGCAACGGGTGCATAAACTTCATTGTAGTCAATGCCTTCTATCTGGCGAAAACCCTGAACAACCAATCTCGCCTTGTTGCGAATAACCACTCCACGGTCGTCTTTCTTGCATTTATAAACCCATCGAGTGCCAATTTTCTTGTAATTCTCCGGTTGTTCAACAAGCTTCCACACACCAAGCTTTTGAAATTGTTGCAGTTCGTCCTGCATGGCTTCAACCCAAGAATTATCTTTTAAAGCATCCTTCCAAGATTTCGGTTCTTCTTGTGAAACGTAACACGCGAAGGACCAATCGTTTTGAAGACCAGACTCTCTAATGGCTGAATATAAACCAGCATTCTGGTTATTTCTCAGCTGATTACGCATCTGCACACCGCTTTGGACATCTCCTATAATGTTCTGCTGTGGATGGATATTGTGAATCCTCAATTCAGGATTTTCAGGAACACTAGCATTAATACCCAAATTGTTAAGATTAAGATCAGCAACCAACTCCGCACCGGGAATATGAGTGGAAGTGGATGCATTTCCTTCAGCAGTATCAACATTCTGCACTTGAGGAGTTTCTAAAGAAGAGCCTTGAACAGGAGCAACCGGGGCAGAAGTGCCTTCAGTCGCATCTAGATGTTCATCATCTTCCGATGACTCAGTAGCATCTTCAAATACCTCATTTTGAACAGTATTGTTAACTGAATTAGAACCTTGAGGGCTAACAATAACAGGTCTTACCAATGGTGAGCCAGCAGCGTTGTCACTATCAAATAACATTTGAACAGCTGCAGATTCTTCATCAAAGGTAGGCAGATTAAAGGAGTCGAATATCCCTTCGTAATCGAACATCCAAGGATCACCCGGAGCTCTAACAGGATTTGTGTACCTTTGAACCCTTACTTCATTCCAAAGCTCAATCTTTTTGGTGGTCAGATTCCATACACGAAAATTCGGAGTTGCATATCCAAGGAAGAAACCTTCGATAGCTATTGCGCCAAACTTTCCATCTGGTTCAATCATGGTACATGGACCGCCAAAGGGTTCAAGGAGAGAAAGATCCGGTTTCCTTTTCTGTAGAAGTTCGAAACAAGTTTTGTCATGCCTTTTAACTGTAAGAACTCGGTTCAAGGTGTAGCAAGCAGTCGACACAGCTTCTGCCCAGAATTGAACAGGAAGCTCCGACTCTACCAACATAGTTCTTGCAGTTTCAATAATCGTGCGATTCTTCCTCTCAGCGACACCGTTTTGTTGTGGAGTATAGCGAGAACTGTATTCATGAAGAATGCCTTTAGAAGTACAGAACTCATCCATCACACGGTTCTTGAATTCAGTTCCATTGTCGCTTCGGATCCTCTTCACTTTCAATGTGTATAAATTTTCCAACATTGTGAGAAGATCCTTGAGGATTCCAGGAGTATCACTCTTGTGTGCCATGAAAGCTACCCAAGAAAATCTAGAATAATCATCAGTAACAACCAGACAGTAAGCATCTCCGAATGTTGTCTTGTGCTTCATAGGTCCAAAGAGGTCCATATGAAGACGTTCGAGAGGCATGCTAACAGTGTTGATTTTCTTCAGAGGGTGAGATTTCTTTGTTTGTTTCCCTTTCTGGCACGAAACACAGATATCTTGTAGATGAAAGCTTCTCACAGGCACACCATTCACAAGATTATTTTTCACCAAATGGTTCATTTTCCTCAAGTGAATGTGCCCCATTCTTCTGTGCCAAGAAATAGACTCCTTCTCTGTGGCTTTTGAGACAAAACATGTTACTTGCGCAGATGACGTAATGGCTTGGCTCATATCAAGAATATAAAGATCATTAATTCTTGGAGCCGATAAGAGAATCCATTCATCAGGAATCTTGAATCCAGGTTTAAGCACATAACAACCGGCATCATCAAAATGCACAGTAAACTTCTTATCGCAGATTTGCGACACACTGAGAAGATTATGATCAAGTTGACGAACATAATTAATCTTTTCGAAACATACCACACCATTGGAGATCATTCCTTCTCCGGTGATATATCCGCCTTTGTCTCCTGCGAACGCGACATAGCCTCCTCTAATATTTCTCACATCGTACAGAAGTCGTAAGTCGCCCGTCATGTGCCTGGATGCCCCACTATCAACAATCCAATGACTACTGATAGTTCCTCCTGGAACACCCTGCACAAATCATCCAATGATTAATTAAGGATGGGGACCCAAGCCATGGTGGTCTTGGGTCGTCCCTGAGCATCACGAATAGTGATCTCGATCTGTTGATGATTTTCCAAACTAACAGCTCCCCCTGAACTTTCACTCATCTTAGGTTTCCAAGTTTGTTTTTGTTTACCAGATTGAGTTTTGTAAACAGATTTTGAAACTTCTGGTTTTAAAGGTGAACTTGGTTCCCTTGGAACAGATTTGACCTCAGTTTTTAAGGCCTTTTCTATTTTCTTGACATTCTGACGTCGTTGTTTCGTTTCCTGTTCTTTAACAGTTTTGTTATCATGTTTTTGGGAAACGGGACGACATTGAGTATGAATCTTTTCAGGTGGTGCTGTCTCAACAAATTTATCTCTTGGAGTGTTTACACAATCTTTGATGATGTGCCCAAACTCTCCACATTTAAAACACGTTCTCCTCTCAACAAACTTAGGAGAAACGGATCGACGCTCATATGTCAAACCTGTAGAGCCTGAGGTACTTGCCTTTTCATCACACCCATTTGAATGTTGAGTGTAATTATTTTGACTGTTACGCTTTAAAATCTTGACTTGTTGTACAAAATCAGTATTTGATTTGTTAGCAAAAATCTCAATTTTATCAGTACCCTCAGATGCCACAAATCTGACATCATTGTTTTTCTTTTGATAACAAGCTCCATTTGTTTCAAATTTTGATTTAGAAACATTTGGCCTTTGAGCTCGTTGAAATGGTTGTTTACCCTTAGGAGCAAAAGGTTGTTGCTTTGTTGGGGATTTTTTATTTCCAAATTGCTTTTTGATTTTAGCCTTAGGAATTGGATCACATTGAGTTACAGTAACTCCCTGAATCGACTTTCCCAAAAACTTACTTGTGTTATTTTCAAAAACGTTATCAATCGATGATGGATTGGCATTTTTAATTGGAAAATCATTATCTGAATAAATTTTAGAATCACCAACCAAAGTATACAACACATTGTTACTCTTAATGGTAGACACAGGTTTCTTGTCGTCCTTGACAGGATTAATCACTTGTTTGGCAACTTGTTGCACATCAGGAATAGGAGGATCACAAAGAATATGATTCTCAATTGGAATTTCTATTCCCTTTTTCTTGTCAAGTGATTCATCCTGGTCATTAGCATCTGTTTCATCATCAGATGAATCATAATCCTCAACAGTTGGAGGACTTTGACTCACTGTTGTTGAAGTTTCTGTTTCAACAGATGAGGTTCCCGAGGAATTGTTCGGTTTGAACCCTAATCCAGTAGTAAATTCCTCATAATTAAGAGGCACACTGGGTTCAAAACGAGGCATATCCTCTTCATCAGGTGGTGCAGCATAATTGTGTCTCAAAGGGGGCGGACATTTCTTATACCCAACACCACTCTTGTTTTTCTTCAGTTGTTGAACATCAATTATGTGATCGAGCACAAATCGGGAGTTAGAATAACTCTCCAATTTTTGCTTGATAGCATCATGCTCGCACTTGGCAATGGCTAATTCCTTTTTGGTTTCCTCAACAATATTAATGTACTTGTTAATACTAATTTGTTTATGATAAACAAATTCGGTAGTTTCGGAAACACTTTTCTTTAAATTTTCAATTAAAGATTTAAAGTCCTTTTCGTTTCTTTTTAAAGCCATATTTGCCTCTTTGCACTTTGACATCTCAACAACCAAACTTTGATTGTGACCATGAATTTTGTCACATTCAAGTTTCACTCTATCACATTCCTGTTTCATATAAGCACAATCAGTACATATTCTAGGAGTTTCAGATGTTACCTGACTCGAAGAGGCTGAAACATTTGCCATAAATGCAGTTTGAAAAGAAAAAGATCCGTCTTCAGAGAAGAACTTCTCCATTTCCTTAGATGCTATCCCAGCCTTCTTGATAAGAACAGATTTCTGAGACTTCAATTCCTCTGCTTCATTCAACAAGTCATCAATAGAAGTCGCTTCTTCTTTCACATCTCCCGAAATAGAACTTTCTTCATCCGAACTCCCGGTATATCCCGAACTGTCGTCACTTTCAGAAAATTCTTCTTTATGAACGTGCTTGATGTGATTGATGATCTTTGCATAGCACGCTGTTCCTCCTCCTTCATTATCACCTCCCCCTAATTGTAAAGACCAATTACACCCTTCGTCTGTTTGAACAGTCAATGCACGAGTGTTGTTTGGTGGTCCAGATTGGTTCTGGTTGGTGGTATTGTTCACAGCTACTATCCCTTTCCCACGATTGTCTTGAGTGCCTTGAGTGGCATTTGAAGTACTTGTCTGATTTCTGAAAGGGTTCTGATTGCCTTGCTTGGATGGTCGGGTGCACTCACGTTTGAAGTGACCCTTTTCGCCACAATTAAAACATGTAACCGCTTCTTTATCAAACCCGTACTTCGTATCCTGCTTACTATCCAAAGAACTTCTTCCTGTTCTACTCATGAAATCCCTTGCCCTTCTAACTGCACTTGCAAACGCCCACTTTATATCCATCAACTCCATTTCATCACGGTCGATTTGTTGATAATCTTCGTTGGTCATACTGATGTTCCCAATTTGACCTGCAACCAAACCGCAGTATGCACTGACCATTGTATTAATGAGTTCCATGTGCTCCTTTGCTACTTCAATGCTAACTTTTGAGAGGTTCGAAGTATCAACTTTGACAGTGTTCGTGCTTTGAGGTGGAGGATTGTTGGTATAATGTGCTTGTTGTGGTGGTGGTTGGACTTGAGATGAGGGTATTGACTGTGAAAGATAAGTACCTAAATCAAACTCTGGTTGAGTTGATGATTTTGTGTTGGAAACAAACGCCGTTTGAAGCTTAGGTTGCTGAACAGAACTAGAACTAGCTGAAGGAGCAAACCCAGGCAAATACATTTCTGTGTTTTGAGGAGCTCCAATCCTTTTAGATTTTCTAGTTTCCTCTTCGTTCTTGTGCTCCAACTTCTGAACGAATCCATAGATAGTGACATTTTCCCCATCCAGAGCACCAGTATGCTTTAGAAGATCAATGAATGTACTCCACCTAGGAGGTAGAGCATCAGCTAAACGTGCAATCATTTCCACATGAGTTGTGACAACCTTATAAGAACTCATTTCACTTATCAAATGATAGAAACGAGAAGTCATATCATTTAGGGTTTCATTTTCCAAAGATTGAAATGATTCATATTCTTTCTTCAAAAGATCATGGCGTATTTTTCTAGAAGCTGCATTTCCTTCTCCTCTTGTTTCCAATGCATCCCATAAAGCTTTTGTGCTCTTACTATAAGAAAATTGATGATAGATGTCTTTATGAAGAGCTTGTGTTAGAAAAGCAAACGCCTTCTTCTCTAATTCATAGGCTTTCTTGTCTTCTTCAAGCATATGAGAAATACCAGCGGCAGTTGATGCTGCTTCTTCTAGTTCCGGGCTACATTCAGTAGTGAAACACGTCCAAAGTTCAACGTTTTGCCCTTGAATGTATGTGTGAAAACGACCCTTCCAAGACGGATAGTCGTTCATGTGATTTAGCTTTGGCGGGCGATTGTTGCTTCCAGTCTCACTCTCACTGAGCAATAGATTTTGAATGTTTTGATTTTGATTAGAAACCATTGCCCATTGACCTGTATTTATTGATTGTTGTTTTTGAGGCAATTGGTTCATTAAATCGGCAAGCGAAGGCTGATTTTGAGCTGGTTGTGGTTCCGAACTCCAATCCCACAGACCTTTGTTACTCATATTTGGTATATGTATGATAACACCTGCACACACACTTGAAAACACAAGGTTAGAATGGTTTTGCAACTCCTCTGTTTAAAACAGATCTGTTCTCGACGAAACAGATTCCACGAAACAGGTTTGTTTCGTCTAAATGAATGATGACGAAACGGACTTGTTTCGTTGAAGATATTTTGACGAAATGGACTTGTTTTGTTGAAGATATTTTTGACGAAACACTTGTGATTCGTCGACTACTTGTTTCGTCAAGGATAAGTCTCAGACAACTAGATATTTTTCTGACACAAAGTATGTTTGTAACACCAATTTTCAACGCAACATGCTTTTTCAGAAACTAATGATCACAATTTTACACTAAAGTCAATTTAATGTATAATATGTTATAACACTTAGGTTTCGACAATTTAAAGATCAAGTTCACAAATGTGATAAGAACAATTATGAAGATATGAAGAACACACTCAAGAACAATGAGTTTTCTGGTCACCGATAATTTTCCGAAACACGAAAATGCACAAGACTTTCACTAAAAACCCAGTTTAAAGCATAAACAAACAATCTAACAAGGTTTTTTATAAAACTCTTTAGCATACAACAAGAAACCAACAGATTTTATGAATATTTTTCCAGAAATATGATTTTTCAAGAACAAATTTTCAGAAAAACACACACAAATACTTGATAAAAACCGAACAATGTTTGATTTTAAACAAGGATTAGAGCCAAACGCTCTGATACCAATTGTAGGTCCCGAAATCTGAGGATCGATAACGAACCGAATCACTTGTTTATAGCAAACACGGTCACGTGTGCGGAATCCACGTAACTATGCCAAATCAAACATATAAAGCAAAAACGACAAAGTATTAATCAATGAAACAAACTCGATTGATTAAACGGGATGAGAACCAATAACAAACTGATATAAACACAGTTTAGACAGAATTTTGACAGAGTTTCTTTAAGGGTATGCTCTCATCTACTTTCAAAGTGAAAGCAGACATTGTTTATATAGTCCCTGGGCCCAAGTCTCGGTGAAACACAAAGTGATACGGTGAAACAGCATATGGGCCACACATTGGGCTTGAAGCAGCCCATTACACGACGAATCAAGTGTGATTCGTCATGACTGTCGGCGAAACAGACTTAATGAATGTTGTTCTGTTTCGTCATGATGTGTTCGACGAAACAGACCTGTTTCGTCGAGGACTGCATCAGCTGTTCTGTTTGCTGTAAACAGACAGCAAACAGATAGAACATATAAACACATAATGACCATTATACCCTTGACATGCAACATGCATTGTTCATTAAACATTACATATCAAATGAAGACAAATAAATCAGACACAAGCGGATAGGAGGATATCCGACTTGGTCGACGTCAATTAAAGGCTCGAACCGAACGTGCTGCATCCACACAAAAGTGTATCAACAATAACTCCCGGGACCCACCAAGTAATTAGGAATATTAACCTAGTTAGTTGGTGTCTTGACATAATAGAACAAATATGGTTAAAATAACCAAACTATATGATTAACAAAAGTGGAGGGGCCTATGTTGTTAAAATTGAAACTAATATTATTAGTTTTAATTAAAAACAAAACCAAACACCCCCATTTGGATATCTGGTCGATCAAGAACAGGAGAGGGCGACCTCCCTCATCCTCAAAACCCTAAAATTCACTAAACCCACAAATTGAAGGCTCAATCCAAGTTGAAATCAAAATCTGAACATGGAATCGTGATCACCTCGTCAAGAGGATCATAAGGTATGTCGAATTAGGGTATTTTGATTCAACCTAAGTTCTTGCATGTGATTGAAATCGAGTGTTGAGCTTAATTATGTGTAGCAAACATGAAATTGGTAGTGATATAAGGTTTAGGGGCAAACCCTAGATGATTTCTTGTCAAATTCTTGCATGATGATGGTATGGATCAAAATCACCACAGTGGGTGATTAATATGTTAGTAGAACTTGATAAACACTAAGGTTAAAACTCTTGTTCTAGTGTAAACTGAAATTATGAGATAATCCTTAAATTATTGATGTTAAAAATATGTGTATATTGTCTAATTGGAGTTAATTAGAGTGATAAACTCAAGTCATGAACTTGGTTTAGATCATGTAGAAATCTGACCCGCTAGGTGTTCGATAAAACGCCTAAATGAGGGTTAAAATGTTGAAAGTTGGGTAAAACGCAGATTTGAATATGTTAAGAAATAATGCGTTAAAGCTTACGAAAGAGTTCTAAACTTATTATGAATTGAACTCTTTAGGCAAGGAATCCGGAACGTCAAGCGGACACGCCGGAGGAGATACACGCGGAAAAGGTGTGCTTTAAAGGTACGTAACTACGGTTTCGTTACGTTATGCTTGATTACGTATTTTCGCTAGTAGACTTTAAATTAGCATTATAGATGAAATCGGTATTTAGTTGAAGTGACGAAGATCACTAAATAGATAAATGGGTCAAAAGGTGAAATTATCACCATTTGACAATATCGACTAATGGTTTGTTGAGTTATATGATTATAGGAATGAATATCAAATGGATGTATACCTCGCTATTTCTTAGCGGCTATTAAGGCAAGGTATCGAAACGGGTCAAAATATTGATCCGAGTCAGGTATGTAAAATGGTTTAACTCATCACTTAGAACTTGAGGCTCTCTAAGAGTTAAACAAAGTCAAAATTGGATATTTGGTTATCTTAAAGGCAAACCGAATGATTTGAGTTATAATTGTGGTATTTTAGAAAAAAAAATGGTTTCTAATCAGAATTATAGTTAAAAGATCGGATTTTGGGTCAAACAAGCATCTAAGAGTCATTCGTCGTAAAAGAGGGACTAAAATTGACAAAAAATCCCTTGTAGGCTAAATTGAACAAACAACCCTTAAAGGTTGTTTGGAAACGAGTCTTTATGATTTGATAAGTACTTAGGACGAGTATAGAAGTTGAAAGATGTAATTCATTAGTTAAATGGCTCTATTTGAGTCTTTGCCGTAGAACGATGAGTTGAGAGGTAAACTCGGTTTATATAAATTACCATAGTAATCCCACCATAATTACAGTTGTGGTGGAAAATTATATGATAAGAAATGTGGTAAAGTAAGGTTAGGAACAATCGAAAGCGATTTTTTTAGCTAGAAGGTGCTTAAATACCCTTAACGGGTCAAAATAAGAATTTGAGCGTAAACGGGTTTCTATTAAGTAAGAAACCCCGTGATTTGAGATTAATATGATAGGAGATGTGGAATCTAGGAATTTCATTAGTTTAAAAAGCAAATAAACATGTTTGTTTGATAAAAGTTGAATGGGTCAAAACTTGGTAAAAAGGGTAATAAGCCGAAGACTTAAAAGTCTGAAATTTTGTTAAACCGGATGTTGGATTTTAACTTCATAAGGTGGGAAATCAAATTACAATCATATAGGAAGAAACGGTAGGTCAAACGGACAAGTGGATTGAAAGATACGAAAGTTTTCGTGTCAAAAACGGCAAAGTGAAAACTGGGCTGTTACAGGGGCTACCGTAACTTACGGTGTCCACCGTAAGTTACGGTGGAGCTGAAAGTGTTACGGTATTTACCCCCTGAGTTACGGTGGGGGGATTTAATATTCAGGGGCCACCGTAACTTACGGTGACCACCGTAAGTTACGGTGGAGGCCAAATTTAAGTGATTGTTTTTTGATCAAGATTTCAATGTTGGATTTTCCTAATTTCCTTGTTGTATCGGTTATTTAATTATCAAAACTGACCTTTAAGTTGGTTTTGATCACAGGTGAATGTCGAGAGTCCCGGATGAAGATCAAGCATCGAGCAAGAACCGAACACACGTTAAACAAAGCTTCCGCAATGTTGTTTCGTCGTTATTCTATAACGGCGAATTAAAATCACATTATGCTATATCACTTTAAATTGTAAACGTTTTTAACAAACCCGTATTTTCAGTATAATTGTGACTATAATTACATGATTATGAGTTTAAATTATACGATAAACGTTAAATAATAACAAGGGTGTTACAAATCGCTCCAACAATCGTGTGATGCATTTGGTTGCGTGTTGAGAGTGAAATTCAGGTTAGGATTTGTGTGATTTAGGTTAGGGTTTGTGTAATTTGTGTGAAGATTATTGTTACATTTGTGATTTAGGTTAGGGTTTGTGTAAGTTGCAGAGGTTGAAGGTGGTGAAATGGCAATTAGCCTGCAATTACCAAAATGAAAACAATATGATGTAAATCACAAACTTAATACATGGCTCAATGGTTGAGTGGTTGTTTTCAAAATCAAAGGTCATGGGTTCGAATCCTGTGAACTGCATTTTTTATTACAATTTGTTAAGTTAGCAGGGGCAATTTGGTCATTTCACCCAAAGTTAACAAAATAAATGGATGGAGTTAAGTTAGTGGACTGAAATGGTTACGAAAATGAAACTAATGGACTGAAATCGCAATTTTTAAACTAATGGACTGAAACCGTTATTTTTGACAAACCTCAGGGACGAAAACAGTAATTAACTCCAACTTCTAATATAAATTGGTGGTGGTGTACGGACGGTGGTGGTAGTAGTGGATCGTGGTGCTGGATGCTGGATGCTGGTGGTGGCAGGTGTTGGACGTGGACGGTGGACGGTGGTGGGTGGTGAACGATAGTGGTAGACGGTGGTGGTGATGTTTAACCCTCTGCAGACCCTGGAAGATCTTAAAAGTGGTTGGGTCAAGTCTTCACCAAGAAGAGCTCGCACAAATGTTTTTTATGAAACGTCTTTGGAAAAATGAACGGTCTGCAGATGGCAAAGTTTGTGTGTGGTTTGCGCGGCACAGACAAAGAGCCTACACAGATCTTTTTTTAGAAAAAACAAACACCACCTTACTTTTCTTTCGGTGTTAAATGAATCGTGTTTGCGGATCATATTCAACACGAACATGAACATAAGAGGAACCTGAAAACGTTTCAGATACATGAACCTTATGCGTGTGTATATACGAGTTGATAATAATAAGTCCCGTTTAGTTTGATACTGTTTGTTTTATACAACAACCATACTCAATAAATCCAAAAAATAGGCAAGCTACTTGTAGGGTCTGGAGATAGAGAGACTGTTTCTAGAAAGACCCTTGGATCAACAAGAGATAACAAACCAAAACACATACCCGAAAAGTATATAAATGAAAAGTTACCAATATTCAAGGAGGTAATGAGAGAGTAACACAGTAAAATTTTAGAACATGTATAACATCACCCAACAACATACATACATAAAAATGAGAAGACAATTACGTAAAAAACTAAGCACCTAGGAGACAACTAAAACCCTACTGGAGTCTTCCCTAGAAATCTCTAGCCATAATCTTCCGCCTCCACGAAGACCTATCTTGGACCATGTCCTCAGAAATATGCAACTCTAGTAAATCGTTCCTAATACACTCATCCCAAGTCAGTTTGGGTCTGTCTCTACCCCCCATCCCCTCCACAGCGAGGGTTTCCACGGCTCTAACTGGCGTCGTCGTTTGCCTCCACTTCACATGTCTAAACCATCTAAATCTCCCCTCCTTAATCTTATCAGATATACTAGCCACTCCCAATTTATTTCTAAAAACCTTATTTCTTATCTGGTCTAACATCGTGTACCCACACATCCACCTCAGTATCATCATCTCTGCCACCTCCATCTTGGCTGTTTGTTTCTTCTTAATGGCCCAACATTCTGTTCCTTAAAGCATACTGTTTATTTTATATGTTATATATTTACAAGAAATCTTGTCTAATACAATGGACATTTTCTGGCGACGTATCTCGTCGGTATAGGCCGCTTTTCCCAACGACAAGTCGTCCGCCCACGTTAGACGGAATGAAAAAACTTTTGGAGCTATCTGAAAAACCAGGGGGACAACATATCGTCAGTATAGGGGTGTTTTTTTTTTTACTTTTTTTTATTCCAGATTTATTAAATTATTAAAATGTAAAAAATGGTTTTACCTTTACCAACGACATGTTGTCGATATAGGGGTGGTTTAGTTTTTTTTCATTTTCTTTTATTCCGGTTTATTAAATGACTAAAAAACAAAAAAAATGATTTTACCTTAAAGTCATCACCATCAGGTGTTTTATTTATTTTTTTCTTTTCCTTTATTCTGGATTAATGATTTTAAAATTACAAAAAAATTGTTTTACCTTTACAAACGACATAGGGGTGTTTTAGTTTTTTTTCTTTTACTCTGGATTATTAAATGACTAAAAAAAAAGGTTTTGCTTTAACCGACGACATGTCATTGGTATGATGTATTTTATTTATTTTTCGTTTTCTTTTATTTCGGATTATTAGATAATTAAAAATTAAAAAATTATCTTTTCTTTTATTACATATTAATATTAAATAAAATAACAGGTTTCTTTGTAAAATTTAAATTCTATTTTGTTAACGATTAAAAGGTAATCTAAATATTAATAAAAGACTCCAATTAATGCCACGTGACATTTTCTCCTTCAACTTATTAAATATTAATTAATAATACTTTAATATATCTAATATCTAATAAATTATTAACATCTCTTTAATTAATATAAATATATCTAATAAAAATTCGGATATGTGTTCATACACTCAAATGTAAAATAGAGTTATAATTCTTGATTTGATAGGTATATAACGTTAAAATGTTAATTACTTAATTATCAGTGTCTTATCATTATTTGTTGTAATTTAAAAGTTAATTTTTAAATTATCTATATATTAAAAAACCATTCTTATTCTTATAAATAGTAACACTAATATATATTAAAGGGTAAATTACACTTTTCGTCTTTATGTTTATATCGAATTGCAATGGAAACTCTTTAACTTCAATAGCTACAGTCATTATCTTTTATTTGTAAAACGCATTATACCTACGTCCGTTGGCCCTAACCAAGGTTTTACCTTCGTCAATAGATCATCCCATTAATTCAACATAGCAATTTACATGAAATACATTTGATTGCTAAGCATGTTCTTATTGTATTTTAAAACTAAAACTCTCCATTTACATTTAATTCAGTTACAGGCCTTTGAAACTATGATTTATGATTTTCTATTTTAGTTATACCGCTTATTTTTATTTACGTACAGATAAAATTTTTATTCAAAATTTAACAGGTCAAATGTAATGGAGTCTTTTTTATCTTGACGAACCATATCGACACCGTGCGAACAACTTCCGTAGCGATACAAAGTACTTTTTATATCGTAAGCTATAGCGAGTGTCTGTACTATACCGGTATTGCGATGAACCGAACTCATATCTCCCCAACAGTATCGATACCACATCGATTCCATCTGAACAATATATTCACTTTTATGGTTTTCCATAGATGTAAACACGTGTCCATATCCATTTGGGCATATCATGATTTTTTGGGTTTTATCTTTCAGTTGCTATACCAAGTGTCAGTATCGTTTCGATACCATAATAAACTGAACCATTACCAACCGAATTCCCGCGCAACGGATGGATAAACTTTTAGATACAATTAATCCAATTTTTCAAGGATTATTATGCATTTCAATTTTTATGTTTTAATATTTTTAGTAGAATCCAAACTAATTCAATTTATTTGACTTTAACATTCCCCTAAAAAATACTAATAATATTAATATAAGATGAATAAAATAATTTTAAAATTAATGGTAAATTTATTATATCACAAATAGGTAAAAAAAAAACAAGTCAATATTATTAAATTAACATTAAATTATTGTTTCCTATTTTTAAAAACATTTCCTCATTTAGAATTATGGAATGATTTTGACGAAAAAAAATTAATGATGTGAATTTTTTTGGACACATATCACTTTTTGGTGTTTTTTTCATCCTTATTTTTTCCTAAAAAAATAAATTCCCCATCGGATTGAAAATATTACATTTATATATCGAGTATCACCTAACCCGTACCCGCGGAATATTGTTTTTTCCTAATCCCATACTCAGCCTAATACCCGTCGGGTATTGGGTATACCCGTCCCGGATGTTTCGGGTTTCATGTATACATGTCGGGCCTGGGTATTTTTACCAACCCAAACGACTATATGTATTAACTGATTACAATATATTTATTCAACATGTGTAATATATGTGTTTGTTCAACCCATGCAATAAACGATTTTTAAAAATGTAACTTTTTATTACTTTGTATATAAAATTTTATTTATTTAACCCGTGTAAAACACGGGGTTTTAACCTAGTATATATTGATAATTCAAATTATTAATACGTTACTAGTTTGTATGTGTTAGTGTATTGTTAACGATTAAAAGGTAATATATATTGATAATTCAAATTATTAATACGTTACTAGTTTGTATGTGTTAGTGTATGTTTGTGTGTGCCTTAGTGTATGTGTTAATGAATGTACATGTGTTAGTTTATGTACCTGTTTCTGTATGTGTATTTGTAGGTGTGTGTATGTGTATTTGTTAGGGTATGTATATCTATGTGTATGTATGTATGTGTGTGTGTGTGTATGTATGTATGTGTGTGTGTATGTGTGTATGTTATGTGTGTATGTTAGTACATGTATGTGTGTATATGTATATATGTGTATATGTTTGTGTTAGTGTATATATGTGTGGGTACATGTATGTGTCAGTGTATGTGTATTTGTGTGTATGTGTATATGTGTGTTTCTATATGTATGTGTATTTGTATGTGTTGGTGTATGTATGTGTTACGTTAGTGTATGTATGTATGTATGTATGTATGTATGTATGTATGTATGTATGTATGTATGTATGTATGTATGTATGTATGTATGTATGTGTGTGAATGCGTTAGTGTATGCATTGGCGAAGCCACCCCCCCCCCCCACCCAATTTTTCCGAAACTTGGGGGGCGCCAACGTATATACCTATACGAAAGTACTATTCATAACACTACGCATCGATAAGTTCGGGGAGTGGGGGGGGGTGCCCCCTCGGGGGTAGCCTAAGCTGCGCCCCTGAGTGTATGTATGTGTGGGTGGGTGGATGTTAGTCTCCTATGAAGACTATACTAATAATATATAAAATTTCAACTATATATACTAATAGTATTTATAAGGATTCCAGTATAAAAATTCCATTCTCAAAACAAATCACAATTTTTTTACAAAACATAAATAATGATAATTATTGTTAAAGTTACAAAACGAAAGTATTTTATCCTTGAGAGGTGTTCGGTTCTTCTTGTAACTTGACCTCCATCCGTCACTTACTTTGGACATTACCTATAACACATTAATCGTTCAAAGCATTAGTAAATACAATGATTAAACGTATTAACCGAAACCGCATAATGAAATAATAAAAAAATATTTTTTTGCCAGTTTAACATGTTTTCGGGTCACGCGACGAGAGTCTGTTATTTCTATTGTGCGACGTGAGGAGGCCATTTTCACAGAAAGTTTCCCAGTGCTTGGGCATTTTCCCAACCATGGCCACTTTCGTAATATTCATCAAATTTTCACCCAGGTCAGTTCCAAACCCAATTTAATAACTCGGAATTCCATTTCTTATTTCTTATCATAATTAAATTACAACCCATTACCCCGACTCGTAAATCTTGAATTTTCATTCTTATATCCGGTTCAGGTTTATGTTTATTTAACCCGTTAAGAGATTTAAGCACCTACGCTTAGATCATCTGCATTCCTTTCATTTTTCCCAACTATGATCAAGATCATAGTCATTAGCTGGGACAACACCTTGGCTTCTACAACCACACAAGTTGTTTATACCTCGATTTTACTTGTCCGTCTACTAGTTCATTGCCCCAATGGACCATGAAAAACCCGTTTGATTTGCTCTTGTGAATGCCATCACTTATGAGCAATTGTTATCACTTATAATCGTTTTCACCATGGCTCTTGACCATGTTCATTCATGTTGGGTATCACTTTCGTCTCTATGACTCCTATCATCATTTATACGTTAGTTCTACATGCCTTTCACGTATTCATTTTTAAACCTATTTTATTTCTTTTTCACTTGCATAAAGTAAGTGTAACAACTGGCACTTTCCATGCATTCCGTACAATAATTAAACAGTAATATGTGCTTTAATGACTGTGCATGATTTAGTTTACAAGACGAATGAATTTCTGATTACTGTTATATACATACAATGGCATTTTATGTTGCAAGACTTTTATCATTACTACAGGCAACACAATATAGTTCTATTAATGCACAAAACAAAGTTATCACAGTTATCAGACAGACTAGAAGTACTGACGGGAGTTCAGTACTTAGACAGACGTGATATTAAGGCACAGAATGAGCCCCAGAACCAAGTGTTACACTAGGATAGTGTGTACGAAAGTAGGGATTACAAAACTGTCTTCCGAGTGATGACATAGGTACCGGAAAGTGCCAGAAACACACTAAAAATGCAGAATTCTACAGAAAATAAATAAATTCAGCAAAAATTCAGCTTTTAACATCTAAATGTAATGCAGAAATGTGATTTAATGGTCCAGAATACTTTCCTAAGTGTCGGGAATCAAAACAGTCACAAAACACAACATAAAGCACACTAAACAGCGCAATTTAGCACTTTAACGAACAGTAACGAAACGAACAACCGGACACTAACCGAAATACCAAATTTTCACTAGAAGCATTGTTTTAGTGTTACGAAGCTAGTTATAGTCACCGAACATCATATTACATCTCATAAACATTAAATACATAAAATACCTAACTAGCACCATTGAATCCTAACTAAATCATGTAACTTACCATTAAATGTTACACTTTACCCCCCCCCCCCTTTGTTGGACGGTTGGAAACATGGACCCCACATGGGATTTTTTTTTTGTTATATTTTATAAGATATGTTGGAGAATATTGTCACACCCCCAAAATATCACCTGCGGAAACCCCCGCGAGGCGTGTGACGTACCAGGATCTAGCCACCAATCACATTGAACTCATAACAAAATTTCAAATAAAAACTTTCATTTATTATCATAAAGTGTTTACAAAACATTAAATGCAATTCATCGTGTTCAGCGGAAGCATAAATCATTTGTTAAGTGTTTCCTAAACCATGAGTACGAAAACCATTAGACGTGACTTGCGATTCCTTGTATCTCGACCCATGACCACTCCAGCATCCCAGACAACAAGTTCCAATGACATGTACCTAAAGGCCTGCAAGCATGCAGAAAAACGTGTATCAGACAACGTTGGTGAGTTCAGAGTTTGTTTAACCGTTTGTTACCAAGTAGTGACTTATGATATGTTATGCTGATAATAACTCGATACCGCAGACGGCCCTTTTTGCCCTTCCCCAATGCTCTATCAAATATTGGTCATGATTTAAAGTTATTAGTTCACGCCCGTTCTATCCAGGTACGTCGTGAGGGCGCCAAACCTAATAGCGCTATCAACTAATAACCTCGTTGCCCTACAAGCAACTAACCCGGTAGTATAATGGGACTTAAGTGATAGAGAGTGAGTGTATTATCCAACATTAACGTTTACTAAAAATCGTTGCATATCCCCTGCAAGGATATGCGTTTGTGAAATCCGCCTCACATCCCCTACAAGGATGTGGGTATTTGAAAACCGCCTCATATCCCCTACAAGGATATGGGTTTACGAAAATCCGTTTACAAGTTTTTCCAGTTTGATTGTCCCCACCGGACGCATGCTTGTTTTGAGAGAAGTGAACTCACCTTGGTTTGCTCGGTATGACTAGTTACTTGTTCACACTTAATCAGTCAAAGCCTATGATGTTCATGTACACGTAATCAGTTTACATTCACGTTGTTCACATATGTCACGTATCCAACATACACGTTACGCGAGTAGCATACAAGTAAGACACACGTGCTTATACAAGTCGTAACTGTTAATCATGCAATCCATTGATCTATAACGTTTGTCATAAAGTCACATAACAAGTGTTTTGTTCCCAAACAAGTCAACATCCCATGTTCATGATACATATCAACATTCACAGATGTACTGTTTATTCATACAGGTTAAGTCAATTTTCTCATCTGATTAACATTATTACCATGCAACAGATAGGCTTTTACAACCCAACTACTCAATTCACACAGTTTCGTTCAATGTCATATACATCATACAGTTTCATTGTATATCATACACATCATACAGCACTGTTCATGGGGTGCCCCTCGGCAAAATACCTCCTTGCGACGAAGGATCTAGGTGACGAAACACCTATTCTTCGTCGGTGTTACAGGCGATGAACTATACCTTTTTCTTCATGACCAACAGTGACGAAATATCAATGTTTCGTCGAGATGAGGGTGACGAAATATCAAGTGTTTCGTCGACGGGGTAGTTTCGTCACGTTACCAGTTAACTATGCACACCCAGAAACCCTAATCATCACACAACATTCCAACGAATCAAACAGCCAAATGATATCCAGAATTCAACAACAAGTCCATCGATTTCAGTTATGCTACCACTATCAAAATAATATTCGAACATATTACCAACATATCCTTAACATGAAAACAGTGAATCCATCATTCTATCCGATTGAAAACTAGTGAATGTTTAGACACCAACCATGAACATACTCACAACATTAAATCATATAATCGACATCAATAAAGCATAATCAATTTGGATGTAGATCATACCACAAGAGTATCTATCGCACGCCACAAAAATGATAATCATGCAGACAATTATAACACAAGATCACAGACAAAAACATTTAGAATCCAACCCAACCTATGAGTAAGTTCACTAACCGTGCTACAGGATATGAAGGAGAGTGACCGAACAAAGGAAGTGGAGCTCTGAATGGGAGGGGATTGTCGCCGGCTTCGAATAAAGGAGAGAGAGATGAAGAATGTTGTCTTCGAGCCTAGGGAGGTTTAGGGTTTGAGGTCGTATGTGTGTGTTTTGGAAATATGGAGTCCTCATGCATATTTGCGGTACTAGTTAGAGGTGGTTGGGCCTTGATTAGGCTTTGAGTATTCTAGCCGAGAATAGATCTGGGCCAAAATAACCTGCGCCGAGGCCCCTAAATGGCGAAAGACCTCTTGACGAAGGACCATTCTTCGTCAAGGGTGTTGGTGACGAAAGACTCCTTTGGCGAGCCCTATTTTTCGTCGACTAAGGTTTCGTGTGCCAAGTGTAAATCAAGTGTGGTATTCTGCTATATCTAAACTTTACACACAAAAAAAAAAAAAACATTCACCTTTTCAAGTAACAGTCAAACGTGACAATACACCAGTCATTCAAACATAGCAATGCCTTAATATTAACCATTCTAATAACATGCACGAGTTACAGCACCATCAACTGAATTGTGGAACAAGTAATACGTAAAAGAAAGGCCTCGAAATCTCAAGTTGTCACATCATCCCCAACTTGAAAGAAATTTCGTCCCGAAATTTGACAAGTAAAACAACAAGAGACAAGTAGTCCAAAACAACAAGATGTTAACTCAGGATGACTGTGGATTTGCCTCGGGTGCCACATCATCCCCAACTTGAAAGGGAATTTCGTCCTGAAATTCGCTAATGACAGCAAAAGTTGGTTCAACCGCCTGAACAGTTGAGGATATTAGAGCTTTATCAGATCTTTACGTTCCCACGTGAACTCCGGTCCACGTCTTGAGTTCCAACGAACTCTCACGATTGTCATACGACTATGCTTAGAAACCTTAACTTCCCGCTCCACGATTTCGATGGGTTCTTCGATAAACTGCAAGTTGTCATCGATTTTCGGTTCTTGGAGTGGTACAACAAGTGTTTCATCGAACAACCACTTCTTTAGTTACGAAACATGGAAAACATCGTGGACGTTACCCAATTCGACAGGTAACTCGAGCTTGTATACCACCTTGCCAATACGTCCCAGAATTCTGGATGGCCCAACATAACATAAGTTAAGCTTGCCACGCTTCTCAAGGCGTACCGCACCCTCCCAGGGTGAGACTTCCAATATGACACGTTCGCCTGCAGCGAACTCCCAGTGTTTCCTAAGTTATCAGGTTTCCTGGCGATCACGCATTGTAGCCACACGATTTCCAATATAGATTATCTTCCCAAGAGTTTCGAGTGCAATTCCTGGACCCGTGATTAGGTTGTCATCCACCTCAGTCCACAAGGAGATTGGCATTATCATCCATGCAATGCCTCAAACAGAGTTGTATGCATACCAATACGGTAACGGCTGCAGTAGAACTCACCCAAAGGTAAGTGTCCTTCCAAATGTTTACTAAAGTCAATCACGCACATGCTAACAGCATGTCTTCGTGTGTCAGGATGGTTCGTTACTCTGTCCGGTTGTCCTTCAGTGATAAGTAATGCTCATGTCTAGACGTGAGCCAAGGGTATTGTGTATTTCCTGACACAAATCAGGTATAGATCGAAATCAAAGGTATCAGGAGTTGGCACCTTGTGCCCCTAAAACCGCCTCTCTCAGAGGAATATTCACAAGCTGTGAAGACTTGTCAGTTTCCTTAATTGCAAGGAAGTGTGCTGGTTACGTGAGATAATCAACAATCACCCAGGTGATATAGGTTTCATTCTAAGTTTTAAGTAAACCAGTGACAAATCCATGGTAGTCTGTTCTCATTTCCCTATGGGTGTTTCTGGTTGCTGACACATACCAGTAGGTTTCTGGCATTCCACCTTTGACTTTCGCACAAGTCAAACATCGTTCACATGCAGTGATATGTGGGCCTTCTTGTCCGGTCATCAATACAAGGTTTAAAATCCTAATATCTCCTATCAAAACTAGACTACAAGTTTCCTCCAGTTGCCGTATAGTGGAATCCATATTCGTTCCATGAAGTAGCGAATATCATCCGACTTGCCCAAAAATTACTTCTCCATACCCCGCATGGACTCAACTTGAAAATTCTCTTCCTTCAGTGCTTCAGTCTGAACGGAGCGAGTCTGATCAGGTAGGTTAGAGTCGATAGTGAGCTGCAAAGCTCATGCACGCTCAGGTTTCACAGTCGCAATCATTCAAAAGTTCCATCCAGCGATGCCATTACATGTTTTAGCTCTTTCAAAACAGCGGTTTACGGGAGGCCCTTGTGATCGGTCTAAGTAGTGCATTTTGTACCGTCCAAGTAATGCCTCCAACTTGAATCCAAGGCCATGGTTTCCACCCCCAGGTTATGAGTCGTGCAATTCTTCTTGTTAAACCACCACATAAGCCATCACCTTCTCGTGTTGCATCGGCGTGTAACTGGGACTTTGATTCAAACCATCATGGTATACCACTAAATCACCCATACCCCCGGGTAAAGACGATGCTCAGTGCATTGTAGAGTTGGATTTCAAAAGCTGAAGAGGCATTCTCTTGTTTCGTCTCCCATGAATTCACAGCACCTCGCTGTGCTAAAGAGGTCACAGCTGCGCAATCTTCAAAAATCTCGCGATGAATCTGCGATAGCATCTAGCAAAACCAAGGATTTGTTGTATCCCCGAAGGAATCTTTGGTGTCAATCAGTTTCTAACAAAATTGATCTTAGTGAGATCCACGTGTATTCCCACTTCGTTGATTACATAACCAAGAATGTACCTCTTGAATCCAGAAGTCACATTTAACAAGACTTCACGCGGAGTGGCTCCTCCCTCAGGAGCTCTAAAATAAGATACAAATGCCGCTCATGGTGTTCCTTTCTCCTGGAAATGATTCAAAACGTCATCAACGAACACGGTCGATTCATGTGATCCATAAAGTTGCGGGTGTGATGATTAGCCCAAAGGTCATGGAATACAACGTCGTAATGGCCACACTGCATTTGATATACCGTTGTAGGAACATTCTCCCCTTAGACTTCCATCTGATAATAGTTCGTTTGTTAGTCAATCCTCGAATGGGAGCTTGAGCCTCGCAACTGGTTGACAGGTTGTCAATACATGGTCGAGGAAAACGGTTCTTGTCTGTCATCTTGTTGAGTTCCTGATAATCAGTACACATACGAAGAGGCTTATCTTCATGGATATAACTGGGGCACCCCAAAGCGAAAAGCTAGGTCCCACAAAACTCCAGTCCAACAGTTCCTGTAGTTGATTTGACAGTTCTTGCAACCCTCCTGGTGCAAGATGGTAAGAAGTACGAGTAGTCAGGACTTCCTCTAGCGCGAGATCAAACTGAGATTCTGATTAACAGGTGTGGAAATAAACCTGGAGGTCCCTCGGGTAGCACACCGAGAGGAATCACGAACAAATGGGTGGATCCTCGATCCTCTTTTCCTTAGCCTTATCAGTAGTAACGGTTGCTACCATAGCGGGGTAATCCCTCCGTAGACACTTCTGGGCCTTCCTAGCTGAAATGGCGCTAACCCTTGCACCACTCTGACGCTTTAGAACATATAACGGTTCTCCACCAGGGAGAAGGATACGCAAAATTTTCTTCTCACAGGGTATATCTACGCGATCTCGAGATAACCAATCCACACTAACTACTGCATCAAAACCATCAAGAATAGTAGAAGGAAGGTCGATGTCAAACATTTGTCCCACAAGGTCGAGTTTGCATCCCAACGAACATATGAGGTTTCATTTGTCTTGCCATCGGCCGATTCCACAACGGGTTCGGTTTCAAGAAGCATCAGGGTTAAACAGAACAGAGACGAAGCGATTAGCTACTGATGTGTGCAAAATGCAACATATAAATTACATCAAATGTGGCATAAAACTAACCCTTTTTTAGTACCAGTGTTGGAAAAAGTGTGTTTTTGTCTTCCTTTTGTATTTTCAGGATTAAATGAGCTCAAATGAACAAAATAAGCAAAAAGGCAGCTAAATCTAACATAAATACAAGAAAATGATCAAACGTGGCATGCCCGACCCCCCGACAGCATCTTCCCAAGCAAAAACAAAAGAACCGAAGGCTGAACACGCCCCGTGTTCAGTGAACACGTGGGCGTGCCCAAGTGTCTGCAGAAAAGACAAAGCTGTAGAAGCTTCTATCACCCACCATGGGGGCGTGTCCACCGGACACGGGGCCGTGGTCAACTCTAAGATTCGCAGAATCTGGGGAAATCTTGATAGTACAGATACGCTTCTGCACACGGGGTCGTGCCCAGCGGACACGGGGGCGTGGTCAACTAATGCAGACAAGATGCAATTAATGAAGAAAGAGAAGGAAGGTGGACACGGGGCCGTGCCCAAGCGTCTGTTCAGGCTATAAATAGGGGTGCTTGGCTCATTTGCAAACCATCCCTTGGCACACCACCTCTCTCACACTTCACCCACCACCCACCAGCATCACAACACCATCATCCACCACCATCATCCATCATAGAGTGTGTGAGTCGTCTCGGGATCCAAGATTGATCGTAAGAGTTCTTGACAATCAAAGGCCATGTTTGCCTAAGTCTCTTACATCACTTGGTGAAGACAAGTGTCTAGTGTAATACTTTTTATTTTTAATCTTTTCGCACTTTTTATTTGGTTATGTATTAATGACTTTAATAACTAGTTTCTTATGTTGAAGGTGATTCTTCCTTATCGTTTGTCCGTGGTGTCTTGACATTATTTTACTGTCTATATAAAATAAAAGATTTTCACCATTCATATCGCCACGGTCTATATAGAGATATGTTGGCTACCTGGTCGGGGGTTAATGGAACAGTTTGGTAAGAGTCTTGCCTTATTCAGTGTATAGATCCTACAAGGACCTGGTTCAAATTTAGTAGGACCTCCTTCAATACCCACCGGTATTGGATGGCGGGGGTCCAAACTCTTTGATCCCCTCATATGTAAGCTACTATTAAAACTTTAACCTGGCTACTTAGGACTGTACCCCTGCTGACTCAGACTACTTAGCCGAGGGTAACGTCACCTTCAAAAAAGGGGCCTACCACATTATGAATTAATAACTTAATTAATTATCTTTCAATAATCCGACCCTTTAGGATTGTATACTTGCTGACTCAAACTACTGGGTTGAGGGTAACGTCACCTTCAAAAGAGGGGCCTACTACAATAACTAAGATAATCTCTTAAAAAGTGCAAAAGTGCGGAAATAATCAAAGGTTACACTAAACACGAGTCGGATCTAAGTGATTCATCTTGTCTATCTGTTTTTATTTTATTTTATTTTTCAGCATTTTAGTTAGTTTTTATTTTTCTAGTTTAAACCTTTTTCTAAACTTTTGATTTGATTAGACGTTGAAGATAAACCGATATTAAAAGCTCTTGTGTCCTTGGACGACCTCGGTATTTTGCCAACACTATACTACGCTCACGATGGGTACACTTGCCCATATGTGTGTTTGGTGTTAGTAAAATATCGTGTTTTATAAATTTAAAACTTGACTAACGTGTAAAAAGGGCTAAAAATATACATAAAAACCTATAACACACCGCACGCATCAGCTACCAAGAACGTACAGGCCACCATGTTGCTATATTCCTGTCGTCGCCTATGCCAGTCCTAAATGCCCTTCCATGAGCATCATTTCCCGTGTTGTTGTTCTTGTTACGAGAATTTCCAGTACTGTCGTCGTTCCCTTGATTGTTGTCGTATTGATTTAACGACGGCCACTCAATGTCGTAGGCACCTTTATTTCCATACAGTTGGCTACCATTACAGGTACCTTGACGTTGCCGTGATTGTTGCCTCTAATGTTGTTGCTTGAAACGGAGCTCTACGATCTTTCACCGACCGGGTCCACCCTTTTCACATTCCGTGTCACGTCCTAAAGCGCTACTCACTGTGCTGGTAGTTACACATTCCATACTATCACCATTTGTCATCACTTATGCCCTGATTGATTCGTAAGAATTAACCCCCATAAGTCGCTGACTAGTGTTAAGGATTCGATTGAAGTCAAATTGCTGATGTTCATTGCTGGTAATCAGGGTCGTCTAAATACTGAAGTCGGTAAAGTACTACACTCATCCTCTTGTCCATCGATCTAGCAAGTTGATTGAGTAATACACGGTATGTTGCGAGAGTGTTGCAGAAGTTATCGCACTTCGGGAGCTACGACGCCAATACATTGAGTTTCAGCCAATGAAGTGGAGTGAGAAAAGTATCGACCAATCACTCGACGCTGCGACATCCAACTCAGGGACGTTCGTACTAGCACCTAACATTCAACACAGTTCGCTAGGCGTTCAGATGGGTGTTCAGGTAATACTCGATAGCATCAAGATTCGTAAGATTTCAGAGAGAGGTGAAAAGATCACATTCGAGTAGGAGACAATCACTGTTATGACCCCTATAGGTTTGTTATGTTCTCATTGTTCGAATAACGAAACAGAACCCCTTTTTCACTTGTTAAGTCTCACTGGGACTCACATGCACCCCACTTTATTATTATGTGTGCACCCACAATAATATTGTGATTTGCATGCTCATCTTAGTTCCTCCTAACTCATGTCAAATGGTTCCTCAAACTTAGATGTCAAATGGAGGTTGTCAAAGTAATAAGATCACAAAAATTCAAGGACTATGGCATACTATCAAAGCATCATAAAGTAAGCAAGCAATCCATGCCATCATGCTATAGTGACGAGTGTGTGTTCGTATATTACGTCATAAACAAATGTGTACTAGTCATGTAATGTATGCAACAAGTGAGAAGGACGAACCTTGCAATCTGGAGATGAGTGTCATGGTCGCATTCACGTATTCAGAACGGTCCGGTTATAGTCTGGTTTTACAAAAACGTATTAAAACCAAGTTCACTATAACCAGTGGCTCTGATACCAAACTGTCACACCCCCAAAATACCACATGCGGAAACCCCTGCGAGGCGTGTGACGTACCAGGATCTAGCCACCAATCACATTGAACTCATAACAAAATTTCAAATACAAACTTTCATTTATTATCATAAAGTGTTTACAAAACATTAAATGCAATTCATCGTGTTCAGCGGAAGCATAAATCATTTGTTAAGTGTTTCCTAAACCATGAGTACGAAAACCATTAGAAGTGACTTGCGATTCCTTGTATCTCGACCCACGACCACTCCAGCATCCCAGACAACAAGTTCCAATGACATGTACCTAAAGGCCTGCAAGTATGCAGAAAAACGTGTATCAGACAACGTTGGTGAGTTCACAGTTATTTTAACCGTTTGTTACCAAGTAGTGACTGATGATATGTTATGTTGATAATAACTCGATACCACAGACGGCCCTTTTTGCCCTTCCCCAATGCTCTATCAAACATTGGTCATGATTTAAAGTTATTAGTTCACGCCCGTCCTATCCAGGTACGTCGTGAGGGTGCCAAACCTAATTGCACTATCAACTAATAACCTCGTTGCCCTACAAGCAACTAACCCGATAGTATGATGAGACTTAAGTGACAGAGAGTGAGTGTATTATCCAACATTAACGTTTATTGAAAACCGTTGCATATCCCCTGCAAGGATATGCGTATGTGAAATCCGCCTCACATCCCCTACAAGGATGTGGGTATTTAAAAACCACCTCATATCCCCTACAAGGATATGGGTTTACGAAAATCCATTTACAAGTTTTTCCAGTTTGATTGTCCCCACCGGACGCATGCTTGTTTTGAGAGAAGTGAACTCACCTTGGTTTGCTCGGTATGAATAGTTACTTGTTCACACTTAATCAGTCAAAGCCTAGAATGTTCATGTACACGTAATCAGTTTACATTCACGTTGTTCACATATATCACGTATCCAACATACACGTTACACGAGTAGGTTACAAGTAAGACACACGTGCTTATACAAGTCGTAACTGTTAATCATGCAATCCATTGATCTATAACGTTTGTCGTAAAGTCACATAACAAGTGTTTTGTTCCCAAACAAGTCTACATCCCATGTTCATGATACATATCAACATTCACAGATGTATTGTTTATTCATACAGGTTAAGTCAAGGTTCTCATCTGATTAACATTATTACCATGCAACAGATAGGATTTTACAACCCAACTACTCAATTCACACAGTTTCGTTCAATGTCATATACATCATACAGTTTCATTGTATATCATACACATCATACAGTACTGTTCATGGGGTGCTCCTCGGCAAAATACCTCCTTGCGACGAAGGATCTAGGTGACGATACACCTATTCTTCATCGGTGTTACAGGCGACGAACTATACCTTTTTCGTCGTGACCAACAGTGACGAAATATCAATGTTTCGTCGAGATGAGGGTAACGAAATATCAAGTGTTTCGTCGACGGGGTAGTTTCGTCACGTTGCCAGTTAACTATGCACACCCAGAAACCCTAATCATCACACAACATTCCAACGAATCAAACAGCCAAATGATATCCAGAATTCAACAACAAGTCCATCGATTTTAGTTATGCTACCACTATCAAAATAATATTCGAACATATTACCAACATATCCTTAACATGAAAACAGTGAATCCATCATTCTATCCGATTGAAAACTAGTGAATGTTTAGACACCAACCGTGAACATACTCACAACATTAAATCATATAATCGACATCAATAAAGCACAATCAATTTGGATGTAGATCATACCACAAGAGTATCTATCGCACACCACAACAATGATAATCATGAAGACAATTATAACACATGATCACAGACAAAAACATTTAGAATCCAACTCAACCTATGAGTAAGTTCACTAACCGTGCTACAAGATATGAAGGAGAGTGACCGAACAAAGGAAGTGGAGCTCCGAATGGGAGGGGACTGCCGCCGGCTTCGAATAAGTGAGAGAGAGAGAGGAAGAATGTTGTCTTCGAGCCTAGGGAGGTTTAGGGTTTGAGGTCGTATGTGTGTGTTTTGGAAATATGGAGTCCGCATGCATATTTGCGGTACTAGTTAGAGGTTGTTGGGCCTTGATTGGGCTTCGAGTATTCTGGCCGAGAATAGATCTGGGCCGAAATAACCTGGGCCGAGGCCCCTAAGTGGCGAAAGACCTCTTGACGAAGGACCATTCTTCGGCAAGGGTGTTGGTGACGAAAGACTCCTTCGGCGAGCCCTATTTTTCGTCGACTAAGGTTTTGTGTGCCAAGTGTAAATCAAGTGTGGTATTCTGCTATATCTAAACTTTACACAAAAAAAACAACATTCACCTTTTCAAGTAACAGTCAAACGTGACAATACACCAGTCATTCAAACATAGCAATGCCTTAATATTAACCATTCTAATAACATGCACGAGTTACAGCACCATCAACTGAATTATGGAACAAGTAATACGTAAAAGAAAGGCCTCGAAATCTCAAGTTGTCACAAATATACCAACAAATATACCATGGAAGATTATGAGAATTTTATAAAACCATAGAATATTATCACATCTTCATTCACCATCATCCAACTTTCACTATCTCCTTCCTCTCCTTCCCTTGCTCACGGCTCACACAACCCACAGACACCTCTCCATTTTTCAACCCATTCAATGCATTCCTAGGTGATTATAAGGTGTCTCGGGCCTATCTAAGAAGGTTGCAAGCATTGGAATTGGAAGGACCTCCTGCAAGTGCTTTTAACCACCTCATTTTCATCTTGTGATCATCCCTAGCCTTGAGCTAGTAGTAAGATCATCTACACTCTATTTTACATCTTATTAAGTTGGTTAAAAGATGTTACAAGTAACTTAACATGAAGAACACTAATGATCAAGAACATAAATCTTAAACATAAGCTTAAAAATCATAAGAAATCATGTTGTTAAGTGTTGTTATGCTTGTTGATTGTTAATTATTTATGTATATGATGTTAAACATCATATGATCTTGCTAGATAGTGATTAAAGACATAATCTAGCAAGATGAGAGGATGATTATGTTAAAGATCAAGAGATCATCCTTATGTTACAACAGTAACTTGAAAGATTTAATGTTTTCTTGAAGTATGATGATCAAAGTGTGAAATGAGACTTGTAAACGTATGATTTCAAGAATGTTTTTTCAAGAAACCAAGTTAAAAATACAAGATTTACATAAACTTGGTTCTTAAAGAGATTAACCACATTATTAGTGGTTAATCAAGTGTAGGAATATATGTTTAGCAAGAAAAACTCAAGAAGAAATATTTTTAGAAAATTTATTCACAAGTTGTAAACATCTAACTTCTTCAATAATGATGTTTTTAAATAAATAACCACACTTTAAAGGGTAACTAAGCTTACTAAACACACTAGTAAGTTACTACAAATTTTTATAAATTTTCAAGTTCATAAAATAGTGATTAATGCTTGATTTTGGCAAATTGGTAAGTATTGGTTGATTTATTGTTGATTGTGTTGATTTTTAAAAGAAAATGATATGCTTTGAAAGCATGGAAACCTCCATTTTTAAGGGGAAACTATGGCAAAATTTGTATAGAAAAATATTTTTAAACCAATATTTACAAGTATATTTTAACCATGACTTTTCATATACAGTTTGTCATAATTCTTGTTACAAAAATTATAAATATTGGAGGTTGGTTTTTTATAATAAAAGTGACTAAATATGTATTTAGGAAGATATATATTTAGATGTCACCATGTGTGTGATTATTTGTATATTATATGTATTAGTTATATTATTTTAAGACTTGAAATAATATAACTCCCTAAAATTCCAAGAAATAAACACATAATTTGTACCCAAAACATTGGACAAAGCGAAAAAGGAATATAACTTACAAAAATATTCCGGAATTTAATTCATAAGTATATTTTGGTAAACGGTATTTTGGAGATCAAGAAAACCAAAAATATGATTTTTACAATTACTACAAGATTATATCATATTTTTTACAAGAAGAAAATATATAATCTCTGGAAAAGGAAACATATATATTTTCTTGAAATTATTAGAAGATATATTATTTTTGGGAGAAAATATACATCTTCTTAAATAAACACAGAATACATTATTTTGGGGGTGAAAAATAGATTTATATATATTTTCTAAGTTAAACTTGAAAATGTATTATTTTCATGGTTTAAATGAAAATACAATTATTTTTGCCAAGGGAAAAATTATAAATAATTTTTCTAGGTAAGATTTCCTAAAATATATGTTTTGAGAATATATATTGGTGAAACTTATTAGAAGTATTATTCCGGAAAAATTAACACAAAAATTAAGTATAAGAATACTTAATAAATACAACAAAAATACGTATCCTCATACGTACAAGTACACGCCGGTATACGCCACAAATACTTGGCAAATACACAATTCTAATATACACAAGTATGATTATACCCATCCTTGGGAAAATACATATGTATAATTACATGATATACCAAGTTAAAATATATTATTTTAACAAATATTCCAAATGATTAATAAATATAATTTAAGTTAAAATTCTTAGTTGTGTCTTAGGGGCTCCTTAGTTCTTGATTGCAGGGTCGACATGAATCTCATTCTTATTCACCACGTGTCCTAAGAATCTTACCTCGCGAATCCAAAGTCCGCGCTTCGACATCCTAGCACTTAAATGTTCTTCCTCTAAGAATCCTAAGATGAATTGCAGATGTTGCTCATGACCTTCCTTGGTCCTTGAGCACATAAGAATGTAGCCAATAAATATAATCACGATCTTATCCAGGTACGGCTTACACACCTAATTCATGAGGTCCATGAATACTGTCGGTGCATTTGTTAAGCCAAACGGCATGACAAGGAATCTCGTAATGCTCAAAGCGAGTCCTAAAGGTCGATTTAGGGATACTTTCTTCTTGTATTTACAGTTGAGGACACCCTGACCTCAAGTCGATCTTCGAGTGGTAACTAGAACCTTGTAATTGGTTGAACAAGTCATCAATCCTTGGCAAAGGACACTGGTCCTTGATATCCAATTCTCTGAAGTTGATGCAAAATGGAAACTGCCAACTTTCTTCTTAACGAATAATACTGGGGCTTCCCAAGGTGAGAAGCTCGGCCTGGTAGATTTCTTCTGCCTAGCAGCTCTTACAGTTGCATCGGAGGCTCCTGTATCTCGGACGGAGCTAGTCGGTAAGGTGCCATTCGTCACTGGTGCCACTCCTGGCACTAGGTTTATCCCAAACTCCTCTTGTCGCTGTGGAGGTAACCCAACCAAGTCTTCGGGAAGGGCTTCTGGAAATTTCTTCACAACGGGGTTGTCTTCTAGCTCCAGCTCCTTGGTCTCCTTATCGGCAATGAGTAAGGAAGGCCATGCAGCCCATTCGGAGGCGCTTCTATCTCTCTATGACCAATGTGAGGTGTTGCAAATCCACCGCCTTATAGGGCCTAGTGCCATCGCATCTATTGCAAGAAGGTTGTGTACTATAAGTGTCTCATCATTCGCAAGATGGATGCGAATGGTTTTCCTTATGACGAAAAACTTCCGCTTTATCCTTGGATATCCAATCCAAGCTGACTACAATGTCATGACTTCCCAAGTCAACGGTAATAGAAGGTTCCCGCTCTCTAAGTTCCAAAATACAATCCTTAATCATCTCATCTGCTTTAACTAACCTTCTACTTGTCAATTCTAAAGGGTACGGGGCGTCTATCCTACTTGAAACTAGGCCAAGTAGGTTCTTAATTCCTAAGAATACAAGGTTAAAGTCGGTGCCAGAATCAATCAAAATGGATGCATAGTGTTGGTTAATAGGGAACGTACCCGTAATCGCATCTGGATCCTGGCGTGCTTCACGAGCTCCTATCGTGAAGACCCTTCCTCGCTTGGTTCTTCCTAGGGCAATCTTTCCTGAAGTGCCCTACTTCACCACATTTGAAGCAACCTGGAACTCTACCATTGTCTTTTCCGTCTTGGTTGCCGTCATCATTTCTTCCTTGTTTGGGATACTTAACCCAGTAGGCATCCTTGTTGTGCCCTTCTTTTCCACACCTATCACACCTAGGCCTCAGACATCGACCTTCATGGTGAAAATTGCATTCCTCGCATCTCGGCTTAGTCCCCAAGTAAATCTTACCACCGGCCTTATTGGTGGCTCCATAAGCTTGCATGCCACGAGGCGGGTCCACTTCCCTTCTTTTGTTTGCTTTAGAGCTTTCATAACTGACTTGGGTGCCTATCTTTGGGTTTGAAGACTTTCTTTTGTTATTGCCCGAAGACTCCACATGAGTTTCTTTCTTGTTTGCCTCAGATCCCGAAAACTTTCTCATACGAAGAGCTTCTTCAGTAAGTGCGACACTTAAATCGATAGCCTCTGTGATGGTTGGAGGCTTTGAGACAGTAACCATGCTCAGGATTTGAGATGCAAGTCCCCAAATGAATCGCTCAATCCTCTTGAATTCCGGCTCGACTAAGTAGGGAACAACCCTAGACAAGTCGTGAAAGCGTTGGACGTACTCAGAAATCTTCGGCCCATCCATTTTCAAATTACAGAACTCAGTCTCAAGCTTCTGAATCTCGGACCTGGCGCAGTATTTCTTCCGCATCAATTCCTTGAGCTCGTCCCAGCTCAGTGCATAAGCAGTAGCTTCACCGAGTGTCTGAACCTGAAGGTTCCACCAGGAGAGTGCGCCATCCAAAAACAACCCTAAGATATAGGTAACTCTGTGCTCGGGCGAACATTTACTCATTCTCAGAATGAAGTCAGTCTTTTCTGCCCAACGAACAAAAGCAACGGCACCTCCTATGCCATCAAAATTCAATGACTTGCAGTCCAGGAACTGTTTATAGGTGCAGCCAGTTGGAGGGTTACTTCCAAAATGCCATCGCTGTGTTCAGAGCGGAGGGCTTCATGCTGCGCTATAGCTTGGGAAATGCGCTCTTCGAGTTCGGCCTTAGTTAACGTAATGGTGTCCGTGTCACGTCTGGGCGGCATTTTCTTCTGTCAAAAGGTATGGGGTAGGTTAGACAACATTCCATAATTGTCTATGAGGTACGTATTACCACAAGCAAACATGTAATCACCCAATATCACATGCATATATAATCAACAATGTATAAGTAAGGAAACAACTACTATGCAGCTTCGTCTAAAAAAGACAGGGTTTATGTAGGAAAGTTGGCATCTAGCTAAAGTATTCAAAAAAGGTTCAAAACGCCAAAACAAAATCAAGAAGATAGAGGCTGATGACAGTGAAGATTCGGAAGAGAAATTAGATTACCATTTTTTATTTTCATTTTTTATTTTTTTGGTATCAAGTTATATTTTGTTTTTTTTATCTAATTCTCTATAAATAAAATACATTATTATATAAAACGCCAAAAACTTCAAACACCAAAACGCTAGTAGTATGAAAACTGGGAGAACGGATGCTGGCAAAGCACCTTTTAAAATGTATTAAACGCCAAAAAAAATTGGTCTTATTGTAATCTTATGAAAATATTAATGACTCGTAGTGAATTATTATACAAAACAACACAAAATGCCAAAAAATTGACCTGAAAACTCTATAACGCCAAAAAATTATCTATGTGACACAGAAACAATTAATTCAACGCCAAAAAGTTTAATAAATACAATCAGGGGCGGACCTAGCCTTAACCGGGGGGTAACCTCCGCTACGGCTTGGCTCGGAAAAATTTGACGTTTTTAGTGTAAATTTTGGAAAAATTTGATGTTTTTTCGATTTCGTTACGGCTTATTTATAAAACGTTACGGCTTGGCGTGAATCCTAGATCCGCCACTGAATACAATTAACGCCAAAAAAAACTTAGACACCGGAAAATAATATACCGCGTTGGGAAAATAAAAGAAGATTGAAAAGACAAAAAAACCCTGGGACCCTGATCATGTCCCGCGCCACGTGTTGGGCCAGGATGCGTTCTCACCGTTCTCACACTTTTGAGCGTTTTCTCCTGATCCCGTTTCTATATATATATATACTAGCAGGATGCCCGCGTGATGCGGCGGGAGCGACATATCACATTGCAGTACTCATTTTGGGTAGTTTATTCATATAATGTTAATGGTAGCATCATTGTGATCGATACACATCAAAAGCAAAGTAATTGGGTAATCCATTTCATAGTGATGTGCGTGGTTCAGTCGGTTCGGTTATTATCCTCAACCGAAGCTGAACTGAAGTCATCGGTTAGTCTATTTTATTAACCAACCGGTTTTCGGTTAATCACTTCGGTTTATTCGGTTAAATTGACGGTTTTCGATTCGGTTCATTTAATTTCAGTTAATAGCAAAAACCAAACTTGGGCTAAAACGTTTGCTTAGAAATATAAGACATTGAGGTATAAATACATGAATTAAAAGTATAAATATATGAAATGGAGATATAAAATATGAAATATATGAACTGGAGGTATAAAATATGAAGTATATGAAAATATGAATGGTTCGGTTCGGTTCAACTAATTTTGGTTAAATGAGATCACAGAAAAATGATAACCGGTTTTTGGTTAACTCGGACCTTTTATAAACTTTATTTCCCAAAAGCATTATTTTTTCCCTTTTTATTAAATATTAGATTTAGTTATATAAATCCTAATATTTTCCAGGTTAATTTTACCACTACCGGTAATTTACCCGTCTTTTAGTATTAACGTGGTTTGATTACCAAACCCATTTTCAGGGTGTTACAAGTCTACCCCCTTAAAGAGGTTTCGTCCTCGAAACCTTTCTTACATAGTTCATTGAGTTTTAAACTCAATGCATTTGACCTGAGTAATCTTTTAAACATTACTCATACTTTAACCATTGTATTCAACCCGTTTGACTTGTTCATGTGAAATCCATTACTTGTGAACAGTCAAACTTTGTTCTTTATTCACCCCGTTCAACCTCACAATAGTTGAACATAATTATTAAAATTTCTGTTTGCGAAATTTTATAGTCTTTTAGTCATAACTCATAATCCGAGTCTTTTGACTTTCAATCTGCATTCCCGTCTCTCGGTTTACGCATGTGTTTAAATTCCTACCCATCAAACGGGTGACTTACCGAAGTCATTATTAATGCAACCATTTAGGTATGCATTAAGACTTCGTTTTGAACCACTGGGTCTTGGCTCAGTGGCCACCGACACCCATTTAGTGTCTCTTGAGGCCTCCCATTACGTGGAGGTCGCGGGTTCGAATCCTGGTTACTCCAGGCTCTTCAATCCAATCAAGTTGGCAAGGGTATTTACCGCCAGGGATCGTTGTCGGGTCGTGAACTGGGAAGGGAGATCCCTTCCGCGGCTAAGGATACCGTGCACCTATCCTTTTTTTTAAGACTTCGTTTTGAACTGCTTGGTTATCTTAGCGAAATCCATCGCTTTATTCAACCAAACTTTTATTCTTATATGACCATCCTTGATGGTCTTATAAATTCTGAATGATGATTATCATCATCATCCTTTCTTTGTTACGACCAAGGTCAACGACTTCGGTCGTCTTTTCGTATGGGCAATACCTTGGTTTTTTTTTTTTGACCATGCGGTTCATTTCTACTTTGGTTTTACATGCCCTTATTGTGAACCATGGCTCTTTCGTCCAAATGACTTATTTCACGAATTCCCCTGGGTCATTTATTTCTATTTATTTCTATGTGCGTCATACATCGTTTTTATGGTTCCCTGGAAAAACCATTTTATATAACTTTACCACATCGGACCAAACTGTGCTCATTATAAGAAGCTCATGGTATCATGTGTTCACTACTTACTTGGCCAGAGTAAGCGATCAACACATGGTACACATGACCTTATTATAATTACAACATCACGTCCCATGTAAGTAATCTCTCGATTTATTCATTTTTATGATTTCATTTGGTAAAACTTTATTTAATTATCGATTAACAATTATTAGTTGATGTGATCATTGCCTTTCTCACTTTGATCTTTATTGAGAATACTTACTTGGATGATTACTTTCATCCAAGTTTATATTTAAACTAACTTCAGTTATTGTCTTATTATTCACGACTGTGAATAATACATATCTCTACTGAATTTCTCTTGGAAACTGTCATTCACTATGTGTTTGTTGCATATTTCAGTTTATGCTATAAGTTTAAGACGTGTACCTTATAGATTCTTGCCCTGATAAACTTTCCTTGTTGTTCGATTTCTCATTCGAGATCGTTTCTCAATTCCAGTCTTTAGCGTGTATGACTTACTAGTCATACTTCAGACCATTTCTTTATCATAACGATAATTCTTTAGACTCTCGTAATCTTCGGATGCGAGGATCCTTTAACTAAAACGTATACGAAGATTAGTAACGTTTATCATTAATAAGCGCCCGTACTATACTACAAGGCATTCTACGACACGTGTTAACACACGTAATTCGTTTAACTATATCGGTCTTTTATCGCCTTATTTGTGTTTTACACGATAACCTTATGTGTTGTTTTCAACACTTTACATGCTAGACCGTTAATGTATTGAATAACTTACCGGATTTTGCGATCAAGTCTCGAACCGAACACTTTACTCTTTAACCTGGAGCTTTGATTACCAACTTGTAAGACCCTTAATCCATTTTATACGATTATCATATAATTTCAAGTATTTCCTGATTACTATCATGTATGATGATTCTAATCATAATTATATCATCAAATTCACCTTATGATTAATACCCACTTATCCTAGTGTGGTAATTCATCAAATCATTCAACTCATAACATCATATGTATAATTTTCACTTAGGGTTTTGTTCCTAAGCAAGTATACATCACTAATTCAATCATAACTTCAACAATTCATTCATAATTCGCGATTATGATGACTATTCAAATTTCACAACTTCTCAAATTATCAAAATTTGACATACCTCATGATCCCCTAGCTTGGGTGATCATTAATTCACGTTCAATTGTGAATTTAGACTTCATTTGGCCCTTCACTTGGATGATTTTGTTGAAAGTTAGGGTTTTGGCTCCTGGGGAGCTTCTGGGTTCGAACATAACACCCAGAACACACACTGAATGTGTGTTTTATTATTAAGTTTTCTTTTTATAACTTAACTTTCCAATTATCCGAATCTGGCCCCTCGTGTTTGATTAGTTACTAAGTAGGGCACAACCTACTTATTTCTAACAATATTCCCACTTATTAACTAGGTTAAACATTCCTAGTTAACTTACTGGGTTTGGGGAATTTATAACTCAGTTTATTTTAAGTCCCGTTAACTCGGACCTTTTATAAACTTTATTTCCCAAAAGCATTCTTTTTTCCCTTTTTATTAAATATTAGATTTAGTTATATAAATCCTAATATTTTTCGGTTAATTTTACCACTACCGGTAATTTACCCGTCTTTTAGTATTAACGTGGTTTGATTACCAAACCCGTTTTCGGGGTGTTACACACAACCTTCATCTGACCTTCCGGCCACAACCTTCACTACTGACAACCACCTAAGAAATCCAATGTCACCATCAGATCTGTTTTTTTCACATGGTTTCAACCCCCAAATTAGTTGGGTTCCGGTTTGCAAGACCCACTCTGGTAGTTGTGCAGTGACAATTTATATGGCTTCACAGGCATGAGATCAAAGTGGTGGTGGTTTTAATGACGAGGGTATTGTGGTGGTTCTAATGACAGGGTGGTGGTGGCGGTTTGACAGAATTAATGTGGTGGTGACGTTTTGCCGGAAGTACTATGGTGTTGACGGGAATTAGTGAAGAAGATTTTGGGTTTAGAGGGAGAGAGAGAGATGGTAAGGGTGAATGGTGATGGTAATTGTTACAGTAAGTAGGGAGAGAGATAGGGGTAATGAAGTGGATTGTTTTTTCTTATATATATATATATATATATATAGGGTGGGGTTCTAGAGTGAACACTAGTGCATTTGTGAACCGAGTGAACAAATCCTGGCCATTGATCTACACACGTGTATGGCCAGGATCTCATCATCAAATCGTAAAATACACTAGTGTATTTCAACATCAAATCCTTGCCATTAATCTACACACGTGTATGGCCAGGATTAGTTCACTAAGTTCGCAAGCTACACTAGTGTTCACTCTTGAATCTAATCCTATATATATATATATATATATATATATATATATATATATATATATATATATATATAGGGGACCGCTAAAATGAAAACCACCTCCAGTTGTAAGAACCGCGAGAACCAGTTCCTAGCCATTAGATCTTCCAGATCAATGGATGAGATTAAAAGTAACTAAAAATAATATTAAATACTTTTTGTCTTATTATGTTTTAAATATTTTAATCCAAAAGGGTAATTTAGTAAAATGACTTTATTTTGTCCTTTTGTCTTTATTGTTTTTTATTAGTTTTTTGTATTATTATATTAGTTTTTATTTTTTAAACATAGTTTTTTTATTGAAAGCATTTTTAAATTCAGATTTTTTTAAAGATTTTTTATACTTTTTACATTTTACGTTTTGCATTAAACTTTTTACGTTTTACGTTTTTTTACGTTAACGTTTTTACGATTTACGTGCCAGTTTTTGCACGCTAGGCTTTTTCAATCGTCATTTTTACGTTTTACGTAAAACTTTTTACGTTTTACGTAAAACTTTTTACGTTTTACTTAAAAAAATTTACGTTTTACGTTTTACCTAAAACTTTTTACGTTTTACCTAAAACTTTTTACGTTTTACATTAAAAAGTTTACGGTTTAACTTTTTTTTTACGAAAACTTTTTTACGCAAAAACGAACGCACCCAGAAATCGCAAACTCGGGAGATGTCTCGGATATATTGTTATCATCATCGACTAGGGGGAAAAAATAAAAAACCAACAAAATCAAAACAAAGTGTATCTCGAAAAAAAAAACGGGGTTTGGCTCAGATTATCCGATAATCAAAAGGCTGCAAAAGTGGGGTTGCGGGTTCAAAAAACCTACCATCCGCCGTCCTTGCCGCGCCATCGTCATCAAAATCTACGTTTTTTTTTTTTTTTGCATCATCGTCGCCCAAGCGACCATATCAAAACATATCAAAAATTTCCACAAAACAGATCAAACCCACATACCAAAAATCAAACTTCAAATTAAAGTTCATCAAAAAATCACTAGAAAAGCAAAATCACCACAAAGTTCATCAGATCAAACCCACATATCAAAAATCAAAGTTCATCAAAAATCAAACTTTAAATCAAAGTTCATCAAAAATCACTAGAAAAGCAAAATCACCACAAAGTTCATCAGATTCTTGTTCGTGACCCACATATAAAAAATCAACAGATCAAACCTATATATCAAAAATCAACAGATCAAACCCAATTTATTTGAGATATCCATGAAGAAAAAAGGAAAACCGAGTCTTGATCTGAGGGGTTACCGGCGACATCATCTAACACAAAACCCAAACACAAATCACGTCATTGCTCAACACCGCCCATCGCCGACTTGAAACCCAACACCACCACAACACCGCCCATCGCCGACTTGAAACCCACCACCACCACCACAACTCCGCCGCCGTGAACAGCGTTGGTCGTCGGTGACATCGTCGGCGACGTCGGCTCTCCGACTATCTCTATGCTTGGTCTCTCTCCCCACCTCTCTTTCTGGTACTCGCCATCAAGAACGTCATCAAAGGTGGGTGTGTTGCCGGTTAACCGGCGCCGTACATACGAAGAAGGGAGGTGAGGGGGTGGCTGTTGCTGGTGGTTGTCGACGGAACGGAGAGCCGCCGGAACAGAAACCTGCTCCACCAGTCGCCGATCAGAACGATCAGGGGGTGGGGGGTTGTCGGCTGTGGGTGTGTGGAAGGGGAAGTTGAAATAAAAAGATCTGAGAGAGTTGAAATCAAAAGATGAGATGGTGGTTACAGATTCAAAACATAGGAGAGAGGATGAAAGGGATGGAGATATATAAGGTGAGAGGATAATATTTTGAAGAGAGAGAAATGAGAGAGATTTTAAAATCTCTGGTATCATTAAATGAAGAGAGAGGAGGATTTGACATTTGGGGTAAAGGACCAAAATAACCTTTTAGTTGGCATAATCTGATTGGTTGAAAGTGGTTCCCGCGGTTCTTACAACTGGAGGTGGTTTTTATTTTAGCGGCTCCCTATATATATATATATATATATATATAGGGGACCGCTAAAATGAAAACCACCTCCAGTTGTAAGAACCGCGGGAACCACTTTCTGGCCATTAGATTGTCAAAATGGATGGATGAGATTAAAAGTAGTTAAAAGTAATATTAAATTCTTTTTGTCTTATTATATCTTTAATACTTTAATCTAAAAGGGTATTTAAGTAATTTTGTTTTTTTTATGTCTTATTAATTTTATTGTTTTTTATTACATTTTTGTCCTATTGCATTAATTGTTTTTTTCTAAATCATATTTTTTTTATCAAACAACATTTTTCAAATCAGATTTTTTGATAAAAAAAATTTACGCACGCTTTTTTACGACCCGTTTTTACGCGCGTTTTTTTACTACCCGTTTTACGCTCCGTTTTTTCACGCCGTTTTTGCGACTGGGTTTTTAAGTGCCGTTTTTTATGCCCGGTTTTACGCACCGTTTTTTGCCGCACTGTTTTTTACATCACGTTTTTACAAGCCGTTTTTACGCCCCATTTTTTACGTCTTGTTTTTACGCGCCGTTTTAGCGTCCCTTTTTATGTCCCGTTTTTACAAACGCCGTTTATACGTCCCGTTTTACGCGCCGTTTTTTTCACGCCGTTTTTGCGACCGGGTTTTTACGTGCGGTTTTTTATTCCCGGTTTTACGCACTGTTTTTTAGCGCGCCGTGTTTTACGTCCCGTTTTTACGCGCCGTTTTTTTGCCCCGTTTTTTACGTCCCGTTTTTACGCGCCGTTTTTACGACCCGTTTTACACGCCGTTTTTTTACGCCCCGGTTTTTTACGTGCGTTTTTTATGACCCGTTTTACGCCCCGTTTTCTTCACGCCGTTTTTGCGACCGTGTTTTTACGCGCTTTTTTTTATGCCCGGTTTTACGCGCCGTTTTATACCGCGCCATTTTTTACGTCCCGTTTTTTCGCGCCGTTTTTACGCCCTGTGTTCACGCCCCTTATTTACGCGCCGTTTTTTCACCCGGTTTTTTAAGACCCATTTTTTTGCACCCAGTTGTCACGCGCCGTTTTTTTTGCGCGTCGTTTTTAAACTTTTTTTACGGTTTTAAACTTTTTCTTTTACGAAAACTTTTTTTTTTTACTTTAAATTTTTTTTTTTACGAAAACTTTTTTGACGTTTTACGTTTTATAATTTACATAACACAATGTTTTACGTTTTACATAATAAGGTTTTACGTTTTACAATTTACATAAAAAAGTTTACGTTTTACAATTGACATAAAAAAGTTTTACGTTTTACATAGAAGTTTACGTTTTACGTTTAAAGTTTACGTTTTACGTTGTACGTTTTACAGGTTACATAAATTTTTTTACGTTTTACGTTAAAAAGTTTTTTCATAAAAAGGTTTTACGTTTTACGTTAAAAAGTTTTTACATAAAAGTTTTCGTTTTGCGTTTTACGTTAAAAAGTTTACGTTTTATGTTTAAAAGTTTACGTTTTACGTTAAAAAGTTTACGTTTTACGGTTTATGTTTTACGTTAAAAAGTTTACGTTTTACGTATTAAGTTTACGTTTTACGTTAAAAAGTTTTTACATAAAAGTTTTTAGACTGCCACCACCTCCAACACCACCGCCACGAACACCGTCGGGCCACCCCCAAAACCGATGTTGGAAGTCTAAATGTTTCGTATAACGGATTTTTCGAACATCGGGCAGAGTTTTCTCTGTTTTTGGACAATCCCGACAACTAAGTGTCGATTTATTTTTTTAAAATACAACAATAAACCAATCACAATTATCAATATATATAGTTTCCGTCGAAATGTCAAAACATAACAAATATCTAATCCAGTCGGTTCGAGCTCGGGTCGCGTATAACTAAAAATCTATAACTATATAAACAAGATTTTTGCATTGTTTAAATTGTTACCGGGTCTGGTTTTGACCGTGGTTGACTGCTGTTAACCGGCGGTGAAGTGAGACCAGCTTTGACCGAGACCCGAAACCGCACCCGAACCGCCGCTGACCAGCTTTGACCGAGACCCGAACCACACCCGAACCGCGGCTGACCAGCTTTGACCGAGACCTGAAACCGAGCCAAAAACCCGACAAAATCTGAAGTGAACTCGAACCTAACCCGAACCAAAACTCAAACCACATCAGAATCTGAGCACGAAATCTAAGCACGAAATCTAAGCCGAACTTGAACCAAACACACTCACCTCTACTGCACTCCTCGCCGGTGCAGCTCCGGAGGAAACGTAAGGAAGGGGTTTGATGACTGGCATTTATTATGTTATGATTCAGTTTCGAAAAATGAAAATTGAGTGAGGGACGAACCTAATCAATCTCAATTCTAACGAAAAATGTAAGTCGGTTAAGTTTAAATGGGTATCCAAGCAAGAAGAAGCCTTTACAACCTTGAAGCAAAAGTTAACAAATGCACTGATACTTGCGTTACCATAAGGAACTGAGGATTTTGTAGTCTTTTGTGATGCCTCTAGATTAGGATTAGGATGCGTTTTAATACAACGTGAGAAGGTGATTGCTTACGCATCTAGGCAACTGAAGAAGCACAAAGAAAATTATACAACTCATGATTTAAAGCTAGGAGCGATAATTTTTGCCCTTAAAATTTGGAGACATTATTTGTATGGTAGTAAGTTTACCATCTTTACAGATCGTAAAAGCTTAAGATATATTTTTGGGAAAAAAGAATTGAATATGAGGCAAAGACGATGGATGGAAATTTTAAGTGACTACGACTGTGATATTCAATATCACGATAGTAAAACTAATGTAGTAGTTGATGCTTTAAGTCATAAGTATCATGAGAAGCCGAAGCGGGTACGTGCTCTCAGATTAAATCTTCAGATAGATTTAATGGAACAATTAAAAAGTATCAAAGAAACAACAATTAAGGATGATGTTGAAGGATTAAAGGAATAATGAAGGAATTAGAAAAAAAGGAACCGATAGAATTTGAAGATTCCATAAGAAAAGAATTTGGGTACCTATCCAAGGAAACCTACGAGAAATAATTTTAGAGGAACCTCATAAGTCTAGGTATACGATGCACCCTGGTAGTGACAAGATGTATCAAGATCTGAGGAATAATTTTTTGTGGTAGGAATGAAGAAGGATATAGCTAGTTATGTTTCTAAGTGTCTAACTTGTTCACAAGTTAAAGCTGAACATCAGAAACCTTCAGGTTTACTTCAACAACTAGAAATGTCAGTATGGAAATGGGAATTAATAACAATAGATTTTGTTACTAAATTACCTAAAACAAGGAAAGGTAACGACACAATCTGGGTGATTGTGGATCGACTAACCAAGTCAGCTCATTTCCTACCCATGAAGGAAACCTTTAGTATAGAAACATTAGCTAAGTTATATGTAAATGAAATAGTTTCATTACATGGAATTCCATTATCCATTGTGTCTGATAAAGATAGTCGTTTCACTTCTCACTTTTGGAAAAGTTTCCAAAAAGCTATGGGAACACGATTAAATTTAAGTACAACTTATCACCCTTAAACAAACACTAGAATACATGCTAAGGTCATGTGTAATAGATTTTGGAGGAAATTGGGACGATTATTTACCATTAATAGAATTATCCTATAACAATTGTTATCATACAATCATTAATGCTGCTCCATTTGAAACACTTTATGGACGAAAGTGTCGTATGTTGGGCAGAAATAGGAGAAAAGCAATTATCAGGTCCTGAGATTGTGCAAGAAACAACCGACAAGATAATTCAAATTAAGGAAAGATTGAAAACAACACGAGATCGTCAAAAGAGTTATACAAATAATAGATGTAAGACATTAGAATTTCAAGTTGGAGACAAAGTACTATTAAAAGTTTCTCCTTGGAAAGGAGTAGTCCGATTCGGTAAAAAGGGAAAGTTAAGCCCGAGGTATGTGAGACCATTTAAAGTTATCAAGCGAATTGGACCAGTAGCTTATCAGCTACAATTACTAGAAGAAATGGCAGGTGTACATGACGTATTTCATGTATGTAACCTAAAGAAATGTTTAGCTGATGAATCACTGATAATACCTCTTCAAGACATAGAGGTAAATGAGAAACTGAAGTTTGTTAAGAAGCCTCTACAAATTAAAGATAGAAAGATTAAGAATCTTAAGCACAAAAGGTTAGTTCTGGTAAAAGTGAAGTGAGATTCGAAAAGAGGACTGGAGTACACATGGGAACTAGAGTCAGAAATGAAACGAAAGTATCCTTACTTATTCTAGTGAATCTCGAGGATGTGATTTAAAACAAGGCGGGGAGGATGTAACAACCCTCAAAAAGGCCCCACAACAATTCATAATCGAAACCCCAAACGCGAACTACGAGAACCAGCATGAAAAATAAAAAAAGAAAAGGTTTTTGTGGTTATCGCAGGCTGCGCTAGACTCATAAGACCCTTCGCGGGCCGCGAGAGACATAAAATGCGCTAGAGACACGTGTAGGCCACGTGTCATCCACGTATCAAACCTACCCCACTGACTCATGACACCTATGCCCTAGATAGACCTTCTCGCAGGCCGTGAAAGGTCAGCCTTAATGTATCGCGGGGCGCGAGACTCTTTTAAATCAGCTATAAATTGAGCGTGAAGTAGACATTCCAACCTGCTCAATTCTTTTCTTTATCTCTAAATTGCTGTTATTATACCCGCGTTCTAAACCTCTGGCTGTAATCAGCATGCTAACTAGAATCATTGGTACGGTACCCTGTCCGATCGATTGAAACCAATCCAACAGATGTTTAAGTGTTGCCTGAATAAGGCTATACTTTGCCATCCCGTTGTGGATATTGATCTCGTAATTATTGTTAAAGTTGAATTCAGTTAATACACCAATACGTGTGCATTGTGTGCTTAATTAGGAAGCCAAGCATTAAACCAGAAGGCTAGTACTAAAACCCTAAATCTACAATATGAGTCATTCTCTTTTTATCAAATGCTTTCAAAACCCTAAATGTTTTCTAGTTGTACTTACAATGATTAAGTTTTTGTATTCTGAAATTACTGCCGGTATGTGGGGTTTTGTATACACTACTTGATAAGCTTTGCTATTGGACAATTGAGGGCCAATAGTGATATGACCATAGTCATAGGAACTGCCACCGAGTGACAAATACTGATCGAGTAATTGAAAGATATAAACAAATGTAAAAAAAACCCTTAATGCTGTAATTATAACAATGTGTTTTTGTACAACTGAATGAACTCACCGGTATTTTTCGCTGATCAAATGTTTTTAAAACGCGTTTTAGGTGATTTACTGTGAAGAGAAGAAAAATTGCTATGAAGCACTCAAGCTTAAATAAGTGGCTATGTAAACTTGAATAAAACGTGTTATGTAATCAAGGGTTTATCCCCGTGAAAATCCTTTATGTAAATACGGGTTTTATCCCACAATTTATGAAATGAAAATTCAGTGTTTTGAAAACTCTGATATTTTTCCTGACACCCGGTCTTGATAAGTTTCCCGTTGCGACAATTTTAATAAACACCGGTACCACTCGAATCTGCTCACGGCTCCCGCCCAGGGTAGGTCGGGGGTTGTGACAGGTACTCAGCTCATCCTTAATGCAAGGCTCTAACCACTAGGTCAAATCACATTTTATGTTATGTTTTTCGTATATATATATATATATAGGGTGGGGTTATTATAAAAAAAATGTATTATGTAAGAAGGATAAGAAGTGTTTTAGACTATTAGATCAAGATTCCAATGTTTGAGATCAAAAATGTCAAATTTGTAATTTTTTATAACTAATTTGACTTGATTAGGGGAAATGGTGATCTTTTCCATGATTTAAGTAAAGAACCCATCTCACAAAACACAAACTGCTGTCATTAAAACTCCAAAAAAAAAAAAAAAATCCTTAAGTTTCCTTTTTCATCGAAGATAATGAATCAAGATTTAAAATTCAGACTGTTTTATAAGATAATTGATCAACCCTTTTCTTCATTGTGTTTTAACGGAGGTTCCAGGAAGTTCGTCTGATTCAAGTCATGGTGTTTTAAATCATCTGGAAACATTGTCTTGTAATATAAATCACGGTCTATAACATTTTGAAGGGGTAAGGTCCCAAAAACCTTGTAACAAGTACTTAGGACCATACCACAACCTTGCCTTTCAGCCCCTTTTTGACCTTGCGCGGCCGCGCACTGGTCCTACAAAGAAGGCTTAAGAGACAGATAGCAGACAACACTTGCGCGTCAAAAGGAAATCATAAATCCTTGCGCTTTCCTCCATAAACAAAGGATGAAAATCCTAAGTTAAACACTTCCGCCTAATAATATCCAGACTTGGATAATATTTACCCAACTGGTACCACACGATAAAGAGTCACACAGGATTATGACAATAACCTCCTAGAAGGACCCAATCGTGCACCCCTAAACGGTTACAACCGTCTGGACACGTGTCATCACCTCAGGTATCCCTAAAATCACGATGATGGCATGAAGTTGGAGGGAAACCTCCACTTGATCACTTTCCACGTGGCAAACTCCCAGCCATAGATCTAAATAGCGATCCGTGTGCACTCACGTCGGATCGAGAAGCTTAACGGAAGGAAATGTAACCGCTTACGGGGTTAGCATCTTCCGTCAACATTTCACCAACGAGTTTTCCCGCCCAAAACTCTCGGCTATAAATATGAGAACAATTCAGGTATGAAATTCAAGTTACACACACTTCGTCAATACCTCTTCTTCTTCATAAACACATACTTATTCTCACGCCGGAGTCGGGTCAAGGAGAGAACCCATCTTCTCCCCTTGACGAGGCTAACGGTGCTTTGTTTTGCAGAGTTTACCGGAGAAGAAGGTCAGCAGCATCGAATCAAACGAGAGAGAACAACCCCCCTTTTATGCAGATCCAAACCCCCTAGATAATTCGATTCCGGTCAATTATCTAGTGTTTCTTCACATTTAGAACGAATGTATTTTACAATTCAAGTCATAGTGTTTTAACATCTGGAATAACAATACAATCATTCCCAGATGTTAAAACATCATGACTTGAATAGCAAATACAGTTATTCCAGATGTTAAAACACCATAACTGTATTACGATTCAAATCGTGGTGTTTTTGGAGTATGTATGGTGTTTAATACTTGCAAAATAACGAAAGGTTGAAACATTGTATTGTGATTCAAGTCATGTTTTAACATCTAGAATAACAATACAGTCATTCCCATATGGTGTTAAAATACCATGACTTGAATAACAAAATACAATCATTCCAGATGTTAAAATACCATAACTATGTTATGAGTAAAGTCTTGGTGTTTTTGGAATAGGTATGGTGTTTTATACCTGCAAACATAACAAAAAAGTTGACACGACTGATTAATTATAAAATGATGCGATGAATTGTTATATGGACATCGGATACGACTTGAATAGCCGAAGATATACAAAACGTAAAAATACAAAATATTTGATTTCCTAAAATCCCTTAGAAACGGTTATGAGAAAATCTAGTTTCTTAATTTGACTTTAATTTAAAATTACCCTACTACCCTTATTATATAAATTTAATCAATGCCACGTTTCATCACCACACTTCTTGTTACACTTATCACACAAAACACCATTTTTACTGGAACCTTAACGTGCGCGCGCGCGCGCACACACACACATATATATATACACACACATACACACATATATTTAAAGAATTTTGGGCACTTTGAAGATTTGAGCATTTGCTCTACTTGGCCTGCTCAATGGCCAGCCCTGCTGCTTAGGCTGTTGTATCCTGGAAACAAACGAGTTCTTCTGGGTGACTCGAAATTTGTTTTAAGGGACCTGTTCTTAACACAATCCTCAACTAAGAACCTTTTGTGTTTTGTATTTTGTTCTTATTGTTTTGTTTATTTCAATTGTAAAAGTTTTAATTACTATTTTTTTTTTCTGTATTGTGATTATTAATAAAAACGTCTATTTATTTTTATACATGAAAGGTTTCCCACACTTGGGTTGTAGCCCAATGGTTAGAGGCAAAGCCTCTTTATCTTTGAAAAAGATCTAGATTCAAATCTTGATAATGTATAGTTTTGACAAAATTATTGTGAAGTAAAAATGATTATCTAAATAATGTTATCTCAAATTTAGAGAAGAAGCTCTACACTCCAATTAATTACTTAAAATATTTTATTCCTTATACATTGTTTGGTCACATTTTTAGCAACATAAAGAGTATGCAAATAATTTGGTCTGTTATTTCTATCTGTTGAAACGAACATCTTGAAATGTACTAAAAATGATGAATGATATAATGTTAATGCAAACACATTATGTGAAAGTTGTTTATTCACTATTTCTCTAAACAAAGAAACATGCATCAATATGTTACTAGATTTATTAAATATTTAGATTGTTTTCTTGAAACAAATGTTAGTATTTGTATTTTCATCTGGTAGTAAGTAGAAGTTAATGCAATCATCGTTTCAGCCATAAATTATTCCTTCTAACAATTTTTTTCTTTGAATTCTTAACTATATTCTGCAGTATTACATAACATATGATGTAACAACATATTACATATCCATTAAATAGGGTAGGGATCTTGTACATTAATCCAGAAGTGTGAGAAGTGTATTATAACACTATATATAACAATATATATCACCATATAAACACCGTATAACAGTATGCAACACCATATAACACTATGTAACACTATATAACAATATATAACACTATACATCTATCATAGACATGCTATCAGACAAAATATAGTGTTATATTTGTTATATAGTGTTACATATTATTATATGGTGTTATATGGTGTTACGTAGTGTTATACGGTGTTTATATGGTGTTATATAGTGTTATAATACACTTCTCACACTTCTGGATTAATGTACAGGATCCTCAAACCCATTAAATATTACATTTTAACAAAATATTAATTATAAGGATATGAATCTTTAAATCATCCGCCTTTAAAAACAAAAGATAGTCCTGTTTTTAAGAGTGGGTGCTTTATAATTGATTTATATATTTATTAGGAAAGCAAAGGTTTATTATACCGGGTTAGGATATAATAGAATTTTTTTTTGCTAGAAAGTAATCTTGACAATCAATTGATTTAATCAATGACTAAGATTAAAAGAGTGAAATTGAAGATCAAAACAGAGGTGCGCGGATTTATGTAATGGCATTATAGTCAATTCAATACAATAGTTTCTCTCTCCTCCAATCCCCCCCCCCCATTTTTTAAACGTTAATAACTTTTTCATACGACATTATTTTTTATAAAAATTGCACCAAAACACGGGCGTTTTTTTATCTTTAAAACGAGTATACTATTTCTATATTTTCGATTTTTTTTCGAAAACACAGTTGCATAAAACGCAATAGAAAAAACCCAGTTGCGTAAAACGCAATGGAAAAAAAACCCGTAAAAATGACTTTTTGTAAAAAGCAATGCATTCTAAAACGCAATGGCCTAAAAACACAAAAGAAAGTGTACTTTCTAAAACGCAATGACCAGATAACACTTTAAAATGTCTTTTTTCTAAAAGGCAATGAACTGAAAACACATAAAAATGTGTTTTACCTAAAACGCAATGGACTAAAAACACTTTAAAAATGTGTTTTTCTAAAACGCAATGGTCAGAAAACACATAAAAATATCTTATTTCTAAAACGCAATGGCCTAAAAATAGAAAAGAAAGTGTTATCTCTAAAACGCAATGACTGAAAACACATAAAAATGTGTTTTACCTAAAATGAAATGACTAAAAACACTTTAAAAATGTGTTTTTCTAAAACGCAATGGCCAGAAAACACATAAAAATGTCTTATTTCTAAAATGCAATGGCCTAAAAACACAAAAGAAAGTGTTCTCTTTGAACCAGGAAATAGGAGATCAAAAACTGTCTACGAAAATGAGTCAATTTCCAGAAAATTAAATTTTCGACCCCAGCCAGGGGCTCTGCCCCTTGGACCCTGCTCCCAGGGCGCTGCCCCCGGACCCCCGCCAAGATCGTAAAATGCAATGACTCAATTCAAAAACCTGATCGTAAAAATGCAATTAAAAAATTTCTTACATAGATCAAAGCCGATTTCTACACCGATTGACGAAATTTGAATGCTAGAAACACTTATCAGCGATCGAGTCGAACGAATCGAGTGATTCGCTTCAAAATCACAGGGGAAAAATGAGATATTGTAGGAAATCAAACTGGGTTTCTTCAAAAAAAAAATAAAGAACACGTTGATTGGGTGTTTGAATCATTGATTGGTGACGAAAATCGCACTATAATGTAGTGATTATTGATATAAAAAGTGAAGAAAAGTTTGAAGATGATGTATTTTGAAAACGGTGGGTTTTGAAGTTACAGAGAGAAGAAGAGAGGAAAAGATTGGGTAAAATTGACTAAAATACATTTTCTCTTTATTTTAAATTTTGCCACATGTAAAAATACTATTGCTTTCTATCCTTCTTAGTCAAAATAAACTTTCTATCCAGCTAAAAAAGTAAACATGAATTAATTCCTTGTAATACACTCTATTTATATTTAAATTAAATAAACGTAAAAAGAGTTATTTATTTTAAATTGACATAAAAAGAGTTATGTAATACTTTGTATTTGTATGTTATGATGTATAATCTTGTGAGATTTAAGTTAGAATGAAACTAATATAATTTAAATATTTCAAGCATTTTTAGGTTGATGATCATATCTATGTAATTTAATTATATTTTAAATTATAATTATACAAATTTGATCATATTTTGAAATGAGTAAAATGCACGGATAGTCCCTGTGGTTTGGTGAAATTTCACCTTTAGTCCATAACTTTTCAAAATTACACTCTTAATCCCTGTGTTTTGACAAGTTGTTACTCAGATAGTCCCTAAAGCGGATGAAGGTTACTCGGATAGTCCCTGTGGTTTGACAAGTTGTTACTCGGATAGTCCTTGTCATTTCACACCTACTTAACCAGAAAAACTATCCTCCATCCACTTTGGGGACTATCCAAGTAACAACTTGTCAAACCACAAGGACTAAGAGTGTAATTTTGAAAAGTTAAGGACTAAAAGTGAAATTTCACCAAACCATAGGGACTTTCCATGCATTTTACTCTTTTGAAATATAATTATACAAAAATAGAATGGTAAAATAAAAATGTCTATCGAAAAATCAGAAACTTTTTTTAATAAACTAACTAACGAGCCTATTCGATATCCGTATGTACACCTGATACAAAACAAATAAATTTCTAATAATTCTTAACAAATAACTTTCTAATAAATACCCGGGGTGTAACGGGCCGAATAATAAACATGGTTTTAGGTAGCGATAAGCTTGATACCGGTACATAAAATACCGTACTGAAATTCGCCAAATATAAGTACCGGTATCAAAAACGTTTGGTACAGTATAAAATCAGTATTTGTGTATAAGTTTTGGTAAAATAACGATACCAAATCTGAAATCCTCGTCCATAGTTTTAATTTAGGTGGGGATTTAAGTTACGGAACCTATTTTGTTATCATCTCTACTTTGAAAATAACAGGTGGGACCAATGGATCATTAATTTCATTTGAATCTTTTGGCCTACGCATTAAGATTCCTTTTTATCATCACATTATGATTAATCAAGTATTGGAGGGCTTAACCATGGTGGTCTTAACCATCACTAGTGCTCTAGTGGTGGCCATGGGTATTTATTTAAGTTCCACCTATGGTGGGTTCGGGTGAGTTTTCTCCTCCAAGTCTTAAGTTCGAGTCTGGGTGATAAGGGTTTCTCATTGAGGGGTTTAAATTGGGGATCTATTGTGCGAGGGGGCTCTCTAGCGCGAACCCGGGTAAGACAACTTATGCTAGACCTCCCGACATTCGCGAATAATTCACACCTTCAAAAAAAAAAAATAATAATAATAAAAAAAAGTAGTGGAGGGCTTGTATTTCTTTTGAGAGATGCAGATTCAACTTGTACTTGGTGCAGAGTGGAGCACTGATGGGCAATGATAGGAGATTCAGGAAAACATGGGTTGGATTCTTGAGCCAAACGGGTTTTACTGGTAATTTCACTGTCGTGCCTACGGGTAGGTGGGTTACCGGGTTTTCCCCGGAATTGGTGGTGAACTCGGGTTACTTTTAGAGTACTCCGTTTGTCCAGTGGGTGCCCCAAAAATGTTCGGGATTGATTCTGTTAGCGGTTCAAACAAAAATAAAAAGTCCTAAAAAAATAAAAAGAAATAAAAGACTAATAAGTCAAACCATCCTTTTGAAAGCAGTTGCTTACTTTCACTCTTTAGCGGCTCTACCCAACTAAAATACCCATTATTCCAGGTACCCCATCTCCCCCATGAATATTCACTCTAAATTTCTTATTTTTCTTGTTTAATTTTTTGTTCTTGAAAAGGGTTGTTGATTTAAAACTCTGGGTGTTCATAAAAACCAATACTTTTCAGCAATTTCAAGATTTTTCTGTGTATGATTCTGTTTCTTTTAACGTTTGTATAATAATAATAATAATCTGGTTTTCTCAATCCTTAATTCTAATATGATTATCAATTAATCATCAAGGTTCAGATTTACAGAAAACGTTGTTCGTTTTTAATAATTTTATTGCAAAACTGCAACACTTTTCAAGTTTCTTTAACAAGAATTGCAGGTAAGAATTATTAATATTTTTTTATTTATCATGGTTTCATTTAAGCTGACTGGGATCAACTATGATTACAAGATTCGTTTTTTTATTATTTTAAGGGCTAATTTAGTGGGTTGTTGGATCGAATATTCATTTGTCTGGAAAGTGATTATTTGGGATTAGTCAAATGTTTAACACAAACTATAAATCAAAATTCAAGATTGATATTTTTGCTGTTTTTTATGAAAGATTTGTTTTTGAAATTTAGTTGCTAATTCTTGTAATAATTCTCCATAAATGTAAAATGTGCAGCATTTATTAATTTTTATTTTTATTAATTAATTAATTTTTTTTTTTTGCAGCAATTGATGGTATAATGGCAGAAATTGTAAATACAACAACTAAGGTTGATACAGAAGAAGATACATACACTAAAGATGGAACTGTTGATTACAAAAACAACCCTGCTAACAGGAACACTACAGGAACCTGGAAGGCCTGCCCTTTTATTCTTGGTAAATTCTGAATTTTTGACTTTTAGAAAGTCAAACATGTTAATTCTCATATCTCAGTTTGATGCACATAGAGTAATTTTGTCATCTTTTAAATTAGTTATTATATCCTAACAGTTTTGTTACAGTGGTTACTACTAATCAATTTTTTGTGTGATGAGTTATTTAATGTTAATTTTGAAGTTAAAAAGCAACTCATTTGACTCTTAAAAGTCAAAAACTGAGTTATTCAATTTTTTTTTTAACAGGAAACGAGTGTTGTGAACGATTGGCATACTATGGAATGAGTACAAATCTGGTACTTTATTTCAAAAACAACCTCCATGAGCATAGTGCTACTGCCTCAAGAAACGTCTCAAATTGGCAGGGAACGTGTTATTTCACACCGTTAATTGGGGCGTTTCTTGCTGATGCGTATCTAGGCAGATACTGGACCATTGCTCTCTTCTCAATCATCTATGTAATGGTACGTTTATAGATATATTTATATACATACTACACATTTCATTATATTTTTTATGCATATAGTTGTTTGATACTTGAATGCTTGTTTTTTACTTGTCAATGGGTCAAAATTCAAACAGTTAACACGTTAAAACTTTGCTAAAAAATGGTCAAACGGGTTAAAAAGTTGCCCAAAGGGTTTTCAAAAGCTTAGGGTGTGTTTGGTTGCGGAAAAGCGTCCATTTTTCTTGAAAATGATTCTATGTTCAAGATAAAAGTGTTAAACGGGCTGCCTAATGTGACGAGCCAAACCGACAATATCGTTATCCGCATCTGTATTATCGGAACCTGCATTTTTTCCTTTTACTGTTTCGTCTTTTAGTGATTTTTCCGAATATGTACGTTGACGTTTCGATGTTCTTTTCCTCGTTGTTTTACATTATCACTTTCGGTTGTTAGGTATCGTACTGATAATCAAACTCCCGCCGAAACGTGGGGTTAAATTTCTAGTTCCTAACATTTATGATTTTGACTTTATTATGTAGGGTATGACTTTATTGACAATAGCCGCAGCTGTTCCTGGATTAAAGCCAACTTGCGTGTCAGAAGATGATTGCCATCCGACCGGAACAAGCATTGCAGTCACATTTTTAGCGCTTTATCTAGTGGCCCTCGGAACCGGTGGGATCAAACCATGTGTCTCATCCTACGGTGCAGATCAGTTTGACGACGCCGATGAGGAGGAGAAGAAGCACAAGAGTTCTTTCTTCAATTGGTTTTATTTCTCAATCAATATTGGTGCATTGATTGCTGCATCTCTTCTCGTTTGGATCCAAGATAATGTGGGTTGGGGTTGGGGGTTTGGTATCCCGGCTGTAGCCATGGCTGTAGCGGTGGTATCGTTCTTTTCAGGAACCCGGTTGTACCGGAATCAGAAACCGGGTGGGAGCCCGTTGACCCGTATTTTCCAGGTTGTTGTCGCTTCATGGAGAAAACGTAGGGTTCGCGTGCCTGATGATAAGTCTCTTTTGTATGAGACTGCGGATACTAAGTCTACGATTGAGGGAAGCCGCAAACTTGATCACACCAAAGATTTCAGGTAAACAAACTAAAAAGATTTTAGTAATTTGATCTTTTTATATAAAAATGGGTCAATTCATGTTATATTTGTTTGATAACGGGTCAAATGGGTTAAACAACGTTTCTGAAATGTTTTTATCGAGTAAAATGCCATTTTCGTCCCTGAGGTTTGGTTAGTTTTGCGACTTTCGTCCAAAGGTCTGTTTTTCCGCATCTGGATCCAAAGAATTTGAAATCTTGCCAATTTCATTCGGCTCATTAACTCCATCCAGTTTTCTCCGTTAAGTCAGGGATAACTCCGTCTTTTTTGTTAACTTAAAGGGCAATTCGGTCTAACGGATTCGGTCAGGGGTATTCTATATGCTTGTACGTAAAGTGAAAAAGACTGAATTGCCCTTTAAGTTAACAAAAAACAAAAATACCCCCGACTTAACAGAGAAAAATGAATGGATTTAACGAGCCAGGTGAAAATGGCAAGATTTTAAACCTTTTGGATCCAGATGCGGAAAACAAACCTTTAGACGAAAGTCGAAAACTGTCGAAACCTCAGGTACGAAAATGGAATTTTACTCTGTTTTTATTTAAAATAAGTTATATTATTACAAAGTCTAAAGAAATGAACAAACATGTTTAACATGCACATAAAAATTACTCATTTCATTCAGAACCCGTTTTTACCAACACATAAAAGTACTCGGATCAGAACCCGTTTTAACGTGTTTTCTTGTAGTTTCTTGGACAAAGCAGCTATGGAGTTACAATCGGATCATGCGAAAGGATCCATCAACCCATGGCGGCTTTGCACGGTAACCCAGGTGGAGGAACTCAAATCCATCATCAAACTACTTCCGATATGGGCCACCGGTATCATGTTCAGCGCCGTCTACAGTCAAATGAGCTCCCTATTCGTTCTTCAAGGAGCTACCATGGACGTAACAATCAACAAGTTTGAAATCCCGCCAGCGTCACTCAGCATTTTCGACACACTTAGTGTAATCTTCTGGGTCCCAGTCTACGACCGGGCCATTGTACCCTTGGCCCGGAAATACACAGGCCACAAATCGGGTCTCACCCAGCTCCAACGAATGGGTGTAGGTTTAGTCATCTCAATATTTGCAATGCTATCAGCCGGGATTCTAGAAGTCGTCAGGCTCGGGATTGTTAAAAGAAACAATTATTATGATGTGAAGCACATTCCAATGTCGGTTTTATGGCAGGTCCCGCAGTATTTCTTGATTGGTTGTGCTGAAGTCTTTACATTTATTGGACAACTGGAGTTCTTTTATGATCAAGCACCGGATTCTATGAGGAGTTTGTGTTCGGCTTTATCGCTTACAACCAATGCTTTCGGGAATTACTTGAGTTCGTTGTTGGTGACAATCGTGACGGCGACTAGTACTAAAGGAGGCAAACCCGGGTGGATACCAGATAATCTGAACCGCGGGCAACTGCAGAACTTTTTCTGGCTTTTGAGTGCTTTAAGTGTTGTTAATTTCGGGGTTTATCTTGTTGTGGCTAAGTGGTACACTTATAAGCGCGCTGTCGGGACTCTTCGTTAGGAGGCGTAACGTGCAAAGATTGTTCGAGTTCATAGAAATGGTTTGATGTTTGTTTTAAGTTTATGAAAATTCTGTTTGTGTCAATTGGTAAGTTTAAAGTTATAATTATGAAAGATGGATTTGGTGGTTTGTGCTTAATGGATGAAACCAAGTGCTGGAATGGTCTTTTGTTAACATTTGTAGTATTATTAAAAATGAGCCGAGCCCAATTTTCCAGCTTGTTAAGAAAAATGAGCCGGCTCGGTTCGATTCGATTTTTAAATGAGCCGAGCTTGAGCCCACCCAGGTTCGGTTTGGCTCGGCTCGTTTACAGCCCTACTTGTACCGTGATTAAACTCTTTTTCTACTCTTTTACATATCGTGGGTGAATTATGTTGATCGGTTCTGTTTAAACATAAGGGAAAACATGAATAACATACCTTTGATTGCATCAGCACAGGCCAGCGGAGAATCCAGATGGAGACGCAGCAACAGTGTTTGACATGATTGTCAGCTTGGTCTGGTTCCTCCTTAGGGTGCAATCTTATGATGGTGATGAAGAAACCGAATAGGGTGTTCGGTTGGGAGAAAGAGAGGTCGATAGATGTTATGAACTAATAAGGTTGTCTAATTGTCTAACCTTTAAACCCCTACATTAGTCTCCTTATATATGCACACAGGAAGAAACCCTAATTAGTTAATAAGGGTAATTAGGCCCATCAACAATTACCAACTAATTATTTAATAGGATTGTTATATATTTTGATCCATATAATGTAAATGATTATAATGACTACTAGATTTTTTTTTTGCCTGCAAAAATAACTATTTTATTGGATAATAAGATTCTAAATATTTTCCAACTAAGTGCACTTTACATCAATATCGCAGTGTCTTTTAATAAAGAACTATGTCATGTAATGTTAGCCAACAGTTACATTTATACACGGGAATTGATCTGTTGTGGCTAGAAAAGTAGTTGAGAAATGCCTAAAAGACGATATTTACCGGTTAATGAATACTCTTGTAACTAAAGTATTATCAAATTTCAAAACATGTGTAGGATAACGTTTGATAACGAGGGTAGACGATCACCTTAGAAAGGTTAACTTTGGTGAACCAACCTCATATGTGCGTCGTCACACTCACCGACACATTAACCCTTTTAGTTATGTCATTTGTGGAATCATGGGTCTCGGATTTAGATACGAGTAGGGATGTAAACGAACTGAACGAACACGAAGTTAAAGAAATAAATGTGTTCATGAACGGTTCATGAACACTTACCGAACGAGATTTTATGTTCATGTTTGTTCATTAAGGAAATGAGAGTGTTCACGAACAGTTCATGAACAAAAATAAATTTGGCCAACGCGACAAAGGATAAAGGTGGATGGCCCATAGAGTAGCGATGGAACTTGAATCCCTTATTGTGGAACGAAGGTCGATCGTATTCGTCGATGTAAATGATGAGAAAGGAAAAGGAAATAATACATAAACAAAGTGAAATAAGGTTTCCTAGTTTAATTGTTATGGTAATAAAATAAATAAAAGTTTAATAATATAAAAAGTATAAATAATATATATGAAAGTACAAAAATCTTTAATTAAAACACAAAGATACGAACATAATTGAACACATATAAAATGAACGAAAGTTCACGAACACCTTACCGAACGTTCATGAACACAATTGAACGAACGAGACCTCTGTTCATGTTCGTTCATTTAACTAATCGAATGTAATTTCTTGTTCATGTTCATTCGTTTATTAAATGAATGAACATAAACGAACTTCTCGCCGAACGGTTCACGAACTGTTCGCTGAACGTTCGGTTCGTTACAGCCCTAGATACGAGTGTGTAATGCACCTCCTGTAACCACTATTATTATAGTATGATTGAAATTCCTTTAGGGGGCGTTTGGTTCACGGAATGTTTTGAAATTGGAATTGGAATTTGTTTAAGAATTAGAATTTGAAGGAATTGGATTTCGAATTTAAACATTCCAATTGGAATTGGAAATTGTTGGAATTGAAATCTCAATTCCATTTTTGTTGTGTTTAGTTGTCAAATGAATTGGAATCCATTATCCCGGCACCCACAACCCCGGTTCGGGTCGAAACGCTACGGGTGGAAACGGTACGGGTCGGAACGGTTCGAGTCGAAACAGTTCAGGTGGAAACGATAGGGTCAAAACGGTTCTCGTCTAAACAGTTCGGGTCGAAATGGTTCGCGTAGAAAAAGTACGGGTCGAAACGGTTCGCATCGATATGCTTCGGGTCAAAACGGTAAGGGTCGAAAGGAGTTGCGTCGAAACGGTTCGGGTAAAAACGATACGGGTCGTAACGATTCGAGTCGAAACGGTATGGGTCAAAACGATTCGCATCTAAACAGTTCGGGTAGAAACGGTACGCGTTGAAATGATTCACGTAGAAATGGTACGGGTTGTAACGGTTCGCGTCGTAATGGTTCGAGTCGAAATGGTACGAGTCGAAACGGTTCGCCTCTAAACGGTATGGGTCGAAACGGTACGGGTCGAACGGTTTGGTTCGAAACGGTACGGGTCGAAACGATTCGACGATGTACGGGTCGAAACGGTTCGTATCAAAATGGTACGGGTTGAAACGGTGCTGGTCAAAAAGATGCGGGTCGAAATGGTCAAAGATTCTAATGAATTTACTTTAATTCCTTCACATATAGACAGGATTTTGAATTTCTTTAGTTAAAAGAAATTTGAAGGAATTCATGTCAAATTCCAATTCCAATTCCATTGTCAACCAAACACGTAAAGATTAGAATTGAGATTCTAATTCCATCAAATTCTGTGAACCAAACATCTTAAGAGATGAAATTCAGATTCCAATTCCCTTAAATTCCATTAAATTCCTTCGAACCAAACGCACCCTTAGTCTCACTAGTAAATTCCACCCGTGGTAAAATGGTTTACTAACACTAAATTCAACAACATATATCTCTAATTTTAATTATAATCTTCAACACCATCCATTGATATAAATGTCTTGTTACAAAACTAAGTATTAATCATAGTTCTTTACTTTATAATGAACACATCACATGACAAAATTTCATATGACATGTTACCATATCAACTTCTTTCCATCATAGAATCATTATAGTTATACTAAATTTGGGTAAGATGAAAGACACCTAACGAAGCAATCCTAGGGCCAACACCCCCAACAACCGCCCCAGTTAGTAGAGCTCTCAGGATATTCTGTCCTTTGTGAATCCACAACTGCACACATACAACAAATTTCATTATCATTTAAAAGTCCATCAAACTTATTGTTTGCATATAAATCAACATACCAGATATTATTATTGATGGTTGAACTCAATTACAATCACAATCACTAGGGCTAACATTTTATGACATGATATGACTCGACACGTGGTTAAACAGCTCTGGGGCATAAATGGGTCGATACATTAATGGCATGAATAAAATATGTTTAAATGTATGGGTTCAACCTGCCTAACACGTTTATGACATGAATAACAATGTCAAACTAATCGTGTTAATGGGTTAATAGTTGATATGACACGTTTTAGACCCGCTAGTCAAAACGATGTAGATGTATGATTTTATAGAAAAAAAAATATATCATGTATAGATTCCCTCCCCTAACCCGTTAATGTAGTTCGTTAAGGATTGTGTGAATTGTAGTATATGGTAACTTTACATATATTGTGTTAGTTATCCCTTATTAATTTTTTTAAGTGAGTTGTGTCAATAATTGTTTTAGATTTGTCGTGTCATTCATGTTATTGAAGCAATTATAATTGATAATGTTAAAGTGTCATGTAACACTCTTAATAAATATAATTTTGTAAGTGTTTAAGTAAACAACACGTTAAATAGTCATGCTAAACACAATGTTATTAAAGCAGTTATATTTGATAGTGTTAAAGTGTCATGTAACACTCTTAATTAACATAATTTTGTGTGTTTAAGTAAACAACGTTAAATAGTCATACATAATTTCGTGAGTGTTTAAGTAAACAATACGTTAAATAGTCATGCTAAACACATGGTATTGAAGACGAGCCATTTAACGCAAGATGGCAAAGTTTTGTGTCTCTAACAACCACTTAAGTTTGAAACCACATCTTTTTACCGAAGAAGTAAATTCAAATTTGACAGTAATAAAAATATCGAATAAATTGTTTTTCAAATTACAACGAATTGAAAAAAAATCGATAAAATTCGTCAAAATGGGTTTTTTCTTTCTTCCTAAAAGAGAAACATAAATGCACTAGCAATGATGAAAAACAGATTTGGCCCAATAATAAAAAAAGAGAGTTTTTTCTCAATAAAATCTTGTGTCACTTTATTAGTTAGCCTCTTGTTTCAAAGTTTTTATTACAAAAAATATATAGAATTTGATATGATTTAATATAACTGCTTTTAGGTGATTTACTTTCGATCCCCACAAATTTTTTTTTTTTTTTACAAAACAGGACCAATTGTTAAGTTTGTGACGGCAAATAATTCAAAAAAAATATAGCTAAGCACACAAACTAGCCAATAATCTTATTTGAAAACAAAATAAAATTAAATCTAATGTATTTAAATTTTCATTTTTTTATTTTGATATTTCTCACTTTATAAAGATCACCCGTAAAAGTAGAATAACGTAAAATATTTTTTTAAATATTACAAACTTACATGCATACATACGTTCACTAGTATAATTTTCTTTTTATCTACGAATAACCATCAAAAGTGTTTGTTGGTGACGAATTACCAACGATTGATCATCGATGGATCTTACCATCAATAAAAGATATATAGTGATTACGTACGTACATACATATATGTATGGATATGCTTGTATCAACCTATATTGTATATATAATCATGTATTATACCTTTTGAATTCTGAGTTTGAAAGAAAGAAGTTCTTCCCGCATAAGAAATGAGAATAAACGCAAAAAGAAGGATGACGAAGAAAGTAAACGCATATGACCTCATTTTCTGATAACTACAAATTAATATTCTTCTATTTATATAGAAAAAAAAAACATATGATAATTCAATGGATCTACGTATGTATGATGTGGAAATTTTAGTCACGGACGATACGTAAAAGGTTATAATGTACGTGGCCTAGCAGACAGATCGACACCACGAGTCCAATATGAAAAAAGCAGTTATAGTTTACAAGAAAGTGTGACATTTAATAGAAAATAAACTATAAGTATAATAGATTTTTATACGACTTCTTTTCTTGAATGGAGACGATTTATACACGACTAAAATTTGTATCTCCACTGTTATTGATACTATATTATATTAGTAATAGATTTTAAAGTAGATTATATGAACTACATAATGGTTTTTGAAGATAATTTTATTTATATCTTATAAACCAAGTTAAATTTAAAATAAAAGAAAGTGAATATATTGATACTAGAGCACTCATATCTCACTCTCAATATCAACCCTCTCTTGAGTTAAAAAGTAGCAGGATTTCCGTGCGCTTTACTGCGGGCCTTTGGTCATTATCGGTCTGGTTCATTACAGTATCAGTATCAGTACGACACCGACATTCGGCATAGTAATCGTTGCCAATTGACACGTTTTTTACATTGATTGAAAACTAAAAAAATGAATACACGTACCTGTCACACTCCAACCGATGGCGGAAGCATCGGAGTGAGACAAAAACGAGATTGCAAGAGACTTCATAACACTACTTGTGACAATATTTAATAAATCAATATTTCATTTCATTACTAAATCAAGTACATGGTTCGAAATCAAATTACAACAATTTCAACAAAACAAAATACAATGTAAGGACTAAATTTAAAATGGGTTTCTAGTTCATCCTACTAGATTCCGTTCATCATCATCATCAAATTCCTACAACACGTATTAAGGTATAGATTAATACAAAAGTATTGGCGAGTATACAAGTTTGATTACTAGCATAAGTATAAGAGTTTAAACGAATCCACATGACATAATTGTTATCTAGAATTAACGTACAATACTAGCATCCAACTATAAATGTCAACCCAAAGATTTCCGCTATCGTAATCTTATCGTAGCAACGATAAGACCGTTTTGTTTAACTTAACATGACCTCAAGAATACGGGCGGTGCGTTACTCCTACAGCGCTATACATGTTAAGGGAGGCTTGTACGTAGTTAATGACAAGTATAAAGCATAAGAATAGTCTAGCATATACGAATTCAAGCATAACGTATTAAGCATGTATATTGGATTGTTTGTTTGTGTTTTAAGCATAAAGTATGTGATTGATCGGAGTGTCGCGCTCCGGCCAAAGATAATATTTGTAAACCCGATTTACCCTTAACTATGAGTTAGTGGTAGTACGGGGTCGATCCACGAAGAGTTTATGGTTTGTGCACGGACAAGCTTGATTTTACAGAATGTCACACTGATGAAGCTTGCTGTGGTTTGATTTGAATTTTTGTTTGACTGAAAGAGATGTCGGATTACACCGACGAATTTGTTTTAACTAATTAACTACGAAAAACTAGAATGATTGCCCGGAAACTTGATTAAAAGATTTTAAACAATAATGGAGAACAAGGTTCACACCCGGTTCGACAATTGTAGGACCTAGGGTTACTACACGTTTTAACTTGGTTCATATGAATTAGTTCATTAACGGTTTTAGAATCACAAGGCTTAGGTGCCAATTGCTATCAACGTTCAAGACGAACCACAATGCACTTCGTTCGGACAAGTAAATCCTATCACAAGACAATGCATAATTACGCATATTCATTTCACGAATTCAAATTTCATAACACACTCGACAATTCGTAAATTCAATACAAACGTAAGACAATTATCTAATGATTCAAATGCAATTCAATTGTCACAAACCAAATGTTAAACCAGTAGCAAACCCTAGAAAATCCTTACAAAAGTCTACACCGAGGTGAAACCCTAAGAGACTAGCCGCTCATGGTGAACAGAACTTGAGCACCAGATGATGAGAGCTTGAACATTGACATCTCGAAGTTTGATGATGAAGATGGATAATAGTTATGATTTAGGGTTTATGGTGATGGTGAATGAATCGGTTAAATGATGGTGATGATGGTGGATTAGGTTTTGGATGGATGATGGAATTATTGAGATTCCAGGATTCGGCAGGTTTGACGGAGTTTTGGCCCCGAGATAACCAGTTCGGTAGAATATTATTGAGAAGAAAGGATGTTGGTGCATGCGTCTGTCGACTTCGTCTTGTATCGAGTCTTGTACTTAGAATGTTGGATCAGGGCACATATTTCGAGATAATGTAATTTCGCTTGAAAGGATGTAATTCCGCTTGAAAGTGTCAATCCCATTTCAAACGGAATTAGTAATTCCGCTTGAAATGTAATCTCGCTTGAAACACTTTCAAACGGAATCAGAACACTATAAATAGGTGTTCAAGCGAAATTATTTGTAACTATTCCGGTTTGTGCAACGAAGTGCTGCCGAAGTGTCGTCTCGCTGTAATTTGTTATCAAATCAATAATACGACAGTTTAAAGTGTATATCTTGCTGAATTGACCTCAGTACGTCTGTTTCCGCCTTTCATACTGAGTAAAACTCTTCTGATCGACTTGTTCGGGTCTGAAAACGATCCTACAAGTGGTATCAGAGCTCAGGAAGAAGAGTTCTTACCAATTCAGTTGAAAATTCTGATTTCTACACCTTCTTTTTCAAAATTAACAAATTTTTACGGTCAAAATGTCCTGAATTTTACACATCTTGTGCGCTTTAGTGTTTTAACAAACCCTAGAAAGTTTCAGAACTAAAATCAGCTTAAAACTTGATAAATTTGTAATTCCGTTTCAAAATCAGCGCGAGAATGATGACATCAGCAACATTTCAAACGGAATTAGTCCTTAATTCCGCTTGAAACCGGTATTCCGCTTGAAATATCATCCCGATTCCGCTTGAAACTTGCTATTCCGCTTCAAAGGTGTAATCTCGTTTGAGTGATTCCGTTTGAATCGTTAATTCCGCTTCAATCTGGTATTCCGTTTGAAAAGGTGTAAATTCAAACGAAATTAGGGTAATTTTGTTTCAAGATTAATCCCGTTTGAACCGTGTAATTCAGTTTGAAAGGAATTTCGTTTGAGAGTGTTGATTCCGTTTGAACAAGGTATCCCGCTTGAGTTTGTAATTTCGTTTGAAGGACTGTTTGTTTTGTGAACTTTGAAAAACCAAATCATGGAAGAGGAATTTTACAACGCATTCGCTACCCCGGTTACCCCGATTACTCTTGCACAGAACACGATGTTGGAAAATGAAACGGGGACTATGCAAAAACCGCCTAAGCTCATGAACATTGAGGAGTATAAAGGTTGGGAAGGACGTTTTGAAAACTGGGTACAAGCAAATTATTTGGATGCTTGGGAATGTGTTGTGACAAAATATGTTAGACCGATGACTGATGATGAGGAGATTATTGCTATTAAAGATTTGAGTGCTGAAAATAGAAAGAAATACAAAGATGAAAAAATGATGTTAAGTCTACTACAACAAGCTGTGAAAGAAGATATATTGGTTTTATTGCAACACAATGGAACTTCTTATTCAATATGGAAAGCATTAAGATCGAAGTTTGTTGGAAGTCAAGAGATGGTTAAAAACAAAAAGTCAATTTTGAAGAAAGAGTTTGATTTATTTCGTGGGTTGAAAAATGAGAGCACTAAGCAAATCATTGAAAGATACTGCAATTTGTTAGCCAACATGAAGAGATTGAGCATCGACAAAGATAATGAAGAGTTGATCGAAAAATTGGCCGATGCATTGCCATATGAAACTTGGGGTACATATCTCATGATGCTAAGGAACAAGAAAGGGTTTAGCAGTTTGACACTGAGCAAGTTCATTGAAAAAATTGAGGCTCAGGAGATGGAACAGAGAAAGATTTCAAGAATGAAAGATTTCGATGGTGAACAAGATATTGGTCTCTATTACAAAGGTGGTGTCAGTGATAAATCTACCAACATGTCACCGAAGGTTGAGACTGCATTCAATGCAAAAAGTTCATCAGGAAGTTCATCTAAAGGATCAAACAGCAACACAAGTTTTTCATCATATCCATCATTTGATCCGAAGATTTCAACAACAAAGAAAGGCAAGAAGTTACAATGTAACATTGTACTAAATCTGGAGAATGATGAGGATTATTCAGAAGAAGTTGCAAAAAGCCATATGTCTTTGTTGGGAACTGTGTTGGAGTCTTATGGTAGTTTAGTTGCAGGACGGATCGGGAATCCAATGCTTACTAAAGAGGATTACGATCAGATTGATGCTGAAGAGATGGAATTGATGGACATAAAGTGGTGTTTGGCAAGTGTGTTGAGACGAGCTGAGAAATTTAAGCAAATCATAGGAAGAAATGACTTACGTGATGCTAATGTTTCTACTTTGGGTTTTGATTAATCTAAAGTCACTTGTTTTCGTTGCAGGGAAAAAGGACACTTCAAGAGGGAGTGCACAAATCACGAAGCAAGTGGAGCTCAAAATCCATTCAACAACAATGATTACTACCGGAAGGCCATTTATCATCAAGTTGCTCAACAACAACAAGAACCACAAGTGGCACATGGTAGGAAAGTAATCGAGGAATCATCAAAGAGAGCTTGTATGGTGAATCAGGATGACAAAACACCAACGGAAGGTTTCAGTTGGGACAAATATATCTCAGCTGATAATAAAGCATGCCTGATAAACCAAGATGATGAAAAGTTACCAGAAGGATTTAACTGGGAAGGTTTTAGTTGGGATGATTATGATCCAAACAAAACTTCACATCACAAATCTTTTGTCGCTCGAGTTGAAGATGATAGTGATGATGATAAAGAGTATTATGCAAGAAGAATGGCAGCTCATTTGAAAATGATGGCAGAAAGTGATAGTGAAGATGAAAAAGCTAAAAAGAAAAAGAAAAAAGTCAAAACACCAGTCAGCAGTGATGATGAAGATGTTCCAGTGATAAGGAAAAAGGTGATAGATATTCCAAAGTTCAAAGTTGATGCAGAAGCTAACGCTAAAAATGTTCCGGTGATTTGTGAAAATTGTGAGATTATGAAAAAGAAAAACAGCGAATTGATTAACAACATAAACAGGTAGAAGGAATCATACGATGTTCTGAACAAAGCAATGAACCAGTACAATCAATCAAGCGAAGAACAAGCAACAACAATGAAAACACTTAAAGGAGCTCTTATGATAAAGCAGAAAAGTGTTAACAATTACATTGAAAAATGTGCTATGCTTGAACAAAAACTGGAGACACAAAGGATTGAGACAGAAAGAGTAAACCATTTGTTAAAAAGTTACTCATGTATTTCTTATGTTATTGACAGGATTTATCCAATTGTTGAAGGCATGAAGGCATTTGAGGATGATGAAGTATCTGAAGAACAAAAGGTATCTAAAGAAAAGACTCTTGACAAGAAGAAAGAAAAGAAGAAGGATACTAAAGTGAATGATTCTGGTAAGAAACAAGGCTTCAGTTACAACAAGTGTCCACCCCCGCTTGAAAATGGATATTCTCCGAGAAATCCAAATTCAGAAAGAGTCGAAAAGGCAACAAATTTACAGTGGGAGTCGGAGTCTTCAGTTAACCTACCAGAAAATGTTGATGTTACTTTTACATCGTCTGACACTGATCAACAATCTCAATTGATGAAGAAAGTAGTGGATCATGTGTTAGATAACGATGAAACTGAGAAGTCAAAGTCGGAGTCTATATCAGAGTAAAAGTCTGAGTCCAGCACTCCGAGTCAAACCGTCAAACAGGGCAAAAGGGTTTACAATAAAGAATTTCTTTTATCAAAATCTAATTTGAATGATGAAACATTTAAAGTGGCTTATACTTTGAATGATTCTGACAAATTATATTCTGATGAGGAATTTCCAATAAGAGGTGTCAAAACTGATTTGATCAAAAAGGTTTTCAAATTGACAAAAATTAATATTTCTGAAATAAAAGATGTAAATCTTTCTGAAAAACCTAAAAAATACACCTCAAGAGTTCAACAAAGAGAAAACAAGAAAAAGGATTACAGTTCTGGTTCTGGTTATCGAAAGAAACCAAACCATAACGGTAATTTCAAAAAGAAAGGATTAGAGTTTATTCCACCAGAAAATTATAAAAATGAAAAATATGTTCGAGATTTTAAATCAAAAATGGTATTTGTTTCAGGGACAAGTGCTAAAGAAGAACAAAAGAGTTCATTCTGGAAGCAGTCGAACAGAGAATTCCTTGCGAAGAAGCAAGAAGAGATGAAGATTGCTGATCAGATGAAAGAAACGAGAACCTGTTTTCAATGCAACACTGTTGGTCATATTGCCAAGAATTGTTCCATGGCAATACAATCAAAACAGGGAGTTTCTCGTAAACTGAAAGATAAAGAAGTTGTGTTTGAACCACCAATTGAGAGATTTAAACTTTTCAAAAATTCAACTTTTGAGATTGGTGAATGTTCAAACAGGTTTTACAAGAAAAAGGGCAAATCTTGACAACCAAAAATGGGTTGTTAAGAAATCAAAGGACAGTTCTAGCAATGATTCCGATTCGTAATCAGAGGAGCTATCTTTTGGCGATGAATCTGATTCCACAAAGTCAGAGGAGTCACAATTTGAGGTTAAAAGTGAAAATTCAGTCCCTCCAATGGATGACGTCAATTTTCCACCATTGAAGGTTGAAAATTTTAAACAAAAAGTTGGTAAAATTGAGATTTCAAATCAATTTTTTTCTGAAAAGAAAGAATTTGATGTTGAAATGGTCTTTAACTCCAAAGTAAAACACATTTTTGGTAAAATGGTTGACAGGAAGGTCAAAGGTGTAAAGGAATTTTATGAGAAGAAATTAAAGAAACCAGGTGAAGTTGTGTCATCCCAGGTTTGTGACTAGGATGGTACCTATTATGAACAGTAAAAATCCAGACTTGCCAGAGCTCCCAGGTTGGTAAGCGAGGAGCAGGAATCAGCATCTTTCTTGAGAAATTCACAACTGTGATATTTCGACTAACAAGTGGTAAATCAGAGACATTAAGTTGTACTTGATTTTCTACAAGTGATTGTGTTGAAAATTTTGGGAAATGTTAAATTCTTACAAGTGGTATTTTTGAAAAACAATGTGATGAACCCCTAACCTACAAATGGTAAAATCAATCAACAAAACTTATTTTCCGGAAAAATCATTTTGATTAAAACAAACTTAAGTGTTTTGAAATCATAATGAGAAAATAGTTTGTTGTGAGGGGGAGTTATGATTGTTTATGTCAACTGGATGGCGAATTGAAGTGATTTGATATCAGTTGTCATTTTACTTGTATAGTTTGTTTTCAAAGTTCTTTTAAATGTGTTTGAATTTTAGGGGGAGTAGAACTTTCAGAAAATCCAAAAACATTTGAAAATTTGTAAAAGACAAAAACATGATAAAATCAAAATGAGTTTTGTTGTCAAAAAGAGGAAATGATAGTACATCAGTAGACAGTTACTGTATGCTAAAGAAATGTAATGTTTAAATAGCGTTAAATGGTCTCACTGATGATATGCCTATAGGTTTTTACACATTTAGTAAGCTTTTTCGGGATATAAACTTAAATTCAAACTTGCTTATTTCGTGGGGAACACTATTTGGATATATAGGTAACCCCTGAAATTTCGTTTGAAGGATCCCTCTTTCTGAGATACTTGGTCTTTATGCTCAGTGATATCTGGGGTATTATCCCGGGACTTCTGATTTTGCGGAAGCAATGGCCTAGTCCCCGGAGAATACTTTACCGCTTGCTTGAAATATAGCCTGCCCTCAGCATAAAAATGAAGAAACATTGGAAAAATGCTAATCATGTGCTGTTGTAAAAAAGATCCTCTAAAGGGGACCCACCAAAAGTCGAAACCGTCATCTCTCTGCTAACGGAAGTTCTGACCTGAGCTCTTACGGTTCTTCGCATTTAACCCCTTACAGATATCATCTGTGGTATACTCACCTGTAAGACTGAATATTGGGATCTGGATACGGGAGTATATTCAAGAGGTGGGACACATGAATGAGTTTAAGTTCTTAATATACCTAATTCATATCCTGAATCAGTTGAAATTTGTGTGAGAATTTAAGTGGATCAGTATATCGGCAATCTAAGTAAACTGTTTAATTCTTAATGTGTAACTAAGCTCAACGGTACTTGTGACTTGTCATAAATTGATATGATCCTCTTACTCAAACTCACAAAAATATTTACATACAATATAAATCTAGATTGTAAATATTTCTTTATTGCATTTTATTTCAAAGTCAAAAATTCAAAAAGATTTTTAGTGTGTTTTAGCATAAAATTTTGAAAAAAAATTCAAATTGATTTTCAACAACTGGTGTTGGAGAGCTGATTTTCAAAATTCCAAGTGCTAAACATGATGACAATCAGGTTGGGAGAGTATGTTTTTGAAAAAGATAAATGATATTTTTTACAAGTGGTTCATCAGAGTGTAACATTGTAAAATCATTCATTGATTGAATAATTCCTGAAAGAGGTTCATCAGAAATTATAAATGTTAAATCATTTTGAAAATTGATTTTACAAGTGGTAAACAAAATATAAATTTGTAAAATTTTAAATTTGTGAAATTTATTTTTGGGTAGAGATTTGTGCAGGTAATGGTAGAGCCAGGAATTGGTCCTAAACCTGTGGAAAGAGTGTGAGCCAGCTCTCGATCCTGTGAACCTGTGAAAGCCAGACTACGATCCCAGTTTACTGAGAGGGGGAGTCTGAATGACAAAGAGTCAGGTTCTGATCTTGAGAGTCTGTTGGTGATGAAAAGAGAAGAGAGAAGATTTGAGGATGCTTACAGTGTCAGATACTTCAAAAGAGAAGCCCGAAGACTGATAAAGATTGAAGATGCGAAGACTCGACACTTAAGACTCGTCAACATTCGAGGGGGAGTCTGTTGGTGCATGCGTCTGTCGACTTCGTCTTGTATCGAGTCTTGTACTTAGAATGTTAGATCAGGACACGTATTTCGAGATAATGTAATTTCACTTGAAAGGATGTAATTCCGCTTGAAATTTAATCTCGCTTGAAACACTTTCAAACGGAATCAGAACACTATAAATAGGTGTTCAAGCGAAATTATTTGTAACTATTCCGGTTTGTGCAACGAAGTGCTACCGAAGTGTCGTCTCACTGTAATTTGTTATCAAGTCAATAATACGACAGTTTAAAGTGTATATCTTGCTGAATTGACCTCAGTACGTCTGTTTCCGCCTTTCGTACTGAGTAAAACTCTTCTGATCGACTTGTTTGGGTCTGAAAACGATCCTACAAAGGAGTAGAAGCAAAATATACATCGAACAAGTTAATTTAAACTGGTTTCTATTCAATGATTTGAAGTTACATACCCGCAAAACCAACTGGACAGAGTTTCCACTCTGGGAACCAAAACTTTTCCAAATTAGGAGACCTAATCCCTATTTATAGGCATAGTCCATCCGCATGTATCAATAATCACGGATGGACTTTATCTGCGGATGAGCACCTGGAACAGATCAGCTCATCCGTGCGAATGAGCCACAGACACTTTGATGTCCATTCGTGCGAACATGCGCATTCGTACGAATGTACATTTACATTACAAAATTCGGTCCGTTTTCACACTAATCTATACAATATTCAACACACGCTCTATCTAGTCTATTCGCACAGTGGCAAACATACAAAATATGCACCAACAGATCCTCCCTTAGCCGTCACTGTCGAATCGTGGACTTTGAAAATAAAAGTCATGTTTTGAATATTCTACAACTTCAATCAGGCATCTTGAAATCTTCAATCGATTCCCCCTTGATTGATGATCCAGGCTGCATTATCTTCATTATGCACAAATTCCCCCTAAAATGAATCTTCAGGTCTTTGTTTGCACAGTTCACGACTCCTCCTCTGATTTGCTGTACTGCAATCTTCACAAATAATCACCAACTTGAAATTAATCAATGCAGCATCTCTGTTTCAACTTTAACCACATCCGCGTTCGGTTTTTATTTAACATTTCAGCTCAATCTTGCATTCCCCCCTGCTCGATCATCTTATCTTCAAAAACCCAACCGAATATTGATAGAAACTTCGAACACTACGCCGATCAACCTCAAGTCTATGAATATCCACGAAGATCTGAAAATCCTGTTTTTCGTGATCGACTTTAAGCACCTTCCTGAATGATAGATCCGTATAAACGGTATTCTCCACAATTAGTAAATTATTCATCGGATAACAAATCATCTGGTAACACATTCAGATCTCAGAAACTCTCATCCATGATCAGGCTCACATTCTTCCTCTTCAGTCATGATAACAGATGTATAGTCTTCTCCGCTAGTTCCGGCAGCACCTTAATCAACAAACATCATCATTCCCCGGCGGTTAGTCTGAAAAACAATTCCTCTGCTCAAAGATTAATCATTCTGACACTTTAGACTATCACAATGCTGTGATATCTTATAAGTATCCACTATACAGTTGCATCTCCTGACACTAATCCTTCTGACCGGCTTGACGAAGACCCATGACTCAAACCCTAAGACGTTAATTTGACCCTGATCTGTAGAGTCTGAAATTCCTATGATCACGAATCTACAAATCCAAATCCAATGCATCCCCAGGCAATCTGAAGTCAGAACCACCCGAATACAGTTGCATCGTCACGAATTTCAAAAATGCTGGAATTTCAATATGAATTTTTTGTTCCCCCTCATTTGCAAATTCTGACGTCTTATCACTGAATCCCCCCCCCCTCAAATTGAGCAATTCAGTCTTCTCTTATCTCTGAAAAACTTGACTATACCGAAAATATGACATTTTGACCTCCAAAAGTCAATTTTTCATCATTGTGGATTTTACGTTAAGGGCCATTAATAGTCAGATAACCCGGATGATAAACATTTTGTACCAGTATCATGACTACCCCACTAATTTCCACAATCTGTGATCGCATCATCATATCTGTTCTCTGAAGCGCCAGACGGTGTCCCCGAACAACCCAGCTTGGTCGTTAAAAACTCCAAAAAAATTTCAATCACCAATTTTTTTCTAGAGACTCATCACGTCATTGTGATCAAAAAATGCCTTTTTAGGCATTTGCTCATTCGTGCGAACGGAGTAGGTTCATCCGTGCGAATGAACTGATTTTGAATCAAATGACATTTTAACCCAAATGTCCGATTCGTGCGAATCGAGAGGTCGATCCGTGCGAATGTACACATCCACATTCGTTCTACTTGACATACCAATTCCGTGTGAACCTGCACATCCGATCGAAAATGTCTGACCTTCTTAAGAACAATCTCAATTGAATTTTTCGATCCAAAATCTTTATTTCTACGAATTTCATGATGAAACTTCACAGGATTGTGCGAAAATAATCACGAACATAATTATGTCTTCAATTTCAAATTCCATCCGTGAATTGACCTTCAATTTGTTGCTTATTCGATGTTTAACATCAAAACCTCCAAAAAATCCAAAATTTATGAGCGTAGGTGATTCAATCAACTGTTAGATCGATTGAATTGGTATCGTAGCTCTGATACCAATTGAGATTCCAGGATCCGACAGGTTTGACGGAGTTTTGGCCCCGAGATAACCGGTTCGGTAGAATATTATTAAGAGGAAAGAAGTAGAAGCAGAATATACACCGAACAAGTTAATCTAAACTGGTTTCTATTCAATGATTTGAAGTTACATACTCGCAAAACCAATTGGACGGAGTTTCCCCTCTGGGAACCAAAACTTGTCCATATGAGGAGACCTCATCCCTATTTATAGGCATAGTCCATCCGCACGTATCAGTAATCACGGATGGACTTTATCTGCGGATGAGCACCTGGGACGGATCAGCTCATTCGTGTGAATGAGCCACGGACACTTTGATGTCCATTCGTGCGAACCTGTGCATTTGTATGAATGTACATTTACATTACAAAACCTGGTCCGTTTCACACTAATCTATACAATATTCAAGACATGGTCTATCTAGCATATTCGCACAGTGGCGGACATACAAAATATGCACCAGCAATTGTGATTATGGATGATTCGTGTCATACCCCAACCGATGGCGGAATCATCGGGGCACGGCACTGAGCGAAACAATTTATCTAGGAAAATCCATAACAACTATTAATTATAATCTATTAAAGGTTCATGTCCCATACCACAAACATATAAAATAAAACAGTTATTACAGACATTGTTCTCAAAGACAGATATCCATTCCGACAACTCAGATTTTATTTAGTTTGTTTCTAGACTCTCCTAACTTGATTCCATAGCAGCTAGCAATCAAAATCATCCTAAACACCTGTCACATATGTTAAAATAGGGGTCAACACACATACTGTAAAGGTGAGCATACAAGTTTAATAGTGTAATAGATAGCAAAATCGTTTTACGCATAACCAGCATGTAACATGTAGCAAAGTGAAGATAGTAGGTTATCAACAATGAAATATGCATAGACGTGACTGCGAGTTGTAGAATGCGCAACACATATCACCACTGTGACACGTGAGGTAAAGCCCTTAACAACCCCTGTCCACGACAGGTGCTGTGTCCAAACTATAGTACTATCGTTGCAAAGGTGACAGGCAACAATCACTGTGTAAACATAACATACAAGCATTCATTGAGTAACACGTATATCATGCAATAACGGTCATCGTATAAAAGTGTTTGCGTCATGTGATGTTTGTGATTTGAATAAGTAACGCATGTAACACCCAAAAGTGTGTAAAGCAAAAAGGGTTCGAGTATACTCACAAATAACGTTTAATAAATAAACACCGTCTTGGATTGAAGGGAGCGCTGGAAAGTTAGTCTGATTACAGAATGATAGCATAAGCGATGAACGGTGCGTTAAACAGTGATGAGTGATTGAGTGACGAATGGTCATACGATCGGATGACAATCCGAACGGATGGTCATTCGATCGAATGACAATCCGGACGGATGATCATCCGGTCGGATGGCCATTCGGTCGGATTGGCATTCGTTTGGGAAGGATGTGTTTGTGTATGATGGCTTTGAAGTTTTCGTTGTAGCATTTTAAAAACAGAGAAGTATCTCTACCTTTCAGGTCGTTCGATCGAATGGTAGTCTGATCGGATGGCCATTCATTTGGATGGCGATCCGTCCAGCGAGACATCTCAGGGAGAACAAGTTCACAGCCGGATTGTCATTCAATCGGATGGTCGTCCGATCGGATGGCAATCCGTTAGAGACTGATGATCTTTGAAAGATATGAAAATGTTAAGTGTTGAAGACCATATGTCATCCGATCGGATTGTCGTTCGATTGGATGGCAATCCGATCGGACATCAGTCCGTTTGGTGACTTGGTCGTTTTGGAAACTCGGAAAATTTGTTAAGTCTGAAAGTTTGCGGTTTGACCGAGACGGTATGACAACGTTTTAAACAAAGGGAACCCATCAAGTCCGAGTCATTCGATCGAAGTAGGAATCACCCCAGTCCGATCAATTAACGGTTCTTGACGGTTGTTCATGTTCAACTCGCTAAGTCGGTTATCTCGTTGATAGGAATTAGATCTCAGACCGACACTTCACTAGAAAATGAGTAGAAGGCCTAAACGAGCTCCGATTCTATCGGTTTTGAGTTCATGAGTGTACAAGAGTTGAAAGAAAGTTGTGAAAACATCTTTCCATACTTTTAATCTTGTAAATGTTTAGATTTATACGAAATCAGTGTTTAATCATGTTGAAATCCTTTAGATCTGAGTTGTTCCTGGTGGAATGAAGCCAAATCTTGAAGTTCATAAGAACCCCATGATGACATCATCCTAGAACACCTCAAATCAGTCGATTTCTTGGTTAAAAGTTAAGATTCAAAGGTGAAAAAGATGAAGAATTATGTATAGATGATAGATGTACAAGATTTGAGTTGAAAACTTACAAGAATCGCGTGAAATTGAGAGAAAATAGGCTGAGAAGTTGAAGGGTCGCACCAGAGCTGTCACATCACTATTTGTGATGTGACAGGTGATATTTATAGATGACCAAAAGAGGAAAGGCGGTGCAGGTTTCGGATCGGATGGCAACCTGATCGGATGGCGATCCTATCGGATAGTCATCCGAACGGATTACCATTCGATCGAATGGTCATTCGATCGAAGGGTTGTCGTGAGTTGGGTTTCGATGTTTCGTTTCGTGCGTTGAGCGATGCGATGCATTTAAGCGAGTGTCGATTAAGCGATGTGATAGATTTTATAATAGTCACACAAATAATATAACTAACATACAAAAACATAAATAAACTTGCGTTTCCAGTTCGCGATGAGATTGCGTTGCGATTGCGTTTCGATTAATCACCACAAACATAAAGTAAACATGCACAAGTAACACATAAGCAGCACACACACGTAAAACAATATACAGAGCCTATAAATCAAGTTGCGAATGTGATTGCGATGCGATTAGCGATAAATAGATTAGCAATTAACATGCGATTAAACTCTGATTATTATAGATACTCCACATAATACAACTAAAGTTCATAAAATAAAGAAATAGATTACAAGTCAAGGTGTAAAATCAATAGTTAAGCAAGGAGTGACAGATCGCAATTAGCAATCTCTTCTTCCTTTGACTTTGACTTGTACTTTGACTTTCAAGACGCGGGTTGTTACAGCCTCCCCTAGTTAGGGAATTTCGTCTTGAAATTAGGCCGCAGGCGTAACAAACAGCTGTGGATACTTCGCCTTCATGTCACTTTCGAGTTCCCAGGTGAACTCTGCGCCTCATTTACCTTCCCAGCGAACCTTCACAATGGGAATGCATGAGCGTCTGAGCTTCTTGGTTTCTCGATCCATAATCTTGACAGGCTTCTCCACGAAGTGTAATGTTTCGTCCACTCATAGATCCTTAAGTGTCTCTTGTAAATTCTGCTCGGCCAGGCACTTTCTGAGATTCGAAACATGGAAAGTAGGGTGGACGTTGCTAAGTTCCTCCGGTAGTTCGAGTCTGTAGGCCACCTTCCCAATCCTTTCCAGAATTTTAAAGGGTCCAACATATCGAGGCGCGAGTTTCCCTTTCTTGCTAAATCTGATCACCCCCTTCCAAGGTGAAACCTTTAGGAGTACGTGAATGCCAACGTCAAATTAAAGGGGCTTGCGGCGTCTATCGGTGTAACTTTTCTGACGACTCCGAGCTTTCAGCAGGTTGTCTCGAATTTGGAGGATTTTGTCAGTCGTTTCTTGCAGCAGCTCAGGACCGGCTAATTGCGCATCTTCGATCTCATGCCACACAATCGGCGATCGACATTTTCTTCCGTATAATGCCTCAAACGGTGCCATTTGAATGCTAGAATGATAACTGTTATTGTACGAGAATTCGACCAAAGGTAAGTGCGCGTCCCAATTACGACCAAAATCTATGACACATGAGCGAAGCATGTCTTCAAGGGTACGAATCGTTCTTTCAATCTAACCGTCGGTTTGGGGATGAAATGCGGTACTTATATTAAGAGTAGTACCGAGAGCAGATTGGAATGTCTCCCAAAGACGCGAGGTAAAACGACCATCGAGGTCAGAGATGATATCACGAGGCATCCCGTGTCGACAGATGATCTCGTCGGTGTAGATTCGGGCTAATCGTTCTACCTTGTAGTCTTCCTGTATCGGCAGAAAGTGAGCAGATTTAGTCAAACGGTCAACAATAACCCAGATGCTATCGTGACCTGAAGGTGTACACAGAAGTTTCGTTATAAAGTCCATGGCTATGCTTTCCCATTTCCACATTGGGATCTCGGGTTGTACAAGCAAACCAGAGGGTCTTTGTTGCTCGACCTTGACTTTCGAACAAGTCAGGCACTTCGAAACATAGATTGCGATATCCTTCTTCATTCCAGGCCACCAATACCGTAGACGAAGGTCATGGTACATCTTGTTGGCACCAGGATGAATAGAGTATCGAGACTTGTGCGCTTAAGTCAACAATATATCTCGAAGGTTATTGCGACGTGGAATCCAGATGTGATCTAGATAGTAGAGGATACCGTTCGATTTGGTGACAAAGTGCGATTTAGCACCACACTTTTTCATTTCCTCTCGCATGGTATCTTCAACGAAGTAGGCGTGTTGTGTATCACGAATCAAGGCTTCGAGGTCATGTTGGGCGTGAGTATTACGAACGCTATGCAAATTGCTTCGTCTGCTTAGACTGTCGGCCACAACATTTGCTTTGCCTGGGTGATAACGAATCTCACAGTCGTAATCGCTAAGAAGTTCAACCCATCGGCGTTGCGCATATTCAGTTCCTTTTGGTTGAGGATGTGTTGTAGGCTCTTGTGGTCGGTGAAGACCGTACACTTAGTACCGTAAAGGTAGTGTCGCCAAATCTTCACGCAAAAAAAATGCGCTTAGCTCGAGGTCGTGGGTTGTATAGTTCTTCTCGTGGATCTTGAGCTGTCGAGAGGCATAAGCGATAACCTTGTCCCATTGCAAAAGAACACAACCAAGACCAAGGTTCGAGGCATCACAATAGACAACGAAGTCATCGTTTCCGTCAGGTAGAGCGAGGATAGGAGCATTGCAGAGCATATGCTTGAGAGTTTGAAAGGCAGTCTCTTGTTCGGTTCCCCAAAAAAAAGGCTTGTCTTTATGTTTCAAGGAAGTAAGCGGAATGGCGATTTTTGAAAAGTCAGCGATGAATCGACGGTAATAGCCCGCCAATCCGAGGAACGAACGAACATCGAATGGTGATTTTGGAGTAACCAAACTCTTAACAGCTTCGATCTTCGTGGGGTCGACGTGTATACCTTGACTATTGACGATGTGACCGAGGAATTGAACCTCCTCTAGCCAGAATTCACACTTGGAGAACTTGGCATAGAGTCGATTCCCTTGGAGTAGTTCGAGAACCAAACGTAGATGCTGCGCGTGTTCGGCTTTCAACTTCGAATAGATAAGGATGTCATCGATGAATACGATGATGAAACGGCCAAGAAATGGTTTGCACACACGGTTCATCAAATCCATGAAAACTGCAGGTGCATTGGTTAAACCAAAGGGCATTACGACGAATTCATAATGGCCGTATCGGGTTCGGAAAGCAGTTTTCGGTATATCTTCCTCCTGGATTTGTAGCTGGTGATAGCCTGAGCGTAAATCAATCTTCTAGAAACACGTAGCACCTTGCAATTGATCAAACAAATCATCAATTCGGGGCAGGGGATAGCGATTCTTGATAGTCAGCTTATTCAACTCCCTATAGTCGATGCACATCCGGGACGACCCATCCTTCTTTTTAATTAAAAGAACTGGTACGGCCCAAGGAGAGGTGCTAGGGCGAATGAAGACTTTGTTAAGTAATTCCTGGAGTTGACTCGAGAGTTTGCGCATTTTGGACGGAGCGAGGCGATAAGGAGATTTAGCAACAGGGTTAGCTCCAAGAATGAGGTCAATACGAAAATCAATATGACGAATTGGGGGTAAACCAGGTAAATCATCAGGAAAGACTTTGGGAAAATCACGAACCACAGGCACCTTATTAATTGCCTTCTTTTCCTTTTCCTTCGCTACTATGATGTGTGCTAAGAAAGATTTGTATTCCTTGCGGAGATACTTGCTCGCTTGGACACACGACATAAGCTTGAGATTCTTCAATGCGACTTCACCATAAATACAAAGTTGATCACCATTAGCGAGCAAGAAACGAATCATTTTATCAAAGCAAACAACTTCAGGATGATTTTCTCGAAGAAAATCCGTGCCTACTATAATATCGAAATTACCAAGCTGCATCGGGATAAGATCGATAGGAAAGACGTGATTGTTGAGTTCAAGAGTACAATCACGTAGGACAGAATGAACTGTAACTATTCTTCCAGTGGCAACTTCAACAACAAACGTCGTAGGGAGATGGGCGCGCTTACGATTTAGGAGCTTTTCGAATTCTAACGACACAAAACAGTTATCGGTTCCAGTATTAAATAAACACGAAGCATATATACCATTAACGAGGAACGTACCATTAACCACATTGTTATCTGCTTGAGCCTGCCGGCGTTGATGTTGAAAGCACGTCCGCGGGCTGCTGGCTGCTGCTGTTGATGTTGAGGCTGCTGCTGCTGTGGCTCTTGCTTCACCACTCTGTTGGGGCACATGTTTGCAAAGTGGTTGGGATTACCACATGCAAAGCAAGCTCTAGCGTGGATCGCGGGTGCAGGAGTTGCTTATTGGCCCTAGGGAGCAGGAAGGAGAGCTTGTGGTGCAGGAGCTTGACCTTGACCTTGAGTTGGAGCTTGACGTGAACCAGTACGGCAGTTGGCAGTAAAGTGGCCGTACATGTTGCAGTGAACAAAGAATCTGCAGGCAATCCCCACAGGATGGTGATAGGTAGAGGTAGGGCAAGCCGGGAGAGGACCAGTATAAGCACACTTGGCCAGCGGTGCATTAGTCACCGGTGCCGCTACTTGGCGGTTTTGGGGTTGCGGTTGAGCAGGGATAGCTTGGAGCGGCGGCTGAGACAACGCAATTCTTGCTACTGTTGTTGTTGTTCTTTCTCTTGCAGCGGGAGGACTTTAAAGCTTGTGGTGCGGCGGCGGTTTCAGAGGTGGGAGCGGCGGTTGCTTGATGAAGGCTCTTCGGAGTATTCTTGAAGTACCCAGCGAGAACTCGATTGTCATTTATCTCAACAGTGAGTAGGTAGGTTTCTTCAATTGTTGTTGTCTTCGAGGCTTGCATGAAGTCAGCAACACAATCCGGTAGAGCACGGATATACTTCTTGATCGTCATATCAGGTGTTGCCACCTGGCCTAGGCAGATGATACCCAGCTGGTTGAAGCGGGTAGTTAGACTGGCGTTATCGCCACCGTCTTGCTTGATATGCCAGAACTCATTCTCCAACATTTGAAGCTCGTGAGGTGAGCAAAATTCCTTCATCATGAGGTCTTTCAACTCCTCCCAAGTGAGCCCAAAGGCTGCATCATTCCCACATTTGTTCCTTTCGACTATCCACCATTCCAGAGCCCTGGACTGGAAGACACTAGTAGCATTGACAGTTTGTAGGTGTTCAGGACATCTGCTCTGATGGAGCGTGACTTTGATCGAGTCGAACCATTGAAACATCGCGGTTGGTCCGTCTTCACCCGTAAAGTCTTTTGGGCTACAGGCCTTGAACTGCTTAAAGCTGAAAGTACCCTTAGGTGAGTCAGTCCTTGATTCCCCAGAGGACTTGCTGGTATTCTCGTTAAGCTCACTGACGATTTGCGGGATAACTTTCGCTATTTGCTTACCGATGAGGGCAGCGATGCGTTTGCCCTCATGGTTTCTTCGGGAGGCGCGGGAGTGACGGGATCCAAATTGCAACATTGTCTGCAACAGACATCGCCATAGGACTCAAACACTATATAATCGAATCTCACCTCACACGCACTAGCACAAAATAAAGCTCAGGAACACGTCCAAACACGTAATCACATAGTCACGTAGTCACATAAACCACAGAAACACCTAAGCACGTAGAGCACAGAAGCATGTAATCCACAGAAACCATACTATATTTTGCATGTATTCACCTACATATACTACACGTATTCACCTATCGTTCAAAGTTCGCGCGTTCGAGAGTAGCGATCGCGATTAGTGAGTACACAACGAGTAGCATAGCGAGTAATATAGCATAAGCAAGTAACATAGCATGCGATTTGATCGTGCGGAACCCCTACCGGGTTCGCACAAGGCGATCTGTTGGTACTTAGACTATCGACTAGGTCGTTTCTAAGACGTCGACCCGGACTAGGTCGAGTCTTGCCTAATTCCCTATAGTTATGGCTCTGATACCAATCTGTCACACCCCAACCGATGGCGGAATCATCGGGGCACGACACTGAGCGAAACAGATTGTCCAGGAGAATCCATAACAACTATTAATTATAATATATTAAAGGTTCATGTCCCATACCACAAACATACAAAATAAAACAGTTATTACAGACGTTGTTCTTAAAGACAAATATCCATTCTGACAACTCAAATTTTATTTAGTTTGTTTCTAGACTCTCCTAACTTGATTCCATAGCAGCTAGCAATCAAAAGCATCCTAAACACCTATCACATACGTTAAAATAGGGGTCAATACACATAGTGTAAAGGTGAGCATACAAGTTTATTAGTGTAATAGATAGCGAAATCGTCTTACGCTTAACCAGCATGTAACATGTAGCAAAGTGAAGCTAGTAGGTTATCGAAAATGAAATATGCACAGACGTGACTGCGAGTTGTAGAATGCGCAACATATATCACCACTGTGACACGTGAAGTAAAGCCCTTAACAACCCCTGTCCATGACAGGTGCTGAGTCCAAACTATAGTAGTATTGTTGCTAAGGTGTCAGGCAACAATCACTGTGTAAACATAACATACAAGTATTCATCGAGTAACACGTATATCATGCAATAACGGTCGGTGTATAAAAGTGTTTGCGTCGTGTGATGTTTGTGATTTGAATAAGTAATGCATGTAACACCCAAAAGTGCGTAAAGAAAAAAGGGTTCGAGTATACTCACAGATAGCGTTTAATAAATAAACACCGTCTTGGATTGAAGGGAGCGCTGGAAAGTTAGCTTGATTACAGAACGATAGCATAAGTGATGAATGGTGCGTTAAACAGTGATGAGTGACTGAGTGATGAATGGTCATACGATCGGATGACAATCCGAACAGATGGTCATTCGATCGAATGACAATCCGGACGGATGGTCATCCGGTCGGATAGCCATTCGGTCGGATTGGCATTCGTTTGGGAAGGATGTGTTTGTGTATGATGGCTTTGAAGTTTTCGTTGTAGCATTTTAAAAACAGAGAAGTATCTCTACCTTTCAGGTCGTTCGATCGAACGAACGGTCGTCCGATCGGATGGCCGTTCGTTCGGATGGCCTTTCATTCGGATGGCGATCCGTCCAGCAAGACATCTAAGGGAGAACAAGTTCACAGCAGGATTGTCATTCGATCGGATGGCAATCTGTTAGAGACTGATGATCTTTGAAAATTATGAAAATGTTAAGTGTTGAAGACCATATGTCATCCGATCGGATTGTCGTTCGATCGTATGGCAATCCGATCGGACGGCAGTCCATTTGGTGACTTGGTCGTTTTGGAAACTCGGAAAATTTGTTAAGTCTGAAAGTTTGCGGTTTGACCGAGACGGTATGACAATGTTTTAAACAACGGGAACCCATCAAGTCCGAGTCATCCGATCGAAGTGGGAATCACCGCAGTCCGATCAGTTAATGGTTCTTGATGGTTGTTCATGTTCAACCCGCTAAGTCGGTTGTCTCGTTGATAGGAATCAGATCTCGGACCGACACTTCACTAGAAAATGAGTAGAAGGCCTGAACGAGCTCTGATTCTATCGGTTTTGAGTTCATTAGTGTAAAAGAGTTGAAAGAAAGTTGTGAAAACATCTTTCCATACTTTTAATCTTGAAAATGTTTAGATTTATGCAAAATCAGTGTTTAATCATGTTGAAATCCTTTAGATCTGAGTTGTTCCTTGTAGAATGAAGCCAAATCTTTAAGTTCATAAGAACCCCATGATGACATCATCCTAGAACACCTCAAATCAGTCGATTTCTTGGTTAAAAGTTAAGATTCAAAGGTGAAAAAGATGAAGAGTTGTGTGTAGATGATAGATGTACAAGATTTGAGTTGAAAACTTACAAGAATCGCGTGAAATCAAGAGAAAATAAGCTGAGAAGTTGAAGGGTCGCACCAGATCTGTCACATCACTGTTTGTAATGTGACGGGTGCTATTTATAGATGACCAAAAGAGGAAAGGCGGTGCAGGTGTCGGATCGGATGGCCATCCGATCGGATGGTCATCCGAACGGATGACCATTCGATCGAAGGGTTGCCGCGAGTTGGGTTTCGATGTTTTGTTTCGTGCGTTGAGCGATGCGATGCGTTTAAGCGAGTGTCGTTTAAGAGATGCGATAGATTTAATAATAGTCACACAAATAATATAACTAACATACAAAAACATAAATAAACTTGCGTTTCCAGTTCGCGATGAGATTGCGTTTCGATTAATCACCACAAACATAAAGTAAACATGCACAAGTAACACATAAGCAGCACACACACGTAAAACAAAATACAGAGCCTATAAATCAAGTTGCGAATACGATTGTGATGCGATTAGCGATTAACATGCGATTAAACTCCGATTATTATAGATACTCCACATAATACAACTAAAGTTCATAAAATAAAGAAATAGATTACAAGTCAAGGTGTAAAATAAATAGTTAAGCAAGGAGTGACAAATCGCAATTAGCAATATTTTCTTCCTTTGACTTTGACTTGTACTTTGACTTTCAAGACACGGGTTGTTACAATTCGAATGAATTCTATGGATTGGTAGAGGTAAAAGATGATGTTGGGGATGGTTGTGTCTCAGAGATGGTGTTTCATACTTCAATATTGCGTAACTCCTTGAAGATGGTCCAAAACCAAACATATAACCCGTCCCCAAACATTGAAAACCAAAAATTTATGTACTGGTGTAGAAGAGGGGGTCGGCGACGGCCTGTGGTTTTTCCATATTTCTTCGACGCTCTAAACCTTTGCCTACGCTTGAATTTGGCAGACAAGAATATCAGTAAGGCGTCGCCGACGCCCCAAGAGGGCGTTGGCGACGATGTCGGCATTTGATGATTTCTGTTTTGTCTATTTCTCGCTCCCAGTTGACCCGTTTTCCGTCCCGATGCTCCGTATAGCTCCTTAAACTCTGTTAGACCTGCAAAACACAATTCCAATCAAAAGTAGACTATTCGAAACTAAAAGTTATGTAAAAACATGAGCTTAAATATAAGAGAACATCGGTTTTTGACCACGCATCACATCCCCGCACTTGTCTTTTGCTTGCCCTCAAGCAAATATGTTTTTCACTTTCACATGGGTTGAACGAAAAACACACTTCCCATTCTCGAAATTCAAGTTAAGGTCCAATGTCAGGCCCGGTTCACAATTTTTGCAATTCTAGGAATTTTTAGCGGTAAAGCGATTAATCACATAAAGATGATTACCCAATATTAACCCGCCCTTGAAACTAACATATCATACACATCCCTCACAATGTTCTCTCCACTTGGTTTAAAATTTAACTAATTATGATGCCTTAGCATGTTTTAATTGATCGCTCAAACCGATTAGAACACGTACCCGCATAGGCTTGCAACTCAATCATTCTCCACCACCGAACGCAAATACTATGCACAAGTCAAAAGGTCTTTAAGGGTTGTAACGGGCTAGGTTAAAGGTGTGGAATAGGATGTTTTGAAAGTGGCTAAGGTGATGAAAATTCGATTCTTATTATAAAGACTACTAAACAAACTAACTACGAACGTCAAACTACAAGGCAAGATTTTCACCTTTTATTCAACAAACTATCAACACATATTTTTGTGCTTTTTCACCACAATTTTCTGCTATTTTTTCATGATATTTTCTGAAAATTTTCATTTTTTTCGCGAATATAAACAAAACTATACAAAAAACTAGTCCTAAATCGAATTTTCATCACACGGGTTAAAAATAAAAGGTTTAATGGTCATAAGCTAAATGGATTGGTTAAACGAAAGGTTTAGGCTCAAAGATGGCAACTAAGGGATTGATTTGGGTAAGGATAAGATAAATGCTGTAACAGAAAAGGTTTGCCTAATGCCTTAATGTAACATTCCCAAAAAAAAATTTTAATTCCAAATTTAGTTATATAACGAATAGATCATGGGTAAGTTGACCGATAGAAATGTAAGGTATTTTGGCGAGCGTAGGAACCCTTTTATAGTTATAATAATAATACAATATATTTGAACCTACTCCGTTTTTAATGAAATTTGGTTCAAAATATAGATAAGATTATTCTTGTTCCAATGGCATATTCATTATTTTATAAAACGTCATATTTTAGAAGTTATAAGCGCCAAATGAGTGAAGTAGTTAAATTAATTATAATAATAATAATATAACAATAAATTAAAACTAAACAAAAGGAATTCTAAGAATGGTGTCAGGTGAATACGTGGAAGGCAACAATTAATATTTTGCGTGGTTTCTAAGCCTCCAATTTTAGTATATATATGGTGCTAGTTTTCAAACGATATTCCATTCTTTTCCTTCTTCTTTCGTCTCCCATTCTGCTTCTCTCAAAATTCTATATTCTATTTTATTATTTTCACACATAATAATAATAAAGCCCTACCCCGTTTTAAGTGTTGTAACCCCTGATCACTGATACCCTGTCCGATTGATCAAGAGCCCCGTAACAAATGTCAAGGCTCTGCCTAACTAAGTTTGTTGGGGTTCTGTCTCGTGACGTAGGGATAAAGTTAAATTGGGTTACTATAGTTAATACAAAATGCTTTACATATTTTATTAAATAGTATACCAACCTCCTAAAACACCCCTGACACCCCTACATTTCCTAAAATATGCCCGAATGCGATAAACGGGCCCCGAATACCTTAAATATTATTAAAAATATTCAAAAATCAGATTTTTGGGTTTGAGGCGGGCCGCGTAAGCCACACCTCAACCCTTACGCGGGCCGCGACGAGGTAAAACCTGGCTGAACCCTGGGCCGCCACGTGGCCCAACACATGTCGACCCTACTAGATGACCCAGATCAGCTACGCTGTTGACCAGCGTTGACGCGAGCCACGTAGCCTATCGGCTATACTTTACGCGGGCCGCGAGAGGACCAGAAATCAGCACTATATATAGAGGGCTTCGGATCTTCAGTCGAATTCGCTTACAACTATTTTCTTTCTCTCAAATCTGAAGTGTAGGCATAATATACGGGTATTATACCCCCCTAAATAACGAAGTTCTGCTCCGTTGTAAGTATCATAACCCCTGGATACGTATTAGATACGTTGCCCAATTGATCTAGGGTTCCGTAACGGCTGTCGTGGTTCTGCCCGACGTAGTCGTTGGAATGCCGTCTCTGGGAGGGTATTACTAATGTTAAAATGGGTTATTATACTAACACGTGTGCAATTCTGTAAATTATAGATTGTCACCAGGAAACCCTAAAGGATAATCTAAGACAGCAATGTGAGTAATCCTCTTTTTGTGTAAACATTTTTGTGAGTAATCTCCTTTTTGTAAACAGTTTTTACAAAAACCTTAACTATTTTACAATGCAATTTAGCAGTGATTGAGTCTTTGTAATTCTACGATTACTGCCGGTATGTTGGGGTTTTGTATACAAAATGTGAGACACGTTACCATTGGACGAAGAGTTAGCCAATGTGTAATATGACCCACCAGTCAGGATTGACAGTACTGAATGAGTAATTGGGTAGATGTAAACATTGTAATCGCTCTCAATACTGTTTAAATTAAATTAATATTTCTTGATTAAACTGGGATTCACTCACCAGTATTTCCCATTGACAAATATTTTTAAAACGCGTTTCAGGCAACACAATGTGACAACCAATTAGTAAAAAGCCAGCTGGAGAGCACTGACGGCTTGGAAAAATGTGGCTATAAAAGTTACAAAAAAAAAACGATGTTTTAAATTCAATAAAATAGGGTTTATCCCTATAAAGAATAAACATGTTGTAATAAAGAAACTTGGGTTTTACCCATGTGATTATTAATATAAAATATGGTGGTTTTACTCTGATAAACATTTCCTAACTACGGTCCTGATGAAATTTCCGCTGCCAAAATGATAATAAATGATAATACCAAAACTGAGTTCACGTCCGCCCGTTCCCGGGACAGATAAGGGGCGGGGGTTGTGACACTTAATCATTCTTGTGCTCGTATTCGGTGTATGGTCTCAAACGCATCATAAGTTGCAAGTTCTACAATATGCTACTAATGGCACACTCAAACAAGAAATATATATCTATAATGTGTAAAAGTGGCTTCAAATCTCACATAAAAGGGTAGGATATGTGATATACACAATGTATTAGTTTCTTAAGCAGATTATTCCCAAATAACCACCCACTAAATACCCGTCATGTTAATAATTTGAACTTGACCATGGCAAAAGACCAAATGGGTTGTGTCATCACTCATTGACTTAGTTACTTGTGCTTTTTAGATTGCCCAAACAAAGCCATTTTGAAAAGTTTTTGATATTTTCACCCATCCCCACACTTGAGGTCAACGTTGTCCTCAATGTGTAGTGTTTAAATGAAAGGGTAAAAATCGAAAAAAATTTCTCCTCATCCCCACACTTGAGGTCAATTGTCCTCAATGTGTAAGAATGCGGCTTTTAAAAACGCGCAAGGGATGTGACACGACCAACTTTCCAATTTTCACCCCGATTAAAAGAAATATACACAATACAATCTACTTATTAAACTAACTAACAATCAAAGCTAAAAAGAAACATATGCACCTAGTTTTGCTCATTCTCATATGCTCTTCATTCTTCAATAAAAATGGTCATCCTCAACGAACATAGATGTACCTACAAGTCTCAACACTCGTGTAGAAGCAAGCTTCTCACAATAATCAAAACTCATTAGTTAAACTATTTTTATCATTTTTATAAAGAATTTTACCAAGTCATGTGTTATTCAACTTTGATTTTGTGGAAAAAGAAAAAAAAATTACAACAACAACAATCCTAACTCACTTTCGTAGGAATCACAACGGCATTTAGCGTATGCACGCAAGCCCTTTAAACCTCCCGATAGCTCGGGAGGACGAGTAGGTCTCGTGAGGGTTATATAGGGAATATACCCACGAAGTTCATTTAGCTACTAAACAAAAACACAAAAGGATGAAAATAGATTAAAGCTAAAAAATGATATAAACAACTAAAGCAAAGAAAGTATACAACAACAACAGAAAACATATCACGCACTATCTCTGGTAGCGCTTATTCAGGTCAATTGGCGGGTATGGTTGGAACAGAAATCCGGTAAGGGCCGACATCATATCATGGAAGTCATCAAGGGGACCCATTTCCCCTTTGGTCGATGGCTGAAATTGAACCGTGACATAACTTGAAGCGACTCCTTAAGGCCCGGTGGGCACAGGAAGGTTCTCATAACATGTCCAGGGAGTGTGCTCTTGGTACGGTCGACCACCTCAAAATCTCGCTGGTGACGTTCTTGGTCGTGGAGGTGATGCGCATTGTTGATTGCAATTTGTTGAGCTATGGCTGTTGTCCTCCATCGACTTTCTTTCAACGTGTTTTGTTCAATCCAGAGACGTTCCTCTTCTTGTTCCCATGCTTATCTCCGGGACAACTCTTGCACCCGGTGCAATTCTTGTTGATCCCAATGGGATTGTTGCAAAGCCTAGTATTCCTGTTGTTGATCCCAATACTATTGTTCTTTAACTCAGTGAGCGGCTTCGTCGACCCATTGAGCCTGTTGTTGAGCTTACCAGTCTTGCTCCCATTGCCTTCTTCTTTCTTCGTACTCCCTATTTTCCCCAATACCCTCGGAGACATTGTCATACACGTCTTACTGACCCCGGTTATAATTACAATGGCCCGATCTGCGCCGGTTGACCACAAAATTAGCCACGCCCGTAGAGACTTCCCGATGTGGTCTGGCATACCTATGCCGAGGTCCCCTCGGATCGGGAGGCTCATCTTCATTCTCATCATCCACCATTTCTTCTTCTTGTGCGGCTTCTTGTGCAGCACTCAGATCAGTATATTGGAATTGATGCCCTTGGTCATCGGACACGGTGTACCGATGACCAAAAACTTGAATTGTTATTTTCCAATGTTGTTTCATCGAGGCAAAGCAAATCTGATCCATGGGTTTTGAAACCCACAATGCTTCCGCTGGTAAATGATGTTGTTGCACAATCATAACACTGATCAGCCGAAAATATGGTATCATTCTTCGAGCATACGATTCAAGGGTATCCCAAGTGTTTATCATGACAATATGTCGCCATGATAATTTCGGTGATCCGAACAACAACGAATAAAACACCCGACAATTCGGCGCTTTTACCTTCCCCCGATCTCCGAACCATGATATCTTCTAAAGAAATGTTTTGGAGAATTTTCCCTTCAACAGATAAATGGCTCTTCAAAGCGGCCCCACCGTCGCTGTTTGGTAGAGCTGCTTGACCCATACTGTCCGGCTCTGTGGTGTTTGTTTTATTATCAAGGAATTGGTCTAAGTTGTAATAAAAGTACTCGTCATCCCTCAACGAGTCGAATAGTGCAATGTTATTCATTGTCTCGAAAGACATCACCATTTGGCCCCTTCCCGTATCACCAACCAATTGCCACATGTGTGGTGGGCCATCCTTGTTGTTAAACCTTAACGATGCCAACCATTCACAGACTGCCGTCAAATATATCCGTGGTGTGATATCCTCACACCAATCCAAGACCCTTTCCCATCCGAGTCTCTCAAACATTTGGATGATCCCAATCGTCCGAAATTCTTCCACATTCACCGTTCGTTCCGGCACAACCCTCTCCGGAATACTAGTTTTTGCATTTGCCATCTTCCACTTCCATAATTTAATTTCAGTGTGTTTGTCATTAAACCTTAAAAGTGGTCTCTTTTTATTTTCTTCCCATGTATCACCAACACTACTCTCTTTGATCTTCTCCCAAACCCAATCTTGACGGTATAGCCTCCCATCATTCTCTTCTACAATGCTTTGTTGTTCCTGTTTTTTCTGAAAGAGTCCGGAATACGAACTGACTCCCGAAGATGAGCCTTCACCCGAAGTCTTGCTTCTCTTTCAGCTTGCCATGGCTACAAACAGCAACACAAAGAGAACAATCAACACAACTTCAAACTTCAAACAACTCAAACTTTAAGCATAACTTATAATGTTGAACCTCAATTAACCTTTAGATATAATTTACCAATTTTAAACTTCCAAAGTAGCCAACTTTAACATCTAACAATCAATTTTCTTTATGCTTAATCCTAAGTTCATGAGATTTCAACAATGTTCAACATCATGTTCATGCTTAATCATGACAACAAGTGGGTGTAATCACATCCCCATACTTTTTCCATGTTCAATACCCACCCAAATCAAAGCTTTACCCACAAATTCAAGCTAACACATCATATATTATCATAAACAACCTACTCTTAAACAAACAAGTTCAAAATTTCGGAAGAAACTAACAAACTGTATGATAATCATGCTCAAATTTAAGTAAAGTTCATACCTTTTATATTGTAGAAGATGAGAAACTAGTAAAAGATGAAAATCAAGTAACTTGAAGAACACCCTTCCAAAAACCCAAAAATTGCAGCTCAACATTTTTTTTAAACGAGCAAGAATTGATGAAACTATTATGGGGGTTTTGTAGCTCTCAAAAAACTACACAAAATAAGCTCAATAATCGTCTGATTTGGTGAAATATTGAAGAAGTTATGAGTAGAAGAAGATTTAGGGTTCTTGAAGGAATTGGGGAAGAAGATGAAGTAGGTAGGAGGGTTGGAAGGTTGTGAATGCAGAGTTTTAATGTTTGGAAAGCTTTTGTGGATCATGTTTGGTGGTACCGGGCTCAAATATGTGGCTAAAACACTCTCGGGTCACATAAAAAACAAGTTTTGGAGTGCTCGGGTTCGAATATATGAGCTAGACTTAAATCAGCGTTGGCTACACATCAAGAAGCCGTCGGCGACGATTTGGGACCCCAACACCGACACCAATTTGTTTTGCCCTAAACCCCCGACGTACTAATCCACTGTCTACGATGAAATACACCCGGCGCCCTTTATCCTGGGCTGTCGGCGACGGCTTGGTGCCCCGTCGCCTACGCCCTCTCCGTCTTCCAGTTATTATTTTTCAAACTTTTTTTCAAGAAAAATATGGACAAATTTAAGAACTTTTTATAAAAGGACCCTAAACTAGAAAAAAATCCTAACAATTATTGAAAATCTCTTTGTAAATTTTTATTGGTTTTATATTAAAAACAAGCAATCATTCAACGAATCCTACCACCCCCCGAAAAGTCGTGTATTGTCCCCAATACGCATAACAAGCCTAAGACATACCTTATATCTTCATGACTCATTGGTGATGTCCGGAACTTCACACATCAAACAGGTTAGTACAAAATGAGAGAACGATAAACATGAAAAGCAACAACAAACAAACAAATAAAATGTACAAAACTCTACAAAAATGTTACTGGTCCTTAGATGACCTCATATGTCGGAATGCTTGCCAAGAAGCTAACCGACTCCTTGTTCGTGTCCCTTTCGTCGCTACCATAAAGAAAGGGTTAAGGCGATGGCCATTCACCGTTTGTTTCGACCCTTCCTTCGGGTCTTCAATGGTAACATCTCCCAACTTCCCGACCCGTGTAACCACATATGGGCCCATCCATTTGCTCTTGAGCTTCCCGGGGAAGAACTTGAGCCTTGATTTATAGAGCCAAACCTTTTAGCCCACAACGAACTCCTTCATCTTCAACTTGGCATCGTGTGCTTGCTTCATGCCATCCTTGTACTTCGAAGCACACTCATATGCCTCTTCCTGAAGCTCCTCCAATTCACACAACTTCAACTTTCGCTCTGCATCATCATACTTCATATTAACTTACTTAATAGCCCAAAATGCATGATGTACAAGTTCAACCGTTAAGTGACAATTTTTACCGTAAACTAAGCGGTAAGGTGTAGTGGTGATAGGTGTTTTATGCGCCGTTCGGTAGGCCCATAAGGTATCATTCAACTTCGTTGACCAATCCTTACGGTCCAGTCGAACGGTCTTTTGCAAAATCTCTTTGATTTGCCTATTCGACACTTCCACTTGACCACTCGTTTGCGGATGGTAGGGTAGCTATCCGATGGTCAACACCATATTGTTTTAATAGTTTGCCAAAATTAAGATTCTTGAAATGAGATCCCCCATCACTAATGATAACTCGGGGAGCCCAAATCTTGAAATAATATTAGTTTGAACAAAGTTACAAACCATGGTATGATCATTTGTTTTGGTGGCAATCGCTTCGACCCATTTGGATACGTAATCGACCGCTACCAAAATGTACAAGTTACCATGTGAATTTCGGAATGGCCCCATGAAATCGATCCCCCACACGTCAAAGATATCAACAATGAGGATCGATTGCATGGGCATCTCATCCCGCTTAGATATACCTCCCAACTTTTGACACTCAATACAATTTTTCGCGAAGTTAAAACATCCTTAAATATAGTTGGCCAATAAAGACCACTATTTAGCACCTTGTGCCCAGTTTTGGGACCACTGAAATGGCCCCCACAAGAAAATGAATGCAAATGCAGCAAAACACTCGGGATTTCGTAGTTCGGTACACATCTTCTCACAACTTGATTGTTGGTGCACTACATATGTCGACTTCGTCTTATATCGAGTCTCGGGTTCGTTGCGAATATGATTCAACATGATGTCATCATATACAAAGATGACATCATCAATATGACATCATCATTGACATCATCTCACAAGAAGACAAAACAGTATTGCATGATTCACGTGAAAGCAGATTGTTTAACTTTGTGATTTCGCTTATGTGAACAATGTAATTTCGCTTATATGGACATGTTGAGGTTTCGCTTATATGTACATGTACATATGAGCGAAATCATCAACACTATATATAGGGCCATGAGCGAAATCAGTTGTAGATGTCTTGTTTCCGGTACCGAATTGCTGCCGAAGTGCCGTTTGACTTGTAATCAGTGTGAAATCAATATACAAGGCAAGATTTAGTAAAACAAGTTGTTTTTCATGTCCGTTTCTTGTTATTCCGCACCTGAAACTGATTAGAACACCTCCGATTGACTCGTTCGGGTCAGCACGCGATCCTACAAGTGGTATCAGAGTTCAGGACGAGGAGTTCTGCATATATCAGCTTGTTTTCATCTCTATTTCTAACTTCTACACCTTCTTTCATCAGTCCGAGAAAGTTTTACCGGTCAAAATTAGTTCAAAATTTCACAGATTGTGCGTAATTGGACATAGACAAATCCCTGAAAGTTTGACACTGAAATTCGGATTAAAAATGGACTAAAATTGGATCCGATTAGGTTTCGCTTATTCGTACATTCTGTAATTTCGCTTATTTGAACACCCTGTTTTCGCTCATAGATGCACAAATCAGTGGTTTCGCTCATTTGAACAGACTGATTTCGCTCCAGTGACACAATCTCATAGGTTTCGCTCATTTGAACATAAGGTTTCGCTCTTAGGTCCACCAGAATCCCTGATTTCGCTCATAGTGTCGATGAAGTCAGATTGCATGTGAACTTATGCGCATGTGATTATATCAGATTTGCATGTGAAGATATATATCGATTCATGTGATATTATCATACCGAGGTCTCGTAAATTGAAGTTCAGATTGCATGGTTTGATAAAATTTGTCGGGCATTTAATTAGTGAATGTAAAGAATCAAAAAGAGTTTTGAAACTTGAAGTTGTCGGTTCATTTAGTTTTACATGTGGTGTTCATTACGTGTGTCAGTCAATTGAGTAGACAAAATTAATTGATTTGATAAGTGTTTGGTTTTCAAAGGTCACTGGCCCAACATAAGTTGAATGGTTTGTCTAAGTGTCTTCGGCCCAAGTGAGTCATAGTTGCAGCCCATATAAAGAAGTGCACGGTTCAAATCATTATAAAGCCCAAATTAAATCCATTTGGTTCCGATCAAGTCTTGTGATTCAGTGATTTCACTTCAACGACATTGAAACGAGTCCACAAATTTTCAACACGAGTTCTCGACTTATTCAACCGTTACACGCATTCACATTTTCAATTCGTTTAAACTGATCATTTGTTTTTGTTTTCATACAAGGTGTTCGCCAAAGTATATCAAATTTTCAAAAGACATGGAAAAGGAATTCTACAACGCGTTTGCCACACCAGTCGCTCCGGTTACAGCCGCTGAAGCATTGTACAGTGAAAATGAGACGGGAACTCATCAGAAACCGCCAAAACTTATGTACATTGAAGATTTTCAGGGATGGAAAAACCGATTCGAGAACTGGGTTCAAGCTTACAGATTCGATGCATGGTGTTCATTAGAGAAAGACTATGAGAAACCGAAAAACGAACGTGGATTGGAAAAGGGTTTCAGTAACTTTACGGAAGTTGACAAATTGAAGTATACTAGTGAGAAAATGATGATCAGTATTCTTCAACAGGCAATTACAGAAGATATATTTGTTTTGCTTCAACATGGTAATACAGCTAAGTCAATTTGGGAAGCATTGATTCAGAAATTCAAAGGAAGTGCAAATATGATTAAAAACAAAAAGGCATTATTGAAGAAGTCGTTTGATATATTTTCAGCTTTCGACCATGAAACTACAAAGCATACCATTGATAGATATTGTCATCTAGTCTTAGAAATGAAAAGATTTAACATTGAGAAAGATGATGATGAGTGGGTCAATAAATTAGCTGAAGCACTACCACAACAAAAGTGGGGAACTTATTTGATGATTTTAAAACACACAAGAAAGTCTCAGAATATGAATCTGGCACAATTCATTGAAAAGATTGAAGAGCAGGAGCTGGATATTCAGAAAACCGCTATCATGACAAATCCAAATGCTAAACAAGATGTCAGTTTGTACTACCGAGGAAACAAGTTTGAGGCTACTCCCAGTCCTAGCCCGAAGATTCAAACTGGTTTCAGTGCTGAAAGTTTGTCTGGAACTAAGAGTAGTAATGTGACTCAAAGTGGTGGATATTCTTCATCATTCTCAAGTTTTGATCCAAACAACACAACATCAAGTTCTCAACAACAAAACTCAACAAACCTTCAGTGCAATGTTACTTTAAACATTCAAAATGGTCAGAATTTGTCTCCGGAAGTTGCCAAGCAACACATGGCATCACTGGTTGCTATGCTAGAATCTTACGAAAGTTTGATCAGTGGGAAGATTGGGAATCCGATGCTTACCAAAGAAGATTACGACCAAATTGATGCTGAAGAACTTGAACTGATGGATATCAAATGGTGCTTAGCGAGTGCTTGGAGGAGAGCTGAAAAGTTTCAAGAGATTACTGGTAGAGATGAATTTCGAGGAATGGCTACCTCTCAGTTGGGATTTTACAAATCAAAAGTTATCTGTTTCCATTGCAAAGGAAAAGGACACTTTAAAAGAGAGTGCAAAAGCAAAGAAGCAACCGGAAATCAAGAAAAAAACAACTATTATCAGAAATCAATTTTTCATCAGATCGCTCAACAACCACAAACTGCACATGGTCATGCTATTGAAGATGGAAAGAAGAAAGCTTTACTTATCCATCAAGATGATGAATTTGTTGCTGAAGGATTTAGTTGGGACAAATACATACCTGGTTCAGCTTGTGTTGCAAGAATTCAGGGTGAAGATGAGACTAATCAGAAAAGAATCCCGATTTTTCCAGATCTTGGAAGTGATGTGGATACCGATGATGAAGAAGAACATCTCAACAGAGCTAGAAAAGGCATTGATCCTGACAGTTTTAATTTCTTCTTTGCAGATAAAATGGAAATGCTAAATCAGAAGAAGATTGCCAGATTAAGGAGAGAGCTGGAAGCAGCAAAAATGCAAGCTGATGAAAAGACAAAGACAGAAGCTGGAAAAGCAAACGTTGAACCAGTGACTGAGAAAGTAGTTGAAAAAATCGTTGAAGTTGAGAAAGTGGTGGAAAAACTTGTTGAAGTAGAAAAGATTGTTGAAGTTGAAAAATTAGTCGAAGTTGAGAAACTCGTTGAAGTTGAAAAGACTGTTGAGGTTGAAAAGATAATTGAAAAATTGGTTGAAGTTGAAAAACCGTGTTTAAAATGTTCAAAATCTTGTGAAGCTTGTGAGGAGAAAGATAAGAAGATTGCTGAATTGGAGAAGATTAAAGAAGATTTATTGTCCGATGTGAAGTATGTGAAGGAGTCATATGATGTGCTCAACAACACAGTTGATCGTCTGAAAAAGACGAATACATAAATTGAAAAGGCAATGGAGAAAATGAGCGCAAAATTAATGACAAAGCAGAGCGTTATCAATGAGTACATCGAAGATTGTGCTAAGTTGAAGAAAGAAGTGGAACTTGAGAAGATTGAGAGTGAAAGGATTAAACGATTACTGTTGAGTTATACTACATGTGATTATCTGATTGATCGTGTTTATCCTACTGTTGCAGGTTTGGAGGTATTCAAAGAGAAAAAGACTGAAGATATTGATACTGGTAAGAAACAAAGTGTCAAGTATAACAGATGTCCGCCCCCGATCCATGAAACTTATTCTCCAAGGAATCCTAACGAGGAACGTCTAAAAAGGCAGTCAACATCAAGTTAAAGTCTGAAATCATTGATGAATTACCAGACAATATTGATGTTACATTCACAGCGTCTGACACTGATCATGAGTCTGAGTTATTAAAGAAAGTTGTCGATCAGGTGTTGGATACGGATGAAGAGTCAAAACCGGAGTCTAAGTCTGAAAGTTCGAGTTCGTCAGAAAAGAGTCCGAGTTCACCGGTTAACAGGGTTTATAATAGAGAATTCATGTTATTAAAATCTAATTTGAATGACGGATTAATCAAAGTGGCATATACTTTGTATGATTCAGACAAATTATATTCTGATAAGGAATTTCCAATAAGAAGTGTTAAAACTGAAAAGATCAAACAGGTTTTCAAATTGACAGAAATTAATATTTCTGAAATAAAAGATTTAAATCTTGCTGAAAAACCTAAAAAATACACTTCAAGAGTTCAACAGAGATTGAACAAGAAAAAGGGTTACTGTTCTGGTTATGGTTTTCAAAAGAAATCAAACCATAATGGTAATCTCAAAAAGAAAGGTCTTGGTTTCATTTCATCAGAAAATTGTAAAAATCAGAAAACTTATAAACCAAATACAAAATTTGTTTCAGGAGGAAGCTCAGAGGATGAACAGAAGAAACCGTTCTGGAAGCAGTCGAATCAAGAGTTTCTTGCTGAAGTGAAAAAGAATGTGAGAAGGTTTGCTGAAAGAGTTGACAGAAGAACCTGTTTCAAATGCCAAGAAGTTGGACATATAGCTTGGAATTGCCCCAAGACCAACTACCAAAAACAAGAAGTTTCTTCTAAATCTGTTTTGACAAAGACTTGTGTTGATAAGAAAGAACTTGTTAAAAATGTTAAAAAGTTTGAAAATTCTACTTCTGAGGAAGGAGAAAGTTCAAAAAGGTTTTACAAAAGAAGAGGTGATTTGAGTAAACAAAAGTGGGTGGACGTTTTTTAATAAAACATTTTCGAAAAAACAAACAGTCTGCGCGACGCAGACAGAAGAGCTTGCGAAGAGTTTTTTCAGAAAAACAAACAGCACCTAAGTCTGAATGATTAAGACCTCTAATCTGAATTGGTCAGACATTTTGGCTCTAGACAGTTAAACATTATATTGACTCTTAATTGTACAGGCCTCTTGCTGGTTCAGCACTTAGGGGCTGTTTGTTTAGCTCTTAATGTTAGGATCGGAGGCTCTCATGATAGTGTTTGTTTGTTTGAAATGAATGATCAATGAATATGAAAACATGTTAGGTGCAGCGGAAATGAAAAACAAACTTTGTAAACACAATCAAAGGAGAAAATAGTTTGATAAACAATTGTTTCACATAGAGTCAAAAGATTACAAATCAAAGCAAAAGATTACAGTCATGCTTACAAACTATACTCCCCCTCAGCCTGATGCCCCAAGGTTGGTTGCACACAAGATGAAAGGATTAGACATGAGGAGAAGAACCCGCTCAGTCAATCAAATGTAACAGTACAGGGCACTGTTACATTTATAGGCAAACCAAACCACTGAGGTATCTCAGCTGACGTCACCATGAAAACGACGTCTAACAGCCTAACAACCTGTATCTACTGACCTTACACAAACACTGCTAACCTAACCACTGACTATACATAAGACAAATAATTTACTAAACAGCTGCTCTCCCTTTATGTCAGTGCTTTCCTCAAGGTTGATCAGTCCTTGACTGGGCAGTGCTTTAACATCAGTAGATAGGACCAGCAGTGTTGAATACTTCAGGGTTTTCATCAGCAGTTGAAAGGACAGCAGCAGTTGAATATGAGCAGCAGATAGAGACCATCAGTTGTTATAAATCACTTTCAAGGGGAGAGCAAAGTGTAAACCGCTGCTTATTGTGAATCCTCTGTTGTGACCTGGTTTTGGCTTTACATTATCTGTTCCTCTGGTAGGGTTCGATCCCAACAATCTCCCCCTGGAACAGATAATGCCAAAACCTTTCATTATTCAGGACCTTTATTACTCATCAAGAGTGCCTTAGCTTGTTCTTTGAATTCAGCTTCAAATTCCTTTGCACTCTGGTCATCCTCATCCCTACACAGTGAAAGCCCAAGGAGATCCTGCAAATCTTGAACACTAAGGCCTAGTGCTTCTTTCCTTGATATTTGCTTCACATCGCCATTGGCTCTGACTAAGGTCAATACGTGAGTCTTTTGATCAGACATCCACTTTAGTATTTTTAAGCCAAGTGGGTTTCTTGGGAGAGACTTATTTGAAGATGAGTTGAGGGATAATGGCCTTGAAAACAACTGCAGACTTTCAGACATTCTTTTGAAAGCTTCTTCAAAGACTTTGTCAGCTGCAGCTATATCTTCTGCAGTTTCTTGTTCAATGAGTTCTTGTTTTTCAGCTTCTGTCTTGTCTTTAGCAGTGTTTGGAGATGCAGTTTTGTTTAATGCCTTAAAAAGGCTTTGAAGCTTTGTTGAAGTTTCTTCTTTTAGACCCATTTTCGTGATGGTATCCTTGAAGTACTCTGCTTCCTTTTCTATTACCTCCTCTTCAGTCAGCTGTTCTCCCTCTTCTTGATTTGTTACAAAAGTAGACCGGAACAGTGTGTCGAGGTTTCCCATCTTCTGTTCAAGCTTCATCATTTGTTCTTTCTTCTTAGAAGTGCCTGAAACAGTTATCTTTCTTTTCTTCAGCCTTTCGTAGGCTTCATCGGTTTGCTGTTTTGACCATTTTGGTATGGCTTCAGCAGTATCCATTTTTGCATCCACCAGCTCCCTTTTCTTTTTCTTATATTCAGCAGTTAAATCAGCAATGAGCTTTTCATATTTTCTCCATTAGGAGCATTCTTCTTCTTCGTAGGATCATTCTTAATCTTTTCAATCCTTTCTGCCTCACGCTTAAGAGCTACTACTGGCCATTCTTTGAACTGTTGTTCTTCAGCAAGATAGAATTTCTCTTTCATGATGTAGGCTATATATTGTTTTCTTAGCTCTTTCTTTTGATCAGCCTTTTCTTTGATTAGTTCCTGTGCGAAATCTTCCATCTGCTTTACCTTTTTAAGGAAGAAATCCAGTCTTTGAGCAATGCCTTCTTCGCTTAGACGTTCACGTTCACTTTCAAATTTAGCTCTTGCTTTAGCCTGTCTTGCCTTGAGTTTGAGGTAATCATCCATATCCTCTGGTGGCATGTAGCCTATGAGTGAGGAGAATCTCCTTTTTTAAGGATCTTCTTCTATATAGAATTGCCTCATTTCATTTTTGATAGCTTCAAGTTCCAGTGGATATTTTGCAGCATTAGGATCATGTGTACCCTCATCGACAGAGTTTGGCTTTCTTATTCTTTTGAAGAGCTTTGGTTGTGATGTAGAAAGGATGAGAGCAGTGATGGATGCCTGACTAACAGCTGTTGAAACAACTGGTGTCTCAACATCTGTTGTCATTACAACTGCTGATATGTCAGCAGTTGTCTTCTGCTTTTGAGCAGGGGATGGAAGTGGTGATGTTGGTGGTGATGGTGGTGAATCATCATCTGATATGAGATTTCTTCTCCTTTTTAATGAAGAAGAAGCAGATGATGTTTTGGGTGGATCAGTGGTGGTAGATTGGTTAGCAGTGGTTTGTGGCAGTGATTGACTGACAGTGGTTGAAACAACTTGTGTTTCAATCACTGTTGTCCTTACAACAGATGTTGTAACATCTGTTGTCTTCTGTTTTATGACAGGAGGCAGTGGTGATGGTATGATTGTAGATGATGGTGGTGGAGCAGTAGTTGTAGTGGTGTGTGGTAGAGTGGTGTGTGTTGAAGATGTGTATGTTGATGTCATGGCAGCTGTTTGGCTACTGACAGCAGTTTTTGTAACTACTGCTGTATCAGCTGTTTGGCTAACAGGTTTTGAGACGTGTTTTTCTTTTTCTTTTCCTTTTTCAGGCTCAACATGAAGGCCATGTTCTATTCCCCTCCTATTCATTTTTCCCAACAGCTTGTTATTCTCCCCCTTTTTGGCATTATCTGAAGGGGGGTTTACAAGAAATGGTATGGAAGAAGGAACTTTGCCAGAAGCATTTTGAATGCTAGCCTTTATAGCCTTGATATCTGCTTGAGTGTCTTTAAATCTTGATTCAACCATGTTGGTCAGCATTTGTACTTGAATAGCATGCTTTTTGTCAACCATAAGTTGCTGTGCTTCAAGCATGGGTTGAAAAATATTCCAAAGCTCATTTGCAGCAAATGCCTGTTGTGCAGGTGCTTGAGCAGGAACAACAGATTGTGGTGGGGCAGCAGTGGATTGTGCTTTTTGAGCTTTTAAAATCTCTTGCACCATCTCCTTTATTTCAGCAACTGATTCTTCAAGTTTGTCAACTCTGCCCGTCAATTCCTGATATCTTGAATCATCACCTACTTTAGTAGGATCATCTGAATCCCCACCAGCAGTGGTTATATCAATGTTTGACTTAGGAACTGAGTCCCAAAAGTCACCCATTGATGCCCCTTGTTCTTGGTACTGGGGACTTCTTTCTTCAGCACTTGATAAACCTTTGATGGTGCCAGTGGTTAGATCCAACTCACTGGTGGTTATCGAAGTTGCCATGGAAGAAATTGCCTTCAAGGGAGTCTGATTTATGAAACAACTGGCCAACTGGAGACCTGTTGGTCCACCAGTTGTAGTTGCTGCTCCACTTGAACTACCACCGAGAGTTACTTGTAACTCAGGGGGTGTAACCTCCTCAATTGTTGCTGGGATAACAGAAGTAGTAGCATCAGACCCAGTCACTTGTGGAAGTATGCTCTCAGTGATAGGTGTTAGAGAGGAACTGGTTTGTGTCTGAGCTATATCAGCTGCATGCAACAAAGGTAACATGGTTTGTGGTAATATGATTGGTGAGGGGATTGGAGTTGAAAGAGACATGTCCTTGGGATCAGGACTGAGGAAGATGGATCCAAGTGGATTCAGAGCTTCATAGTGTGGTGTCCCTGTGCTTACAACCTGATCCTTTTGTGAGGATGCAGGAGGAGTTTTAGGCATGGGTTGAGATCTTTCTTCCAACTGCTGTGAGAAAGTAGCAGCAGTGGTTTTTGGTGACTTTTGTGTTGTCACAGGCATTTCCTCTGGGATCTCATCTTCCAGAGTTGCCTTTGTTTTGGGATTGGTGGGTTTTCTGGATGTTTTATTTTTGGTCTTTTTAGTGGTGGCAGGTGTGGGTTTCAAAGCAGTGGGAGTGCTACTATGATCACCTGGAGCAGTGGGCTCAGCAGCTGATACCTGAGGAGCAGTTGTAACCGCTAAAGTCTGCTCAGGTACCCCTGCTTTTGTTTTTATTGGTGCCAACATCCTTGAAAATGTTTCTTTTGTTATGCTTTTTATTTGACAATGAACACCTTGTTTGAGCAAATTTACATTTTTCTTTTCAAATTTTTGTTCAAAATAATAACTCAAAAATCTTGGAAAAAGTAAAAATGCTTTACTTTCAACGTTTTTCACCATGTCATTGAAAATCTCCTGGGAGTAGTTATAGTCTTTATTATTCAAAATAGCGTAACCCAGGCTTTGAATTTTCAATGGTATTTCGTTGAAAGATGTTGTTTTATTTGAAGCACACATCAAGAGTGTGTGAAATAAAAACCTGGGTGCAGATGGAAAATAACCCTTTTGTAGGGTATCTACCTTTGGTTCTTCTGCATAACCCCTTTTCAGAAAATCAGCTTTTAACTCGTTTTTGTCAAAAGAGGTTTTACCGTTCTGATCGTCGAGTATGAAGACTTCTGATATCGATTTTGGTGTGATTTTGATCGCTTTTCCCTGTATCGAGGAGTTAATGGCTATGACTTTTCCGTCTTGTTTTTCAAGCGACGCCTTTTTCCAAAACTCTCTCTGGGTTTGCAGATAGATGGGAGCATTTGCTGTCAACAAAGTTTTGTACTTTGATGCAGATAATGCATCAATGATGGTGTCAAAGGTGTGATTATCAGTAGGTTTTGTGAATAACCCCAGATAGTTGTGAGATTGTTTGAATGGTATTTCGATGGTTTCTTCAGCCGTTTGAGCGGCCTCAGTTGAAGGTGGTGGTGATGTAGGTTTTGATTTTGATTTTCCTTTTGACTTCGTCATTTTGATGAAGAAGAATCGGAGAATGATTTTGAGGGTTTTGAGAAGAAGGGTTGAAAACTGTTATGAGAAGAGAATTTTTGGAATTCAATTCGACAGTGTAAAATCCTGTTTGGGGTTTAGGGCAGGGTTTTATTTTTAAAAAAATGATCGCTGATGTGGCAGCGGTTATTAAGATCTGAGGGCTAAAAACTGACCACGTGTCAAACACTGATGAAACGGATGAAGTATGGAGAACAGTTGTTTTAAGAGCCACTGACGTATCAAGCATCAGTGATTACAACGGTAAAAATCTTGAGCAGTGGATGATTTTTACTATCAGTAGATAGCATATCAGTGGATAAGACACTGATTTTGAGCATCAGTGCTTACAAGAAAATGAGGGATCAGTGGTTAACTTTCAGCAGTGGACAGTGTTTAGAGATCAGACGTTGGAACAAAACAGTGGTTAGGGTAAATGATGCAGATTTGAAAGACAAATATTTCAGCAACAGTTTTGATAATTTTCATTCAAGGTTTTATCACATGTCAGTTTTGATGGACAGTGGTTTAGTACCCCAGATGATGAAAACTTTTTGCTAAGGCCACTCATTTTCGTTTCATATTCAATTAAAACATGAGTGCCTTAGTAATTCAAGCATAGTTAGCAATCAACATTTGAGCAAACCTGAGAATGACATGATCTTGACAAATTTACCATTTCCTTTTGACCCATTTCTGAGAACGATAATACCAACAAAACTAAGGTATTACATCCTGACAGGAACTGAAACCTATTGCCAACAAAAACAAGCAACAGTTTCAAATATATTATTCCAAAAAAAAATGAATAATATATCCTGATTATTTGAGAAAATCCTTTGAAAAAAAAATGGTTAAAGGATTTTCTGAGAACAGTATCAGAAAGGATCTGGTGAATTTTCAATAGAAATCATAATCATATCATTCTCAAGTTTTGTGAAAATGGTCAGTGGTTTGACAGCAGTGGTAGAATATTTTGACAACATTTTGACCACTGTTTTGTACCATTTTCTGTGTCAGTTGATTGCAAACATGAGGACACATGGACACATGAATTTTAAAGATCCTGTTATAGATCTAATTTCTATGTGATGATTTTGAAAATTTGTCTAGTCCATTTGTAAGTTCAATCACTGGGAACACTAATGTCACTTGAACTTTCTTGAACCAATGAGCACAAACAGTTGCTTAATTGATCATTATTACCCCAAGCTTTGACTCTTAAGTGTTTTAAGTTTATTCCCTTTTCTTCTGAGTTCAAAAGTTTTGAGATAAACACACTTCAGAGTTTTTGTGAATATTAGTCCAAAATCATTTTGCAATAATGTTTTGAGAGACTTGGTCAAGTTTTCACAAGTTTTTCACCCAATCTCACATTCATATGATACGGACTATGTTGACCCCTGTTTTTCTTAGTGTATTTAGACAAAGTTGATTTGTTCCTTTTGAGGATCTCAACCTGTTTTTCTACACATAAGATCTAAATAACTAAAGTCTTAATTCCCTCTTTATAGAAAATCAAAACACTAATGTCTTATGAATCATAGGTTTTGTTATTCCGAGGATCATACTTTAGTATTTAATGAAAACATCACAAATATCAAGACAACAGTTGAAATCAATTTTGAGAATATAGACCAATCCCATAATTTATCAGATACGTTTATAGATCTGAAAACTATGAGTGACTTGTGCATGATATCACTTGTTGTATGAAATTTGTGTGTCATATGACATCTTGGTTGATTTACAGAGTTTTTGAATAACCACTTTGAACGTGATCTACTCGTTACTCTGTTTTTCAACTGAATACAACCAACCTTATCGAATTTGACTGTCCAAGCTCTGATACCAATTGTTAGGATCGGAGGCTCTCATGATAGTGTTTGTTTGTTTGAAATGAATGATCAATGAATATGAAAACATGTTAGGTGCAGCGGAAATGAAAAACAAACTTTGTAAACACAATCAAAGGAGAAAATAGTTTGATAAACAATTGTTTCACATAGAGTCAAAAGATTACAAATCAAAGCAAAAGATTACAGTCATGCTTACAAACTATACTCCCCCTCAGCCTGATGCCCCAAGGTTGGTTGCACACAAGATGAAAGGATTAGACATGAGGAGAAGAACCCGCTCAGTCAATCAAATGTAACAGTACCGGGCACTGTTACATTTATAGGCAAACCAAACCACTGAGGTATCTCAGCTGACGTCACCATGAAAGCGACGTCTAACAGCCTAACAACCTGTATCTACTGACCTTACACAAACACTGCTAACCTAACCACTGACTATACATAAGACAAACAATTTACTAAACAGCTGCTCTCCCTTTATGTCAGTGCTTTCCTCAAGGTTGATCAGTCCTTGACTGGGCAGTGCTTTAACATCAGTAGATAGGACCAGCAGTGTTGAATACTTCAGGGTTTTCATCAGCAGTTGAAAGGACAGCAGCAGTTGAATATGAGCAGCAGATAGAGACCATCAGTTGTTATAAATCACTTTCAAGGGGAGAGCAAAGTGTAAACCGCTGCTTATTGTGAATCCTCTGTTGTGACCTGGTTTTGGCTTTACATTATCTGTTCCTCTGGTAGGGTTCGATCCCAACACTTAATGGTTCAGACCTCTTTCTGGTTCATTACTTAATGGTTCAGACTGTTTGTTTCGCGAACAGATGTCTGAATGGTTCAGACATTTGCATCTGAATGGTTAAGCATTATACCAAGTCTGAATGATTAAGACATCTAATCTGAAATGGTCAGACATTTGTCTCTAAACGATTAAGCATTATACTGGCTCTTAATGGTTCAGATCTCTTATTGGTTCAGCACTTAATGGTTCAGATCTCTTACTGGTTCACTACTTGACTATTCAGATGTTGCCAAAGAGCTCCTTAACCATTCAGAAAGTTGCCAAACATCCCCTTACTATACTACTATGTTAGCAGCCCAGCCCAATTAACAAGGCCCACTCCAAACCGCCTCTTGAGTTTTGTGTTTATCATCCACTACATCTGACAAAGCAAACCCTAAATTGCTCCACCACTTTTAAAATCAGGAACGGGAAGACGAAATTTACTGGAGCAGAAGTCGATTTGAAGAGAAAACCAGGAAGCTTTAGACGAAAGCCCACTTTTCTGCTCGTTTTCTTGAATCAGCAGAACCCTAAATCGATCTTCATCGTTATTCCGATCTGTAAGTCACTTTTCTTTGACAGATCATGTGAATAAGGTCAAAGTTGAATCGCTAGAATACGTTTTGATATGGTTTAATTTCATTATTAGTTATAAAATCACGTGGGTGCTTAGGATTAGATAAATCAGAAACCAACCCTAAAAGCAAGTGTAAATCTGAATATTTGAAAAATAACTGGAATATTTTTTATTTAAATCGGTTGAAATTGGTTTATTTGGTTATCAATCAAAACCTAACCCAACCCAATCCAACCGAACTCTTGTTCGGCATGGTTAAATGTTTTACCTGTTTGGCTACCCGACCTGACTCGAAAATTCTAATGTCAAGCTAGTAGACATTTAATAACCAAAAAAATCCAACCGGTTTTTGTTTATTACTTTAAAAATAGAATATCAAACTAGAAGAGTTTTTAAAATTTAACAAAGACTCTCCTAGGCGTGCGCCTAGGCTCGTTTTTAAGGCCCAACAAACCTTTTTCGTTTTGCTCTAAAAGTACCACTTTGAGGCCCTTAGGTACATTTTTCAGGCAAAGTCTTGGTGAAATTTTGGCCAAATATCGTCTAAAGCATCTTGCGCTATGAGTAAATGTGTTTCAAACAATTATACCAACCCTTAACAAGCCTTAGATCTACTTAAAACAACCTAAACTAACCCTTAACAAGCCTAAAACATGTCTAAAGCGTCTAAAATTTGTATATTTTACCATATGCCTTGTCTAAAAAGGTCTTCACCATTTAAGCACAAATCAACCTTTACGCCTTGAGTACGCCTTGCATCTTCAACAACTATGGAATGCTCTCGCATCTCACACTCTATATTCTTCATTCTACTCTTAGAGCATTCATATCTCATCCCTTATCCCAAGCCATACAATCATATTTTTCTTAATTTGTTTTTTTACCTTTTTAACACCTCTTGCATCATATTCTACATATTTATATATTTTTCAATTAAATAATATAACTTTAATTTTATTTTAATTATTTTTTTCTTTCTTCCATTTACATACACCAATAAAAAAATAAAAATAAAAAGATATGAGATATGAAAGATGAGAATCAAATTTGGGGGCTTGGATTGTTTTCTCACAAAAATATGGGGATGGAGATGGGGTTGAGGGAAAAGATGTAGAGGTGTTTTATATTTTTTTAGCCATTTTAGGGCTTGTTACTGGGGATGAGATGTGAATGTTGTTAATCACTAAAATATATGGTAGAGAATAATAGTCACAAAACTTGGAGAATAGAATAACATGTTTTAAGCCAATGAGGCAGTGATGGAGTGGTTGGGGAAAGACTTGGTGTTCCTTGTGATCGAGGTTCGACTCCCACTCTCCCTATTATTTTCTGCGGCATCCAGGTGAAAGCCGAATACAGTTGGCGCCGATTCGTCTTAGATGGGAGGCGAGGTTTTACCGATTATTCCACTATTGTGCCTTCGGGCGGGTGGAGGTCGGGTTTTCACGCATCTGGGAGAGCCAAGGGGCTAGCGGCGGTCGAGTAGTCGACCTTGGCTACAACGCCCGGTGTCACGGAGGATGGCACGTCATTCCTTGCCATTCAAAAAAAAAAAAAAAAGAATAACCTGTTTTAAAATTATTAACAAAATTTAGAGTGAATAATAATTTTTAATTAAATTATATAAATAAAGATACAAAAGAATATGAATGCTCTGATGATAAGCATTTATGCAATTCTCTCAATTGTCAATTTAAAATTTGGTTGGAAATTAAACATGTCCCTTGTTCTTATATGATCTTTATTTAGCTAAGAAAAACCTATATGCTTGAGTTATTTGTTGTACTTGTTTAAAGAGTTTTTTTATGAACAATAATGAATGTGGATAAGATATATGCTCAATCAGGTTATTTAATTTTCGAAAACGATGAAAATAATAATAACACACAATTTAGAACCAGAGAAATTTATTCATGAATCAACGTTCGTTAATCTCGACTTGTTATATTTTGTTTTTCTCTCCCTTTCAACATATTTTTTTGACAACCAACATTAGACTTTGTATAAGAACTATTACATATAAATGTAGCAATGTTGAGTTAATTCCTCTTTAAGGTAACTAATAGACGTAGAGAAGTTTTTGCGAGTTACTTTTTTTCGCTCAAACTTGTTTAGGTTGCAAGTTTTGTTGAGTAGGCTAGGAGTTGGCTACAAAGTCTAAATTTCCTAAAAAGTGTAAAAAGTCATAAAACACGCACAAAACCCACAAATAACAAAATGAAGATTACTAATAAGGCTCTAATTATGGAATGACAAACATTATTGTGTTCATGTTGATTTACATGTTGTGTTTTATATGCATAGTTCTACGATTATATGTTTAAAGTTTTTATGGACTATTTATGGTTTGAGTATGGTGTTTGAGTAGTTTTCACTTTGTTATTTGTGGGTTTAGGTGTGTTTTATGACTGAAATTATAGTGTTTTATGATTTTTTTGTATTTTTAGAAAATTTGGACATTTCTAGCCGAACCCTACCCTTGTTGAGTATACATTATAAGAGTTTGGTCCTTTTTATGAGTGAAGACAAAGATAGGTACCTAAACATGATTAGGACCAAAGATAGTTTACCTTTAGATGAAATAGTATAATCTTACGGTCATATCTTTCATTGGTTAGTGTATTAACTCTCGCTATATTAACTAATTAGTTATACACCCGCTTATTACCACTCTAATTTTGAATTCTTCAATATCCTTTCGTTATTACCACATCACAAAAACAAAGTTCCATATATATTAATTTCAGAAAATTCAAGAAGAATCATTCACCCTGTTGTGCTGGAAGTTTGTATTTCATCAACAAAGCATATTTGTGACAATATATAAGGTGCTATAAATATTTAAACATATTAACCATGAAGTCAACTCGAAAGGACTGGTTCAACTATATCAATGATGATGAACCAAAACTGGTAATTCCAATTGGCCCGCGTTTTCAAGCTAATGTGCCTGAGTGGACCGGCCCAACTCAAAAAAACAAGGGTTCCCTTTCTGAATTAGACTCTTCTAAATGGTTAGGCACTGTGATATGGCCGATAAAAAATCCGACCCCAGGAATTGAAGGGTGTGCCATTGGGAAAGGAAGACAGGAATCTTGCGGCTGTATGACCCCTGGTTCCGTATTATGTGTTAAGCGCCACATCATTGAAAAAACGAACGACCTACAAACGGTCTTGGGGCCCGCTTTTCAGAAATGGAAGTTTGATCTAATGGGAGAAGCGGTTGCCAAATTATGGAAGCAACAAGAAGAGCAAAGGCTAACCCATCTTATGAAAAATAATCGATTTTTAGAAGGTCAGGATTTCATTAAACTTGCTTTGAGATGTTTTCCGTTAAAATCGAAGAAAGATATAGTTAACTTTTACTTCAATGTATACATCCCTAGACAAATGAGTATACAAACAAGATTGGGATGCAAGATGGTTAATACTGACGATGATCAAGAAGAGAAGCCAAAGAATCCTTATAAGGGTTCTAGAAAGAAGGCTCGAGTTGATTGTGTAACCGTGTATGGTCCTAAACTTGTGAAGGCGAGGTATTTGACCGGAAGAAGATGATCTTATATTGGAAATGGAAATACTTTAGGTGAAATTTGGAACATATACTACTACTTATGTTTGAAGAACAAAAAAAGTGAGTCTTTTGTCGCTCGCAATGTTCGTCTTTTCATTTCCCTCATACTTGAGTTAATTTGGGAATATATATTGAAGAAGGGAGGGGATGGAATTTTGCCCTATAAGATTGACATAATCAACTTTTTTTCTTTTCGTGTGATTTTTCTAGATATGGTTTATGGCCATATAAATATTATTCTTGCTCGTGCTAATTGTAGGTTTTCTTTGGACAGTTTTCCTAAACACGGTTTTACTTTTTTTTTGAAGTATTTTGTGGGTTATTTAAATTTCAATTTGATAATTTAGATATATCAAGAACTAATATCTGGTTCCTTTTTAATAGGGGTGCAAATGAGCCGAGCTACTCGCGAGCTACTCGAGCTCGGCTCGAAAAAAAGCTCGAACGAGCCGAGCTTAAACGAGCTCGAGCCCGAGCCTAAAAAACAAGCTCGTTTAGTAAACGAGTCCGAGCCCGAGTTTTGCTTATCGAGCTCGAGCCGGCTCGCCAGCCTAAACGAACTTTCTGTTTATATGTTTTTTTATTAATATATTAAACATATATTTATATAATAATAATTACCATTTATATAAATATAAAAAAATAACTTAATTATATGTATAATAATAATTATAATTAATATAAATTAATTAATAAATACTAAACGAGTCGAGCTTCAAAAATTACCTTCGAGCCGAGCTCGAGCTTTCATATGTTAAACGAGCTCGAGCCTGATCGAGCTCGGGCTCGGCTCGTTTGCACCCCTACTTTTAATTCTCTTGGCCCCAAAATAGATCATATAGTTGAAACTAGGTTAAAACCCGTGTGGTACACGGGGTTGGATAACATGAAAAACTGAAATAGAAAGTTATAAAAAAATAAATACATATCGTAATTGCAAATTCTGTATTTATAATTACATATCATATTTACTATCACAACTAAGAAATCTATAGATACAAATACAAATTACAAATCTCTAAAAACTTCTTTATATACAACATTAAGTGTCGTATTCGTAAGTTTACCATCTTTATCAACAATTACGAGTTTGAGTCCATCTTTGCTTTTAACTCTAGACAAAGCGACGTAAAGCTGACAATGAGAAAAGGCTGGTTGTCTGAGAAAAAGACCTACTTTGGATAACGATTGACCTTGACTTTTATTTATCGTCATAGCGAGCATACATCAATAGGAAATTGTCTTCTTTTAAACTTAAATGGAATCTTCTTGTCGGATGGTGTTAAAGCAATTCTAGGAATGAAAGTACGCTTGCCTATATTACTTCCAGATATTACTTCAGCTTCTATAACATGCGATCCTAGCATTAAGACTTTTAGTCGAGTCCCGTTACATAATCCATTTCTTAGATCAATGTTTCGTAATAACATGATAGGAACTCCCACTTTTAGTACTAATCGGTGATGTGGCAAACCTGGAATTTTAAGTCCGTTTAGTACATCCGGTGAATATAAGCTTTGATCAAAACCCTCTTGTAGATTCTCAGACTAGCAAATACTGTCGGAACTCAGGTATTCCTTTTCGTCTCCGGGAACTCAGGTATTCCTTTTCATTAGTTGGTGCAAGAATAGCTCTTTCTTGGAAAAATGTTGCAACACTGAAATTTTGAATAATTGAAGGATAAACGAAGTCGATAAGATCAGAAACAGGATCATTTGAATCCATAATAAGATCATAAGGTATTTCTATAATTGCCTCACCATCGTTGGAGCGACCTATGTTCCCTTCACCTAAGTCCAACAAACAAAGGTCTTTGCACAATGGTTTTTGCACAATGGTGAAGGGAGTGGTTTTGATCAAATGTAAGAAGAACTTAGAGAAACATTAACAATATCTTGACTACTACCACTTGGAATTACCGGAAGAATTTGTCGGAAATCTCCACCAAACACAATCGTTTTACCTCCAAAAGGTTGTTGACAATTGCTAGAATCATCATATGACAATATGTCTTTCAAACTCTTATCAAAAGCTTCAAAACCATGCCATTGCACCATAGGTGCTTCATCCCATATTATCAAGGATGTTTTCTTTAATAAAGCAGGTTCATCGCTATTTGGCTTTATATGACAAACTGAATCCTCATTTAGGTTTATTGGAATTAGAAACCGAGAATGTGCTGTCCTACCTCCGGTAAGCAACAAAGAAGCAATCCCACTCGAAGCAACATTCAAAACCATCTTTCCTTTTGATCGAAGCGACGTAGATAATGTTTTCCAAAGAAAATTTTTACCCGTTCCTCCGTATCCGTAGGCAAAAAAACACCACCTTTGTCTTCTTCAACCGCTTTTATTATATCATTGAAAACGCACCTTTGCTCATCAGTTAACGAAGAAAAAAGGTTGTCAAACTCCTTCTTCTGTTTGTTCTTATCATAATCCAACTCCTCAAGAATTAATCGATTATCCAAAGAATCGGCAGAGTCAAAGTCAGGATAAGGCATTATACTCCAATTTCTTAAGGTGGAATTATTGCGATTTAAAATTTTCTCAATCTCGCACAAAGTGAAGTTTTTTATCTGTTCATCATCAAAGTGTACATCTGAAAAACAAATATGCAAAATTATAAAGTAATAACTTATAAATAACGAAAATTATAATAGTTATAAATAAACAGGACTAATACCTTCAACACCTATAATTTGGCGTTGTCTATAAAGGATCCCTTTTGCTAAAATTTGCCATGTTTTTTGCCATACATGTTATGGCCTTGAAATTGTATTAGACATCAACATGATGACAAACAAAGAACGTAAATAATTTGGCAAACCTGTAATACTTGCTTCTTGAATAGCTTCAATATACTCTTTGTCATCATCTAACAATCCTCTAGCATAACAAGCTTCTCTAAATGTCTTAAATTTACGTCCATTTACCGCAAGAATGTCATCAAAGCATTTTGGACCTTTAACCTTATTTAAGAGAATCCTTAAAAAATAAGCCTCGCCAAGAGCTGGACAAACAGAATGAATGCGACCAATTGATTTTGCAGTCTGCCTAGGTTGCCAACATTGTTCGTTTGATTTCCAAACAAACTTAGTCGTAAATTCAACATATGTAAGTGTTCGTGCAAGCTCGTTATGTTTGTTGCACTCCATCCAAGATAAAAACATTGAAGAAGCCACTGATGGATTGTTAAGAACATTTTCGATATAATCATCCGCACCATATACAACATTTTGTTGGTTTGGAAGATGGAAAGGTCGAATAACAGATGGGTACCTGTAATGAATATCATATCGAAATATACGCCATGAAGCCTCACACGCAGACACATATCTACAATCATAATATTTTTTAATCTCATCAACCGGTGGATCATCGTCATCTTCTACATTACCATCATCAACAGCAACTGTAACCTTATCTGGACCTTTGTTGATATATTTGAATAGATATTTAATAGATCCGACCTGATTACACCACTCAACATTAATATGGGCCTGATATTTTTTCAAAAGCGTTTTGTTGTACGTCACAACGCTTCTATTATCTAGCTTGACACCAGACTTTTTGACAAAAGCTCCATTATCTCGTCTTCTGTATATAGGAAATCCACTTGAATCAATAGACGTGTGATCACGAAATTGTTTTGGAAATTTTTTGAACACCTTTTATTAACCATGCATGGACAGTTGATGTTATGGCTACCACATGGTCCATGTATCATATAATCACCGACAAGTGTATACAATTCCATGTCTTCATTTTTGTCTGGAATTTCAGCAGAAATTAGTGGATCAATGTGTTTAACTGTTGGAAACTTGTGAGCAGGATCCATAAACAAACATATATGCGCATGAGGCAATCCACGCTTCTGAAACTCCACCATATAAACAACTGAAAAAACATTAAACAAAATAGTAAATATTAGTTGTTATTATTTACTTAACATAATATATTTTCCATAAAAATGTAACTTATGTAAATAAGTGGGAACATACCTGCTGAAACCTTGCCAAGTAGTGACTTGTCCTTTTAAGTCTTTAATCAACGAATCTAATTTTACTTTAAACAATTGGCAAAGGATATCAGGTATGTCTTCAGGATTGATGGTTTTGTCTTTAAGAAACCTCTTCACCTCAGGCCACTTAGGATTACATGTGACTGTTATAAAAATATATGGATATACAAACCACTTACAGATAGATATTGCATCCAAATAATTTTGCATCATGTAACGGGAACCACTAGTAAATGAAGAAGGTAAGATCTACTTTTTTCCTGTCTTAGATAGGTCTGTATTACCACGGTTACGCAATTTTTTTTTAAATTCTCATAAGTTTCAGATCTTAGAGTCTTTTGTTGAAAACGTATGTAATTTAGTCTTTCAGCTTCAATCATGGTGTAGGCATCCACTAAGAATTGTTGAAAAAGCTGTCTAGAATTATGGATTAGTTAGAAAACACCAACCCTATCTTGGATCCTGTAAGCAAAGAACTCGCCCATGCTACAAGTTTTTCGTTTATTTGTTGTGGAAGCAATAAGACCCTTGTGAAGGATGTCAACTCTATAACAATCTTCCCCGTAAGGAAACAACAAAGGATATTGAAGAGCAAGATAAGAAGGATGTAGCTCACTAATATGTTTTAGATTACCTTCTTTGGTTCTACTACAATATCTTGGTTATCAATTGAATGACCAATATCACCAACAATTAAAGCAGCTACTTCTGAAGTGGTTGGTAAATTGTATGTCCTCCCATCTTTTTCTCTCTTTCCATTGAGACGTAACCTTAAATTCGAATGAGGATTTTCTTTGAAAGGATCTCTTACCATACGGTAATTTTTCACCAAAACATTCTCCGAATCTAACATTTTCTTTAGATATTCAATAATTTGAAGGTCAACTTGATCGGTGGTTGATGAAGAAGCTTTGTTAGTATCACTGTACAAATAAGAAAATATAAACTGATTGTTAGTCTTTTAGTTTTATAATAGTATAACAATGTTATAAATAACATATAAGCATACAATTAAATACATACCCAAGAACCGCTTGTCTATTAGAAAGTTCGTTATCAGTATCATATATATATATAACTGACAGAACTTCAGGTAAAAGACTTCCAATATAATGGCAATTTTGACCACCAAGTCTAAATATAAAAGGACCTTTTCCTTTATTAACAGAATGATCAACCTTTCCACCCATGGACGTAAATGAAAACATCGAGTTATAACGTCTAATGTTCTTCAAAAAATACTTGCTTTTAGAATCTAACCCGTTATAAAGATTCTTATATTGTTGTGGGGGTTCCTTAAATGGAGGAAGCTCTACTTTACCATTTCCACAACATACTGAATAACTTGTGTTAACACGATCTTTTGATTTCCCTCTTGTAGCCTCATCTTTCCATAATATTGCATGACATATCTTACATATAACATTCTGATCACCGTGATCAAGGTAATATATTTAAAAAATATATAGAAAAAGTGAATATTAATAAGTATAATTTGATAACATTAAAAATGAAGTAAATACGGAAACAATATAGATAATGCTATAAGACTTAAACCTTTTGATACGCCTGAAAATTCATTTGTTATAACTTTCGGTTGACGAAGTTCAGGAAAGCACAAATCCTTATACTTTCTAGTATCCAAATAATTTTTTCTATATAGGCTACGTTGTGAAGCCATGGAATGGTCCATGTCCTTATTTAAAACTGCAGAAAAAAATTAACTAGCATCGAAACTTATGCTTATAAATAATACAACTTCTTAATAGGTACTTGTTAATAGTAATTATTTACCATTGGGAGTTTGATGAGATGACAAACATGTACGGTTCATGGTGATCGAAGTAGACCGGGTAGACATTCTTCTTGTATTTGATGACGGTCGAGTATTGTTTTTGTTGTAATTAGGCGTCTCTGCAAATAAGAAACAAAATCAGCATTATGAAGTCAAATAAATCGGGAACTCAATTTAAAAGTAGGGGTTTTCAGTTCTAAAATATACCCCTCATAATGTCCATTGGACTTATAATTCTTTGATTGGTAGAAACAACTTGTGTAGGTGTTTTAGGGCTTGGATAACATCTATCTTGGATAGTATTATTATTAGTGTTAGACATATCTGCAAAAAAAAATCTAATTATATATTGATTACGTATATGGAAGGTTGTAGGGATAGGGTTTTGAGTTATAAAAGTAGACCTTTTGTAATATTCGACAATGGACTTCTAACCACTGCATTAGTGGCAACAACTTGTGAATGTGTTTCAAGACATGAATAAGATGTATCTTTAATGTTATTTTCTTTGCATTTAGAAACATGTCTTGAGCTAATTGATGATTGAATGTTTCCGCTACCAACTGCAAAGAAAAAATAAAAATGTTAATAATTTATTTAAGTTTATAATGTATGAGTTCATAAAAATAACAGTTAAAACACAATTATTACGATTTGAGTTTCTAGTGAGTATGCGAGATGAATTAATAGTTGAAACATCAACGGGTTGTGCGATAGAAAAATTCTTAGATCTTTTGTTATCTAGATAAATTTTCCTCAATTGACGCATTTGTTTACTATGTGCACTGGCCATGTCTATATTTGAAACTGCAACAAAATAAATAAAGTAAAAAAAATAGTAAAGCATATCAATAAAATTGTTAAGTAATTAATTTTAGTAGATACATGAAGATATTTTTTTTTATAAAGTGTACATTTTCTTGTGTCAGCCAATGGACTTGGAAAGGTTTCATTAGTACAAATAACAGGTGAAGGTGCATGATTCGTGACATTTACTTTGCAATTCGAACCATTTCTAGAATGTGTTGTTGATTGTAAAATACTCTGTTGAACTGCAAAAAAATAATAGATGCAGGGGTTGCTGAAACATTTAATTGTAAAAGAGTGGTATAAATGTCATACTCACAATTATTGTTTTCAGTTATTTGAACAAATCCAGGGGTTGCTGAAACATGAAAACTTTGTGAAAAAGAAGTCTCCTTGGATCTCTTGCTATCCAAATAGGTTTTCCTTATCTTTCACCTTTCTTTAGAAACGCTAGCGGCCATTGCTTTATTAAAAAATGCATAAACAATTGATTAATATGGTATATTTATTGTTATACAGTAGTACAATTTACATTTTTACATTTACTATTTTCAGGCATTGTAACAGATGTAAAGCTTTGTGCAATATGGACGGGTTCCGCAAGCGAAAGGTCCCTTGATCTTTTTCTATCCAGATAAAGTATCCTCATTTTTCGCCTCTCTTTACAAAAGATATAGGCATCCATCATTTTTGGAGCTGTAATAAGGTTTTAAAATGAAATTGATAGTAAGTCTAATAAATAAAACGATTTATATTAAACGCCATTGTTATCCATTTTGGTAGTCAAATGTCTAAAATCTAGTAAAAGTTTAACAAATGCCAATAATTAACATTTAATTAATTTAAAAGTGTATATGAAATAAACAAACATATATTCAATTTATGCTAATGTTGATACTTTAAATGGGAAATAATTATACTTTTATTGATTGGTAAATAGTTAGTGTTTTCAAAACTCTTGACAAAAAATGGGTCGACTTAAAATATTTTTAGTTACTAAACATGCAATTATATTTACATTTGTAATATTAAAATAACAATAAATAGTTGTTAAGTAATGATAGAATCTCGTTTTGTAAATTCATAAATATTTATTTAAGTACAATTATATAATATATAAAATAATAAAAATTAGAAAAAAATCCAATATGTACTTGATATATGTTCAACAAAAAAAAACTTATATTCAAACCAAGGAAATAACATTAAACCAAGCAAATCCAAATAGTCAAGTTCTTAGTTCTTAATGATAATAAAATACCAAATCCAAATAAATAAATAGTTTATAAAAAGACTAAAAGATGATTCTTTTAAATTCGGATAAATATCATTATTTTTCCTTCTTTGGAATTAGAAGGGTTGCATTGGCAGTTCCTTTCTCACATTCAACAAATTTAGGAGGGGGTTTAGTTGCCGACTGTTTAGGAGAATCGTCAATATCATAAACCTCAGCCATATTACGCTTCAATTCAGAGTGAGTGGTGTTTTTCCCAACACCTCCTATCATCCAACAAAGTTCTCGCATTACTTGTAACAATAAGTGACATGGGAGTAACATTGTCGCTCGTGGATGATGTAGTATCCTAAATAAAGAAACGAAAGAAATTTTGTTACAATAAAGGATTAATTTAAAAAAATTGAAAGATATCTATTGTTTATCCGATAAAAAACAATACCTTGAAGTTGACAGTATCTTGGGATTCAAATTCAATGGACTTGGAATTCATGGAGTCTGATGGGTTAACCTAAATTGTATATAAAAACCTAAATGTTAAATAATTAAAATAGATCATTAACAAACTATTAAATATAATTAGGTCATATACTAAATTGTAGATAAAAACCTAAATGTTAAATAATTAAAATAGATTATTAACAAACTATTAAATATAATTAGGTCATATACAATACCTGATAAACCTCTAGATTTGCTTCAAGCTTTGATATGATGGAGGGATCATTAGTGAAGTTGCTAACAGTGAAAGACTTGTAGTTGTTTGTGACATTAAAGTTGGAAATGTCAATTTTAAATGTATACTTTTTTCCAACCAAATCAGCAATTTCATCAGGAATCATCCTATTATATAATTAAACTAAAAGTATAAATATATGTCTAAAACAGAAATTCATGAAAATGAAATATTGTGAATTTTAGAAAACTTTACATCTAGGATCCTATCAAGCAAATCTTTGGTGCTTTTTTTCAGCATTTTTCTAGCCTCGCGATCCAACACAATTAGGGAAACAACACCAATATTATCCTACAACCTTAATGGAATTTTGTACCTTGAATATATAAAAATAAGAAATATTGTAAGTTTAAAAGTAATTAAAAGATAAATAGTTTACATAATGCGCATATAATTATACGGAATAACTCAAAATATTTTAAGAAAGTGATTTAATAAGCATTACTGTTAGGATCTGAGTTTCTTATGATTGTGTTTGTTTGAGATTAATGAAGATGAATTAGAAACAAGTGCAGCGGAATTAAAATGGAAACAAACTTTCAACACAATCAAATGAGAGAATTGCTTTCAACACACATGTTTGACATGAAATCGAGTGATTATATTTATTACAATGATTCAATTACACTTGCATGCATGTAATACAATCTCCCCCTCAGCCTGGGCTCACAGATAGTTTGTTCGTACAGAATGAGTTGTGAAGAAGGAGCTGATAGAATAGTACATGGTACTGTTCTATTTATAGTACGAAGTAAACCACCTAACAACCTACAACCACTGATCTATACAAGCATTGTTATCTAACCCCTGATTACAATACAATACAAAGAAATAAACTAACTACTGCTTCTCATTCCACTGTTATACTCCTAGTAGTGCTTTGTGTCTTCAGCAGTACTTGAACCATGACAGTAGATTGAGCATCAGTGCTTTAGTCTTCAACAGTCTTTAGCAGTTGTTGAAGATCAGCAGTTGTTGTAGACGAACAGTGGATGGAGGTCATCAGATGTTAGGGCCACTTCTAAGGAGAAAGATTGAATACAAACATCTGCTTATTCTGGATCCACTGATCTGATCCAGTTTTGGCTTTAATCAACTATTCCTTTGTAGGGTTCAATCCCAACAATCTCCCCCTGGAACAGATGATGCCAAAACCCTTCATTATTCTGGATCTTTATTGCCTCATCAATAATTCCCTGACTTGCCTTTTAAATTGTAATTCAAAGTCCAAGGAATCTGTATCATCCTCATCCCTGCACAGTGTAAAATCAAGGAGATCTTGCAAATCTTCAACACCCAGGCCCAGTGCTTGTTCCCTTGATATGTTCTTCACCTCACCACTGGATTTGAGCAAAGTCAATACATGGGTCTGTTTGTCAGATTTCCACTTTAGTATTTTTGAATCCAGTGGGTTTCTTGGGAGAGGTTTTATTGATGATGAGTTTGGAGATTGTGGCCTGGTAATAACTGCTTGGGCAGTGTTTGTAGTTTTTGCAAGTTCAGGATTTTCTGCTATCATCTGCTGAAGGACCATTTTTATAATGTAATCCCCTTGTGCTATATCTCCTGCTGTTTCTGCATCCATCTGCTTTTGTTTCCTTCTTTGATAAAGGATGGCAGCAGGTGGAGCAGTGGATCTTTTGATTGGCAGTTTTTGTCTAACTGGAACCACTGCTTCAGGATAAGTAAGCTTTTGAGGAGCAGTGGGATCTTTTTTTCTCAACTCTTCCAAACGTTTGTAAGTGGCCAACACCTTTTCTTCTTTCCACTTGCTAACCTGATTCCTTGACCCATAGTCAACAACAATAAGCTCTTCTTTCATTCTCTTCAGCTTTAAAGCTTTTTCTGGTACATTTTTCTTGTACTTTGACCAAACAGGAGGAGTGTGTTTTACTTTGTCTTCATTCATCTTTTGCACTCTTTCTAACTCCTCTTTAAGCTCACCAATGGTCCATTCTTTATATTGAGCTTTTTCTGCCTTGTATTTCTTGAATGCCATAATGCAGTCAATGTAATCTTTTCTCAGGCTTTCATCATCTTTTTCTGATAGTTTCTGACAAAGATCTTTTGAAAACTGCTCCAAAGTTCTGACTTGAGTGAGCATGTATTGAAAATATCTTTGAATCTCTTTGTCAGATTTTTCCCTCTGTATTTCTTTTAGAGATATCCTCTGCTTGTTAAGCCTTTATCTTTAAATATTCTTCTATGTTATTAGGCCTAGGATAACCTTGAACAGATGGCAGATTCCTTTTTGCAGAGTCATCTTCAGAGTAGAAAGATTTTATCTCCTCTCTAACTGCTGGAAGATCTAATGGATACTGGACTCCTGCAGGAACAATGGCAGTGTTTGGATTTAAGGCTTGTACTGAAGAGAGTGGAATAGGGTTTGGAATGGTAGCAAGGGTTAGTGGTTGTGAAGATGTTGGAGGTGGTGAAGAGTCATCTTCCAGTAGTATCCTTCTCCTTTTGGGTTTAGGAGAGGTTGGTGATGTTTTGGTGGGTTGAGTGGTGGTGATTTGAGTGGTAGGTGGCTGACTAACAGCTGTTGAAATATTTCAACCACTGTTGTCATTACAACAGATGATGTGTCATCTGATGTCTTCTGCTTTTTGGCAGGTGGTGTTGGTGGTAGTGAAGTTGTTTTTGGTGGGGCAGTGGTTGAAGTGTGTGTTGATGTAGTAGTGGTGACAGTTATTTGGGTAACATCTGTTGAAACCACTGAAGTAACAACTGTTGATACAACAGGTGTCTCAACATCTGTTGGTTTGGAGGTTTGATGTGAGAGATTGTTGGGAGTTTGGGGAGTATGTTTTGTGATTCTGGAAAGGTGTGGATTTGGGTTGCCTCACTTTCTTGTGGGCTGTCTTCTTTTAGGCTTAGGATTTTCCTGCTCATCCTTGGGCTCAGAAGTACCCTGTTCTTCCATATCCATTAAAACTTTCTTCTCCTGCTCAAACCTTTTAGCCCCTTTTATCTTCAAAGTCTCTTTTACGCCTGCTTTTGCTGCACCAAGGGCATTTTGAGTTACATCAACCTTTTTAGAACCATCTGGCTTAGGGATGTCAACAATCAGGCTAGATTTTGCATTTGGTTCAATGTACAAACCATCTTCATATCCCTTTTTATTCTTAACTTTCTCCCCCTTTTTGGCATCATTAGGTGGGTTGTCAACAAAAATTATTGAAGGAGGAGCAGAGCTAGTGGTTTTCAGCAAATGGGCCTTTATTGCCTTGATGTCTGCTTGTGTATCCTTGAACCTAACTTCCATCAAATTTCTGATCTTTTGAATTTGAACTTCATGTTGCTGATCAACATATTCTCTTTGTTTGTGAAGCAGAGGTTGCAATAGATTCCAAAGCTCACTGGGAGAAGGAGCAGATAATGGAGCAGATGTTTGAGCTGGTGCAGCAGTGGGTGTTGCCTTTTGTGCTTGTAACAACTGTTGCAGCATAGACTTGATTTCTGCAACAGATGTGTCCAGTTTATCAACCCTCTCCGTCAATTCTTTGTACATTAAACCATCACCTAAGTTAATGGGATCATCTGATTTCCCACTGACAGTGGTTGTATCAGCAGTTGACTTAGGGAAAGTGTCCCAAAAGTCATCCATTAATGCCCATTTTTCTTGGTACTGTGACTTCTTCCTTCAGCAGGGGTAACCAGTTTTAGTGAACCAGTGAATACCGGAAACACTCTGGTTCCCAAAGAAGAAATTGCCTTCAAGGGAGTCTCACTTATGAAACTACTGGCCAAGTGTAAACCAGTGGGTTCAACATTTGTAGTAGCTGCTCCACTTGAACTACTGACAGGAAGTACTTGTACTTCTTGCAGTGTAACCTCCTCAGTTGTTGGTGGGTTAGCAATGATAGGGAGCTCAGACTCAGTCACTTGTTGTGGCATATTCTCAGTGATAGGTGGTTGAGAAGAACTGATTTCTGTCTGAGCTATATCAAGTGCATCCAACAAGGGCAATATTTGTGGTGGAATTTGGGCAGTGAGTATGGGTGTAGAAAGAGAATTTGCCCCGGGAGCTGGGCTGTGGATGATGGAATCAAGTGATTCCAGAGCATCATAATGTGGTGTCCCTATTCTTACAACCTGATCTTTTTGAGAAGAAGCAGGAGGAGTTTGAGGCTCAGGTTGAGATCTTTCATCCAACTGCTGTGAGGAAGTAGCAGCAGTGGTTATTGGTAACTTTGGTGTTGTCACTGGTATAATCTCTGGGATCTCATCTTCCAGAGTCACCTTTTTTGTGGGTTTCGGGCTTTTCTGATTTTTTCTATTTTGGTCTTTTGGTGGTTTTAGATGTGGGTTTCACAACAGTTGTTTTACTGCTGTGATCACCTTGAGCAGTGGGCTCAACAGCAGTAATCTGAGGAGCAGTTGTTGCTGCTAAATTCTACTCAGACTCCTCTGTTTGTGTTTTGGAAGGTTTTGACAGCCTAGTAAAAGTTTTAGATGAAAAGCTGTTTATTTGACAAGGATTTCCTTGGATTAGCACATGTGCATTATCTGTAACACCCCGTGTTTCGAAAGTCAAAGTCAAAGTTAAGATTGAAGTCAAAGGGAGACAAGATTGCTAATTACGATCTGTCACTCGTTGCTCAAATCCTGTTTTGACTTCTTTGACTTGTAGATAGTCTTTTATGCTTTTACGTTAGTTGTATTGTGTGGAGTACTTATTAATAATTGAGGTTTATTCGATATTTATCGCATGTTTTATCGCTGATCGCAATCGCACTCGCAACTCGAATTACGCGTTCTGGATATTATTCTATGTGTGTGTGTGCCTTATGTGTTACCTGTGCATGTTTAATTATGTTTATGTGTGGTGATTAATCGAAACGCAATCGAAACTCAATCGCAATCGAATCGCAAACGCTAAACGCAAGACAATTAAGGATGATTGTATGTTGATACAGCAGTTGGGATTAAAAGTAATTTGAATAGTAAACTCTATCGCATCGCAACGCTCAGCACGCGACTCAAAATCGCAAAACTCGTCGCGCGAACCACTCCAATCGAGTGGCCAGCCGATCGAGCTGCCACCCGATCGAGGTGCCACTCGATCGAGCTGCCACCCGATCGACCAGCCCTATCCTCCCCTTTCCATTTATGGAAACCCTATAAATACCCCTCATGTCAACATCATTTGATGTTGACAGCTCTCTCTCCCTCTCACTCGCTCTAGCCCGCTTTTCTTCAGATTTCTCACGAATCTTGTAAGTTTTCCACCCAAATCTTGTACTTTCTTGATCTACATGCACTCCTACACCTTTCTATCTTTTGAATCTTAACTTTTAATCGTGAAATCACTTGATTTGAGGTGTTCTAGGATGATGTCATCATGGTGTTGTTATGAACTTCATGTTTTGGCTTCAATCCACCAAGAACAACTTAGAGAACGATTTTCACACAAATAAACAAAGATCTTTCATAGATCTGAACATATTAATGGTGAAAAGGATTGAAAGATGGTTTCCAACTTTCTTTCAACTCTTTTACACTCAATGCACTCAAAACGATAGAATCGGAGCTCGTTCTAACCTTCTACTCCTTGTTGATGTGTTGGTCCAAGATCTGGATTCTATCCACGAGATTACCAATTTCGAGTAAAACATGAGACACCGTCATGAACCTGTGAACGGGTCGGATTTGGGGGATTCCTGTCCGATCAGGTTACTAAGTATTGACGAGGTTTCTGTTGTTTAGCACGATATCAAAACATCTTGAGAAAACGACAAACTATCAAAACAACCAAGTAAGAAGACGACCAGGACATCTGGGACGGATTGCACCTTGGGTCCCACACTTAACTTTTATTTCAACATTTGGAGGTTTGGAACATTGAACGGATTGCCGTCCAATCGAGTTACCACCCGATCGGACTACCACTCGACCATGTGATGTTCTGACTTCAACACTTAAACATGTTCAATGCAAATGGATTGCCACCCGATCGGATTGCCATCTGATCGAGTGACCGTCCTGCGGTGAACTTGTTCTCAACCTGAGAAGCCTCGCCAATCGGATTGCTGTCCGATCGAACAACCGTTCGATCGACCGACCTGAAAGGTAGAGATACTTCTCTATTTTCAAAATGCTACAACGAAAACTTCAAAAGACAAGCCATCATACACAAACACATCCATCCTAAACGAGGTGACTATCCAATCGAGTGACCACCCGATCGGGTGACCACCCGAACGGATTGTCATCCGATCGACCGGCCACCTGATCTGATTGCTGTTCGATCCACTGACACTTTGTATCGTTTTACACTCCTCTTATCGTTATGCTATCCATCTGATCAGGCTAACCTTACTCTCTAGCGCTCCCTTCAATCCATCAACCGCTGTGAGTATACTCGTTCCCTTTTTGCTTTACGCACTTTTGGGTGTTACATACGTTACTTATTCTAAATCACATCGAACACACTACGCAATACTTTAACGCTAACCGTTACTGCATGTTATACGTGACTTAATGAATGCTTGTTTGTTATGTTTACACATGGAATGCTGTCTACCTGCCTTAGCAACGATAGTACTATAGCTTGGACTCAGCACCTGTTCACTCAGGGGTTGTTAAGGACAATTTGTTACATGGCTCACAGTGGTGAGTGTGTATTACGAACTGCCTTGGGCAGTCAACCCGCAATTATTGGTATCGATAGGTTCATGTCGATAACTAACATGCCTCATTTTACACTGTGTACTTGCTGGTTATGCGTAATGATTTCGAACTCTATTATATCTATTAAACTTGTATGCTCACCTTTACACTATGTGTATTGACTCTTACTTTAACGTATGTGACAGGTGCTTAGGATGTTTATATGCTTGGCTTGCTGTGAAATCGAGGCTAGGAAAGGTCTAGAAACAAATAAACAATTGTCTGTATTTGAAATCTGAGTTGTCGGAACAGAACAATTTGACTAGATTTTGTCTGTAATAATTATGTTATCTTTTATGACATGGTATGAGACATGTTGCTTTAAATAATTGGTAATTATAGTTGTTATGGAAACTTCTTGACAATCTGTTTCGCTCAGTTCCACGCCCCGATCGCTATTCTCGAACGCTCGTGGACCTTGAATGATAGGTTTCTGTATTCTGACTACCTCTTGTGATTACATGTTTATGTGCTTCTGTGTTTCTGTACCTTACGTGCTTACGTGCTTCTGTGCTTATGTGAATCTGTGATTATGTGCCTATGTGTTTACGTGATTATACGTGTTTCTGAGCTTTAGTAGTATTAGACGTGTGAGGTGAGATTCGACTATGTTGTGTCTGAGTCCTATGACGATGTCTGTTGCAGACAATGTCGTCATCTGGATCCCATCACACGCGCACTGCTCGCCAAAACCAGAAAGACAAACGCCTTGCTGCCCTCGTCGCCAAGCAAATGGCAAAGGCTGTTACTCAGATCGTGAGTGAACTGTACGAGAACATGAGCAAATCGTCCGAAGAATCCAGGACCGAAACTCCTAAAGCTGTTTTCAGCTTCAAACAGTTCAAGGCATGCAGACTGAAAGAGTTCACTTGCGAAGATGGCCCTACGGGCTTGTTTCAATGGTTCGACTCAATCGAGGTCACCTTGCGTCAGAGTGGATGTCCTGACAATCTCCGCACTCCGAATGCTACCGGCGTCTTCCAGTCCCGCGCTCTAGACTGGTGGACGGCCAAGATGAACAAACGCGGAAATGATGCAGCCTATGGTCTGTCATGGGATGAGTTGAAGAACGTCATGCTCGAAGAGTTCTCCCCTCCCCATGAGCGCCAAAATCTGGAGGACGAATTCTGGCACATCAAGCAAAAAGATGGTGACAACGCTGCTTTGACTGCTCGCTTCAAGCAGCTCAGTATTATCTGCCCCGATCAAGTGAATACTGCTGACATGACGATCAAAAAGTACATCCACGCTCTGCCAGACTGTGTTGCAGATTTTGTGCATGCTTCAAAGCCAGCAACAATCGAAGAGAATTACCTGCTTGCCGCTGAGATCAATGACAAGCGAGTAAAAGCTGGTTTTTGGGATAAAGCTTCGAAGAACCTGCACCAAGCTACCACCGCCGCACCAACCGCGAACACGGGGGCGTGGTCAACTAATGCAGACAAACTGCATTTAATGAAGAAAGAGAAGATGGGTGGTCACGGGGCCATGCCCGGGCTTCTGTGCAGGCTATAAATAGGGGTGCTTGGCTCACTTGCAAACCATCCCTTGGCAAACCACCTCTCTCACACTTCACCCACCCACCACCACCATCACAACCCACATCCACCACCATCATCCATCATCCATCTTCCATCATCCATCATCCATCATAGAGTGTGTGAGTAGTCTCGGGATCCAAGATTGATCGTAAGAGTTCTTGACAATCAAAGGCCATGTTTGCCTAAGTCTCTTACATCACTTGGTGAAGACAAGTGTTTAGTGTAATACTTTTTATTTTTAATCTTTTCGCACTTTTTATTTGGTTATGTATTAATGACTTTAATAACAAGTTTCTTATGTTGAAGGTGAATCTTCCTTATCATTTGTCCGTGGTGTCTTGAAATTATTTTACTGTCTATATAAAATAAAAGATTTTCACCATTCATATCTCCACGGTCTATATGGAGATATGTTGGCTAACTGGTCGGGGGTTAAGGGAATGGTTTGGTAAGAGTCTTGCCTTGTTCAGTGTATAGATCCTGCAAGGACCTGGGTCAACTTTAGTAGGACCTCCTTCAATACCCACTGGTATTGGATGGCGGGGGTTCGAACTCATTGATCCACTCATATGTAAACTACTATTAAAACTTTAACCCGGCTATTTGGGATTGTATCCCTGCTGACTCAAACTACTTAGCCGAGGGTAACGTCACCTTCAAAAGAGGGGCCTACCACATTATGCATTAATAACTTAATTAATTTTCTTTCAATAATCCAACCCTTTAGGATTGTATCCTTGCTGACTCAAACTACTGGGTTGAGGGTAACGTCACCTTCAAAAGAGGGGCATACTACTATAACTAAGATAATCTCTTAAAAAGTGCAAAAGTGCGGAAATAATCAAAGGTTACACTAAATACGAGTCGGATTCAAGTGATTCATCTTGTCTATCTGTTTTATTTTTATTTTCTTGTTTAAAAACCTTTTTCTAAACTTTTGATTTGATTAGACGTTGAGGATAAACCGGCACTAAAAGCTCTTGTGTCCTTGGACGACCTCGGTATCTTACCAACACTATACTACGCTCACGATGGGTGCACTTGCCCATATGTGTGTTTGGTGTTAGTAAATATCATGTTTTATAAATTTAAAACTTGATTAATGTGTAAAAGGGGCTAAAAATATACTTAAAAATCTATACCACCACACGCACATCAAGTTTTTGGCGCCGTTGCCGGGGACAAAAGGATTTTAAGAAAGTTAGGAATCAACGGCCTAATTATTTTTTCTTATTTTTATTTTTTTAGGATTTTTCTTAGATTTTTAGCTTCTGCAGAACTCAGCATGGGCCGTGCCCGCTGAACAAGCCCCGTGCCCAATCTTTGGTATTGGCAATCCTGTTTTAAGTCAGACAATAGCTGAACACAGGGCCGTGCCCACTCAACACGCCCCGTGCCCAAGTATCAGTTACTGAAAACAGAACCGTAAGATCCCGACGGTTGGTAATTTCTGACACAACCATGAGTGATACTGATTTTTTTTACTATCGGCCCTCTTATGGTACGTGGTGTCAAATATGTGGTGGCAATCTTAAAGATTTAGAATGTTATTTTTTAAATTATAAGCTCCACTATATAGACCCATTGTTTTCCTGTAGCCTTAAGAGGAGCGAAAGTAAAAATAATCCCTATCTCTCCCTCGAATGCTCTCAATCGACTCTTCTAGAAGAAATGCTTCTTGATGAATTATTTCAAATGGAAGATCTAATTCTTAGTTGGGTAAAGGAACTTGAGATGGATTTCATTAATACACCTCAAGACGATACCCAAGAAGAATTATTGGGATCGCATTCGAATAAAAACAACTTCCTTGTTCCCGATACCACTTCTAACTCCCGTGAGGACTTGAGCGATAGTCGTCCCTGTGTAGATTGTGCCGTGAAGGACTCCCCATCGACTTCCTTTGGTGCATACATAGACCTGAGCGATTCGGCATACACCTTCTTTAACGAGAGCCCGGAAAGGGTTGGACTTGTCCACCTACATTTAGCATATGAATCACCCTCACCGACAACCTCTTGCGTTCTCGTCTAAATCTAGAGCAATTAAGGTATCTCAGGCACTTCGGGGTTGTTCCATCTAGTAAGGAACCGCCCGATCCGGATAAATTCCTTAGAAATAGACGAAACTTCATAAACAGACTCTAGACACGGGGCCGTGTCCAGGTCAGCACGCCCCCGTGTCCACCAAAAGATACCCTTCTGACTTTTTGTCAGAATATGGATAAAATGTGTCAGGATCTTTCCTGCATACGGGGCCGTGTCCAGCGGATACGGGGCTGTGTGCAGCGTGCTGTCGTTTTCTATAAAGGCAGCAAGATTCCTGCTCATTTGGACCACTCCAAAGACAAAGATTTGCTGGGATCTTCACACATACCATCTTAGGTATATTCTAAAGAAGGTTCTCAACAACCATCTTGTCTTTTCCACTTTTATCCATTGCCTTCTTCTTCAATTTCCTTAACACCTCCATTAGAGCTTGAAATCACCATGATTCTAAGCTTTAATGTAATGTTTGTTAGATTTTTATTCAAGGAATCTTGTTAAAAATAAGTTCTACAACAGGGTTTTAAGTTATTCCTGCTTAAAAATGCTTTAAAAATCATGAAAATAATTTGAAACTCCAAGTTTCCTTGTTCCAAAAATCTGCAGACATGTGAACACGGGGCCGTGCTCAATGAGCACGGGGTCGTGTCCGAGGTACTACTCCATTAAAGTTGAACTCTTTTCGGTATGTTTTCTCAGAATGGCGAGCAGAACTAGCGGAACATCTTCATCGCACTCTAGGAACAACCGACAAGGGAGAAGGTCATCAACGGTTGAAGATTCTCTTGTAAATTACGTTTACGCTTTAAGAGAGGCCATTGATGAGATGACGGGGGTGGAAGAATCATTGGTCGACCGTATCAATCATTTGACGGTGGGACTAGAGGGATGTCTTCGAGAGGTCAACCTTTTGCACCAAAGGCTGAACATTCTCGCTTCTCCTCCTTTGGTGCCAACTATCACCCAAAGGGCATGGAATGTGGTACCGTAAGTCATCATACGCCGAATGGTACACCATACACCCGGAGCCCCCTCGAGACATACTACAAGGGGTTCCGGTTGGTGTCACTCCCCCTCCGCAAGATGTTGAAGAAAATGAGGCCGCATTCTTCCTCCCAAAAGAGATAGAAGAATGGCTTTAACAACATCTAGGGAGTACCCCTCGGTTTGGAGTTCTACAAAGCCTTCATATCGTAAGAGTAGAACTCCCTAGGATGATTTTATATATCACTTGACCTATCTATCTTAGGACTTTTAGTTTTATTGTTCTGCTTTGTTTTTAAATTTCTAGGACCTATGTAATGTGTTAGTTTTAATGAAATGATGGTTTAATTAAATTGGTGTTTGGATGATGATGTAATGGGTAAAACACACTCGGGATGGTGAAGGATACCAAGGGAAACTTGAACCAGCACCCCATGCACAAAAAAGAGCCTCCCGCAAAATTTTCTTCATTACAGCAAGTTCAGCACGGGCCGTGTCCCGCCAACATGGCCCCGTGCTGAACCATCTGCAGAAATTCGCCCAATTCAGGTAACTGGACACGGGGCGTGTTCGCTGAACACGCCCCCGTGCCCAGGCTTCTGTTTCTTTTTACCTATTTCTGTTACTGGCAACCTGAACACGGGGCCGTGCCCGGACACCACGAGCCCGTGTCCAGATGCCCAGTAACATTAAAATTTGTTTTTAAATACACTTTTACACATTCAATCAACCTAAAAACTTATTTTTGGGACACATTGACGACAATGTGTAATTTAAGTGTGGGGGGGATGCTAAAACCTTGAATCTTGCAAGTCTTAAATACAAGCCTTACACAAAACTCTATTGGAACTACCAAACACCCCAATTTTTTTCAAAAACTTTTCATTTTTTTACTTGTCTTGGTTTAATTTGGGAATTACAAGTTCTAAAAAGGTTATATTTTTACAAATTTACAACCGATAGCGTCGTGATAAAAAGAACCAACATAAGAAAATTATGAAACGGCATGACAAATCTAGTTAAAATTTGATTATATATACTTGATCACATAAAAACCCATTCCCACAAAAAGTGAGTTTTGAGCCTTTATTAAGCATACAAATACACATCTTTAAACTAAATGCTCATTTTTTGTTTCTTGTGTGAATAACCGCTTGGTTCTTACGACTCTAGAACTTGCCATGACGATACATTCCCGGTCCTTACCAACTTAAACCCAAGTAAGTAAATGATGGAGGCATTAGGACTAACCCTTTTTATTTCAACACCATTTTTTTTACCACCTACCCAAAGTCCCCCTAGTTAACCCCTTTGAGCCTAAACCTTTTCATTTCTTAACCCAAACAAACACCCCTTTACCCACCAAAACCCTTTTTCATTTTAAACCTTTTATTTTAGTAACAAAGCTCGGTTTTCTTATGACTTCTTTATAAAAAAAAATGAATGATGATAATGAAGCCAAAAAGAAATAAACAAACAAGTTTATCAAAAAGAACTTTGTTTGAAAAAAATTGCTTCATTAGAATAAAAAGTTATAAAAAATTAAAAATAAAGTCTTACGAAAACCGACGCTTTTTACGCCTTTCGCCATTTTCTACTAACCAATAACCCAACCACCTACCTTTAACCCAAGCCTAACCCTACCCCCAAAAGTCCTCTTGATATTTACAAAGGTGTATAGTTAAAAAGGAGGAGGATTGATTGCTTAGCAAGCTTATGGTAGAAGTAAGTTCCATGCCGCTCTCGAGTGTTTCACAAAAATACATCTTCGACCGAGTGTTAGTGATCCCCCGTGAGATATGTGAACTCGTATATAAATGGAATTTTAAAAATGTATGTTATGCCCAAATAAATAACTCCTCTTATGTAATGTTTTAAATAAATCATGACGAATATGATTGTAAATATAGTAAAAATAAACCTAATAAAGAATCTTGGAATCCCGACACTCTATGACAACCCCAAAACCTTCTCTTCTACCCATTCCATTTGGGTGTGTAAGCCACAAAATAAAGAGTTTTGCTTGAGGACAAGCAAATATTCAAGTGTGAGGGTATTTGATGTGTACAAAATGCAACATATAAATTATATCAAATGAGGCATAAAACTAACCCTTTTTTAGTACTAATGTTGTAAAAAGTGTGCTTTTGTCTTCCTTTTGTATTTTCAGGGTTAAATGAGCTTAAATGAACAAAAGAAGCAAAAACGCAGCCAAATCTAACAATAATACAAGAAAAAGAATAAACGTGGCATGCCCAACCCCTCGACAGCATCTCCCCAAGCAAAAACAAGAGAACAGAAGGCTGAACACGCCCCGTGCTCACTGAGCACGGGGGCGTGCCCAAGTGTCTGCAGAAAAGACAAAGTTGTAGAAGCTTCTTCACCCACCATGGGGCATGCCCAGCGGACACGGGCCCGTGGTCAACGCAAAGATTCACAGAATCTAGGCAAATCTTGATAGTACAGATACGCTTCTGCACACGGGGTCGTTGTCACACCCCGATATTTCCACGTATTACCGGTGGGCCCGGTGGGGAGTATCGTGACGTAGTTGATATCATCATGGTCAAACAACACAATATTGAAATGCACAGCGGAAGCAAAAGATAAATATATCACAATCCGATTATAAAGTAATATCAAAGTATTACAACGGAAAGTAAAGGATCCACAGGCGGATCAAATAAAAGAAAACTGTTCAACAGACTTCAGGCATCTAGAACTTGCAAGATTCCTTATTAACGCCCTGAGCTTCCAGCCAATTACGTTCAGTACCTGTCACTTAACCTTTTTGGAAAATACGCCAGTTTACACTGGTAAATACAATTAACCGACTCATTTGAAAAGGTTTAATAAAATTGATTTGAATGCACAAGGCACAACATATCTTTTATAACTTGGGACAATTATATTATAATCTTGTATACATATTTACATGTTCGTTGTACGTTCAGGGCCCGATGTAGAAACCGAGTCAAGATTAACAGACACGCCACAAGTATAGGCCCACACGAGAGTGAGATACCGTTTCCCTTAGGCACTGTCAGGTGTATGCCTACACCCCGTGCATAAGACGTGGCCATTTTTTAATACAATGATGTCAAGGATTTCCTTGACATGGTCGAAATAACGACAATTATGGAGCTTAAATCTAAGCTTCATTTACGGGACTTTCAAAAGGATCCAAGAAAACCTTATATCATATCAAGGTGGTGTAAACTGTACATGACCCAAAAGGATTATACCAACATGTAACCTTGATATGATATAAGGTCCTAAGAAAACCTATGTATCTCACGGCAATGTTATACCACAATTGCATGATAGTGCCCCAATCACAGAGGGTTATACCAACATGTAACCTTGATATGATATAAGGTTTCCCTTATATCCGGGACTTTTAAAAGTCCTAGGCTGTTGAGAGTATGTTACAAATTTTAACGCATTGGCTGAGATAGTGCCCCAATCAGTCTACCCAAAAATCTAAGCTTAATGCAAATAATTGTTGGTGGTTAGCAACGACAATAAGAAGGCACATTAAGGTTTCAAATCCTTCTTGTTATAAATCCATTATGGATCTACCTCAGCTACTCACGTTATATAGATTAAGAAACGACCAGTCAAAGCTGAGAATGCCCTAAGATTTGTCAACGATTTTGCATCTAAGTTTAAAAGGATTAAGAATGGAGGCGTTTAACCCTCCTAATGAATGATTAAGAGGCATCTCAAATTTATAATGACACTAGATAAACCCCTTATTGTGATTTTATTGCTAAGAATTATGTTTGGGTTCAGGTGCTGCTAAGTCTCTCATAGGATCATAAGTTTAGCAAACTTTTAGAAATTTTCCGACAATAACCCCAGATATTAAGTGTAAGATAAAACTTACAGGCAAAATCATAAGAACCATTTCTTCTGTCCCTGTCAGAAACCTTCAGTCGTAAAATTCAAGAAGTACCCTCTCTCTAGAGGAAGTGCGTCAGCATATATAGTTGATATCTCTTTGATTTCTATCGATTACGAATACCAGATGGTATGATAAAAGCGCCATATGAGGATTGTGTATCTTTATATGTTCCACAGATTGCTTCCATGCCTGATCAGTATGGAGGTTTAATGCATGGGACCACAAAGATATTCCGATGGTCATATGATACTAAAGTCAGCTAATGGTATTCAAAGAAGATATCCGGAATATAATTGTCGAAGTAAATGTTCCCGATTAAGGAATCCGTGGACTTGTAACATAAATGTGTCACTTATTTGACACAAGAAATGATGGATGAATTGGAGCCTGAGATTTGTAAAAAATCTCTGTAACCTCCTTGTATCTTGATTATCTTCTCCTAAGATTACCCTGTTTACCCCTGAGAGGCAGGAAGAGTTAAGGTTTATATCCCATTTAAGGCTGTATTATTATGAAATCTCCAAGACGGCTAGTACCATCATTGGAAGAATCGAAACCCTGATTAACTAAGTTTTAAAACAGAGAGTTCATATAGCCTAACTCAATATCCTGAGAATTCGGTATAGTTAATTATGAAAGGCGGTTCATTTTGCTTATGCATTGTTACCGCAACCCTAATTAGGCAACGATTAAGAATTGCCATCAGCTGCCCAAGATCGTCGATTTGTTCGACTAACGACAAGGATTAGCTATTCCTTAAAATTAGTTAAGCAGTGGTTGGAATAACCATCTCACCTTAAGATAAGCTTTTCTATAATAGTGGATATTTAAGCATCAAGGCTGCTCCTTTGGAGACCTTGTATAGATGGAATGTTAAACATCTATTGTTAGGACAATAGATTGGTAAGTCCAATTATCAGGATCTGAAAGTTGCATTGGAAACAACAAATAAGATCACGCAAATTCATAATCCTCTGTAAGATGCCAGTATTCGGCAGAAAAATCAAGGATTAATGAAAATAGCAAACCTCCTAAATTCTTGTTAAGGAATAAGGTTCAACAAAAGATATCACCCAGGAAGGGTGTGCCAAATTTGTTAAATTATCAGGCTAGTTAAGCTCTGATACCAACCTGTCACACCTCGATATTTCCACGTATTACCGGTGGGCTCGGTGGGGAGTATCGTGACGTAGTTGATATCATCATAGTCAAACAACACAATATATAAATGCACAGCGAAAGCAAAAGATAAATATATTACAAACCGATATAAAGTAATATCAAGTATTACAAACGGAATGTAAAGGATCCACAGGCAGATCGAAATTAAAATGAAACATTGTTCAACAGACTTTAGGCATCTAAGCTTGCGAGACTTTTTATTGATGCTAGGAGTAGCCAGCCTATTCCGATTAGTACCTGCACTTAACCTTTTTGAAAAAAATACGCCAGTTTACACTGGTAAATACAATTTAACTGACTCATTTTGAAAATGTTTAAGAAAATTGATTTGAATGCAAACGGCACAAAATATCTTTTATAACTTGGGACAATTATTTGAATATAATATTTGTAAAAGAATTACGTGTTTCTTATGCGTTCAGTAGCTCGGTTCGTGCCGGGTTAAAGCTTAATAGACACACCACATGATATAGTCCCGCGGTGGGTTATTCCCGTTACCAGCGGTTATACCTTGTTATTTATAAATGCACTAGCGGGTGTACGCCTACACACGCGTGCTAAGGTCGTGGCCATTTCGTAAAATGATGCCAAGGATATCCGAGACATGGTCATTAACCCCCAAAGGCTTTAAGCAAACAAAACAATTTAAACGGGCCAATTAAGATAAATTAACCACCATACGATTAAAGATTTAATGCTCGACCAAGCGGTATTTTATATACCGTACCCCAAGCCCGTATAGGGAAAATAAGTTAAAAGTATTTACCTGAGCTAAATATAAATTCAATCCCAGGCGGATCAAATCAGCAAGTACATATAGCTTTTACTGGGCTCCTATATCTGGAACGAAGGTTTTTAATAACCTATTAGAATCCTAACGGGTCTTTAATTAAGTCTTGACTTAGACCGGTTAGTTTTCAAAAGGAAGATACGGTTCAAACGCATGATAAGGCGAAGACCGGTTTGGAATGTGGTTTTTACCCGGAAAGCTTGTATGCTTGTTTAATATGGGTAACTTAAACACATCCTGGATTTTGAGATGAAAACGATATGGTTTGACCCGTTTCGGCTAAATTATGCAAACTAGTTACATAAGCCGACCCGAACGCGAAAAGTGCGCAACGGGTAACCATATGAGTCATATACAAGTTTCCTAAGTTAATATGCTTTACACATGTTGTGATATCAGTAGGATACCTTCCATTATGCCCAAAACGAGTTTAATTTCAATTTAAGCCCCGTAGGGGTATTTTGGTCATTTTAAAGATTATAAAAGAGATAAATTTTAACTCTGAGACTCGGGTCTGAAATAATCAGTAAAAAAACTTAATTTAATAGGTTATATCAGTTGGTGATAAGTCTTGTAAGCCAAAAATGGTTTCAAACCCATACTAGGTGTTTAATACGCGTAAAAAGCCGTTTTAAGCGATTTCCGGGTTATACAGGAAATCTGAGTTTTCTGATCAGGTTATAAAGTTCAAAATACTTCATTTATTATATAAAATCAGTAGTAATTGGATTGGTGTCAAAATACTATGTAAAACTCATTTTATACACAAAAGGGTATAATCGGTATTTACCGAATTAAGGCGATAACCTTAGGTTATGATCAGTTTAAAAATAATTAAAAATCTTTAAAAATCTCAAAATATTATATTACATCAGTGGGTAAAAGGTTTGGTGTCAAAAATTTGGGTTTAGATAGGCTTTATGCTAATGGCGCCGTTTAATTACTAAAAAGCGTTCTAATTACGCCATTGAGCATAACTCCTAATCTAGGCCTCAAACTGATGTGAAAATTTAGGAACATGTTTATAAATCAGTTACAAAGATTTTTGTCCTTTCACATTTACAAAATTCTTGTTTTATGGTCAAAAGGGCATTATGGTCAACATTAAGCAATTAACGAAAATGTGTAAACGAATGGGGCAATCAACGAACCAATAACAGAGGGTTATACCAACATGTAACCTGGTCCTAAGGAAGCTCTAAGGCATTTCCAAATCATACTAAATCAGGTCAGAACTGAAGTCAAAGCAAAAGTCAAAGTTTTGCGACTTTCGGTTCCAAACCGGGTCTAAACAGAAAATTATCGGGTCGAACATGCTTAGACATGTTCTTACACTTATTACTGAGTTATATGAGTGGTAAAATAGGTTATATGCCTTCTACATTGTTAATTAGGCGTTAATTCGAAGATTAGCATTCTGTTGACTTTTTCTAATCAACTTTGACCCGACAAATGGTCTAGTTAGAGTGGGAATCAGAGGGTGCCCTTCTAAGGGTTTATTACCCACATAAATACCAACTTATAACTACCTTCAATTCGACTAATCACTGGACTATTAATGATTAATCGCTAAGTCAAACGTTAATTACGACGGTTTGACTTTTAAGCTAATAACTAAGCAAAACTCGATTAGGAAAGGCTAAGCATACTTATTGAAGTCCTATGCACGATTAGGGATGCTTAGGGTCTGCTCTTATGCTCCAGGAAGCTCCACAATTGCACGATAGTGCCCCAATCACAACATTTTTGCTTAAACGGGTCCTAAACATTTTAACAAAGCCTACATACTAAGTATGCACACAATGCACATACTAAGCTCTTTATCAGGGCAAAATTTTTTGCCCTTTCAAGCTCCGAACAGGCAACTCATGTATTACGATTTTGGGCCATTATTTTCAGTATGGGGCCTCTTGTTTGGGTCATGTACAGTTTACACCACCTTGATATGATATAAGGTTTTCTTGGATCCTTTTGAAAGTGCCGTAAATGAAGGATTATGCCAACATGTAGCCTGTGAGATACATAGGTTTTCTTAGATTTTTGGGTAGACATTTATCGTGCCTTAGGGCTTCCTTAGGACCAGGTTACATGTTGGTATAACCCTCTGTGATTGGTTCGTTGATTGCCCCATTCGTTTACACATTTCCGTTAATTGCTTAATGTTGACCATAATGCCCTTTTGACCATAAATCGAGAATTTTGGATATGTAAGAAGACAATAATCTTTATTACTGATTTATAAACATGTCCCTAAATTTTCACATCAGTTAGAGGTCTAGATTAGGAGTTATGCTCAATAGCGCACTTAAGAAGCTTTTTGTTAATTAAACGGCGCAATTAGCATAAAGCCTATCTAAACCCAATTTTCGACACCAAACCTTTTACCCACTGATGTAATATAATATTTTGGTATTTTTAAAGATTTTTAATTATTTTTAACCTGCTCATAACCTAAGGTTATAGCGTTGATTCGGTAAATACCGATTATACCCTTTTTGTTTATAAAATGAATTCTACCACGTATTACTGGTGGGCCCGGTGGGGAGTATCGTGACATAGTTGATATCATCATGGTCAAACAACACAATATTTAAATGCACAGCGGAAGCAAAAGATAAATATATTACAATCCGAATATAAAGTAATATCAAAGTATTACAATGGAAAGTAAAGGATCCACAGGCGGATCAAATAAAAGAAAACTGTTCAACAGACTTCAGGCATCTAGAACTTGCAAGATTCCTTATTAACGCCCTGAGCTTCCAGCCAATTACGTTCAGTACCTATCACTTAACCTTTTTGGAAAATACGTCAGTTTACACTGGTAAATACAATTAACCGACTCATTTGAAAAGGTTTAATAAAATTGATTTGAATGCACAAGGCACGACATATCTTTTATAACTTGGGATAATTATATTATAATCTTGTATACAGATTTACATGTTCGTTATACGTTCAGGGCCCGATGTAGAAACCGAGTCAAGATTAACAGACACGCCACAAGTATAGGCCCACAAGAGAGTGAGATACCGTTTCCCTTATGCACTGTCAGGTGTATGCCTACACCTCGTGCATAAGACGTGGCCATTTTATAATACAATGATGTCAAGGATATCCGGGACATGGTCATTAACCCCTAAAGGCTTTTATTTCAAACAATACAGATTAAAGCGGGTTACCTCAATAATTTAATCACAATACGACTAAACATTCAATACCCGACCAAGCGGTACTATTATAATACCGTATCCCAAGCCCGTATAGGGAAAATAAGTTAAAAGTATTTACCTGAGCTAGCAAATGCAATTTATACTCAGCCGTATATTTTAATCAGCAAGCACAAGTACTTCTACTGGGGCTCTCAATCTGGAACGAAGGTTTTATTAACCTATTAGATTCCTAACAGGTCTTATTTAAGTCGTAACTTAGACCGGTTAGTTTTAAGGAAAGGTTTACGGTTCAAAACGCATGATTAAGCGAAGACCGAGATAGAATGTGCTTTTAGACCCGACAAGTTTGGAGAATTGTATAATATGGGTACACTAAACACATTCTGGATTTTGAGATAAAAATGATAACGTTTGACCCGTTTCGGCTAATTTATGCAAACTAGTTACATAAACCGAACTGAACGCGCAAGAAGCGTAACGGGTAACCAAAAGGGTCCTAAACAGGTTTCCTAAGTTAATATGTCTTAAATATGTTGTGATATCAGTAGGATATCTTCCATTATGCCCAAAACGAGTTTAATCTCAATATAAGCCCCGTAGGGGTATTTTGGTCATTTTAAAGATTATAAAAGAGATTAAATATGATTATGAGGTTCGGGTCTGAATTAGTCAGTTAAACAACTTAATTTAATAGGTTATATCAGTTGGTGATAAGTCTTATGTGACAAAAATGGTTTTAAACCCATACTAGGTGTTTAATACGCGTAAAAAAAACCATTTTAAGTGATTTCCGGGTTATACAGGAAATCTGAGTTTTCTGATTAGGTTATAAAGTTCAAAATACTTTATTTGTTATATAAAATCAGCAGCAATTGGATTGGTGTCAAAATACTTTGTAAAACTCATTTTATACACAAAAAGGGTATAATCGGTATTTACCGAATTAAGGCCATAATCTTAGGTTATGATCAGTTTAAAAATCTTTAAAAATCTCAAAATATTATATTACATCATTGGGTAAAAGGTTTGGTGTCTAGAATTGGGTTTAGATAGGCTTTATGCTAATGACGCCGTTTAATTACTAAAAAACGTTCTAATTACGTCATTGAGCATAATTCCTAATCTAGACCTCAAACTGATGTGAAAATTTTGGGACATGTTTATAAATCAGTAATAAAGGTTATTGTCCTCTCACATTTCCAAAATTCTCGTTTTATAGTCAAAAGGGCATATTGGTCAACATTAGGCATTTAACGGAAACAACGGACAATCAACGAGTCAAGTAGTATAAACGCAGAGGGTTATACTACCATGTAACTCGGTCCTAATGGAACTTTAAGGCATGTCTAAACCCATCCAAATCGGGTCAGAACTGAAGTCAAAGCAAAAGTCAAAGTTTTGCGACTTTTGGTTCCGAACCGAGCCTAAACAGAAAAATGTCGGATCAAACAAGCTTAGATCAGTTCTTATACTTATTACCAAGTTATATGAGTGATAAAATAGGTTACATGCCTTCTACATTGCTAATTACAGGTTAATTTGCAAATTAAGCTTCTGTTTACTTTTTCTAAACAACTTTGCCCCGACATTTGATCTAGTTAGAGTGGGAATCTGAGGGTGCCCTTTTAAGGGTTTATTGCCCACATAAATACCAACTTATAACTACCTTCAATTCGACTAATCACTAGACCATTAATGATTAATCGCTAAGTCAAACGTTAATTACGACGGTTTGACTTTTAAGCTAATAACTAAGCAAAACTCAATTAAGGAAGATTAAGGACACTTACCAAGGTCTAATGCACGACCAAAGATGCTTAGGGGATGGCCTTGAGCTCCAGAAATGATCAGATGATGAGTTGAGAATGAATGATCAAAATGGCAAACAATGGGGCTTTAAGACGTGGCCATCAGCTGCCCAGGATCGTCGATTTGTTCGACTAACGACAAGGATTAGCTATTCCTTAAGGTTAGTTTCAAGCAGTGGTTGGAATAACCATCTCACCTTAAAATAAGCTTTTCTATAATAAGTTGTTATATAAGTGTTGGTGCAGTTGTCTGTCGACTTCATCTTCGTTCGAGTCTTAGATTGGAACTGATAGATTAGGGCTTGTAATATGAGAAAATATCATGATTTAGTGTGTTTAGGAGATGATTTCGCTTCAAGGGATATTTAGAGAAGATTTCGCTTGAAGCAAGTTCAAGCGAAATCCACATGACTTGATTTCGCTTGAACAGTGCTCAAGCGAAACCTTCATGCCTATAAATACCCTGAAGCGTAATCAGTTGTAGAGGAATAGTTCAGTTGTTAGTTTCCGACACAGAAGTGCTGTCGAGGTGTCTCCAAGTCTGTAATCTTTCAGAGATCAATACAAGAGACAGTAAATAGTATTTCTGGTGTGTTACAAGCTAAACAAAGACAGAATCAATGAATTCCGCCTCTGATTCTGTCTAAGCACTCTTCTGATCGACTCGTTAGATCGTTTCACGATCCTACATGTGGTATCAGAGCTCAGGAGGAAGAGTTCTTACTGTTTAGCTCGTTTTCGCTGGAAAATTCTGACTTCTACACCTTCTTTTAAAAATTAATCAAGTTTTCATGGTTAAAATGTACTGATTTTCACATATAGTGTGCGAAACATTGAATTAACAAATCCTTGAAAGATTCAGATCTAAAATCGGCCTAGAACTTGATCAATTTTGCAAAAATCAGATCGACGTGATGATGTTACCATGATTCAAGCGAAATTGAGAGGTTGATTTCGCTTGAAATATAGGTCTCGCTTGAAGAATTGATCAGATTTCGCTTCAGGAGTTTCAGGTTGAGGATCGCTTGAAGTGTTTTGAAGCGAAATCAAGTATTTCGCTTGAAAGTCTGATTTAGCTTGAAAGGTTATTGAGTGATTGAAGCGAAATAGTGATTTCGCTTGAGCAGATTAATCATTTGATTTCGCTTGAAACCAAATATCTGATTTCGCTTCAGGTGAAGTATTTCACTTGAACTGATATTGTTGTTAACTTTTGATTTCGCTTGAAGGTTGTTTGAGTGCATATTGTTTTAGAAAAATGACAATGATTTTTGATGAGAAGGAAAACAATGATCTTGAAAGTTTTAATAATTGGTATATTAGAACTGTGGATACCAATTACAGGAATGTAGATGTGGATGTTTGGGTAAAAAGTTATGAATATTTCATGTGCCAAAAGAATGAAACTTTAGATGAGTTGGAAAAACGATTTAAAGTTCTAACGGACAATTTGTGGAGAAAGGGTATTAGAATGTCAACTGATGAACATATATTAAAATTAACAACTGCATTACCTGCTAAATGGGATGAATTCATGGTTGAGCTAAAAAGAAAAGATTTTTTCCAAGAGCTTAATCCACATCAGTTCTTTAATGAGGTTAATGCAGAGTGTCGTAAGGAAGAAAAGAAAAAAAAGGAGTTTTTGAATGAAATGGAAAAGAATTTATTAAAATTGGAATTGGATGTAATTGCTGAAATAGATAGAAGAATTCGTGTGTGTCTTGCAACAAAGAATATTTTGAAATATGATATTAAAAGGAAATATTATATTGATGAAAATATGAATCCTTTTGATTTCGTTAAACTCTTTTGTGCAGGAACATACAAGATGGAGACAGAACAAGTTCAAAAGAATGAAGAATCTGTGAAGCTTGGATCTTCAAGTTTTGCATCAGTATGCTCAAAATGTGACAACTTTAAGATTGACAATGACAAACTCTTGAAGAATGCGGAAAGTTTGACACTGGAAGTCGAAAAGTTGAGAAATGAGAAGCAAGCTGATGATAAGCAGATTCTTATTCTGAAAGAAAATTGTGAGAAGCTGAAAACTGAAAATGACAAATTGTTGGGTAATTTGAACAGTTTGACATCAGAAAACAAAGTTTTTAAAGAAAAAGAAAAAGAGTTTGAAAGTAAACAGAAATTTTCAGAAGATGAAGATTTCTGGATCAAGCTTGAGAACAAAAATCTGAAAGCAAATGAAACAAAACTTCAAGAACAAATAAAAGTTTTGGAAAATGAAAAGTCTGTTCTTGAAAACATGTAAAATGAGAATGAGAAATCAATCAAGTCTCATCTTGAAAGAATCTCTCAGCTTGAAAACGAAGCTGAAAATTCGAGAATCAAGATTGATGAACTTGAAAAGAAATTGAAAGGTTTTGTGACTTCATCTGAGTTCCCCTGTCCAAAACCAATCAATTCCGTTCCAATAAGTGACAATGTCACAAACTTTGACAATGTCAAAGTTGAAGATTGCGATGAAAAATCTGATGATGAAAAAGTAAAAATTGACAAAAAGAATTTATCTTTGAAGATAAATGAAAAATTTAAAAAAACCGTTCCACAATCAACCGAAAAGGGAGAATGCTCTAAGCAAGAACCTTTGAAGAAGAAAGTGGAACAGAAACAAAAAATTAAAAATGTAAAAAATGTTAAAAAAGAAAATAAAAGTTCATCAGATCAATCATCCAATCGCAATCAAAAACCACAAAAAGTAAAAAATGAAAATTCAAAAATAGTTGGTGAAAAGTGGTGCAGGACGGACCACAGTGCTTCAAGGCCAAATCAAGCTTACAGGAGGAGTAAGGATTATCACCAAGCCAAACAGTGCTTTGATCTGAATGTTTGGGCTGAAAATGGTGATTGGTACGATAACAGAGTGTGTTACCGATGCGGTTATCAAGGACACATTGCTGTTAACTGCCAGAGTTGGAGATATGAGACGAGAAGATGTTATAACTGCCATATCAAAGGTCACATTGCCAGAGATTGCCCAAGGAGATCAAATGACAGATCGAGGGTTAAATCTCAGAAATTGGTAAAGATTCCAGTCTCTGTCAAGCTCAAAGAACAGAAAGTTCAAGAACGTAAAGTTCAAGAACCGAAAGTTCAAGAATCGAAAGTAAAGCTTTCTCAGGGGCAAAAAGACAGACTGAGGAAGAAGAGGAAGAAGGCCAGAGAGTATCTGGAAAGGATTTTGTCCTCGGATACAACTGGTAAAACAGATAAAAGTTCTGATAAATCGTCTTGCTCGCCAAAGAATGACAAATCAAGCAAAACGCATTCATCAGATACAAATCTGAGGACAGAAAAAAGAGTAAAGAAAGAGAAAGTTGGTGGTGATGAATTTGTTTCTTCGGAAACAAAGGAGCCACATGTCGGCGATGAATCTGGCTCATCAAAGTTAGACAAGCCACATTCAGGCAATGAATCTGGTGTGGTAAAGCCAGAAGAGCCAGTTGTTGAGGTAAAGACTGAGAATTCTAGTTTAACAATGGATGATGAAAATTTTCCATCGCTGTTGAACAAGAATTCAAAATCACCCAAGAACGGTCAGGCTTGGGTGAACCTGTTTAAATGAAAAACCTGACTTGCCGGAGATCCCAAGTTGGTAATCGTGGATCATGAATCGGCATCATTCTTTATCATGTTTGTATAATGTGTTTTTGAGAATTTTTACAGGACTTGCCGGAACTCCCAGGTATGTAAGCGAGGAGTAGGAATCGGCACCTTGAGAATTCAACCAAAAGATGGTAAATTGGTTGAAAAACAGGTTTGAGTTGTATGTTTGTGATGGTTACAAGTGGTAAATCAGGGACATTAAGTTGTATCTGATTTCCTACATATGATTGGTAAAACAATGTGATGATTTGATCCCCAATTTTACAAGTGATAAAATCAACAAAACTTATTTTCCGGAAAAACCATTTGATTAAAACAAACTTAAGTGTTTTGAAATCGATGGGAAAATAGTTTGTTGTGAGGGGGAGTTCTGATTGTTTATGTCAAGTGGATGGCGAATTGAGGCAATTCGATATCAGTTGTCATGTTGTTGTACAGTTTGTTTTCAAATTTTCCTAAAATGTGTTTGCATTTTAGGGGGAGTAAGAATTTTAGAAAATCCAAAAACATTTGAAAATTTGAAAATGTCAAAAACATTGAAAAATTTAAAAATGAGTTTTGCTGAAACAAGAGGAAATGATAGAAAATCAGTTGGACTGTCACAGCATGCTAAAGATATGTAAAGCCTAAAAGTGATAAACGGTCTCACTAAAGATGTGACGATAGGCTCAGCTAGACTAGTAGATTTGCGAAAACAATACAAACCTAAAGCAAAAAGCCTAGTTCTAGTGGGAAACACGGTTGAAAGTGTAGTACTTGGTTTTGTCCTTCTTGACTGTGTGCCTACTCGGTAATCGCTGATTGTCGAAAGACATAAAACTGGTTAAGTTTGTGAACTTTCACAACTTTGCTAAAAAGTCGCTGTGATTGTGCATTTTATTTTGCAAAGACTTAAACTTGTTTTATTTCTTTATTTTGTTTAAGCATCGGACATCCTCTGCGTATACGTGAGTATCGACCTGGATGTTGTTGCCTAAACGTTCTGCTTTATTTTCTTTGGTGTTTCGTTTAAGCTTTGGATCACCTCTGCGTATACGGGAGTATCGACCTGGTGGTTAAAGCCTAAACAACTTCAACTTATTTTCATTTTCTTATTTTGTTTAAACATTGGACTTTCTCTGCGTATACGGAAGTATCGACCTGATTGTTAATGTTTAAACTTTCTGCTTTGTTTTTCGCACAAATCACAGTTGATAAAAGTTTAAAGGCATTACTTGAGTCAGTGTATTGCATGATGAGGGGATATGCTGAGATCGTGGGGTCCATAAGAACTTAGTGCTATCTTAATATATCTTAAAGTATCGGTAAGCAGATTGAAAGTTTTTAGATTGAGTTTAAGTGGACAACAATATCGTCAATCTACGTGAATCGTTTAGAACTTAATATGTTTAAAGGTTAACGGTGCTAGTGATTGGTCACATAAACTGATATGATCCTCATACACAAGCTCACAAAAATAGTGTCTGTACATATCTTATTTCTGCAGTTAATTTCTGTTATTGCATTCATGTTTCATTATTTTGAAAAGTCCAAAAAAGATTTTCGACAACTGATGTTGAAGAGCTGATTTTCAAAATTCCAAGTGCTAAACAAGATGAACTGGTTTGGGAGTGTGTGTGCTAAAATTGAAAAATGTGTTTTGAGAAAGAAAATGAGATTAGTTAATCAGGGTCATTAATTTGAACTTGATGTAACTATTGCTAGTAAGTTTTTCTTATTGGTTTAAGTGAAAACTTATGTTTTGGTAGAGAGATGTATGTAGGAGAAATGAAGGTTTCTGATCCTGTTGCTACGAAAAGCCAGGAGATGTATCAGAACCTGTGGAGAGCTTAATCTGAGAAAAAGCCAGGATTTAATTTCAAAGGCGATAGCTAATCCCAGACTGAAAATCCCAGCTTGATGAAAGGGGGAGTCTGACGAAGTTAGAGCTAGAGAAAAGATCCGGGTACATGATTCCAGGAGAAAGTCCTGAAGAAGATCGATCAAGATTGAAGAGTCGTCACTATGAAGACTCTCACTGAAGATTCCGTCAACATTCAAGAGGGAGTCTGTTGGTGCAGTTGTCTGTCGACTTCATCTTCGTTCGAGTCTTAGATTGGAACTGATAGATTAGGGCTTGTAATATGAGAAAATATCATGATTTAGTGTGTTTAGGAGATGATTTCGCTTCAAGGGATATTTAGAGAAGATTTCGCTTGAAGCAAGTTCAAGCGAAATCCACATGACTTGATTTCGCTTGAACAGTGCTCAAGCGAAACCTTCATGCCTATAAATACCCTGAAGCGTAATCAGTTGCAGAGGAATAGTTCAGTTGTTAGTTTCCGACACAGAAGTGCTGTCGAGGTGTCTCGAAGGCTGTAATCTTTCATAGATCAATACAAGAGACAGTAAATAGTATTTCTGGTGTGTTACAAGCTAAACAAAGACAGAATCAATGAATTCCGCCTCTGATTCTGTCTAAGCACTCTTCTGATCGACTCGTTAGGTCGTTTCACGATCCTTCAATAAGTATCAAGGCTGCTCCCTTGGAGACCTTGCATAGATGGAATGTTAAACATCTATTGTTAGACAGAAGATTAACAAGTCCAATTATAAGGATCTGAAAGTTGCCTTGGAAACAACAAATAAGATCATTCAAATTCATAATCATCTGTAAAAGATGCTAGTATTCGGCAGAAAATCAAGGATTAATGAAAATAACAAACCTCCTAAATTCTTGTTAAGGAATAAGGTTCAACAAAAGATATCACCCAGGAAGGGTGTGCCAAAATTTGTTAAATTATCAGGCTAGTTAAGCTCTGAATATATAGAATCATTCGAGGAAAATCGAATGTATCAAAATCAAGTAGCTTATAAGCTAAAACCTATTTAAGGAGCTTGGCGGAGCTCGCAATACATTGCACACTAGTGACTGAATGATGTGTTTCACCAATAAGTCAAGAAGCACTATCACATAATGATATGCAGATTTATGATATGATGAGCAACCTGTGTCGATTGAGGATCGATAGGATTAGAAGCTCCAAAAGGATACATATACCCATTATAAAGGTTAACTGGGGAGCTTGGAAAAGCTCCAGATATACTATAGAGATTAAGCCCAATATAAGACAGAAGGTACTTCCCTTACTTTAGCAAATCTCGAGGTCGAGATTTCTTTTAAGGGGGTGAGGATGTAACACCTTGAAAAAAATTCGTGTTCAATAAAATAATGACACGTGTCGTGCAAGACAAAGTGTTATAAACCCGGATCTAGTCAAGGATGTATGGTAGGATTTAAAAGCGTCGACATGTTAATTAAACACCTCTGAACGACCTCATTATAAATCCCAAGACCCTAATCTATATTATAAACATCCGATATACTCAAATCCGGTAAATGCTAGCAATGATTGATTCAAATTACACAAGAATGGGATCCTACGAGGATATGCATGATAACCTTCATTTACGGCACTTTCAAAAGGATCCAAGAAAACCTTATATCATATCAAGGTGGTGTAAACTGTACATGACCCAAACAAGAGGCCCCATACTGAAAATAATGGCCCAAAATCGTAATACATGAGTTGCCTGTTCGGAGCTTGAAAGGGAAAACATTTTTGCCCTGATAAAGAGCTTACGGACCGTAAGGGTCAAGCCTTACGGTCCGTAAGGCATACCTAGATGCAGAAAAACGGGACAGTTGGCTGTTTGAGCTTGTAACCGACTTAAGAAGATATTTTAACTTCCATGGGCGACACCTACATGCTCTTAGGCACTAGAGGCACTTGTTGATGATCAGGGAACAATAGTAGGGTTGCTTGGCATGATCTCATGAGATCAAATGCACTATAAAAAGGCCCTCATGTTGCAACCTTGTGATCATTCATTCCATCTGCAATTGGGGAGCTTTCTGGAGCATAAGAGCAGACCCAAGCCATCCCTAATAGTGAATTAGTCTTTGATTAGGAGCCCAGTAAAAGCTATCTGTACTTGCTGATTTGATATACGGCTGGGATTAAATTTATATTTAGCTCAGGTAAATACTCTTAACTTATTTTCCCTATACGGGCTTGGGATACGGTATTATAATAATACCGCTTGGTCGGGTATTGAATGTTTAGTCGTATTGTGATTAAATTATTGAGGTAACCCGCTTTAATCTGTATTGTTTGAAATAAAAGCCTTTAGGGGTTAATGACCATGTCTCGGATATCCTTGACATCATTGTATTAAAAAATGGCCATGTCTTATGCACGGGGTGTAGTCATACACCTGACAGTGCCTAAGGGAAACGGTATCTCACTCTCGTGTGGGCCTATACTTGTGGCGTGTCTGTTAATCTTGACTCGGTTTCTACATCGGGCCCTGAACGTACAACGAACATGTAAATCTGTATACAAGATTATAATATAATTGTCCCAAATTATAAAAGATATGTTGTGGCTTGTGCATTCAAATCAATTTTATTAAACCTTTTCAAATGAGTCGGTTAATTGTATTTACCAGTGTAAACTGACGTATTTTCAAAAAAGGTTAAGTGACAGGTACTGAACGTAATTGGCTGGAAGCTCAGGGCGTTAATAAGGAATCTTGCAAGTTCTAGATGCCTGAAGTCTGTTGAACAATTTTCTTTTATTTGATCCGCCTGTGGATCCTTTACTTTCCGTTGTAATACTTTGATATTACTTTATAATCGGATTGTGATATATTTATCTTTTGCTTCTGCTGTGCATTTCAATATTGTGTTGTTTGACCATGATGATATCAACTACGTCACGATACTCCCCACCGGGCCCACCGGTAATACGTGGAAATATCGGGGTGTGACAACGACCCCGTGTGCAGAAGCGTATCTGTACTATCAAGATTTGCCTAGATTCTGCGAATCTTTGCGTTGACCACGGCCCCGTGTCCGCTGGGCACGCCCCATGGTGGGTGAAGAAGCTTCTACAGCTTTGTCTTTTCTGCAAACCATCCCTTGGCAAACCACCTCTCTCACACTTCACCCACCCACCACCACCATCACAACCCACATCCACCACCATCATCCATCATCCATCATCCATCATAGAGTGTGTGAGTAGTCTCGGGATCCAAGATTGATCGTAAGAGTTCTTGACAATCAAAGGCCATGTTTGCCTAAGTCTCTTACAACACTTGGTGAAGACAAGTGTTTAGTGTAATACTTTTTATTTTTAATCTTTTCGCACTTTTTATTTGGTTATGTATTAATGACTTTAATAACTAGTTTCTTATGTTGAAGGTGAATCTTCCTTATCATTTGTCCATGGTGTCTTGACATTATTTTACTGTCTATATAAAATAAAAGATTTTCACCATTCATATCTCCACGGTCTATATGGAGATATGTTGGCTAACTAGTCGGGGGTTAAGGGAATGGTTTGGTAAGAGTCTTGCCTTGTTCAGTGTATAGATCCTGCAAGGACCTGGGTCAACTTTAGTAGGACCTCCTTCAATACCCACTGGTATTGGATGGTGGGGGTCCGAACTCCTTGATCCCCTCATATGTAAACTACTATTAAAACTTTAACCCGGCTATTTAGGATTGTATCCATGCTGACTCAAACTACTTAGCCGAGGGTAACGTCACCTTCAAAAGAGGGGCCTACCACATTATGCATTAATAACTTAATTAATTTTCTTTCAATAATCCAACCCTTTAGGATTGTATCTTGGCTGACTCAAACTACTGGGTTGAGGGTAACGTCACCTTCAAAAGAGGGGCCTACTACTATAACTAAGATAATCTCTTAAAAAGTGCAAAAGTGCAGAAATAATCAAAGGTTACACTAAATACGAGTCGGATCCAAGTGATTCATCTTGTCTATCTGTTTTATTTTTATTTTTATATTCAACATTTTTTGTTAGTTTTATTTTCTTGTTTAAAAACCTTTTTCTAAACTTTTGATTTGATTAGACGTTGAGGATAAACCGGTACTAAAAGCTCTTGTGTCCTTGGACGACCTCGGTATCTTACCAACACTATACTACGCTCACGATGGGTGCACTTGCCCATATGTGTGTTTGGTGTTAGTAAATATCGTGTTTTATAAATTTAAAACTTGACTAATGTGTAAAAAGGGCTAAAAATATACTTAAAAATCTATATCACCACACACACATCAATACTCGATCCCTTTTTGGGTTACGCACTTTTGGGTGTTACATACGTTACTTATTCTAAATCACATCGGACACACTACGCAATACTTTAACGCTAATCGTTACCGCATGTTATACGTGACTTAATGAATGCTTGTTTGTTATGTTTACACATGGAATGCTGTCTATCTGCCTTAGCAACGATAGTACTATAGTTTGGACTCAGCACCTGTTCACTCAGGGGTTGTTAAGGACAATTTGTTACATGGCTCACAGTGGTGAGTGTGTAGTACGAACTGCCTTGGGCAGTCAACCCGCAGTCATTTGTATCGATAGGTTCATGTCGATAACTAACATGCCTCATTCTACACTGTGTACGTGTTGGTTATGCGTAACGATTTCGAACTCTATTATATCTATTAAACTTGTATGCTCACCTTTACACTATGTGTATTGACTCTTACTTTAACGTATGTGACAGCTGCTTAGGATGTTTATATGCTTGGCTTGCTGTGAAATCGAGGCTAGGAAAGGTCTTGAAACAAATAAACAATTGTCTGTATTTGAAATCTGAGTTTTCGGAACAGAACAATTTGACTAGATCTTGTATGTAATAATTATGTTATCTTTTATGACATGGTATGGGACATGTTGCTTTAAATAATTGGTAAGTAAAGTTGTTATGGAAACTTCTGGACAATCTGTTTCGCTCAGTGCCACGCCCCGATGTTTCAGCCATCGGTTGGGGTGTGACATTATCCTTGGAAAATTTCTTTTGAAAATAAAAACTTAGAAACCTTGGAAACAAGAGAAATGGTTTTTTGTTATCTTTAATATTATTAATATTCTTAACCATGTCATTTAAAATTTCCTAGGAGTAGTTAAAATTTTCTTCATTCAAAATTGCATAACCCAGATATTGAATTTTCAATGGTATCTCATTGAAAGCAGTTGTTTTATTTGACACCCACATGAGGAGGGTATGGAACAAAAACCTCATGGCAGGAGGAAAACTGCCTTTTTGTAAAGTGTCCTTTTTCATTTCCTCTTTATACCCTCTCTCAATAAAATCAGTTTGATACTCTGTTTTTGGAAAGGTGTTTTTACCTTGAATATCATTGAGTTCAAAGACCCCCGACAGAGTTTGTGGTGTGATGGTAACAGCAATACCCCGGATTGAAGAATTTATTGCTAAGGGCTTTTTGTCCTTAACATCAAGTTTAGCATTTTTTCAAAATTCTCTTTGAGTTTCAAGGAAGATAGGAGGATTACAGGTCAACAAAGTTTTGTACTTTGTGGTTGAAAGGGCATCAATGACGGAGTTGAAGGTGGTGTTGTCACTTGGTTTTTCAAGTATGCACAGGTAGTTATGGGGAGTTTTGTATGGAAGAGCCATGGCGATTTGAGTGTGATTGCGAGAAGAAGAAGATGACGAAGGATTTGAGAGAAATGGATGGTAACTACTTTGAGAAAGGAATTTTGAATTCGATTCGACAGTGAAAACCCTGTTTGGGGTTTTGGTCAGGGTTTTATAAAGTGGAAAAGTGAATGCTGACGTGGCAGCGGTTACAAAAGATCTGACGGATAAGTACTGTCCACATGCCAACTGCTGATGGATAATGGAAGACAGTTGTTTAGGAAACCATTGATGTATCAATTATCAGTGGTTTGCAGTGGTGAAATGAAAACAGTGGGTTAAAACACTGATTTTGAACAACAGTGATTAACAAGGAAATGAGGAAACATTGGGTGACTTTCAACAGTGGACAATAATTATCAGAACAGATGTTTGAACCAAAACAGTGGTTATGGCAGACTTTTAAGGATTAATGAAAAATTGTTAGGATCAATGAAAAATTTTCGAAAACATATCTCTACTATAATATGCGAAAATTGTGTCTACTAAATTTTCGTGAAAGTTATGAGCATATAATGTTTTTTTATATTAATTCTTTTTCTTACTAAAAATTTAAAAAATAATCAACAAATGTAAGAATAATAAATCTTCAAAAATAAAAATAATATGAATAAACAATACTTTTTTATGGCTAATTCCATTTTTAACTTATATGGTTTATTTAAAAAATAACTTGTATTGTTCAAACCATATGTAAACGTAGAAGCATATGTATCTTGTAACCAGGAAACTGCAGCCATATGAAAATGCATAATAACTTCAACAGAATTGTTAATAATCAACTATGAGTTCCTACACATCTCAGCAATCATAATTGTCAACTTCAGAAATCCGAGACCTTTCTATGATGAAGTACCTTAGAAGTTCGAGGGTTCGCTAACTGTAATCCCTTCTTTCCGCTTAGCGTTCTGAAGTGGATTCTCTGGATATTATGAAAAGAAGTTTAAAACCACTAAATCATATTAGGGTTAATGGATTTAAACACCCTCAACTATGGCCATTTGGCCGATGGCACGCTCAACTTTCACTTTGGCTCAGAACACTCCCAACTTAACACTTCGATTGTCATGGCACCCCTTCGTTAAATATGCACTAACCAGGTTACTAAAATTTGCCTATGTGGCAATTAAGTCTGATGTGGCATGTCCTACGTGTCATACATGAGTCATTCACCTTCTTTAAAACCCCCAATCCCTAATAACCTCATTCTGTAAACCCTAATCCTCACTCATAGAGCAAATCAGACGCACCTTGGAGCAAATCCACCATCAACATATGATCCGGTCGATTTCGTGAAGAACAAGCCCTAATCTTGAATCAAAATGAGCTCATCTTCTACGTCTTCATCCACAGTATCCAGAAACCCTAAATTGTTTAAGGTTGATTTGGAGGGTAATGTGTACTGCCATCATGATGTTGTAGCAGTTGTTCGAGTTGTTGGACGTAAAAGTGTGCGGCAAGGTCAACAATTCTATGGATGCTCTCATTGGCCGGTATGTTCCACCTTAACTCCAAGTATTTTTCTTGAATTGAATTAATTGATTAACTGAGGTGTTGTTGGCTTTTGCAGAGATCAGACTGCAAGTTCTTCTTATGGAAAGAAAATGTCGACAAAATGTTCAACCAACATGCATCCCAGTGCAGGTTCAGTTCAGAAGACCTGAAATATGAAAACATGGTCTTAGTAGAAGAGAATAGGTGGTTGAAAGCAAAGATATCTGGAACAGAGTCGAAATGGAACAAGCAATATGTGTTAACCTTGTTTATTGGCATTAGCATAGTGTTGTATATGTTTAGGTAGTATGAACTGTCTTGTTGTTGTAATTGTACACTTTTGATGAAATTTAATGCAAAATCCTACTCCTTGATTGTATATATCTGCACATGTATTGATATTACCAGATTAGTCAACATATCCAAACTGTATTTTGACCAACAAATGTCAAAGGTCATGATATAACAAGAAACATACCTCTAATGGGTCTGCACATGTGTCCAAATCTGTTTATGTTGTCCAAGCTGCACAATGCATATGGGTCAAAACTGCACAATGCATATGGGTCAAAAGCTGCACATGCATATGGGTCAAAACTACACAATGCATATGGGTCAAAACTGCAAGTGTCCAAATCTGTGTATGTTGTCCAACCTGTAATGACCAAATATGCACTATATAATGACCAAAGCTGCACTATATAATGACCAAAACTGCATATTATAATGACCAATCAACCAATCAACCAAAATGCATAAAGACCATAAGCAAGACTTATACCATTACATAACCAATAGTTATAACATTACAACAGTTATAACATTACCAAAAGTTACCCTAAAGAGTTATAACATCACCACAAGTTATCCTAGAGAGTTATTACATAACTTAAAGTTGTCCAAACAGCCAACAACACAAAAAGGTCATAAAGACCACAAAAAGTCAAACATGTCCATTTATCACAAAAAAGTCAAACTATGACTTTTTAACTGCTGCCTTGTATGTTCCCTTTCCATTTGACATTTGACTTGATAGTTGACTTTTTAGCTGACTTCTGGCTGGAAATTTTGCTTCCCTCCTGGGTAGATTGCTGAGTTGTTCCTTGTGAAGGTACTGGAGTAGATTGCTGAGTTGTGCCTTGTGAAGGTAGTGGAGCAGATTGCTGAGTTGACTTCTGGCTTGACTTTTTTGTTCCCTTATGTCTCTTTTTAGCAGACCCTACAACATACAAAACAAAAGTAGTTAAAGCCTACAATATACACAGACAACTGTCAGTAAAACAAGTAATTCACCTGCAGTAGATGGCTGATTTCCCTGTTCAGTACATTTTCTCTTGTTGTGACCTCTACCCCCACAATTACCACAAGTCATTATCACCCCATGCTTGGTAAGTTTCCCTGGTCTCTTTGGATCCTCATGAGGATCCCTCTTTCTATTCTTCTTAGGCCTCCCAGGTTGAGATCTTATTGGTGGTGGATCCATAGGGTGGTGGATCTTGGGCCAATACCTTTCACTAGGTATTGGAGGGATAGAGAATTCATAAGCCTTCATGTATGTGTCTTTGTGGTAACACACATCAACATACTCTTCTGCATTTTTATGCAAAAACCCAGCTACTGCACAAACATGTTTACATGGATACCCCCTCAAATCCCATTTCCTACATGTGCATGTTCTATTATCTAGATCAACTGAAACATCATCAAAATCCCTGACTTGAAACACATGGTATGATGAGGGATAGACCTCACATCTATATGCAGCCTGTTTTGAAAAATCAAGCTTTTCTTGGATTTTAGGGCATATAACAACATCCCTGGCACTCATTTCTGTTCTTTTAGTAACCAGCCTACTCATGACCTGAATCCTTATGTCCTCTAACATGTGTATAATGTGTTTTGACCTTGCATTGATGATAAACCCATTAAAAGTTTCAGCCATGTTGTACCTTTTGATGATAAACCCATTCAACAGACCCTACAAAACCAATACAATAGTGTCACAGATAAGTGATGAATAAGCTAATTATTGGTTAGGGAGTTCTACCTTTTGCTGGTCAGATATAAAAGTCCATGATTCACCATCATCAGTTACTCCCAAACACTGCCTAAGCTCATCCATAAACCATTCCCAACTCTCATTATTTTCCCCTTCAACTACTGCCCATGCCAAAGGAAACATTTGGTCATTACCATCCCTTCCCACAGCTGTTAACAACATCCCTCCAAGGAATGTTTTAAGAAAACACCCATCTAAGCACAATACCTTCCTGCAGCCTGCTAAAAAACCTTTTTTGACTCCATCAAAACAAACAAACAGTCTAAAGAATGTTTCACATGTGGCCTGTGGATCTAGGTTAATGAAACCTGGTGGAGCAGTTTCTAACCTAAAGGTTGATGATGGATTTGCTTTCTTTAGAACTTCCAGGTAACAACCAATTTTACTGTAATGATCTCTCATTGAACCATGAAGCTTCTTGTGTGCACTTGATTTAGCCTTGTAAGCTAACCACTTACTTATAATTACCTTAAACTTCTGTTTAACTGCTGCTTGAATCTCCTTAGCAGACCAATTTGGCTTGGCCTTAAACAAAGGAAGGAACTCATCCCCTAAGAACTTGGCAGTTAGCTGTCTATTCTTGATCATGTTTCTCTGACAATTGTGTTTGTTCTTCACACTTTTAATCATGTAACACTCTTTGGCTTTGTTTAGTGAACAATATAGATAGAAAGGACACCCTGGTACACACTTCACAGCTAAACGACCTTCTTCCTTAGTATCACTCTTTGCAATGATCAGATTCCTTCCGTTAGTCACAGCATACCTTCTCACTGCCTCCTTAAAACGATCCCTTGATGCAAACCTTATTCCAACTTTCCATGTAAACTTTTTCCAGTTGGTGTGTTCATTTACACTTGGAGCAGTTTCTTTGTACTTCTTACCTCTTATATCATCATCCTCACTCTCACCAGGAGTAGCAACATCACCATCAGATTCCTCGTAACTACTGTAACCCTCTACATGTGCACACCCTGCATCATTAGACTCATTCAACTTACCTTCTTTTTCATAAGGTTTAGTACACTGTTCAACTAACTTCTTTTTAGCTTCAAGTTCATCCTTATTAGCTCGTTTAATGGCATCTTGTGACTGTCTCCATTCAGCATCTTCTTTGTCTGAATCTGAGAAGGCTATTTCATCATGAACCTCATCTTCATTACTATCATCAAGAAAACCTTCATCTTCATCTGAACTTGACTCTTCTGTCCCATTTAATTCAGCTTTATAGTCACTGTCTTCACTGTCATCTTCATCTGCACACTTCTTAACAAAACCACTCCTTTCTTCCACTAAAACCTCTTCTCCAATAGGCTTCTTTTGCAAACCATCTGTTTCTTTCGATACACCCTCTTGAACAATAGACTCCTCATCCAAATCAAATGCCCATGTAGCCTCTTGTACACTAGGCTGATTATTCAAACCAACTGGTTTATCAGCAACAGCCTCCTTTCCTGAGGCAGTGGATTCAGATCTAGGGACTTCAAGTACAGGAGGGTTACCACTTTTGTCAGATGCCCTACTCACTCTACTGACATGGACTACTTTCTTTTTTGACTGGGTTACAAGTTTTTTGGGCCGGCCTCTTCGTTTACTGGGTTGGGAATTGGATTGGGCTTGTGGTTTACTGGGTGGTGAATAAGATTGGGCTTTGGGTTTACTGGGCTGGGACATGAATTGGACTTCTTGTTCATGGCTAATTGGAGCGACTTGAATAAAGACCTCCATGAATGGTTCAGACCATGTTACATCCTTTAATGCAATCTCCAAAACATCATTATCATCCCCAAACCACTTGAATTCACCAGTATCAGAATCTAATCCATACATGTAAAAATCCCTACTTTCATAACACCCAGAATCCATTGCATACTCTAACAACTCAAAGTATGCAATGTGATCAACATCCATACGTATCAACTTTGATTCACCTCCAATATATTGAGGTTGATCAAAACTAAAATCCAATGTTCCACCATACCATAGCATCACATCGATAATCTCCATCAGTGCAATCAGTGAACAATACCAATATATTGAGAGAAAACGTACCTCTGATCGATTAGGGTTTGATCGCCATTGATGAACTTGAGAGCTTCTGATATGTTCTTATCTTGGTTTGAGTGAAGTGATGGTGTGTTTTGGGGATTATAAACTTCACGAATGAGGGATTATCCACATCAGTTAATGTATGACACTTTGGACATGCCACATCAGACTTAATTGCCACATAGGCAAATTTTAGTAACCTGGTTAGTGCATATTTAACGAAGGGGTGCCATGACAATCGAAGTGTTAAGTTGGGAGTGTTCTGAGCCAAAGTGAAAGTTGAGCGTGCCATCGGCCAAATGGCCATAGTTGAGGGTGTTTAAATCCATTAACCCATCATATTATTACTATCCAACAAATTATGACAACTTCAAATACATGGGCTAAAATAGTTTAAAACCACTAAATCATATTATTACTAATCAATCAATCACTTGGATTATATTGGATTTTGGTTGGATTGGAGATGAGAATTTGAAGTTAAATGATACGATGCTTGCTGTTGAACCAATCAAGTAGGTGGATCATAGTCTCTTATCATAAAAATGCTTGCTATTGATAAATGCATTTGGTCAAAGTTCATGACATCATCATGACATCGTCATGATGATGTGGCAGCGGAAACCGGCTCGCGGCGCTCCGTGCTTCGTGTGTTGAACTCTGGGACGCACGACGGAGGAATGTCGTGACGTCGGGCTTGAGTCGAACCTAACTGGGTCGAACCGAACCGAATCGAACCGAACCAAGTCGCGTCCACATAATATGTATCAACAGTAACGATGATGTGTCAGGTTTTATTTTTTTTTATTTTTAATATGATGTGGAAAATAAAATTAATGACATGGATTTTTCTCTAAAAAAATTGAAAAATCATTTTTTATTCTAAAATTAATAAAATATACAGTGGTACGATTTAGTTTTTTTAAAACAAAAAAAATATACTTTTTGAATGAGTAACAAAAATTGTTACAATTGAGGTTTTTTTTAAATCGTATTGGTAAGATGATGAGGCATATTAATAATAATAATAATATTTTTTTCATTAATAAACTAGTTAATAATAATACAAGTAATAGATTCTAATTTTTTAACTTATGAAAAGGATAATGGAGGCATAATGTTTTACACATAATTGAGCCAATCAAAAGCTTTAGTTAAACTTCACACGGATCATCATCCTACGGTCCATTGTTCACCTAATTTTCAATCCAACGGTTTAAAATAACCTCTAGAAACACAAAATCCTCAAGACCCATCCCTTCCACTTCTTCAATCAGGGACCTGAAGTGAAGCTTACCGAGAGGAGAAAAATCCTACGGTCCATTGTTCATTGTTCACCCCTGCCCCTCCCTCGTTTCTCCGGTGGTTTCAGCGTCTACATCGGCGGCGGTGCCTCGGTGGTGTACGGACAGTAGGTAACACATGGAAGACATAGAATTCCCACTGAAACAGGGACCTGAAGTGAAGCTTACCGAGAGGAGAAAAAAGGTCAAGAAGTCAGCCGCAAAAATAAAAAACGAAACACTAGTGATGCATGCTGATGATGTTGCAACATCAATAGATGCTTTGCATGTTGATCAGTGGCGGACCCAGAAAATTTTTCATGGGGGTGCGGAATATTTTTAAAGATTTTAGGCCCGTAGGTATATAAAAAAATTCGGTTCATAGCGGGTCGGTTCGGGTCGGGTCGGGTCATGTCAAACAAAAGAACATCAAGCTAAAATTTATATAATCATAAAAAACATGTCAAACGTCGTTACAAATATATTTAAAATGTCGCCATACGGGTTTTCATTTTTTGAAATCTATCAAAAACTTCTAGAGCTACTTTTTTAAGCAAATCTTTCTCTATGTAACATATACTACTAATTTTCAACACTAAACACTTAAATAATAATCACCAAACTTAATAATTTTCAACTTTAAAATCAAGTCCTAGTTTTAATCGTTGATTCCTTCTAACTAACCATTTAAACACACTTAAGTTTAACTAAAATAACAAAATCAGCCAACTAAAGTTTAAAAAACAACAAAACAACTAAAATTTCAACCTTTTTTAACAATTTTATTTCTCCTAAAAATCCAAATAAAACAAGAAACAACAAAATAATCGAACCATACCCGGAAAGAGTGATGAAGATGTAGTTTTCATGAGTTTGGTGGCCGGAATTGCGGTGGGTTGGGTTATTATATTTCTGTTCAAATTAGATTATCAGATTGGGTTGGGCTTGGATTATGGTGTGTTTATTGGGTTAAAGGTTAAGAGAAAGTTAATTAGTTAAGTGGAAAATTAATTAGGTTGTATTTTAGAAAAAAAAATCAGTGTTTACATAAAAAAATTTATAAATTCATAAGATTTTTTTCGTAAGGGGAGCGGTCGAAAATTTCCAAGGGGTGCGGAAAAAAATATTCAAGGGGTGCGGTCGGGATTTTACCAGGAATTTAACACTAAATTTTCTTTTTTCAAAGGGTGCGCCCGCCCACCTTAATATATATGTGGGTACGCCCCTGATGTTGATTGTGTTAGAAATGACAGTATATTGTCGAACAACGATGTTTAATTATTAGGAACTGAGAAAAGTGAAGCTTCCCGATAGGAGAAAAAAGGTCAAGAAGTCTGCCGTAAAAGCCAAAAAAGAAACATGATGATATATCCTTAGTTTTGTGTAGTGCTACACAGTGGCGGAGGAAGTGTGTTGCTAGCTTCATGATGTTTCGGGTTTTGTTTCGGCTTGGGTCACGGTTCGGTTCAGGTCAGATTTAACGCGGGTTCACATACGCTGAGATAGTGAAGGCATCACATAAATTTAGAGAAAACATGATGACAAAACAAGCTTCCAATGAATATGTAATTTTATTTTCTTTATGTTTGTAGATTTTATACATTTTTGTTTGTAAATTGGTATAAATTTATGATTAATGTTATTGAATTTGTATAGTTTTTAGTTTTATTTGCTTTTGTATAGAATAAAGCTAAAAAAAAAACATTTTCTTTAAACAAAGCATATTTTTACTAACGGGTTTGTGACACAAAATCCATCGCTAAAAACCTTTTATTTTTTCATTTTATTTATTACAAATTCGTCATAAATGCGTAGTAAACAGGTAGTAGGAAAATGCGTAGAAAATGTGTAGCAATGGATTTTCGTAACAATTGTGTAGCAAAAATAAAAAATTAAATTTCGTGACAATTGTGTAGCAAAAATTAAAAATTTACTTCCGTTAAATGGGTAGGAAAATACGTAGAAAATGTGTAGCAATTTGTGACAGCCCTTTTTCTGTCAGAAATGGGTAGGAAAATGCGTAGAAAATGCGTAAGAAACCAGTTTCCTACGAGTGATTTTCCTACATATGCATTTTGTCACAAATTCGTAGAAAATCGCGAGTTGTGACGCATTTTCTACGGAAAATGGTGTTAGAAATTTTAATTTTTCTAGTAGTGTAAACACAACTTATATGAAGTTCATAAATCTCTCCCTACCCTGTTAGCTTAATTAAAAATAAAAATATTATAATTTTTGATAGCTTATTTAAGCTCACAGCTTGCAGGTTTAGTTAGTGAGATATAAGATGTCATTAAAGGGATTTGAGTTATCATGGGAGAATAGCATGTATGAAGTATAAACTTAGGGAACACGACGTTTACCTGGTACAACGGTTCGCGTGCGTTTCAAACTTGGTAGTGACGTCGTCGCAGGTTGCCGAGAAGAAGGTTGGTTTCGGAGGTTGAAAACAATGGTGAGAGCGTAAGGCTGGTGAATGGTTTGGAACGAATTGAAGCTATACATATATTTATAGAGACGATTAACACGGGTCTTAAATCTTGATGTAGATCATGACTCAAATTCGAACCAACCGTAATTAAAACCAAAAGAAATGACGTTAACAATTAATAAATTAAAGACTTAAAAAAGCTAATTACACGTATGAAGTTACGACTTACTTCACCGGATATTTTTGGGATTTCACGAAGAATACAAGAAATAAAGCTCGATTTCCTGGACCCCACGCTGCCACAAACTCCTTTTTAATCCTCTTTGAAGCCATCACAAGATTTTGAACTTTCAGTAAACGACAAATAACTACATCAGCAGCTTAAAGAGTTCTGATCCAGAGTGTGCATCCACAGCACTAAACGGATCATCAAGTAGATAGATGTCAGCATCTTGATAAAGTGCCATTGTTAACTGCACCCTTTTTTTTGGCCCCCACTCAAGTTTATACCGCGATCACCGATAATCGTTTGATCTCCATGTGAAAAAAGCTCCAAATCTTTTTTCAACGAACATGCTTGAAGTGTTCTTTTGTATGTAGACACCATTGGATTACCGAATAAAATATTTTCTTCAATGTTTCGGACTGTATCCATGCGGACTACGATACATAAGCTGCTGACCCACAAATTTGAACCTGAATCGTAATTAAAACCAAAAGAAATGACGTTAACAATTAATAAATTGAAGACTTAAAAATTAATTACACGTATGAAGTTACGACTTACTTCACCGGATATTTTCGGGATTTCACCAAGAATACAAGAAATAAAGCTCGATTTCCCAGACCCCACGATACCACAAACTCCTCGTGATATCCTCTTTGAAGCCATCACAAGATTTTGATCACTCTGCCTGCAGAAACAGTTTGTTACGAAAACTTTCTATTCAACATGATTGACTGAAGACTATTATATATCTTGCCATCACATTACAAACAGTCGGTTTTATAAGTATTTCGAATTCAGTGCGTTTAAGACTGACTTGAATGACTAGTCAATCTGTTAACTCAACATGTCAACATATTGATCATGCCTATACAGAATGCTTGAATGCAAATTATTGCTCATAGTAAGCCAATCATGCTAAACATCCGTCTCTAGTGGCCCCAACTAATAGCATTAATGGTGATTTCACACAACTTTTAGAGGCATATGGATTAAAATTAACAATTTCCAGCAACCACATGTTGGTGCATTCATCTGTCGACTTCGTCTTATATCAAGTGTTGGTTTCGTTGTGGATCCGAACAAGAATGATGTCGTCATTCTTGATGATGACATCATAAAGATGACATCACAAACTTACATCATGGAAACAAGATACACGAAATAAGCTTTTATAATGTTTTTATGTAATTTCGTTTGAAATGATATCACCTAATTCCGTACGGAATTACTTTAGGTAATTTCGTTTGTAATATCATGTCATAGTTTCGTGCAGAATTAGGTGACTATATATAGGTGGTTCATGTTTGTCATTTGTAACGGAATCTGATTTGTGTACCGAGGTGCTGCCGGTTTGTCTACTGCATGTAATCATTGTCAAATCAATATACAAGACGTTTAAAGTGATATTCAAGCTGTTTCTTTGTCTATACGTTTGTTTCCGCCATTCGTATAGATAAGAACTCTTCTGAACGACTCATTTGGGTCATGATTCGATCCTACAAGTGGTATCAGAGCTCAGGACGAGGAGTTCATACCAAAACAACCTGTTTTCATAACAATTTCTGTTTTCTACACCTTATTTTTCAAAATTAAAAATTTTTCATGGTTAAAATCAGCTCAAACTTTCACATTATATTCACAATCATGTTTTAACAAATCCTGGAAAATTTCAGCATTAAAATCGATCTAAAACTTGACATTTTCGTAATTCCGCTTGAAATTTCGTTTGAAATGCTGATGTCATTGTGATTCCTCTTGAGTTTTCACTGTGATTTCGTTTGAAATTACAATTTGTGACTAATTCGGCTTGAAAATCTCATATTCCGCTTGAAAGATTGTGTTGATTCCGCTTGAATCACTATTCCGAGTTATTCCGCTTGAATTGTGAAACAGTGAAGTTTGAAAATTATGGTCATTTCGTATAGTTTGGATAATCTGAATCATTTCGATTGAATCAAATTCAGGTCACATGGATTGTGTCAGGCCCATGTGATTTCATCATATTAATTGGTCCAATCATATTTAATATCAAAACAAATTGTCGGTTTAAGTGGGTTTATTGGCCCAATCACAGTTGTTATCAAAACAGGTTATAAGTCAATTACTCATGATGATGTCAGTTTGCATGTGATACTGGGTTGTCGACACAATCAAAGTAAAACCAGACATTAAATAATGTTGCATGTGAATTGAGATTTGAACCAAATTGTTTGAACATCACATTAAAGTGTTTGAAATCGAGATTGCATGTGAAACATATCACTGAACCATGTGCTTTGATTAAATGAGTTGTGCGACCCAATGAGAAGTTCATGTGATATAGCAGTGCTTTAAAACAATCGGCCCAATCACAATAGATGATCAAGTCTTAAAGCATCAGTCTGTTAATTCAAACGGTCATTTAAAGCTATTAAGCTCAAGATACTCACAGTTTGCAGCCAAATTGAATCCATCTTTTTATTGGTTCATTCACTCAGTGATTTCACTTGAACAACATTAAAACGACTCCGCGGATCTTCGACACGAGTCCTAGATCGATTCAACCGTCACACACGTTCACATATTTTGTTCGTTTAAACTGATCATTTGTTTTTGTATCTCCCGGTGATTGCCAGTGATTACAAATATTTCACGAGGAGAACCAGTTCACATAAAATCAGTTCATTTCAAACTCAGCTTGCTTGAAAAATCAGTTATTGTGAACAATTTTCCGAAACATGGAAAAGGCGTTGTTGAAGAAGTCATTTGACATGTTTGTAGCTTTTGACCATGAAACAACAAAGATGACCATTGATAGATATTGTCATTTAGTCTTGGAAATGGGAAGATTGGACATTAAGAAAGATGATGATGAATGGATTGATAAACTTGCTGATGCATTACCACAGCAAAAATGGGGAAATTATCTGTTGATTGTAAAACATATGAGAAAAACTGAAAATATGAATCTGGCACAGTTTATTCAGAAGATCGAAGAACATGAGCTGGAAGCCGCAAGAATGCTAGCTAATGAAAAAGCAAAGACAGAAGCTGGAGAAACAAATGCTGAGGCAGTAACTGAGAAAGTTGTAGATAAAATTGTTGAAGTGGAGAAAGTGGTGGAGAAAATAGTTGAAGTCGAAAAAATAGTCGAAGTTGAGAAACTTGTCGAAGTAGAAAAACTTGTCAAAATAGAAAAAACTGTCGAAGTAGAAAAAATAGTTGAAGTTGAGAAACTCGTTGAAGTTGAAAAGACTGTCGAGATAGAAAAGATAGTTGAAAAAGTGGTTGAAGTTGAAAAACCATGTTTGAAGTATTTAGATTCTTGCAAAGCTTGTGAGGAGAAAGATAAAAAGATTCCTGAATTAGAGAAGATTAAAGAAGATTTATTGTCCGATGTGAAATTTGTGAAGGAGTCGTATGATGTGCTCAACAAAACAGTTGATAGTCTGAAAAGAACGAATTCAGAGATTGAAAATGCAATGAAAAAAATGAGCGCAACATTAATGACAAAGCAGAGCGTTATCAATGAGTATATTGAAGATTGTGCTAAGCTGAAGCAGGAGTTGGAACTTGAGAAAATTGAGAGTGAAAGGATTAAACGATTGTTGTTGAGTTATACAACATGTGATTATTTGATTGATCGTGTTTATCCTACTGTTGCAGGTTTTGAAGCATTCATGGAGAAAAAGACTGAAGATACTGATACTAGTAAGAAACAAAGTGTCAAGTATAACAGATGTTCGCCCCCGATCCATGAACGTTATTCTCCCAGGAATCCTAATGAGGAGCGTCTAAAAAAGGCAGTCAACATCAAGTTAAAGTCTGAAATCATTGATGAATTACCAGACAATATTGATGTCACATTCACAGCGTCTGACACTGATCATGGGTCTGAGTTATTAAAGAAAGTGGTCGATCAGGTGTTGGATATGGATGAAGAGTCAAAACCGGAGTCTAAGTCTGAAAGTTCGAGTTCATCAGAAAAGAGTCCGAGTTCACCGGTTAAAAGGACGTACAATAAAGAATTCTTGTTATCAAAATCTAATTTGAATGATGGATCAATCAAAGTGGCATATACTTTGAAAGATTCAGACAAATTATATTCTGATGAGGAATTTCCAATAAGAAGTGTCAAAACTGAAATGATCAAACAGGTTTTCAAATTAACAGAAATTAATATTTCTGAAATAAAAGAGTTAAATCTTCATGAAAAACCTAAAAAGTACACTTCAAGAGTTCAACAAAGATTGAACAAAAAAAGGGTTATAGTTCTGGTTATGGTTTTCAAAAGAAACCAAACCATAACAGTAACTTCAAAAAGAAAGGTTTAGGTTTCAGTTCTTCAGAAAATTATAAAAATGAGAAAAATTATAAACCAAAAACAAAATTTGTTTCAGGAGGAAGTTCTGAAGATGAGCAGAAGAAACCATTCTGGAAACAGTCCAATCAAGAGTTTCTTGCTGAAGTAAAGAGGAATGTGAAGAAGTTTGCTCAAAGAGTTGACAGAAGAACCTGTTTTAAATGCCAAAAAGTTGGACATATTGCTTGGAATTGCTAACAGTTCAACAATACAAAACAGGGAGTTACTTCTGACTCAAAATCAGAGAAGAAACAATCAACTTTGAAATCTAAAGTGTTTGAAAATTCAACTTCCGAAGAAGGTGAAAGTTCAAAACATTTTTACAAAAGAAGAGTTGATTTAAATAAACAAAAATGGGTTGTAAAATCTGAAAGTAGTTATGACAATGAATCTGATTCCATAAAATCAGAGGAGTCATCTGTTGAGAAAAAGGTTGTTAATTCCGTTCCAGAGGTGAACGATGAAAACTTTCCTAAATTGTCTAAGGAAAACTTGAAGTTGAAAGTGGGTAAAACTGAGATTTCAGGTCAATTCTTGGCTGGTAACAAAGAATTTGATGCTGAAAAGGTGTTTAATGGAAATGTTAAACATATTTTTGGAAAGATGGTTGACAGGAAAGTGAAGGATGCTAGAGAATTTTACAAATCAAAATGTTGGTGGGATAGGTGTGTACCAGAATCTTCCAAGGCTGGTCAGGCTTGGGGGAAAGTGTTTACTAACTAAAAATCCGGACTTGCCGGAGCTCCCAGGTTGGTAAGCGTGGAGCAGGAATCGGCATTATTCTTGAAAGGTTTGGCTGGTAAATTTACAGGTGATATCTTTAAATTGTTATATGTTGATTTAAAAATGATTTTGAGTTGATAAGTAAACCTACAAGAGGTTGAAGAAGGTGTTCACTTACAAGTGGTAAATCAAGGACACTAAATTGTACTTGTTTTTCCTACAAATGATTGAGAAACAATATGATGAACCCCAATTTTACAAGTGGTAAAATCAACGAAACTTATTTTCCGGAAAAACCATTTGATTAAAACAAACTTAAGTGTTTTGAAATCACAATGGGAAAATAGTTTGTTGTGAGGGGGAGTTCTGATTGTTTTTGCCAAATGGATGGCGATTTGAAGTGATTTGATATTAGTTGTCATTTTGCTTGTACAGTTTGTTTTCAAATTTCCTAAAATGTGTTTGCATTTTAGGGGGAGTAAAAATTTCAAAAAATCCAAAAACATTTGAAAATTTGAAAAAGCCAAAAACATGATAAAATTCAAAATGAGTTTTGTTGTATAAAAGAGGAAATGATAGTACATCAGTGGAAGATCACAACATGCTAAAGAAATGGAAAGTTAAAATGTGATAAACGGTCTCACTGATGATGTGTCAGTAGGTTTTTGCACATTTAGTAGATTGTGACGAGATATAAACCTAAATTCAAACTTGCTTAATTCATGGGTAACATCTCTCGGATATATGGGTAACCCCCGAAATCTTGTTTGAAGGACCCCTCTTTCTGAGATACTAGGTCTTTATGCTTAGTGATATCTGGGGTATTATCCCGGGACTTCTGATAATGCGGAAGCAATGGCCTAGTCCCCGGAGAATACTTTACGCTTGCTTGAAATATAGCCTCCCCTCAGCATAAAAAATGATAAAACATTGCAAAATGCAAATCATGTGCTGTTGTAAAAAAGATCCTCTAAAGGGGACCCACCTAAAGTCGAGCCGTCATCTCTCTGCTGAACGGAAGTTCTGACCTGAGCTCTCACGGTTTCGCAATTAACCCCTTACAAATATCATCTAGGTATACTCACCTGCAAGACTGAATATTGGGATCTGGATACGGGAGTATATTCTGAGGTGGGACACGCGAATAAGTTTAAGTGCTTAAAACATTAAATCTCGTATCTCGAAACAGTTGAACTTTGTGTGAGAATTTAAGTGGATTAGTATACTGACAATCTAAGTGAATCGTTTAGAACTTAAAATGTTTAAAGCTTAACGGTGTTGGTGATTTGTCTCAAAAACTGATATTGTAGGATCGTTTGCGGACCCGAACGAGTCGATCAGAAGAGTTTATCTCTAAACGAAAGGCGGAAACAGACGTGTAGAGGTCAATTCAGCGAGATTTCCACTTAAAACTGTTGTATGATTGATTTCACAATGTTTTACAACCTGACAACACTTCGGCAGCACTTCGTTGCAAACCAGAAGACTTCTCCAAAAGTTACTAGAGGTTTAGCTTGAATGCCTATTTATAGGTGAGGAGGTTTAGCTTGAAAATGCCATGTCATTTTCAAGTGAAACCAGGTTTAGCTTGAAACTGTCTTGTGTCACTTTCAAAGGAAACCTCTTCATTCAAGCTAAATACTATAAACAAACCTTAAAACCTCTAACATTCTTAATACAATACTAAAGTAAGACTCGATACAAGACGAAGTCGACAGACGCATGCACCAACAGATATGATCCTCTTATACAAACTCACAAAAATAGTGTGTGTATATATTTCTTTATTGCATTTCATTTTTGTTATGTCAAAAATCTAAAAAGATTTTCGGTGTGTTTTAGTATAAATTTTGAAAAATTCAAAAGATTTTCGACAACTGATATTGAAGAGTTGATTTTCAAAATTCCGAGTGCTAAACATGACGAACAGGTTTGGGAAAGTTTGTTTGAAGTTTTTTGAAATGAAAAATGACATACATACAAGTGGTTCATCAGTGATTTTCATGATAAATCTTTTTGTTCGATATTTGAAAATGATTTGTTAAGTTTGTGTCTTCAAGTGGTTAGCAGGGATTCTAAATTTGTTATATTTTATCTTTTATGAAACTTATGTTTTGGGTAGAGAATATGCAGGTGAGTCAGGTTGCGATCCTGATCCTGTGAAAGCCAGACTACGATCCCAGTACAAGTTGAGGGGGAGTCTGTTAGAGAAAGAAAGTCGGAAGTTGCTAGAGCCAGCTGCTGATCCTGAAAAATACAAGAGAGAGTTACATCATCCGAGGAGGAGATTAGTTGAAGAATGTTAGAGTGATAAAGACTGAAGATTGTGAAGACTCGACACTTAAGACTCGTCAACATCTGAGGGGGAGTCTGTTGGTGCATTCATCTGTCGACTTCGTCTTATATCAAGTCTTGGTTTCGTTGCGGATCCGAACAAGAATGATGTCATCATTCTTGATGATGACATCATAAAGATGACATCACAAACTTACATCATGGAAACAAGATACACGAAATAAGCTTTTATAATGTTTTTATGTAATTTCGTTTGAAATGATATCACCTAATTCCGTACGGAATTACTTTAGGTAATTTCGTTTGTAATATCATGTCATAGTTTCGTGCGGAATTAGGTGACTATATATAGGTGGTTCATGTTTGTCATTTGTAACGGAATCTGATTTGTGTACCGAGGTGCTGCCGGTTTGTCTACTGCATGTAATCATTGTCAAATCAATATACAAGACGTTTAAAGTGATATTCAAGCTGTTTCTTTGTCTATACGTTTGTTTCCGCCGTTCGTATAGATAAGAACTCTTCTGAACGACTCATTTGGGTCACGATTCGATCCTACACCACAGATCAAATAGAAAAGCTAAATTACAAAAAAAAAATGTCACCTATAATTTCACATGTTGATTTAGGTGAAACAACTCCGGTGTTGGGATGGACTGATGGGTTGCTCAATTTCCAGAGCTTAATGTGTTTAATTATATCAACTTGTGTGAAATTGAGGTTTAGAATACTCTACTTTGAGATGGTTTGTATTTTGCAGGCCTTGATAGGTTTAAGGTGTATTTTGGAAGCTTTACGAGCTTCGGAATGAAGGTGACAAGAAAATGATGCATTTAGGACTTACCGGAACTTAATAAGTGCATTTCGGTAGCTAACCGAGAAATGGGAAGCACATGGAAGCATATGGAAGTAATCAAGAGTGGTTTTGAGAAGAAAGGAGAAAACATGGGATGAGAACGCAAGTTACATCATTTGGGACGCAATAGAGGGCACATGAAAGTGTGGATTTCAGAGCAGGGACACATAATGTGTCCCTGAGGACACATAATGCGTCCCTCCTCAGTTACAAAATCGTAAAAATGCCCTTTTTGACTAAGGAAAAGTATAATTCATGTTAGTCTTGACACATACGACTTAGGGGGTTTTGCTAGGTGATTTTGGGAGCTTTTGGGAGATTCTTGAAGATTCAATCCATCCATTATCACATTCCATCACGTTTTGAAGATCAATCATAAACCATGAGTGGCTAATTTCTCCAAGATCATCCCCTGGTGAAAGATTGTGAGTTTCTAGGGTTTGCTTTTTCATGTTTTGGTTTGATACAAACATTTGTTAATCTTTGATTGAAATTGTGTGAATCATTTGTTGGTATTGCTTTGAACTCGAAATTGTTAAGTTTTCTTGCAACATTGACGTTGAGAGATGATTGCTACCATTAAATTGTGATTTATGCTAGGGTTTGGTTTGGTTCTTGATTAATAAAGCATACTATTGTCTCATATTGTGACGGTTATCTTGCACTGGTTGTGTATGATAGACGATTGTTGATGTCTAAGATTAGGATTTCAAATTAACAAACTTAAGAAATCATTGGTGTTCATAAAATAATCAAACCATTCATGTTAAATAACTCTAGATACTTATTAATCCGAAACCCGGGCGTGATTCATTTTCTCATATAGTATTTTTAACTAATCAATTAAGTTTTGCAATTTTAGTTAATAAGTAGTAATATCGATTTGTCGGTTCACTCCGATTTCTTTTCAAAATCAAATACACTTATAAAAATTAGCAAACTTCATAATCACATTGTACATTTTTTGTAAATAGTCTAACTAATCGAACAGGTCGTACGATAGTGACCACATGCTCTTCGTGGATACGATACCTGACTTACCCTAGCTACCTAGGTTAATTGAGTTTTTGACTGATCGGGACGACACGGTCATGTCACACCCCGACCACGTGGAACATACAAAACGTGGCGGAAACGTCGGGGAGTGTTGTAACAGAATTAATGTTTCACAACCTTGGAAATTAAAGTTTCGTTTTATTCAATATAAGTGTTACAATGTCTAAACAAACATGGAAATGCAACATAATTAACTAGTCTGCATCTTTTATTGTCACTAAGGCCCATGTCCGCCTAAGTGTATCTTGATCATCTTATGCAACAGCTCCTGAAAAACACATGTGAAAATATGGTACGTCAGCATAAAAATGCCGGTGAGATACATAGGTTTTGTGAAAATAGGCTTCATGACTTATGTTTGAGAAAATGTTTAGTCATGAACCTTGTTATTTGCTTTGTTTTGTAAATCATTTGAAAATCGATAAGATCAGATGATATGTATAAATAATGTATGGTTAAATGAATAACCATATAAAATGAGTTTGTATAAGATGAGTTGTTTATAAATCAATGTCTTGTGAAAAGTATGTTATTTGTATAAAATGTTCTATGTCTCAAACTGAAATGATTCAAATAACGTTACGACATGTAATACCATACAAACACTTATATATAGGAAGTACCAGCGGCGTATCCACCATGCTTGTATCATATTACACACGCATCGTTACTTAATCACTTAATCAAACCAAACCAAACAATGTAAAATGTTCATGTCAAGATGTAAATCATGTCAAAATGTCTATGTCAAATATCCATGTCAAATGTCTATGTCAAATATCCATGTCAAATGTCTATGTCAAATATCCATGTCAAATGTCTATGTCAAATATGTCATGTATGGCAAGTGAAAGGTCTCAACTAAACCATATGCACAAAAACAAAGTATTGAAGTAAAACTTGGTTTAAATCAAAGTTATGTTTTGTGGGAAATGCATGATCAAATGTCAATCATGTTAAAATGTCTATGCCGAAATGTCTATGTCAAATCAATTGTCAAATGTATTGGGTAATATGTCAAAGTGTTCATATACTGGATGAGCATATGCAACAAAATGTAATGTAAAACAATGTACTAAGTATGCACACAATGGACATACATAGCATAAAATGTAATGAAATCATGTACTATAATGTACTAACGAACATAGCAGGTATATGATGTGAAAACAGGAAAGCATGAAAGTAACAAGTAGGCACATGTGTTCCACCCCAAAACAGTTTGGAAAAACAGTAAAAGAGGGGTCTATGTACTCACTTGAGATTGCTCAGAAGTCCTAGGATAACCACCAAGCAATGCTAGAGATCGCGGAATATCAAACGGCACCTAATATAGGCAACTACATTAATAAACCGGACCTAAATCGGAAGACTGGGTAGCATGAGGGTTTGTAAACCAAATGAGTGTAGGAACTCATGTGATATGGTTTAACAAAGCCTACATACTAAATGAAACTTAACCTAAGTCTTATCGACCCATTACGACCCGTTTAGGTAGCTTATGCTACTTTAACGCGTCGTTCGCGTGAAACGCGTTTGGACCGCCTAACTAGCCCTATGACAAGTGTTATATGCCTAATCATGTTACATAATCAGTTATGTGACAAAGGTTTAGGTTACATATGCTTAATTACCAATTATACATGAAAAGGGTATTCTGGTAATTTACCTAAGGCATATAAACTACCTATCATACAACTACTTAAACGATGTGACCATAGGGTATAACCTCGGAAGGTTATTCCCTACCTACTATGGTCACCAAATGTATTTGGTCGGATCCTAATGATCGACCAAATGGGTTGAGTTCGAAGGTATAGGCGATTCATCAGATCGCCTACCCTACGACTCTAGACAACGTGGTAATCAGTGGGCATAGTCCCAAGGGACTATGACCAACGTGATTACACTCACGTTGCGAAGTTCAAACGAACTTCGCATTGACCATTACTGGTCAACGCTGAAAGTCAAACAAAGTTTGACTTTCTGACTCGAAAAGCAGTAAAATAAGGAAAAGAACGAAAGAATACTAACCCAGGGTCCCCGAATGCTAATCGTGATCGAATAGCTCAGGTATGAAGCGAAGGCTTCAACTTAGAGCTCCTCAATCAGATTCTAGTGGGTTTTTGTGTTGAGTATTGATGGGTATTTATAGTAAATGCACCACCGTTAGGATCGTTTATCGGGAAACGTGCCTTGATCTCACCCGTACAAGTGTCGGAAGCTTATGGTAGGTTAATTGGCCACCCACCATAAGGTATCAACATGTGGAAGAGAGATTAGGAGTGCAAAACAGCTGCAAACAGGCTGTTAATACAATGCACCTGGTCTGGAGACCCCATACGCATCGTATGGTATATATACCATACGCATCGTATGGGTGTACTTTGGCAGATTTACAGTTTTGGTCCCTGAACTGTATTTAGGCCATTTTTGACACGTTTAAGGCCCGTTAACCCCATTTCAAAGCTCTAAAATGAAGTTAAAGTATAGGGAACTTAAAATGTGCTCAAAAATATCTCGGATGTCGGTTCGTTTAGCCGTACGAACGCGATGTTCGCTTAATTACGACGGAATGCGCACAAGCGCGAAAAACGATCCAAATGACGAAACGAATGGATTTTTCTTAAGGCGAACACTAAAATATAATGTAGTCATGCTTACATAAATTTTTGGATGTCCGGATGTATTCAGAACGTAAGTTATGCGCGAAAATGCAAACTTGTGCACTTTTTGACACTTTTAGTCCCTGAATGACACAAAAGTTTATTTTAGCACACCGAACCCCTCAAAGCCTATTTCTAAGCTATGCAAAGGATATTTAAGGTGTGTTTAACTTATGGTTATGTTCCGGAATGTCTGTTACAGTTCAAATTGGCATACTTTCGCAGTTTGTCAACTTTAGTCCCTGTAAGCGATTAAACTTTGATTTCACCATACCAAACCTTCCAAAACTTATATCTAAGTTATGTAAAGGTTATTTAAGGTATGTTAAGCCTATTTCACTATTCCAGAGTGTTCGTTGGATTAAACTGGTTATATTTACGCATCAGAGCGTGTATAACCTTCCAGAAAGCGATTTAGAGCTTGAAATCGAACAAGAGTTGATATGTGCAAAAGATACACATATTTATACAAGTCCAAATTATGAAATACAATATTTCATTGGCTTGGTATTTGTTTGATGGCCGTGGAGACACAGGTGTTACAGGTCACGTCAAAATGGCGCCGTTTCCGGGGAGCTAGTGCGCTTTGTGACAACCCTCATAATTACATGTATTCATATGATGTATTAATGTTAATTAAAGAGCTTGATGACTGTGTTGAATTACATAACTATTTTCTGATCACTGCATCATACTTACATGTGTTTGTTAACATACTAGTCTTGTGCATAAAATGTACTAAATGGTCCTGAATGTTTTCCTAAGTGTTAGGAATTAAAAGTGTTGCAAAAAGATACCGAAAAGACACTAAACGGAATAATTAAACACCTTAACGGAACAGTATCTAACCGAACAACCGGACATTACCCGGGACACCAAATTTTTGCCAAACACATTGTTTATTTATTTCTTGACTAGTCATGATCCCCGAACACCCTAACACCCACTAAAAATCAAATAGCTAACATATATAAGCATATTACTTGAAATCTAACTTACCATTACAACTTAGTTACAAAACTTGCAACCAACCCCCCCCCCCCCCTAACCGAATCCGGTCACATAGACCATCCCCACCATGCCTCAATCTTGTGCAAGATTATGTTCCATTATTTTATTAGATTATTTACTTGTAGAAGTTGCCATAATATATGAACAATCTTATAAAAGCATGGCCTAAGATTACTACCTTACTTCTCATTATCACACCCACACCATCACACCCCACCTCCTCCTCTCGGCTCCCCTTAACCACCCCCCATCACCACTAAAAGTCCACCATTTTCATCCAAATTTCAAGTTCCATTCAAGCTTGTAAGGTGATTCAAGGAAGTTGCAACTTGTGGAGCTTCAAAGGACTTTGTTTCTTGCTTTTTTCATCATCTTCTCCACTAGAATCATCCCTAGCCCTTGTGCTAGTAGTAAGTCCTTGTTACACCCTTGTTCATCTTGTCTTTGTAGTTAAAAGTTGTAGTATGATGATTATGTTCAAAACACTAAAGAACAAGAACACTAAAAAGGAGTTAGACAAGAAACTTGAACATAAAATGAACATGAAGATGAAATGTTGGTAGTATGATGTTGTAGTGAACATGTTGTTAGAGTTATGATGATTCTTGATTGTGTGATATTAATCACCATATGGATCTTGTTAAATAATATTTAGAAGTATGATTTAACAAGATTAGAAAGTGGTTATGTGCTACATAAAATAACCACCTTCTAGTTAAACATGAACTTGAAAAGAAATAGATTTCTTGAAAAAAAAATAAGTGAACAAAATAATTTGATGATCATGCAGATCTAAGCTTTACAAGAGGCTTTTCTAAATAAACCAAGTTCAAGAACCGATTTCTAAAAGATTATGACTTTTACACACTTACATATTTTTGGAAATGAAATAAGTATAAGAACCTTTTATTTACAAGAAGAGTTCAAGAGTTCTAATTTTTGTAAAAATGGTTTACAAGTTGTAAACGCTTAATTCTTTTAAGAAAATGATTTTTAAAGAAACGAATACACTTTGGAAGGTAACTAATTCCACTAAACGCCATACCAAGTCACTACGCGTTTTTACGAAACATCAAGTTCATGTTGGGTTGTAATTGGAATAGTTTGCTCTTAGTAAATTGTTGTTGATTGTTTGATTGGTTTTCGGAAAAGAAAATGATATGCTTATTAGCATGGACACATCCATTTACAAAGGAAACTCTGGCGAAATTTTCTAAAATTTCCAACACTTAGAGATTATTTTTCTAACAAGTGTTCACATATACGTTTTAACCTTGCTTTTCAAAATAAACTTCGCCATGAGTTTTGTTACAAAAATACAAAGTATCGGAGGTTGATTTTACAAGAAAAATGGATAAATATATATTTAGAATATATATTTTATATTAGAACACTTGTGTGGATACTTGTTTATTTTGTGAGATAGTTATATTATTTTAGGGTAAAATAATGTAACTTAACAATATAACTTGACATTTGAATTGTGTGGTACATGGTAGAAGTAATGAGTAGATAAACCGTACGTAGAATACGTGTTGTGAATGAGAGACTGATTGTTATCTGTACCTTATTAGGGCGTGCTTGACTTTCAGATTTATTTGAGTAATTAATCTAACCGAGCAAACCAAGGTGAGTTCACACACTTTCTAAGGCATGGGATTCTCGGTGGTTGGGAATGGGCTAATGAATTAAAATGGAAACTACATATCCTCCTTGGGTAGGATATGTACCGCCATCCTCCATAGGTAGGATGCCAATATAAATCCTGCGTATTCTCCTTGGGTAGAATACGTACGTTCGTCCTCCTTGGGTAGGACAACAACCTTAAACTTACTAGACAAAACTCTATCATGAAGTCCCTCAATTTTATATCGACTTAATCGCCGGGCCAATGGCGAGCTGGTCATTAGTTAATAGCGCTATTAGGCTTGACAAGCCTCACACCGTGTCATTCGGACGAGAGTGTACTAATGGATCTGGGCAAACTGTCAATGATGATAGAACATTGACGTAGGGCACAAGTATTGTTCGTCAGTTGTCGATATGGTATGGTCTAGTGGTTCACATGGGGAAGCCCCCACTGATTATGGATATGGTTTGGGTAATAAAGAAGGAACTGGTTAATCATACTTTCAACTATGGGGTAACCCCCATGGCAATTAAGCCAACGAAAGACAAACCATGTTTTCAGAAATAACTTAAAACTAAACAACCAACCGTGAACTCACTCAACTTTGTTGTTGACTCGTTGTTACATGCCTTACAGGTCGTTAGGAACTTATGGAGCTTGTGCGAGGAGGAGGTCGTTGTGGGATATGGACTGTCATGTCCCGTGCTTAATATTTGAACTTTATGAACTTATTGAACTTATGTTTTGGGGTTTACCTTTAATGCTTCCGCTATTTAATTTGAACTTGGTTAACTAGCTTTTGGTCACCAATTGTATTGTGGTTGGGTTAATTTACTTAATTACGTTGTTCAATATGATTGGTGGCTCGATCCTGGTCATGTCACGCCTCCAAGCGGTGATACCCCGCGTGTGGATTTTGGGGGTGTGACAGATTGGTATCAGAGCCATTGGTTATAGCGAACTTGGTTTTAAAAAGGGGAAAAGATTTTTGACAAAACCAGACTATAACCTGTACAATGCTCAACGTTCCACAACGACGCTTCGCTCCACGTGCAAGACTCAACACAATAGGTGGTATGATTTATGGTTATATTGTCTGTTTAATAGTTCACATAGTGTATTAGTTAACATGATAACTACTATTTGAGCCTTATGTGCTTACTTTCTTCTGTCGTCCCACACTTACGCACTTTCTCGACACCACTTCTTACTTGTGTTTCCTTCGATGTGAAGATCATGAGTGGACGCCTGAACTTGAGTCAAGCCCAGCTGACGGCTCTAATCAACGAACGAGTTGCTGAGGCACTCGCAGCAGATCCAGCAGGAGGTATAACCTGCCATTTCGACCTATCCTAGGATGATTAGATCCTACTCTCGCGAACCAACTCTTGTGCTTAACCTTGTCTTTTATTCTCGCACAACAGGTCAACATGCTCAGCCTCCTGTGTGCACGTTCAAAACATTCATGGGTTGCCGACCTAGTACTTTCAGTGGCACAGAAGGAGCTGTAGGCCTTCTTCACTGGTTCGAGAAGCTTGAGTCTGTTTTTGAGATGTGTGAATGCCCTGAAGATCGGAGGGTGAAATTTGCTACTGGAACGCTTGAAGGTTTTGCGTTAACCGGTGGAAAGCACAGGTTCAACTTCTAGGGCTAGCGGTTGCTAATGCCACCCCATGGAATGGTTTCAAAGAACTGATCAAAGAAGAGTACTGTAGTCGTGATGACATCCACAAGCTAGAGGTAGAATTTTTCAATCTGAAGATGACGGGGTTTGAAATCGAGGCATACACAAAGAGGTCGAACGAATTAGCTATCCTGTGTCCCACTATGGTGGATCCTCCTATTAAACGTATCGAGTTGTACCTTAAGGGTTTGGTGCCAGAAATTCAAAGCCACGTGACCTTAGCTAATCTTGGCACCATTCAGCAAATCATCAAGTTGGCTCATCGTCTCACTGATCAAGCAGTTGAGCAAAACCAAGCTGCCCAAGCGTATTAGCGCTACTACTACTGATGCTCCCAGTGATAACAAGCGCAAGTGGGATGGAAATTCGGGCAAGGGTTCTACTTCAGTTCAGTCTCAGTCCCAGCAGCGAAAGACAGATGAGTACAGGAGCCCCAGTCAGCATTCTTCTGGGAATCAAGGTCAGGGTGGATACAGGGGAAATCACCCTAAGTGCAATCGATGTAATTTGGACCATAGCGGGGTGTGCACCAAGGGTCGTTGTCATAGATGTAACAAGCCTGGACATGAAGCCAAAGATTGCAGGAGCTCACGTCCTGCGAATCAGAATCGACAACAGCAGCCACAAGCTCCCCAGAACCAACATCAACACCAGCAGGGTAATAAGGGATGCTTCAAGTGCGGTGCTGAGGGTCACTTCAAGAGGCACTGTCCACAGCTGAATCAGAATCAGAATCCGAACAACAACCAAGGAAACGGGAACAACAATGGAGGCAATTATGGAGGCAACAACGGGGGTAACAATAATGGAAATGGTGCCAGGGGACGTGTTTACGTGCTAGGACAGGGTGATGCAAGGAACGATCCCAACGTGGTGATGGGTAAGTTTCTTCTGGATGATTTCTTTGTTACTGTTTTATTCGATTCGGGTGCCGATACTAGTTATGTGTCCTTAAAAGTTAGTCAAATGCTTAAGCGCACCCCAACACTTTTGACCACCAAACACACAGTAGAGCTAGCAAATGGTAAAAGTCTCGAGGCCACGCACGTAGTCAAGAGTTGTAACCTCGTCTTAGCTGGCCAGACCATCTCTATTGATCTTATTCCTATCGTTCTGGGTAGTTTCGACGTTGTTATTGGGATGGATTGGCTATCTCACCAGCAAGCGGAAATTCTTTGCAACGAGAAGATTGTCCGCATCCCTCGTTCTGGTAAAGAACCCCTCATGATACATGGCGATAAGAGTGGTGTTGTCGTAGGCATTATCCCTTTCCTTAAGGCCCAGAAGTGTTTGCGTAAGGGCCACACTGCCATTCTTGCTCTCGTTACTGACGCATCAATGGAAGAGAAAAGAATTGAAGACATTCCTATTGTGTGCGACTTTCCGGAGGTATTTCCTGAGGAATTACCTGGTCTTCCGCCTCATCGTCAAGTTGAATTTCAAATCGAGCTCGCTCCTGGAGCAGCGCCCATAACTCGAGCACCTTATCGTCTAGATCCATCAGAACTTGAAGAACTATCCACGCAACTATAAGAACTCTTGGAAAAGGGTTTCATACGTCCTAGCTCTTCGCCTTGGGGAGCTCCAGTGTTATTCGTAAAGAAGAAAGACGGTACCTTCAGAATGTGTATTGACTACCGCAAACTCAACAAGGTGACTGTGAAGAATCGTTATCCTCTCCCACGCATTGATGACTTATTCGACCAGTTGCAAGGGTCTAGCTTCTATTCCAAGATCGACCTTAGGTCAGGATACCATCAACTGAGAGTCCGAGACGAGGATATCTCTAAAACGGCATTCAGGACTCGTTATGGGCATTATGAGTTTCTGGTTATGCCTTTCGGATTGATGAATGCACCTGCGGTCTTCATGGATCTCATGAACCGAGTATGCAAACCTTACATGGATAAGTTCGTTATTGTTTTCATCGACGACATCCTGATCTATTCTAAGAGTCAGGAGGAACACGAGCAACATCTACGACTTATACTGGAACTTCTTCGGGCAGAGCAACTGTATGCCAAGTTTTCGAAATGCGACTTTTGGCTTCGGGAAATACATTTTCTAGGCCACGTGGTAAACAAGGATGGGATTCATGTTGATCCATCCAAGGTAGACTCGATCAAGAACTGGCCTGCACCTCGTACACCAACAGAAATCCGCCAATTCTTGGGTTTGGCGGGCTACTACAGACGATTCATCAAGGATTTCTCAAAGATTGCGCAACCTCTCACCTCACTAACTCAGAAGGGCGTCACCTATCATTGGGGTGATGCACAGAAATCTGCTTTTCAGCACTTAAAAGACAAACTTTGTAGCGCACCTATCCTCTCATTGCCTGAAGGCATAGATGACTTTGTGGTTTATTGCGACGCTTCCATACAAGTACTTGGTTGCGTGTTGATGCAACGTGACAAGGTCATTGCTTACGCATCGCGCCAACTTAAGATTCAGGAAAGGAACTACACTACGCATGACTTGGAATTGGGAGCAGTTGTCTTCGCACTTAAGATATGGAGACATTACCTGTACGGTACCAAGTGCACTATTTACACCGATCACAGGAGTCTCGAGCATATGTTCAAGCAAAAGGAGTTAAACATGCGACAACGTCGATGGGTCGAGCTCTTGAATGATTACTAATGTGCGATCAAGTACCATCCGGGCAAAGCCAATGTTGTGGCCGACGCCCTCATTCGAAAGGATACTATACCTAAGCGTGTACGTGCTTTACAGCTTACCATTCACTCTAGCCTTCCCGCTCAAATTCGTGATGCTCTGGTCGAAGCATTGAAAGCAGAAAACATCAGGGCTGAGTCCTTACGAGGATCGAGGAAGCGATTAGAACAAAAGGAATATGGCGCCTACTATGTAACAGGGCGCATATGGGTGCCACTTTACGGAAACTTACGCGAACTTGTGGTGGATGAAGCACACAAGTCTCGTTATTTAGTACATCATGGTTCGGATAAGATGTACCATGATCTCAAGGCTACATATTGGTGGCCTGGTATGAAAGCCCACATAGCAACCTACGTCAGCAAATGTTTGACTTGTGCGAGAGTCAAGACTGAATATCAGAAACCATCAGGCCTACTTCAACAACCAGAGATACCTAAATGGAAATGGGAGAAAATATCCATGGATTTCGTCACTGGTCTGCCTAGATCTCAACGCGGAAATGATACAATTTGGGTAATCGTGGATCGACTGACCAAGTCTGCACATTTTCTGGCTATCAAGGAAACGGATAAGTTTTCCACTCTAGCAGACATCTACCTAAAGGAAGTGGTATCAAGGAATGGAGTGCCAACCTCCATCATTTCTGATTGTGACTCGCGTTTTACGTCCGAATTGTGGCAAGCTATGCACAAGTCCTTTGGTTCTCGATTAGACATGAGTACGGCATACCATCCACAGACGGATGGGCAATCTGAACGCACCATCCAAACTCTTGAAGACATGCTCAGGGCATGTGTAATCGATTTTGGAAATGGCTGGGAAAAACACCTCCCGTTAGTGGAGTTTTCGTATAACAACAGCTACCACACCAGTATCCAGGCCGCTCCGTTCGAGGCATTGTACGGACAGAAGTGCCGATCACCTCTTTGTTGGGCAGAGGTTGGCGACAGTCAAATCACAGGCCCAGAACTTGTAGTGGATACAACCGAAAGGATTGCTCAGATACGACAACGAATGGCGGCAGCTCGTGACCGTCAGAAAAGCTATGCTGATAAGCGAAGGAAACCACTCGAGTTCCAGGTTAGGGATCGAGTGCTACTCAAAGTCTCACCTTGGAAAGGTGTAGTTCGTTTTGGAAAACGAGGCAAACTCAATCCGTGCTATGTCGGACCGTTCGAAATCATTGAGAAAATTGGCAAGGTCGCTTACAAGCTGAACCTACCGGCAGAACTCAGCGGAGTTCACAATGTTTTCCATGTGTCGAATCTGAAGAAGTGTCTGTCAGATGAGACCCTCATAGTTCCTCTCAAGGAGCTCACTATCGACGACCAGCTGCGATTCGTCGAGGAACCAGTAGAGATTACTGATCAAGATGTTAAGATTCTCAAGCGTACCAGAATACCCCTTGTTCGAGTTCGTTGGAACTCCTGTCGTGGCCCAGAGTATACCTGGGAATGAGAAGACCAAATGAAACTCAAGTATCCCCAGTTGTTTAAGAAAAGTGAACCCATTACTGAGGCTGAAGCTACTGCAGAATTTCGGGATGAAATTCCAAACCAACGGGGGGATGATGTGACACCCCAGGAAAACCAGGAAACCACGCAACTTAACTAGCTTCCTTAGTAACCACGTGCTAAATTTCAGGACGAAATTTTCTTAACAGTGGGAGAATGTGACAACCCTCATAATTACATGTATTCGTACGATGTATTAATGTTAATTAAAGTGCTTGATGACTGTGTTGAATTACATAACTATTTTCTGATCACTGCATCATACTTACATGTGTTTGTTAACATACTAGTCTTGTGCGGAAAATTTACTAAATGGTCCTGAATGTTTTCCTAAGTGTTAGGAATTAAAAGTGTTGCAAAAAGATACCGAAAAGACACTAAACGGAATAGTTAAACACATTAACGGAACGATATCTAACCGAACAACCGGACATTACCCGGGACACCAAATTTTTTGCCAAACATATTGTTTATTTATTTCTTGACTAGTCATGATCCCCGAACACCCTAACACCCACTAAAAATCAAATAGCTAACATATATAAGCATACTACTTGAAATCTAACTTACCATTACAACTTAGTTACAAACCTTGCAACCACCCCCCCCCCTAACCGAATCCGGTCACAAGGACTATCCCCACCATGCCTCAATCTTGTGCAAGATTATGTTCCATTATTTTATTAGATTATTTACTTGTAGAAGTTGCCATAATATATGAACAATCTTATAAAAGCATGGCCTAAGATTACTACCTTACTTCTCAATATCACACCCACACCATAACACCCCATCCCCCTCATCTCGGCTCCCCTTAACCACCCCCATCACCACCACAAGTCCACCATTTTCATCCAAATTTCAAGTTCCATTCAAGCTTGTAAGATGATTCAAGGAAGTTGCAACTTGTGGAGCTTCAAAGGACTTTGTTTCTTGCTTTTTTCATCATCTTCTCCACTAGAATCATCCCTAGCCCTTGTGCTAGTAGTAAGTCCTTGTTACACCCTTGTTCATCTTGTCTTTGTAGTTAAAAGTTGTAGTATGATGGTTATGTTCAAAACACTAAAGAATAAGAACACTAAAAAGGAGTTAGACAAGAAACTTGAACATAAAATGAACATGAAGATGAAATCTTGGTAGTATGATGTTGTAGTGAACATGTTGTTAGAGTTATGATGATTCTTGATTGTGTGATATTAATCACCTTATGGATCTTGTTAAATAATATTTAGAAGTATGATTTAACAAGATTAGAAAGTGGTTATGTGCTACATAAAATAACCACCGTCTACTTAAACATGAACTTGAAAAGAAATAGATTTCTTGAAAAAAAAATAAGTGAACAAAATAATTTGATGATCATGCAGATCTAAGCTTTACAAGAGGCTTTTCTAAATAAACCAAGTTCAAGAACCGATTTCTAAAAGATTATGACTTTTACATACACTTACATATTTTTGGAAATGAAATAAGTATAAGAACCTTTTATTTACAAGAAGAGTTCAAGAGTTCTAATTTTTGTAAAAATAGTTTACAAGTTGTAAACGCTTAATTCTTTTAAGAAAATGATTTTTAAAGAAACGAATACACTTTGGAAGGTAACTAAGTCCACTAAACGCCATACCAAGTCACTACGCGTTTTTACGAAACATCAAGTTCATGTTGGGTTGTAATTGGAATAGTTTGCTCTAGGTAAATTGTTGTTGATTGTTTGATTGGTTTTCGGAAAAGAAAATGATATGCTTATTAGCATGGACACCTCCATTTACAAAGGAAACTCTGGCGAAATTTTCTAAAAATTCCAACACTTAGAGATTATTTTACTAACAAGTGTTCACATATACGTTTTAACCTTACTTTTCAAAATAAACTTCGCCATGAGTTTTGTTACAAAAATACAAAGTATCGGAGGTTGATTTTACAAGAAAAATGAATAAATATATATTTAGAATATATATTTTATATTAGAACACTTGTGTGGATACTTGTTTATTTTGTGAGATAGTTATATTATTTTAGGGTAAAATAATGTAACTTAACAATATAACTTGACATTTGAATTGTGTGGTACGCGGTGGAAGTAATGAGTAGATAAACCGTACGTAGAATACGTGTTGTGCATGAGAGACTGATTGTTATCTGTACCTTATTAGGGCGTGCTTGACTTTCTGATTTATTTGAGTAATTAATCTAACCGAGCAAACCAAGGTGAGTTCACACACTTTCTAAGGCATGGGATTCCCGGTGGTTGGGAATGGGTTAATGAATTAAAACGGAAACTACATATCCTCCTTGGGTAGGATATGTACCGCCATCCTCCATAGGTAGGATGCCAATATAAATCCTGCGTATTCTCCTTGGGTAGAATACGTATGTTCGTCCTCCTTGGGTAGGACAACAACCTTAAACTTACTAGACAAAACTCTGTCATGAAGTCCCTCAATTTTATATCGACTTAATCGCCGGGCCAATGGCGAGCTGGTCATTAGTTAATAGCGCTATTAGGGTTGACAAGCCTCACACCGTGCCGTTCGGACGGGAGTGTACTAATGGATCTGGGCAAACTGTCAATGATGATAGAACATTGACGTAGGGCACAACTATTGTTCATCAGTTGTCGATATGGTATGGTCTAGTGGTTCACATGGGGAAGCCCCCACTGATTATGGATATGGTTTGGGTAATAAAGAAGGAACTGGTTAATCATACTTTCAATTATGGGGTAACCCCCACGGCAATTAAGCCAACGAAAGACAAACCATGTTTTCAGAAATAACTTAAAACTAAACAACCAACCATGAACTCACGCCTCCAAGCGGTTTAATACGCATTGTAAGACATTGGACAATTCGTCAAGAAATGACCCCAAAGTAGTTTAATACGCATGCCGCGTAAAATAAAAAGAGAATGGATCCGGCATGCCAACTACCGAGCGTATGTTGGAAACTCTGTAGGCAAATGTGCACTTCGACCACCATGAGAGGCAAATCAGGTATGATTGTTGTAGAGTTTATATTATTTTTGTTTTATTTTATTTTCTTAGTTAAATGAACGTTGTGGGTGTGTTCCCTATATAACCCTCACGAGTCCTACTCATCCTCCCGAGCTATCGGGTGGTTTAAAAGGGCTTGTTGCATAAGCTAAATGCAACCGTGATTCCTACGAAAGTGAGTTAGGTTTGTTGTTATTGTAAATTATTTTTCCACATAAATCAAAGTGAATTAACGTATGACTTGGTAATATTTTCCTAAAAGTGGTAGAATTAGGTAGCAAATAAATTTTAATGGTTGTGAGAAGCATGCTTCTACACAAGGGTTAAGATTTGTAGGTACATTATGTTTGTGGGACGACCGCTTTCTTGAAGAGAAGAAGAGCACACGAGGAATGAGCTCAAAAATCTGGTGCATACTTTATTTTTAACTTTTGATTTTTAGTTAGCAAATAAGTGGATTGTAAATTGTATTTTATTTTCCGGGGTGAAATTTTGGGGAGGTTAGTCGTGTCACATCCCTTGTGCGTTTTAAAAACTCTAGTTCTTACACATTGAGGACAATGTTTACCTCAAGTGTGGGGATGGGGGAGTAAAAGTTTTCGATTTTTGACCTGTTCATTTAAACACTACACATTGAGGACAATGTTTACCTCAAGTGTGGGGATGGGGGAAAATTTTCAAAATGTTTTTGTTTGAAGCGATCTAAAAAGCACAAGTAACTAAGTTAACGAGGGATCACACAACCCATTTGGTCTTTTGTCGTGGTCAAGTTCAAGTTAATTAGCATGACATGTATTTAGCGGGTGGTTATTTGGGAATAATCCGCCTAAGAAACTAGCACATCATGCATGTCACATACCATACCCTTTATATGTGAGGTTTTGAGCCACTTTTACATCATAGAATTACATATTTATGTTTTCTTTGTTTGAGTGGACCATTAGTCACGTATTGTAGAACTTGCGACTTTTGATACGTTTGAGACCATAGATCGAATACAAGCACGAGAATGATTAAGGCATTAGGTAAACCTTTTCCGTTTACACCATTTGCTTACCTTCACCCAAATAAATCCCCTAGTCGCCTACTTTAAGCCTAAACCTTTCGTTTGATCAACCCTTTTAGCCCACATCCGTTAACCCTTTTTCTTTTAAACCCGTGTGATGAAAATTCGATTGTAGGTCTATTTGTTTGTAAAGTTGTGCTTTACATTTTGCGAAAAAAAATCGAAAAATTCAGAAAAGTTGTGAAAAAGAAGAGAAAAGTTGTTGAGAAAAATACAAAAATATGAGTAGTAGTTATTGAATAAAAGGCGAAACTCGTTGCCTCTTAGCTTGATGTTTATAGTTAATCATGTTAGATTAGTTGTTTTTGTAATAAAAATCGAGTTTTCATCACCTTCGCCACTTAAAAACATCCTATTCTATACCCATAACCTAGCCCCGTTACAACCCTTCAAAGCCTTTTTGACTTATGCTTAGTATTCGTGTTCGGTGGTGGAGAATGATTGAGTTGCAAGCCTATGCGGGTACGTGTTCTAATCGGTTTTGAGTGATTACTTAGAAAGTGCTAATTCATTATCTAATTAGCCAAATTTTAAACCAAGTGGAGAGAACATTGTGATGGATATGTATGATTTGTGAGTTTCAAGGCGGGTTAATCTTGGATAACCATTTTTATATGATTAATCTTTTATTGCTAAATATGTTGAAAATTGTAAAAAGTTTGAACCGGGTATGACATCAGACCTTAACCTTAGTCTCGGGAATGGGGCGTGTGTTTCTCGTTCGACTCACGTGAAAGTGAAAAACAGATTTGCTTGAGGGCAAGCAAATGATAAGTGTGGGGGTTGGTAAATTTCCAAAGCTTAACATGTTTAATTATATCAACTTGTGTGAAATTGAGGTTTAGAATACTCTACTTTAAGATGGTTTGTATTGCAGGCCTTGATAGGTTTAAGGTGTATTTTGGAAGCTTTACGAGCTTTGGAATGAAAGTGACAAGAAAATGATGCATTTAGGACTTACCGGAGCTTAAAAAGTGTATTTCGGTAGCTAACTGAGAAATGGGAAGCACATGGAAGTAATCAAGAGTGGTTTTGAGAAGAAAGGAGAAAACATGGGATGAGAACGCAAGTTATTTCATTTGGGACACAATAGAGGGCACATGAAAGTGCGGATTTCAGAGCAGGGACCCATAATGTGTCCCTGAGGACACATAATGCGTCCCTCCTCAGTTACAAAATCGTAAAAATGCCCTTTTTGACTAAGGAAAAGTATCATTCATGTTAGTCTTGACACATACGACTTAGGGGGTTTTGCTAGGCGATTTTGGGAGCTTTTGGGAGATTCTTGAAGATTCAATCCATCCATTATCACATTCCATCACGTTTTGAAGATCAATCATAAACCATGAGTGGCTAATTTCCCCAAGATCATCCCCGGGTGAAAGATTGTGAGTTTCTAGGCTTCATGAGCTTTATCTCTCACCTCAAATTCCTTTTTCAGTTCCATTTGAATCTCTTGATTTGAAGTGATGATGGCAGTCATGGCATTCATGATTGCATCGAGCTTGGAACTTATTAAATCTTGAGGTTCCTCGGATGCCGGTTGAGGGTATTCATTATAATAATCATTATACTCCTCCCGGTAAGTTGAGAAATTTGGCAATTCGGGTTCATAGTTGTTATAACCCCGCTCTTGCTCATAATGGTAATCAATCTCTGAATAGTATTAGTCTTGATAATTTGGTGGTGGTGGTGGTCTAGTGTATGGATAATGTGAGGATGGACCATTGAAATCTTCATAATCAGCCCTCCTATATTCATACAATCTGCTGAGGTAGTCTTCCCGATCCTTGTAGGCTTGAACTTTTTCATAGAAAACAGAGCAATCCTCTAAATAATGCTCTTTGCTTCCGCAACACTCACACGGATCATCATCTACCCAATTCATATTGAAAGATGATACCTGCAAAACATGTACCTGCACAAACAAGCTCGACCACCCAAAGTAAAATCACGAATATACAAGAAAGAAAAACTAAACTAAAAATGAACAAGCAATGAAATACTAAGCGCACTAGCTCCCCGGCAACGGTGCCATTTTGACGTGACCGTGTCGTCCCGATCAGTCAACCCCAATTAAACCTAGGTAGCTAGGGTAAGTCGGGTATCGAATTCACGAAGAGCAGGTGGTCAGTATCGCACGACCTGTTCGACTAGTTAGACGATTTACAAAAATGTACAAAGTGATTATGAAGCATGCTAATTTTTAGTTGTTTGTTTGGTTTGAAAAGAAATCGAAGTGAACTGACAGATTGATATTATTTAAACAACGTTAGATTAACTAATATTGCAAACTAAACTAAATGATTGAAACAAGAAATTAGAAACAAGTTCCACACCCGGTTAGATAGTTGTAATCCTAGGGTTCCTACATGTTTTAACTTGATTCAATTGCATATAGTGATTAACGGATTACTATCACAAAGCCAATTTCTATCGACGTCATAGACAACGGACCATAATGCACTTCATTACCTTGGACATGTAAATTGTGACAACTGTCAAATTTGCATGCATCCGTACAATTAATTAACTATGATTAGTGCCTAATGACTGTGTTGATTTACAATTATGACTTAAATTGCTTACTGATTTCTGCATCATACTTACATGTGCATCACATATTGCATACTGTCACATCATTTTCACATACAAACTTTAGTGACATAAACGATGCACAAAGCACAGTTAGCACAATTAGCGGATAACTCAGAAAAATGCTGACGATGTCAGTACATAGACAAACAGTGTTTTGAGATCCCGTATGGGCCAGAGACAAGGTTTTACACTAGTGTGGTGTGTAGAGAAGTAAGGACCATAAAACTGCTTCACTAGGTGATAGTTTGAGTGCCGGAAAGTGCCTAAAACCCACACAAAGTGCAGAATTCTGCATAATTAAGCAAAAATCAGCATTTTAATATGCTAGTAACATGCAAAAATATGGCAAATTGGTCCTGAATGCTTTCTTAAGTGTCGGGAATTAAAAGGGTCACAAAAGGGTACATAAAGATCACTAAACGGAATAGTTTGACACTTTAACGAACCAGTATCTAACCGAACAACCGGACACTACCCAGAACACCAAAATTATACTAGAAGCATTGTTTTAATGTTTCTGAGCTAGTTATGATCCCCGAACACCCTAACACACTATATAACACATCATACTCTTAAACATTAATAAACACACTTAACTTCCAACTAGATCTTCTAACCTAACATTTAAACCCAACTAATACCCCCCCCCCCCCTTTTATATTTACGGTCACCATGTGGCCCCCCAAAATCTTGCAAGATCTCCTTTGATCTTCCTTGGATTCATCAAGATTTGCTAAGGATATGTTATGTACTAAGTAGACATATTACATAATGGATAATAAAAAGGTGGAAGATTATAAGTAAAGCCATAACTCTCATTTCCACACAAGATCACCAACACCATCTTCTTCCTCCTCCTACCCATACCTAACGGCCACACCTCACCACCACCCTACCTCCATTTTCAACTTTCTTCCATGCATTCCAAGGTGATCTAGAGGTGTAAGGAGCTAAGTTAGGAAGCTTGGAGCCTTCGGAAGTTAAAGGACCTTCACCGTTTGCTTTTATCCACTTCATTTCTTCACTTATTCATCCCTAGCCTGGAGCTAGTTGTAAGATCTTCTACACACCCTTTTACATCTTGTTTAGATGGTTAAAAGATGATATATGTTGCAAATCATGAAGAACTCTAATGAACAAGAAGATGAACCTTTAACATAAAGCTTAATAACATAAGAATACATATTGTTTAACATTGTTTTGCTTCTTGATGATTGATTGTTTGTGTGTATGATGATAGACATCATAAGAAACCTACTAGATTGTGATTAAACACATGATCTAGTAAGTTAAAGTGATGATCTTGTGAAAGACCAAGATGGTCATACTTAATGTAGACATGAACTTGAATAATAAAATTTGTTTTCATATGTTAAGAGGATTTAAACACAATACAAGTCTTGTAAATGGATGACTTCAAGAAATATTTTCTCAAGAAACTAAAGTTATACACAAGATTTACATAATCATGGATTGTAAAGAATCTATGTTTTTAGTAGTGAATCAAGTATAGAAACACATTGATAACAAGAAAAATACAAGAAGATTGATTTTTGGAAAATCACCATACAAGTTGTAAAAGACTAAATTTTATAAGAATTAGATTTACAAACAAATAACCATATTTTTAAGGGTAACAAGGCTTACTTAACAACATAGTAAGTTACCACAAGTTTATATAAAAGTTCAAGTTCGTGTTGTTGCATAAACTGCATGATTTTGGCACTTGGGAAGTGTTGATTAAATTGTTGATTGTTTGTGATGATTTTTGAAAAGAAAATGATATGCTTTAATAGCATGGACACCTCCATTTTTAGGGGAAACTATGGCAAAATTTTCTAAAAATACAGACCCTCAGAAAATATTTTCTAAACAAGTATTTATAAGTAAGTTCTAACTATGATTTTCAATATAAACTTTGCCATAGATTTTGTTACAAAAATACAAATATTGGAGGTTGGTTTTTATAAATAAAAATGGATAAATATGTATTTGGAATATATTTACATTAAAGACACGTTGTGTGTGAATACTTGTATGCTCTGTGGATCAGTTATATTATTTTTAGGGTTAAAATAATATAACTTGACAATATACCGAGAAATTACAATCCGAAATAATACCAAAAATCACAAGGAATAAATATATAAGTTACACACATAATAATTGTGGAACCGAACGCAAGAACGTAACTTACAAAATATTCCGGAAAATACGTTATGAATATATTTTTGGTAAATACTATTTTGGATACGAAAGAAATGAGAATATGATTTTTGTTATTATTACAAAGTATATCATATTTTCGACAAAGAGAACAGATATTATTTTTGGAAGTAAAAATATATTTTCCTAGAGTATTTGGAAGATATATGATTTTTGGGAAAAATATATATTTTCTGGAAATACAGTATTTTTGGACAAAATAAGTTTATATATATTTTATAAGTAAGACTTGAAAATATATTGTTTTGGGTATATATTGGATATTTATTAAGAAAATACGTACACACCGGAATACGACGCCAACACATGGCAAGATATACCAATACAAGAATACAGACATACATGCTAAGATACCCCCATCCTTGGGAAGGAAATACTTGAGAAGTATTATTATGAAAATACTGTTTAAACAATTATTTCAAAATTAAACATAATTTAAAGTTAAAATAATCATTATTTTAACAAGTAATTACAACTTGGAATAATCTCAGAAACGTAACTCAAAAACGTAAATACTATGACAAGGCACGACCCGTTCGTCTAATAGACATTAGAACCTTGTAGGTAGTAGTGTTTGCTGACGAGATTTGAGTTACGAGTACCGAAGACGCAATACTGTGAGTTCATGACCCCCTTTTTCTTTTACTGTTTTCAGTTTCATACTTCGGGGGTGAAATACATGTTACAATTGTTTACAAACATTTTATACATGGTATGGTTAGCTTACTGCTAGATCATGTGAGTGGTGGGTACAACACCTAAGGCCATTAATCCTCGTCGTAGGACCGAGGGACATGAGTGATAGATCTATTCGGGTATAGCGAGCCCCACCCCTGAGTCCGCTGAGTGGACCATGAGGTGACTATGTCTTACTAACGAAATCTGCTAGGTTTGAAGTCTTCTTGCATCACTTCACACATACCATTAGCTTTGCAACCCAGTGGTGATCTCTTTTTCCTTATTGCTACATACAAGGGACTTACATACATACTTACATCGTTTTCAAAGGTTTATACATACACACAAACGAACACATGAACTAGCTCAACTTTTGTTGATGTTTTCAAACTACATGTATTTCAAGGAATTTGTAAGTGGATCTGGCGGGCGTTGGAAGTTTTTATGCTGCGTTAAGAATAAAGATGTCATCCATGGTCTTGAGTTTGGTTAGTGTGTCTTATTCCTGGACGAGACACGACTTCCAAACCTTGGTGTTATTCAATATCTTTTGAAGAGTCCTTAATGAACTCATAAACAATTTGTACGGTTTGTAAAACTTGAATTTGAAGTCTACATTAAAAAAAAAAACAATGTTATTATGTTTTAAACTTATTTAATGGATGACAAATCTATGGTTTTATCATATAGTTGTTGTTATGATTGAATGCAATGATATTAAGGAAGTCACACCATAATCACGCTTCCGCAAAAGTCAGGGTGTGATAGCTTGGTATCAGAGCTTCGATCGTAGCGAACTAGGATTCTTTCTCGAGTCTAGACTACGATCATTAGGGCTCTCACGAAAACGTTTTTACGAACATGTTTTCATTGCATACACGAAACGCCCAGATCTAGGAAACAAACATTTTTACAAATAAAAGACACAAAATACATTTCAAGGAATTCATTTATATTTCAGTCTGAGAGACTGGGGAGTTAGTCTGAGAGACTAGATGGGTAGTGCAGTCTAAGAGGCTGGGGAGTTAGTCTGAGAGACTAGCTGGGTTGTGCAGTCTGAGAGACTGGAGAGTTGGTCTGAGAGACTAGCTGGGTAATTCAGTCTGAGAGGCTGGGGAGTTGGTCTGAGAGACTAACTGGGTAGTTCAGTTTGAGAGAGTGGGTAGTCTGAGAGACTAGTTGGGGCAGTCTGAGAGACTGGGAGGTTTAGCCTAAGAGGCTGGGTAATTCAGTTTGGGAAACTGGGAAGTTTAGTCTAAGAGACTAGGGAGTTTAGTCTGAGATACTGGGTGTTTAGTCTGAGAGACTGGGTGTTTAGTCTGAGAGACTGGATGTTCAGTCTGAGAGACTGGGTGTTTAGTCTGAGAGACTGGGTGATTAGTCTGAGAGACTAGGTGTTTAGTCTGGGAAACTGGGTGTTTAGTCTGGGAGACTGGTTGGTTTAGTCTGGGAGACTAGGTGGGTTAGTCTGGGAGACTAGGAAGGATAGAAAGTTTCATAATGTGAATACATGATGAATTATCTTGGCTTGCAATACACTAAGTGTTAGTAACTACTATGGATATACATGCTATGATTATTATGTACTGGCACACATGTCACTTTACTCAGAAAGCGAGTTAACAGACTTTGACGACCCTATGGCCACCGCCACAAAATATGAGATTGCACCTGCGCCGGAGATGTTTACGTCAGACACTGAGAGTGACCCTGACATGCTGACCAAGGGCGAGGACGACTTTCAACCGTTCACGCTACCAGACTTTGGTGACGATTTACCCTTGCTGATGACTTCCTTGACGAGAATCTTTTGTCATCCTAGTTTCAGTCCATGACCACCTCATCACTGGTCATCCCGATAGTGAGCACACCATGGCCCCGATCCTCGATGATACGTCTCCCGTGGACGTTCCTTCCGAAAGTGGGCTACTCGACGAGTATTTGATGATGACGTTGACATGTTTATTGAAGGTCCTCCTGATGACGCCCATGATGATGGAAAGTTAAATGAGAACGTTGTTACTAATTTCACTTCTTGAGACCCCTGTTATCAAGCTATCCTCTGATCCTAGTATACACTCGATTTCAGACTCCTTTGAGTCTGTGACATCTGCAACCTTACAGTCAACCGGATTGCAGCTTTTTACTACTGACTCAGACAACGACGCCGCTATGACTGCTGCACCATCACCTGCTTGAGATGCCACACCTTTATATGACCCAGAGCCTGCTCCTAAGCTAACTCCTGTTCCTTTTGGGTCAGCCTTATATTGCGCCTAATGATCTTGAGCCGATTCTTGATCCTGACCATGTTTCTTTTGGTTTACCAGACATTACACCCCTTATATCTGATCCAGTACCTGCACCTAACGATCTTCTTATTGGTTGAGACGTTTGTTCCCGCCCCTGCACCCGCTGATATTGCTCCTATGGAGACCGACGTTCATTGCACCGACATGCCTATCGCTTTCTTTCAGGACATACTTGCACCCTGGAAAGGTACTCCAGGTCAGCACCCGCGTGACGATCCTTCTTACTATAGCAGCATTTTCTGCAACCTCACAGGCTACACCGTTTGCTCCTTTCAATACTTCACCGATGGAAGAGCCATTCCGATGGTCCCTACCATACACTATACTGATTTTAGACCCTTACCATCCCTCACATTATGGAGGCTACACACGGGATGAGTGCTCCTGTAACATCAGCTACAGTTTAAGGATATAAGTCGCAGAGTTTTGGAGCTTGAGCTGACACCAAGTCCTCCACCCTGTCTATTGCCAATATACTTTGGTCCTCCACATTTGTCAAAGATCCCCTTTGCGCTCTCACCTGCTGCTATTACACCTTTCCTAGGTTTTTGATGCTCATTCTTTACTGTCGAGGGACAGATCAGTTAATTACTTCGACGTATATACAAGCTCGAGGAGGTGTTCACGCATGTTAGCAGTTTACTTTTCTTTCCTCCTCTACCTCAGTCACCAGTATAATTGGTTTCTGGATTATGCGGATTGCATTACATTTGGGTAAAGACACTAATGATAAAGCCGAGATTGTGGAGACTTTTGAAGACCACATCTGACTATGTAATTTTGATACACTGATATACTTATTGGACAAGGGTAGGGTGACCCTGTGTCCCTTTTGATGTGATACATTTTGTGAGACAATGCAATTGTGGTCGGAGAATAATGAGAGCCCAATCATCATTAATCATGCGACAATACTTTGTGGCCAATGAAAGCTCAGTCGCTATGTCTTCGTTAAGCATGTTGTTGATCTATATGTGTGTACTATAATTATAATGCTACGTGCTTGCTGGCTATGCTCTCATTAAACATAATTCCCGAATTACTTGGTTATGCTATGATTATGCTATTGCATGATTGGGTGATCTGATAATCTATTATGTGTATGTACGTATGACCTCTAAAACAACTATATGCACTCCCTGAACAAATAAGACCTGACCTAACCGATCTTCTTAGGAGATGTCGATACAAGGGAACGTCGATACCAGCAACCCTCTGCCGATGACAGTGGCAGAACTACAAGAGCGCATCTCACAGGCCATTGCACAGCGCGGGGCCCTTCGCTCCGAACGCGGCGAGGGTACCCCAGGAAATAACCCACCCAACGGCTGCACCTACGAGCAGTTCTTAAACCACAAACCTCGAGAATTCGACGGCACTGAGGGTGCCTTAGCTTTTGTGCGTTGGGTTGAGAAGACGGATTATGTTTTGCGATTAAGTAAATGCACCCCCGAACATCAGGTCACGTACATAGCTGGACTATTTGTAGATGGGGCTCTGTCATGGTGGAACCTTCAGGTTCAGACAATGGGCGAGATTGCTGCGTATGCTTTGACGTGGGACGAACTGAAAGAACTGATGCGTAAAAGATATTGCTCTAGGGCAGAAGTCCAGAAGTTGGAGACTAAACTGTGGAACTTGAAAATGGAAGGTCCGAAGATAACTGAGTATGTGGATAGATTTCACGATTTATCACAAGTTGCTTTCATCTGGTGAAACCAGAGTTTAAGAGAATCGAACGTTTCATCGGGGGATTGGCACCTCAGATTCTAAGCCTGGTAACAACATCTAAACCTTCAACGATCTCCGAAGCTATCGACTTAAGTGTGGCGCTCACTAAAGAAGCAATTAGACTAGGAAAATTTTCCACTTCGGAAGAGAAAAAGGAGACTCCGGTAGAGTCATCTGGTGATACCAAGAGAAAGCTCGCAAATTTCAAGAAGGTTACTCGGGCGAGTAACAAGAAGAAGGCCAAAAAGGGAAAAGACTTCATGGGTATCCTACCTAAGTGCGACAATTGTCTACGCTATCATGTCGGGCGATGTAAATATGGAAAATGTGATAACTGTGGCAAGAGGGGCCATCCTAAGGAAACTTGTAGGCAAGATACCGAACGTAGTAATGGAGGCCAAGATGGTAGCGAGAACCACGGAGGAAACAACGAAAATGACAATTATCAAGGCAGAACGAGTGACAGACAGAAACGTGCTCAAGGTTGTTTTAACTGTGGAAGCAAAATGCATTTCAGAAAATATTACCCTAAAAACAATCAGGCACAAGGATGAAAGCTCAACACCGGAGCTAGGGAGACACGCCAGGAATTCAAGCGTGGATATCGGTACGTCCCATATTAGTCAACATAATGCATCTACGCTGCTAGATACTGTTGCAAATTTTAGCTTCGCATCCCTAGAGTTTGAGAGTATACTTGGTTTAGTAGCAAGTAAGTTAGATAACCCGAACTTGATAGAACTAGCTAATGGGAAGTTAGTGCAAGCCAACGAAACGGCAAGACAGAACCCGGAGAGCGTAAGTTTACGCTTGATCTACTGCCAGTTGAGTTGGGAAGCTTCGACGAGGTGATTGGGATGGATTGGTTGTCGAGCGATCGAGCGGAGAGTGATATCCGCATCCCGATGGCGAACGAAGAAATGATCGTGACTCATGAAGCAGGATACGCCTCTACAAATTACTAATTGCTTGTAGGCACAAAAGTTGTTGCGTAAAGGATGTGTTGTTTTCTTGGCTCATGTCGGGGACAAGGGAGCCGAAGAACCAAAACTCGAAGATATCCCTGTGATAAGGGAATACCCTGAAGCCTCCCCTGAAGACTTGCCAGAATTATCTCCTCAACGACAAGTCAAATCTCGCATCGATTTGATTCCAGGTGTCGCGCCTGTAGCCAATGCACCTTAGCGATTTACACCTCCGGAGATGCAAGGATTGTCAGTGTAGTTTCAATAGTGGATAGAGAAGGAAGATAACAGACCAAGTTTTCCATTTTGGGTAACCTCAGTTCTGCTCGTCAAGAGAAAGGACGATAGCTTTCGTACGAACATCAAACTACCAGGAGCCGAACGAGCTAACCAACAAGAGTCGGTGACTCTTGCTAAGGATTAACGAATTTCTTACTTGACTAACTGTGAGGATCCAACTACTATTACACGACTAATCGATGATTGAGTGTCATTAGCTGTGAATTCAGGAAGAAGGTATACTGGGGAAATTGTGGGACAATAACTTGTTTTAAACATACACAAAAATGGTGTTTCCTACACGATGCACAAAACAATTTTACACAGAATACGAAACTCTGAGAATCTAGAAAACATAGGGTCTTTGGGAATCCAGGTCTAAACTCGTAAAGATTGTTACTTAGGAACCATATCGGTTAACTCAAGTAAACACCATTAACCTGACATATATGCTATTTCAGTTAACCAAACGGAAAGTACCTAAATTTCTTTTGTTGAAATCTCCACTTTCGTTTCTAGCGAGTAGATGTTTGCATCTCTACTCCGCTTAATGGTAGTTGCATCACGTTAATTTTCTTCGCTGAGAGCGAACACACATTTGCTTCGGTACTTAGTCATTTCCTCACTTAGCAAATACTCATCATTTCATTTCTTGAAAGTTCATATGTTATGCATGAACCATTGGTTATGCATACGGTTCCGTTTCGGATAAGCGCTTTGTCAAGGCTCAACCGTTATTTTGCTAAAACTAACTATTGGTTTATGAATCGAATAACCTACATTGTTGTAATTGTTGGCTCTTTTGCTATCAAGTCAACACACTTTCTTGAAACTTCTTTTATTTCAAGCTATATTCATGGTTTATTTTTGTAACCATGCCGAGATTCCCTTGTTGATACATACGTTTATTGTCGGGTTACGCTGAAGCCAAGTTCAATTGCTTGAACTTATCCATTTCGCATATTCAGTTTGAGACGTCATATGATGTATTGAGAGCATCATATTCAAATATTTTTGCAAAGACTCTTTCATTTCAAGTCATAGTAGACTTGGTTGGTCTACGACTCCACTAAATCGTTTGATTGGTTTCGATACCTTGCGGTGATACTTTCACAGAATTAAAGCTTGTGCTAATTCAGTTACGCACCCTATACATGGATTTAATTGTCTATTTAATTGTTCTAAATCCGTTTTGTTTATCACGATTAAAGTGGTCTCAACACAGTTGTGTGTTAAGACAACGGTACATAGATTCATTTCATACCACGGTGTACCTCCGAACGATTCTTTCGTTATAAATTGAATACCTTGCAGTACTTATTGCTTTTTCATCTTCGATCAAAAACAGTGGCTCTTTGATGTTCCATATTCAACTAAAAACTTTACGACATTGTGTAAATCAAATCTTCAGATTGTCTCAGTACACTTTCATTTGATTTCAAACACGGTGAACTTGTTCAGTCACCACTATTATTGAATCATGTCATTATGACACCTTGTGGTGTCATTACAAACTTGTAGCTTGTGCTAATCATGGTCAACCGTTTCACACGAAACTACACATACTTTTGTTTGACTAGTCATTTAAACATTCCTGATGCAACTACGAATCAAGACAATGATACACCAGATTCGCTTGTATTTCATTCGGTGTACTTTCGAAATTTAAGAATGTCAACACACTAATCCTTACCATTTATTTATTCGAAAGTTGACAGATCATTTTCATATTCAAGTTGTTGATTTTGAGTTCAGATAGCGGATGCTATGGTTTGTGAAAACTCGTTTGCATATTGTGACCGATTGTTTGAGAATCCTATTGATCAAAACTCCTCTTTTTTGTGGAACCCCTGTTAACTAGATTACACTAGACCTACGTCAATACGTCTCGTATCTTTGACAATAAAACCTGAAACACATACTTTTAACTGATGGGTTCTGTTGATGCATATTTTGTCTATCGCCTTCGTCAATCTGAACTGTAGTGAAGAATTGAAGAAACCGAGTAGTAAATGTCTAATATTTAGTGAAAAAGGCAAGGTGGCAAACTTGTAATTAATGAAGTTTCATTAAAGTTGCCTTGACCTATAAATAGGGAGTGTTAGTGTTATGTAAAGGACTTTTGCTCATTTGTGATTTTGGAGATCTAATTGTAGAGAGAGAAAGTCTAGAGAGAGAAAACTCTCTTAAGTGATTGTACAAGTGTATTTTCAATAGAATCAAGGTTCTAGTACGTTCTCGTGTGTTCGGTCACGTACGTTTACGGATTCCGCACGTCAAACGTCCGTTACGCAATCGAACGGTGTCAAAACCGATCCTACAAGTGGTATCAGAGCTAGGAGCTCGATTGCTTGATCAAACACATTGATTCGTACCTGAATTAAGCGAATTCAGATCTGATTTTCATCAATTTCTTCATATTCTACTACTTTTTCACGTTTTTGAAGGTTTTTCGTAAAATTGAACGTGTTTTACCGGTCCAAATCGGATGATTTTCTAGTATATTGTGCGTAAACACTTGTTTTAAAACCCTACCAAGTTTCAAATCAAAACTCCAAGCCGTTTAGGAGTAATTTGAATTTTTGTGATCGAATTTGTGTGAAACAGCGAGATTTCGCTTGAATTTAGTGAGTGTTTGAAGCGAACTAATTGATTTCGCTTGAAAAATAGAGATTGTTTGAAGCGAAACACAAGATTTCGCTTGAATTGACTTGACTGATCTCACTTGAAAGATTCCGCTTGAAATCATTGATTGTTTGAAGCGAAATTGTTGTTTTCGCTTGAAAATTAGAACTGAAAGATTCCTCTTGAAACATTACATCATTATCATTTCGCTTCAATTGATAATTCACGTGATCATCAAAAGTGTTGTTGGGTTATGTGAGCATGTGAACTGATTAAATATTTCAAACCATTTAATACATCATCGAAAATTGAATTTGATAAGTATTTGTTGGATTCTTAACTGCATATACAGTTGTCGGCCATTTCAAAAAGATACATGTGATTTGTAATGTCGGTTTAATCAACATTCAGATTTAATTGACGGTCATTAATCAAAAACAATTGTCTGTTCAGTCACCTGAAACATTGAATACTTATCAAAATTGTCGGCAGAATTAAAAGGAGGTCAAATAGGATTTTGTTGTGAATTGTTTGTTATCGATAAAATTGATCTTACATTGAAAGTGTGACTTACAAGTTTATCATGTGAAAATTGAATGGTTCAATGAGAACAAAAATGTTTGTCGGTTATTGAAAATACACTAGAATTTGTCGGTCATTAATAGCAAATTGTTTGGCATTTGTAGATTGATAACAGAATACATCAAAAGGCCCAATCACTCATTTTAAAAAAAAGGGTCCAATCAGGTGATTAATGTGCTCGTAATCTGTAAGTCATTTGCGGTCAAATTAAAAAAACTAATCAGTGATGTGTCAGCCCATTTAGGTTGTTCGGCCCAATCACTGATTTAATGTGTTGATTGTGTGAATTTTTTTAAAGTGTTTGAAAATTTGATGTTGTGTATTTCTCATTACTAAAACATGGATTGTGAGTCGTATCGTGTTCAGAGTCCAGCAGATATTGCACATAACAAATTTGATAATTTTACAGGTATCAAGGGAGAGTCTACAAAAGAATTGATTGATCGATATTGCCATCTAGTTTTGGAGATGGGGAGATTGGGAATAACAAAGACCAATGAGGAATGGAACGGTAAATTGGCAGACGCATTGCCATACGATGAGTGGAATACCTATTTGATGGTGTTAAAGAAGAATACAAATTTTGATAATATCAATCTTAGTACATTCATTGAGAAGATTCAAGTTCAAGAATTAGAACTCCAAAAGATTAGAAAAACGAAATCTGAAGAAAATGATCAAGTGATAGAGAAGCTAGTTGATGAAATTTCAGCTTTGAAGGTTGAGAAGAAAGCTGATGATGAACAGATTCTGGAGTTGCGATTGAATTGCGAAAAGCTGAAAGTTGAAAATGACAAACTGTTAAATGACATGAACAGTTTGACATTGGAAAACAAAATTTTGAAAGAAAAAGAAAAAGTTTTTGAAAATGAAAAATCAAAAATGGAAAAAGATTTTCAAAGACAAATCAAGATTTTGGAAGATGAGAGAGATATTTTTGGTAAAGATAATCTTGAAAAACAAATTGAAATCAATTCTCATCTTGCTAAAATCATTCAGCTTGAAAAAGAAGCTAAAACTGATCGGATTAAAATTGCTGAGTTAGAAAGTAAGTTGAAAGGTTTTGTGACTTCTGCATCTTATGTGTGTCCAGAACCGATCAATTCAGATTGTTATAAAAAACCACAAAAAGTTGAAAATTTAAACTCACAAAAAGTTGGTGATATGTGGTGCAGGTTTGACCACAGTGCTTCAAAGCCAAATCCAGCTTTCAGGAGGAGTGATGATTACCACAAAGCCAGACAATGCTATGATCTGAGTGTTTGGTGTGAAGGTGGTGAATGGTACGATAACAGAGTGTGTTACTCTTGTGGTAGTCAAGGACACATTGCTGTTAACTGCCAGAATCAGTGGTTTGAGACGAGGAAATGCTATAACTGCCAAATCAAAGGACACATTGCAAGAGATTGCCCAATGAGATCAACTGAAAGATCGAGGGCTGCATCTCAGAAAAAGGTGACAGAATCAGTCAAAGTCAAAGAAAAGCCCAAGGAACTGAAAGTTTCAGAACAGAAAGTGAGAGAACAGAAAGTGAAACTTTCACAAGGGCAGAAAGACCGACTGAGAAAGAAAAGAAAGAAAGCAAAAGAGTATCTTGAAAGGATTTTGTCCTCGGATACAACTGGTAAAACAGATAAAAGTTCTGATAAATCGTCTTGCTCACCAAAGAACAACAAATCAAGCAAAACGCATTCATCAGATACAAATCTGAGGACGAAAGAGGAGATAAAGAAGAAGAAAATGGTCGGCGATGAATCTGACATGTCAAAGTCAGACAAGCCACCTTCAGGCGATGAATCTGGCTCTTCAAAGTCAGACAAGCCACATTCAGGCAATGATTCTGGTATGGTAAAACCAGAAGAGCCATGTGTTGAGGTAAAAATGGAGAATTCAGGTTTAACAATGGATGATGTAAACTATCCACCATTGTTGAACAAGAATTCCAAATCACCCAAGGACCGTCAGGCTTGGGTGAATCTGTTTAAATGAAAAACCTGACTTGCCGGAACTCCCAGGTTGGTAATTGGGGAGTAGGAATCGGCACATTTCTTGAGAAATTTCACTCTGGTGATATTTCGACTTACAAGTGGTTAATCAAGGACATTAAGTTGTACTTGAATTAACTATCTTACAATTGGTATGATTATTGGAAATTTTTTTTTGTGATAAACTTACAAGTGGATTGTGAAAGGACAATGTGATGAAAACCCCATGTTTGTGAAACGACACACAAAACTAATTTTCCGGAAAAACCATTTTGATTAAAACAAACTTAAGTGTTTTGAAATCATAATGGGAAAATAGTTTGTTGTGAGGGGGAGTTCTGATTGTTTATGCCAAGTGGATGGAGATTTGAAGCAATTCTCATCATGTTGTCACGTTTCTTGTACAGCTTGTTTTTCAAATTTTCCCAGAAAATCAAAATTGAGACATATTTTGATTTTAGGGGGAGTAAAAATTTTAAAAAAAATTAGAAAATTTGAAAAAGTCAAAAACATTGAAAAATTAAAAATGAGTTTTGTTGTAAAAAAAGAGGAAATGATAGTAGATCAGTTGGACTGTCACAGCACGCTAAAGAAATGGAAAGTTATAATGTGATAAACGGTCTCACTAAAGATGTGACGGTAGGCTCAGCTAGACTAGTAGATTTGCGAGAACGATACAAACTTAAATGAAAAAGCCTAGTTCTAGTGGGAAACATGGTCGAAAGCATAGTACTTAGTTTTGTCCTTCTTGACTGTGTGCCTACTCAGTAATCGCTGATTGTCGAAAGACATAAAACTGGTTAAGTTTGTGAACTTTCACAACTTTGCTGAAAAGTCACTGTGATTGTGCATTTTATTTTGCAAAGATTTAAACTTGTTTTATTTCTTTATTTTGTTTAAGCATCGGACATCCTCTGCGTATACGTGAGTATCGACCTGGATGTTGTTGCCTAAACGTTCTGCTTTATTTTCTTTGGTGTTTCGTTTAAGCTTTGGACCTCCTCTGCGTATACGGGAGTATCGACCTGGTGGTTAAAGCCTAAACAACTTCAACTTGTTTTATTTTTCTTATTTTGTTTAAACATTGGACTTTCTCTGCGTATACGGAAGTATCGACCTGATTGTTAATGTTTAAACATTCTGCTTTGTTTTTGCACAAATCACAGTTGATAAAAGTTTAAAGGCATTACTTGAGTTAGTGTATTGCATGATGAGGGGATATGCTGAGATCGTGGGGTCCATAAGAACTTAGTGCTATCTTAATATACCTTAACGTATCGGTAAGCATTTCGAAAGTTTTTAGATTGAGCTTAAGAGGACAATTATATCGTCAATCAACGTGAATCGTTTAGAACTTAAAATGTTTAAAGCTTAACGGTGCTAGTGATGTGTCTCAAAAACTGATATGATCCTCTTTCGCAAACTCACAAAAATATGATTGTATATATTTCATTTCTGCATTATATTTCTCTTATTTCAAAATCCAAAAAGATTTTAGTGTGTTTTAGCTTAAATTTTTGAAAAATCCAAAAAGATTTTTGACAACTGATGTTGAAAAGCTGATATTCAAAATCTCAAAGGCTAAACAAGATGAACAATTGGTTTGGTTAAGATGATGAGAAATTGGAAGATAATCCTCAAATGTTTAGATGATTCATTAATTTGAATCACAATATTGTGTGTTATATGATTGTCTTACAAGAGGTTGAGATGTGTAGGTTTTTTATTCTTTGGCTACGGAAAGCAAGGCGTCGATCCCAAAAGCACGGAAGCTTGACGAAAGGGGGAGCCAGAAAATACGGAAAGCCAGGTGTTGATCCCAAAAGCACGGAAGCTTGACGAAAGGGGGAGCCTGAAGAGACTACCGAAAGGGGGAGCTGAAGCTGAAAACAGATCCACCGGGATTCTGTTCAAGCAAGAGGAAGTCTGTGTTTGCTGAAGTAAAGAAGAATCAAGAGAGAGAGAAAGAAAAGTCACTACAAGTTTGACTAAGGATTGACTTCGGCAATATCCAAGGGGGAGATTGTTGATGCATATTTTGTCTATCGCCTTCATCAATCTGAACTGTAGTGAAGAATTGAAGAAACCGAGTAGTAAATGTCTAATATTTAGTGAAAAAGGCAAGGTGGCAAACTTGTAATTAATGAAGTTTCATTAAAGTTGCCTTGACCTATAAATAGGGAGTGTTAGTGTTATGTAAAGGACTTTTGCTCATTTGTGATTTTGGAGATCTAATTGTAGAGAGAGAAAGTCTAGAGAGAGAAAACTCTCTTAAGTGATTGTACAAGTGTATTTTCAATAGAATCAAGGTTCTAGTACGTTCTCGTGTGTTCGGTCACGTACGTTTACGGATTCCGCACGTCAAACGTCCGTTACGCAATCGAACGGTGTCAAAACCGATCCTACAGGTTCCGATTATAGTAAGATATCCTTGGACTCGCCTGATTTGAATAAGGTTTGATTCGGTTTTGGGGTTACCTACCTCAGTATTATTCATACACATATACGCACAATGTAACCCTAAAGAGTTAAGGTAGTACAAATTTCGAGGACGAAATTTTCTTAACAGGGGGAGAACGTGACAACTGTCAAATTTGCATGCATCCGTACAATTAATTAACTATGATTAGTGCCTAATGACTGTGCTGATTTACAATTTATGACTTGAATTGCTTACTGATTTCTGCATCATACTTACATGTGCATCACATATTGCATACTGTCACATCATTTATCACATACAAACTTTAGTGACATAAACGATGCACAAAGCACAGTTAGCACAATTAGCGGATAACTTAGAAAAATGCTGACGATGTCAGTACATAGACAAACAGTGTTTTGAGATCCCATATGGGCCAGAGACAAGGTTTTACACTAGTATGGTGTGTAGGGAAGGAAGGACCATAAAACTGCTTCACTAGGTGATAGTTTGAGTGCCGGAAAGTGCCTAAAACCCACACAAAGTGCCGAATTCTGCATAATTAAGCAAAAATCAGCATTTTAATATGCTAGTAACATGCAAAAATATGGCAAATTGGTCCTGAATGCTTTCCTAAGTGTCGGGAATTAAAAGGGTCACAAAAGGGTACATAAAGATCACTAAACGGAATAGTTTGACACTTTAACGAACCAGTATCTAACCGAACAACCGGACACTACCCGGAACACCAAAATTATACTAGAAGCATTGTTTTAATGTTTCTGAGCTAGTTATGATCCCCGAACACCCTAACACACTATATAACACATCATACTCTTAAACACTAATCAACACACTTAACTTCCAACTAGATCTTCTAACTTAACATTTAAACCCAACTAATACCCCCCCCCCCCCCCTTATATTTACGGTCACCATGTGGCCCCCCAAAATCTTGCAAGATCTCCTTTGATCTTCCTTGGATTCATCAAGATTTGCTAAGGATATGTTATGTACTAAGTAGACATATTACATAATGGATAATAAAATGGTGGAAGCTTATAAGTAAAGCCATAACTCTCATTTCCACACAAGATCACCAACACCATCTTCTTCCTCCTCCTACCCATAGCTCACGGCCACACCTCACCACCACCCTACCTCCATTTTCAACTTTCTTCCATGCATTCCAAGGTGATCTAGATGTGTAAGGAGCTAAGTTAGGAAGCTTGGAGCCTTCGGAAGTTAAAGGGCCTTCACCGTTTGCTTTTATCCACTTCATTTATTCACTTGTTCATCCCTAGCCTTGAGCTAGTAGTAAGATCTTCTACACACCCTTTTACATCTTGTTTAGATGGTTAAAAGATGATATATGTTGCAAATCATGAAGAACACTAATGAACAAGAAGATGAACCTTTAACATAAAGCTTAATAACATAAGAATACATATTGTTTAACATTGTTTTGCTTCTTGATGATTGATTGTTTGTGTGTATGATGATAGATGATGACGGGGGTAGCCCAAGACCAAATATAAATGACTTAAATACGTGAATGCTCAAAAGGTAAAATGGTTCAAAGGTTAAAAACCTGGGGAGTTGAGACAAGGCAATGCAGGAACAGTAAAAGGTCACGTCTCTGGATTGTTTCACCAACTCACTAGCCGCAAAAGCAACGCAGGTCCACAGAGCACACTCTTTTGTCCGCGGGACAAAAGGCTTCAACCTCTGAAAGGGTAAGTCCCCCACTACAAGCATGGTCACTAGTCAAATACATTCCTCTTTGAGTGATGTCTTCTCCTATAAATTAGACACTTGATTTACTAAGGAGGACATTCCTGGCTAGCCCTGATTCCTAAAATCTCTGGTCATTCATCACGAGTACTTGCTTCATGCAAGATACTTTCTTTCACATTCAACACACACATTCCTTTTGCTTACACATCCGAATCTGAACACATTTCAGAGGAGGATCTTCAGCAAACAACAAAATTAATCTAGTGAACCTCTCTCCACGTCTTGCAAACGTGGGGGGACCCCACGACCTGCGTTAGGCAAAGTTGAACCCTTCAAACCTTTTTCCTAACCAACCCAGCTACTTTCCTTGGTCTGTTATTTGTTGCATCAACAAGTTGGCACCCACCGTGGGGCTACGCCACTATTTTTCTTCATAAAGACCTAGTAGTGTAGCTCCATTCTCTTGAAATTACCATGTCAGAAAGTGGATCCCCGGGAGAAGTAAATCAGGTTCCGAACACCTCTACCCCATGTACTAGCCAAAGTCACGTGGCTATACCAACTTCTTTCTCGACTCCGGGAAGCACTCCCGAGTTTCTCACTTTCAACACTCCAACTCCGTCCAGATCAAGAGTCCCTTCCCCTAATGTTGGTGTCTCTGGCACCCCATCACGTGTCGAACTCACCCCTGAGGGGGTTGCCAACAATTTTCTTGAGTTGAGGTCTCTCCTCAACCAATATGTGAGTAGGGAAAAGGGATGATCTTGTGAAAGACCAACAACTTTCTTGAGTTGAGGCCTCTCCTCAACAATTTTCTAGATTGTGATTAAACACATGATCTAGTAAGTTAAAGTGATGTTCTTGTGAAAGACCAAGATGATCATACTTAATGTAGACATGAACTTGAATAATAAAATTTGTTTTCATATGTGAAGAGGATTTAAACACAATACAAGTCTTGTAAATGGATGACTTCAAGAAATATTTTCTCAAGAAACTAAAGTTATACACAAGATTTACATAATCATGGATTGTAAAGAAAGTAACTATGTTTTTAGTAGTGAATCAAGTATAGAAACACATTGATAACAAGAAAAATACAAGAAGATTGATTTTTGGAAAATCACCATACAAGTTGTAAAAGACTAAATTTTATAAGAATAAGATTTACAAAAAAATAACCATATTTTTAAGGGTAACAAGGCTTACTTAACAACATAATAAGTTACCACAAGTTTATATAAAAGTTCAAGTTTGTGTTGTTGCATAAACTGCATGATTTTGGCACTTGGGAAGAGTTGATTAAATTGTTGATTGTTTGTGATGATTTTTGAAAAGAAAATGATATGCCTTAATAGTGATGCGCGTGAAGTGTTATATATATTAGGTGTATATTTTAAGCCCCTTTAACACTTTTTTAGTCAAGTTTTAAATTTATAAAACACGATATTTACTAACACTAAACACACATATGGGCAAGTGCACCCATCGTGAGCGTAGTATAGTGTTGGTAAGATACCGAGGTCGTCCAAGGACACAAGACCTTTTAGTACCGGTTTATCCTCAACGTCTAATCAAATCAAAAAGTTTAGAAAAATATTTTAAGCTAAGAAAAATAAAAACTAACTAAAATGCTGAAAATAAAAATAAAAAGAAAAACAGATAGACAAGATGAATCACTTGGTTCCGACTCGTGTATAGTGTAACCTTTGATTATTTCCGCACTTTTGCACTTATTTAAGAGATTATCTTAGTTATTGAAGTAGGCCCCTCTTTTGAAGGTGACGTTACCCTCAACCCAGTAGTTTGAGTCAGCAAGGATACAATCCTAAAGGGTCGGATTATTGAAAGATAATTAATTAAGTTATTAATGCAAATTATGGTAGGCCCCTCTTTTGGAGGTGACGTTACCCTCGACTAAGTAGTCTGAGTCAGCAGGGATACAGTCCTAAATAGCCAGGTTATAGTATTAATAGTAGTTAACTTATGAGGGGATCAAAGAGTTTGGACCCCCGCCATCCAATACCGTTAAGTATTGAAGGAGGTCCTACTAAATTTGACCCAGGTCCATTGCAGGACCTCTAAACGCTGAACAATGGCAAGACTCTTACCAAACCGTTCCCTTAACCCCCGACCAGGTAGCCAACATACCTCCATATAGACCGTGGAGATATGAATGGTGAAAATCTTTTATTTTATATAGACAGTAAAATAATGCCAAGACACCACGGACAGACGATAAGGAAGAATCACCTTCAACATAAGAAACTAGTTATTAAAGTCATTAATACAAAACCAAATAAAAAGTGCGAAAAGATTAGAAATAAAAAGTATTACACTAGACACTTGTCTTCACCAAGTGATGTAAGAGACTTTGGCAAACATGGCCTTGATTGTCAAGAACTCTTACGATCAATCTTGGATCCCGAGACGACTCACACACTCTATGATGGACAATGGATGATGGTGGTGGATGATGGTGTTATGGGGATGGTGGGTGGTGGGTGAAGTGTGAGAGAGGTGGTCTGCCAAGGGATGGTTTGAGCTTGAGCCAAGCACTCCTATTTATAGGCTGAACAGAAGCTCGGGCACGGCCCCGTGTCCACATCCTTCTCTTTCTTCATTTAATGCAGCTTGTCTTATTAGTTGACCACGCCCCCGTGTCCGCTGAGCACGACCCCGTGTGCAGAAGAATCTTTGTACTATGAAGATTTGCTTAGATTGTACGAATCTTATAGTTGATCACGGCACGTGTCCGCTGAGCACGGCCCCGTGGTGGGCAATAGAAGGTTCTACCACTTTGTCTTTTCTGCTGACACTTGGGCACGCCCCCGTGCTGGCTGAGCACGAGGCGTGTTCAGTCTCCTGTCTTCTTGTTTTGCTTGGGAAGATGCTCTCGTGGGATCGGGCATGTCACGTCTTGTTCCTTTTCTTGTATTTATGTTAGATTTTGATGTCTTTTTGCTTCTTTTGTTAATTTGAGCTCATTTAATCATGAAAATACAAAAGGAAGACAAAAGCACACTTTTTCCAACATTAGTACTAAAAAAAAGTTAGTTTTATCCCACAATTGATGTAATTTATATGTTGCATTTTGCACACATCAAATACCCCCACACTTGAATCTTTGCTTGTCCTCAAGCAAAACTCTTTAATATGTGGCTATTACACTCCCAAATGGAATGGGTAGAGAAGAAGGTTTTTCGGCATATCATAGAGTGTCGGGATTTTCCCAGATTCTTTATTTAGTTTTATTTTTATTTATTTACAATCCTATTCGTCATGATTTATTTAAAACTTTTCATAAGATAAATTACTTATTAGGGCATAACATGTCTCTTTAAAATTCTATTAATATACAAGTTCACATACCTCACGGGGATCACTCAACACTCGGCCGAAAATGTATTTTTGTGGATCACTCGAGAGCGGCATGGAACTTATTCCTACCATAAGCTTGCCAAGCAATCAATCCTCTTCCTTTTTAACGTATATACCTTTGTAAATATCAAGAGGACTTTGTGGGTGACGGGCTAGGCTTGGGTTAAAGGTAGGTGGTTGGGTTAGTGGTTAGTAGAAAAAGGGCGAAAAGCGTAACAAGCGTCGGTTTTCGTAAGACTTTTTTATTTTTGTAACTTTTATTTTGATGAAGCTATTATTCAAACAAAGTTATTTTTGATGAACTTGTTTGTTTATTTTATTTTGCTTCATCATCAACACATTTTTTTTTTGAAAAGTCATACGAAAAACCGAGCTACTTACTAAAACAAAGGGTTAAAAATGAAAAAGGTTTTGGTGGGTAAAAGGGTGTTTGGTTTGGGTTATGAAATGAAAAGGTTTAGGCTCAAAGGGGCTAACTAGGGGGATTTTGGGTAGGTGGTAAAAAAAATAATGGTGTAGAAATAAAAAGGGGTTAGTCCTAATGCCTCCATCATTTACTTACTCGGGTTTAAGTTGGTAAGGACCGGGAATGTATCGTCATGGCAAGTTCTAGAGTCGTAAGAACCAAACGGCTATTCACACAAGAAACGAAAAATGAGCATTTAATCTAATGATATGTAATTGTATGCTCAATAAAGGCTCAAAACTCACTTTTGTGGGAATGGGTTTTATGTGATCAAGTATATATAATCAAATTTTAACTAAGCTTGTCATGCCTTTTCATAATTTTCTTATGTTGGTTCTTTTTATCACGACGCTATCGGTTGTAAATTCGTAAATATATAACCTTTTTAGAACTTGAAATTCCCGAGTTAAACCTAGACAGGTAAAAATGAAAAATTTTGAAAAAAAATTGGGGTGATTAGCGGTTCCAATAGAGTTTTGTGTAAGGCTTGTATTTAGGACTTGCAAGATTCACGGTTTTAGCATCCCCCCACACTTAAATTACACATTGTCCTCAATGTGTCCCAAAAATAAGTTTTTAGGTTGATTGAATGTGTAAAAAGGTGTGAAAAAGCAAAAATTGTGTGTTACTGGGCGCTGAACACGGCCCCGTGTTGTCCGGGCACGGCCCCGTGTTCAAGTGCCAGTAACAAAATTAAATCAAGAGAAACAGAAGCCTGGACACGGGGGCGTGTTGGGTGAACACGACCCGTGTCCAGTTACCTGAACTGGGTCTTTTTCTGTAGACTGTGCAGCACGGGGCCGTGTTGGGCGGACACGGCCCGTGCCGAGCTTACTGTAAACGAAGAATTTTGTCAGATGGTCCTGTTTTCCTGCATGGGGTGCTGGTTCAAGTTTCCCTTGTATCCTTTGCCATCTCAAGTGTGTTTTATCACCACCCAAACACCAAATTAACTAAAACCATCATTCACTAGTCATAGAGAGGATTACATATTAGTCCTAAAAATTGAAAAATAAAGCAGAAAATAAAAGTTAAAAGTCCTAATATTAAATAGGTCATGTGATTCGTAAAATCTACCTAAGGAGCTCTACTTCTACAATAAGAACCAAAATTCCAGAAATAGATTTCCGGTCTAAAAGCCTTGTAGAACTCCAAACCGAACGGTGTCCCCTAGATGTTGCTAGAGCCATTCTTCTATCTCCCTTGGGAGAAGGGAGGCGGCTTCATGTTCCTCAACATCTTGTGGAGGAGGAGCGACACCAATCGGAACCCCTTGTAGTATATCTCGAGGGGGCTCCTGATGTAAGGCGTACCATTCAGCTGGAATGATGACTTCCGGTACCACATTCCATGCCCTTTGGGTGATAATTGGCACCAAAGGAGGAGAGGCAAGAAGGTTCAACCTTTGGTGCAAAAGGTTGACTTCCCGGAGACATCCTTCTAGTCCCACCGTCAAATGATTAATACGGACAACCAATGCCTCTTCCACACTTGTCACTTCATCAAGGGCTTCTCTTAAGGCGTAAACATAGTTTACAAGAGAATCTTCAACCGTTGATGATCTTCTCCTCTGTCGGTTGTTCCTGGAGTGTGATGAAGAGTTTCCGCTAGTTCTGCTTGCCATTCTGAGAAAACATACCGAAAAGAGTTCAATTTTATGGGAACAGGACTTCGGACACGGCCCTGTGTTCAGCGAACACGGCGCCGTGTTCAGATGTCTGCAGGATTTAGGAACAAGGAATCTTGGAGTTTCAAATTGTTTTCATGATTTTTAAAGCATTTTTGAACATAACAACTTAAAACATTTATTTTTAACAAGATTCCATGAACAAAAATCTAACAAACATCTCAATAAGGCTTGAAATTATGGAAGGTTCAAGCTTTAATGGAAGTATAAGAAAAATTGAAGAAGATGATAGTGGATAAAAGAGGAAAGGACAAGAAGATAGTTGAGAAACTTCTTTTAGAAAATACCTAGGATGGTATGTGAGAATATTCCCCAAATCTCTGTCCCTGGAATGGTTCAAATGTGCAGGATTCTTGGCTGCATTTATAAAAAACGACAGTACGTTGCGCACGGCCCCGTGTGAAGATGGATTCCTGACACACATTTTTGTCCGTATTCTGACAAAATCAGAAGGGAATCGTTGGGTGAACACGGGGCGTGCTGACCTGGACACGGCCCCGTGTCTAGAAGCTGTCTTAAGGAATTCGTTTATTTTCAAGAAACTTTTCCGGATCGGGCGGTTCCTTACTGGATGGAACAACCCCAAAGTGCCTAAGATACCTTAATTGTTCTAGATTAAGAAGAGAACGCAAGAGGTTGTCGGTGAGGGTGATTCCTATGCTATATGTAGGTGGACAAGTCCAACCCTTTTCCGGGCTCTCGTTAAAGAAGGTGTATGTCGAATCGCTCAGGTCTATGTAAGCATCAAACGAAGTTGATGGGGAGTCCTTCACGGCACAATCGACACAGGGACGACTATCGCTCAAGTCCTCGCTAGAGTTAGAAGTATCGTCGGAAACAACGAAGTTGTTTGAATGCGGTTCCAACCCTTCTTCTTGGCTATTGTCTGGGAAAAGATCATTGAAATATTTCCTAAGTTCTTTTAACCAATCAATAATTAGATCTTCTAGTTGAAATAATTCATCGAGAAGCATTTCTCCTAGAAAATCCGGTTGGGAGCATTCGAGGGAGAGATAGGGATTATTTTTACTTTCGCCCCTCTTAAGGATACTAGGAAACGATGGGTCTATATAGTGGGGTTTATAATTTAGAAAATAACATTCTAATTCCTTATGGTTACCACCACATAATTGACACCACATAGTACCATAAGAGTGCCGAAAGTAAAAAGTATCAGCATCACTCATGTTTGTGTTAGAAATTACCAACCGTCGGGATCTTACGGTTCTGTTTTCAGTAACTGAAACTTGGGCACGGGGGCGTGTTGAGTGGGCATGGCCCCGTGTTCAGCTACTGTCTGACTTAAAACAGGATTGCCAGTTCCAATGATTGGGCACGGGGGGTGTTCTGCGGGCACGGCCCGTGCTGAGTTCTGCAGAAGCTGAAAAATTAAGAAAAATCCTAAAAAAATGAAAAATAAGAAAAAAGATTAGGTCTTTGATTCCTAACTTTCTTAAAATCCTTGTGTCCCCGGTAACAACGCCAAAAACTTGATGCGTGTGAAGTGTTATATATATTAGGTGTATATTTTAAGCCCCTTTAACACTTTTTTAGTCAAGTTTTAAATTTGTAAAACACGATATTTACTAACACTAAACACACATATGGGCAAGTGCACCCATCGTGAGCGTAGTATAGTGTTGGTAAGATGCCGAGGTCGTCCAAGGACACAAGAGCTTTTAGTACCGGTTTATCCTCAACGTCTAATCAAATCAAAAAGTTTAGAAAAACATTTTAAGCTAAGAAAAATAAAAACTAACTAAAATGCTGAAAATAAAAATAAAAAGAAAAAACAGATAAACAAGATGAATCACTTGGTTCCGACTCGTGTTTAGTGTAACCTTTGATTTTTTCCACACTTTTGCACTTATTTAAGAGATTATCTTAGTTATTGTAGTAGGCCCCTCTTTTGAAGGTGACGTTACCCTCAACCCAGTAGTTTGAGTCAGCAAGGATACAATCCTAAAGGGTCGGATTATTGAAAGATAATTAATTAAGTTATTAATACAAATTATGGTAGGCCCCTCTTTTGGAGGTGACGTTACCCTCGACTAAGTAGTCTGAGTCAGCATGGATACAGTCCTAAATAGCCGGGTTATAGTATTAATAGTAGTTAACTTATGAGGGGATCAAAGAGTTTGGACTCCCGCCATCCAATACCGTTAAGTATTGAAGGAGGTCCTACTAAATTTGACCCAGGTCCATTGCAGGACCTCTAAACGCTGAACAATGGCAAGACTCTTACCCAACCGTTCCCTTAACCCCCGACCAGGTAGCCAACATACCTCCATATAGACCGTGGAGATATGAATGGTGAAAATCTTTTATGTTATATAGACAGTAAAATAATGTTAAGACACCACGGATAAACGATAAGGAAGAATCACCTTCAACATAAGAAACTAGTTATTAAAGTCATTAATACAAAAACAAATAAAAAGTGTGAAAAGATTAGAAATAAAAAGTATTACACTAGACACTTGTCTTCACCAAGTGATGTAAGAGACTTAGGCAAACATGGCCTTGATTGTCAAGAACTCTTACGATCAATCTTGGATCCCGAGACGACTCACACACTCTATGATGGACAATGGATGATGGTGGTGGGTGATGGTTTTATGGTGGTGGTGGATGGTGGGTGAAGTGTGAGAAACGTGGTGTGCCAAGGGATGGTTTGAGCTTGAGCCAAGCACTCCTATTTATAGGCTGAACAGAAGCTCGGGCACGGCCCCGTATCCACATCCTTCTCTTTCTTCATTTAATGCAGCTTGTCTTATTAGTTGACCACGCCCCCGTGTCCGCTGAGCACGACCCCGTGTGCAGAAGAATCTTTGTACTATGAAGATTTGCTTAGATTGTGCGAATCTTATAGTTGACCACGGCCCGTGTCCGCTGAGCACGGCCCCGTGGTGGGCAATAGTAGCTTCTACCACTTTGTCTTTTCTATTGACACTTGGGCACGCCCCCGTGCTGGCCGAGCACGGGGCGTGTTCAGTCTCTTGTCTTCTTGTTTTGCTTGGGAAGATGCTGTCGTGGGGTCGGGCATGTCACGTCTTGTTCCTTTTCTTGTATTTATGTTAGATTTTGATGTCTTTTTGCTTCTTTTGTTAATTTGAGCTCATTTAATCCTGAAAATACAAAAGGAAGACAAAAGCACACTTTTTCCAACATTAGTACTAAAAAGGGTTAGTTTTATGCCACAATTGATGTAATTTATATGTTGCATTTTGCACACATCAAATACCCCCACACTTGAATCTTTGCTTGTCATCAAGCAAAACTCTTTAATATGTGGCTATTACACTCCCAAATGGAATGGAATGGGTAGAGAAGAAGGTTTTTGGGCTTATCATAGAGTGTCAGAATTTTCCAAGATTCTTTATTTAGTTTTATTTATTTACAATCCTATTCGTCATGATTTATTTAAAACTTTTCATAAGATAAATTACTTATTAGGGCATAACATGCCTCTTTAAAATTCTATTTATATACAAGTTCACATACCTCACGGGGATCACTCAACACTCGGCCGAAAATGTATTTTTGTGGATCACTCGAGAGCGGCATGGAACTTATTCCTACCATAAGCTTGCCAAGCAATCAATCCTCCTCCTTTTTAACTTATATACCTTTGTAAATATCAAGAGGACTTTGTGGGTGGAGGGTTAGGCTTGGGTTAAAGGTAGGTGGTTGGGTTAGTGGTTAGTAGAAAAAGGGCGAAAAGCGTAACAAGCGTCGGTTTTCGTAAGACTTTTTTATTTATTTTTTTATTTATTTTTTTTATTTTTGTAACTTTTATTTTGATGAAGCTATTATTCAAACAAAGTTAATTTTGATGAACTTGTTTGTTTATTTTCTTTTGCTTCATCATCAACACATTTTTTTTTGGAAAAGTCATACGAAAAACCGAGCTTGTTACTAAAACAAAGGGTTAAAAATGAAAAAAGGTTTTGGTGGGTAAAAGGGTGTTTGGTTTGGGTTATGAAATGAAAAGGTTTAGGCTCAAAGGGGCTAACTAGGGGGATTTTGGGTTGGTGGTAAAAAAAAAAATAATAATGGTGTAGAAATAAAAAGGGGTTAGTCCTAATGCCTCCATCATTTACTTACTCGGGTTTAAGTTGGTAAGGACCAGGAATGTATCGTCATAGCAAGTTCTAGAGTCGTAAGAACCAAGCGGCTATTCACACAGGAAACGAAAAATGAGCATTTAATCTAATTATATGTAATTGTATGCTCAATAAAGGCTTAAAACTCACTTTTGTGGGAATGGGTTTTTATGTGATCAAGTATATATAATCAAATTTTAACTAAGCTTGTCATGCCTTTTCATAATTTCCTTATGTTGGTTCTTTTTATCACGACGCTATCGGTTGTAAATTCGTAAAAATATAACCTTTTTAGAACATGAAATTCCCGAGTTAAACCTAGACAAGTAAAAAAAATGAAATTTTTTTTTTGAAAAAAAATTGGGGTGATTAGCGGTTCCAATAGAGTTTTGTGTAAGGCTTGTATTTAGGACTTGCAAGATTCAAGGTTTTAGCATCCCCCCACACTTAAACTACACATTGTCCTCAATGTGTACCAAAAATAAGTTTTTAGGTTGATTGAATGTGTAAAAAGGTGTGAAAAAGCAAAAAAATTGTGTTACTGGGCGCTGAACACGGCCCCGAGTTGTCCCGGCATGGCCCCGTGTTCAAGTGCCAGTAACAAAATTACATCAAGAGAAACAGAAGCCTGGACACGGGGGCGTGTTGGGTGAACACGGCCCATGTCCAGTTACCTGAACTGGGTCTTTTTCTGCAGACTGTGCAGCACGGGGCCGTGTTGGGCGGACACGGCCCGTGCCGAGCTTACTGTAAACGGAGAATTTTGTCGGATGGTCCTGTTTTCCTGCATGGGGTGCTGGTTCAAGTTTCCCTTGTATCCTTTGCCATCTCAAGTGTGTTTTGTTCATTTCAACACCACCCAAACACCAAATTAACTAAAACCATCATTCATTAGTCATAGAGGATTACATAATAGTCCTAAAAATTAAAATACTAGATAGTTAGGTCAAAGAAACACAAGAAATCTAAACTAAGAAGTTCTAGCCTTATTCTATTAGCAAAATTTCCGAAAAGGTAAATCTTCCGGTTAAAAATGTGGCTTTGACAACTTCTCCTTCCGGGTATAGGGTCCTCATACGTCGGCGAGCCATTCTTCGATCTCCCGAGGGAGAAGAAAAGCGGGCTCATTAGCATTGGTTTGAGGAGGTGCAACTTCCGCCGGGATTTCTTGGAGTTCTTCAAGAGGATGTTCCGCCGGAATGTCGTCCCAACCGGTAGGATTGTGGATTCCAAGTGCTAGGTTCCAATCCTCTTGAGGGAGGATTGGTTCCATGGGAGGTGTCACAAGAATGTTTAACCTCTGGTGCAAGAGGTTTATTTCTTGAAAACTGTTTTCCAACCCCACCGAAAGATAATTTATATGGTCTATGAGGACCTCCTCTACGGAAGTCATCTCGTCAAGAGCTTCACGTAACGCCATTACGTATCGTACGAGAGTTGCTTCAATCGATGGCCTCCTTTCCCTTCGACTGTTTCTGGAGTGCGCAGTAGAGGTTCCACTGTTTTGGCTAGACATTCTACGAAAACAAACCAAAAATAGTTTGTTTTAATGAAACAGTACCACGGACACGGCCCCGTGCTCAATGAGCACGGCCCCCGTGTTCAACTTTCTGCAGATTTTTAGAACAAGGAATCTTGGGGTTTCAAATTATTTTCTTAACTTATGAAGCTTTTTTTTTAGCAGAAATAACTTAAAACAATGTTGTGTAACTTATTTTTAACAAGATTCCTTGAACAAAAATTCCATAAACATCACAATAAAGCTTGAAATCAAGCTTTAATGGAGTTGTTGGTGCAAGAAAGATGAAGAAGAAGGTAATGGATAAAAGAGGAAAGGACAAGATGTTTGTTAGAACCTTCTTCTAGAACATACCTAGGATGGAATGTTAGAAAATCCTTACAAATCTCTATCCCTGGATGGTCCAAATGTGCAGGATTCTTGGCTGCATTTATAGAAAACGACAGCATGCTGGACACGGCCCCGTGTCGGATGGACACGGCCCCATGTGCAGGCAAGATCCTGACACGTTTTGTCCGTATTCTGAAAAAAGTCAGAAAGAAATCTTTTGGTGGACACGGGGGCGTGCTGACCTGGACACGGCCCCGTGTCGGAAGGCTGTTTTATGAAGTTTGTCTATTTTCAAGGAACTTTTCCGGATCGGGCGGTTCCTTACTGGATGGAACACCCCAAAGTGCCTAAGATACCTTAATTGTTCTAGATTAAGACGAGAATGCAAGAGGTTGTCGGTGAGGGTGATTCCTATGATATATGTAGGTGGACAAGTCCAACCCTTTTCTGGGCTCTCGTTAAAGAAGGTGTATGTCGAATCGCTCAGGTCTATGTATGCATCAAACGAAGTTGATGGGGAGTCCTTTACGGCACAATCGACACAGGGACGACTATCGCTCAAGTCCTCGCTAGAGTTAGAAGTATCGTCGGAAACAACGAAGTTGTTTGAATGCGGTTCCAACCCTTCTTCTTGGCTATTGTCTTGGAAAAGATCATTGAAATCTTTCCTAAGTTCTTTTAACCAATCAATAATTAGATCTTCTAGTTGAAATAATTCATCAAAAAGCATTTCTCCTAGAAAATCCAGTTGGGAGCATTCGAGGGAGAGATAGGGATTATTTTTACTTTCGCCCATCTTAAGGATACTAGGAAACGATGGGTCTATATAGTGGGGTTTATAATTTAGAAAATAACATTCTAATTCCTTATGGTTACCACCACATAATTGACACCACATAGTACCATAAGAGCGCCGAAAGTAAAAAGTAAAAAGTATCAGTATCACTCACGTTCGTGTCAGAAATTACCAACCGTCGGGATCTTACGGTTCTGTTTTCAATAACTGAAACTTGGGAACGGAGGCGTGTTGAGTGGGCACGGCCCCGTGTTCAGCTACTGTCTGACTTAAAACAGGATTGCCAGTTCCAATGATTGGGCACGGGGCGTGTTCAGCGGGCACGGCCCGTGCTGAGTTCTGCAGAAGCTGAAAAATTAAGAAAAATCTTAAAAAAAATGAAAAATAAGAAAAAAGATTAGGCCGTTTATTCCTAACTTTCTTAAAATCCTTGTGTCCCCGGCAACGGCGCCAAAAACTTGATGCGTGTGAAGTGTTATATATATTAGGTGTATATTTTAAGCCCCTTTAACACTTTTTTAGTCAAGTTTTAAATTTGTAAAACACGATATTTACTAACACTAAACACACATATGGGCAAGTGCACCCATCATGAGCGTAGTATAGTGTTGGTAAGATACCGAGGTCGTCCAAGGACACAAGAGCTTTTAGTACCGGTTTATCCTCAACGTCTAATCAAATCAAAAAGTTTAGAAAAATATTTTAAGCTAAGAAAAATAAAAACTAACTAAAATGCTGAAAATAAAAATAAAAAGAAAAAACAGATAGACAAGATGAATCACTTGGTTCCGACTCGTGTATAGTGTAACCTTTGTTTATTTCCGCACTTTTACACTTATTTAAGAGATTATCTTAGTTATTGTAGTAGGCCCCTCTTTTGAAGGTGACGTTACCCTCAACCCAGTAGTTTGAGTCAGCAAGGATACAATCCTAAAGGGTCGGATTATTGAAAGATAATTAATTAAGTTATTAATGCAAATTATGGTAGGCCCCTCTTTTGGAGGTGACGTTACCCTCGACTAAGTAGTCTGAGTCAGCAGGGATACCGTCCTAAATAGCCGGGTTATAGTATTAATAGTAGTTAACTTATGAGGGGATCAAAGAGTTTGGACCCCCGCCATCCAATACCGTTAAGTATTGAAGGAGGTCCTACTAAATTTGACCCAGGTCCATTGCAGGACCTCTAAACGCTGAACAATGGCAAGACTCTTACCAAACCGTTCCCTTAACCCCCGACCAGGTAGCCAACATGCCTCTTTAAAATAAAAGTTACAAAAATAAAAAAGTCTTACAAAAACCGACGCTTGTTACGCTTTTCGCCCTTTTTCTACTAACCACTAACCCAACCACCTACCTTTAATCCAAGCCTAACCTTCACCCACAAAGTACTCTTGATATTACAAAGGTATATAAGTTAAAAAGGAGGAGGATTGATTGCTTGGCAAGCTTATGGTAGGAATAAGTTCCATGCCGCTCTCGAGTGATCCACAAAAATACATTTTCGGCCGAGTGTTGAGTGATCCCCGTGAGGTATGTGAACTTGTATATAAATAGAATTTTAAAGAGGCATGTTATGCCCTAATAAGTAATTTATCTTATGAAAAGTTTTAAATAAATCATGACGAATAGGATTGTAAATAAATAAAAATAAAACTAAATAAAGAATCTTGGAAAATCCCGACACTCTATGATAAGCCCAAAAACCTTCTTCTCTACCCATTCCATTTGGGAGTGTAATAGCCACATATTAAAGAGTTTTGCTTGAGGACAAGCAAAGATTCAAGTGTGGGGGTATTTGATGTGTGCAAAATGCAACATATAAATTACATCAATTGTGGCATAAAAGTAACCCTTTTTTAGTACTAATGTTGGAAAAAGTGTGCTTTTGTCTTCCTTTTGTATTTTCAGGATTAAATGAGCTCAAATTAAAAAAAAGAAGCAAAAAGACATCAAAATCTAACATAAATACAAGAAAAGGAACAAGACGTGACATGCCCGACCCCATGACAGCATCTTCGCAAGCAAAACAAGAAGACAGGAGACTGAACACGCCCCGTGCTCAGCCAGCACGGGGGCGTGCCCAAGTGTCAGCAGAAAAGACAAAGTGGTAGAAGCTTCTATTGCCCACCACGGGGACGTGCTCAGCGGACACGGGCCGTGGTCAACTATAAGATTCGCACAATCTAATCAAATCTTCATAATACAAAGATTCTTCAGCACACGGGGTCGTGCTCAGCGGACACGGGGGCGTGGTGAACTAATAAGACAAGCTGCATTAAATGAAGAAAGAGAAGGATGTGGACATGGGGTCGTGCCCACTGGACACGGGGCCGTGCCCGAGCTTCTGTTCAGCCTATAAATAGGAGTGCTTGGCTCAAGCTCAAACCATCCATTGGCACACCACCTCTCTCACACTTCACCCACCACCCACCACCACCATAACACCATCATCCACCACCATCATCCATTGTCCATCATAGAGTGTGTGAGTCGTCTCGGGATCCAAGATTGATCGTAAGAGTTCTTGACAATCAAGGCCATGTTTGCCTAAGTGTCACACCCCCAAAATCCACACGCGGAGTATCACCGCTTGGAGGCGTGAGTGACCAGGATCAAGCCACCAATCATATTGAACATAGTACGTAAATAAAAATAAAACCCAACGCAATATAATTGGTGTCTAAACAAAACATAGTTTAAGATGTAAGCTGAAGCATAATGTTTAAAAACCAAAGTATAAGTTCAAATATATCAAATGTTTATCATGGCATAAGACTATCCATGTCCCACAACGACCACGCCTCCTCGTGCAAGCTCCATAAATACCTAACGACCTGCAAGGCATGTAACAACGAGTCAACAACAAAGTTGAGCGAGTTCACAGTTGGTGTTCATTGTTAAATTGTTTCAAAAACCAGGAATTCATTTGTAAGTTGTAAGTTAATCAGTTTACCCTGTTTCCCAAACATATCCATAGTTGGTGGGGGCTTCCCCATGTTAACCACTAGACCTGTTTACCATATCGACCACTGACTAAAGTAAGTTGGTGCCCTGACGTCAATGTCTATCATCATTGACTAGTGCCCAGATCCATTAGTTCACGCCCGTCCTCTACGGCACGGTGTGAGGCTTGTCAAACCTAAATAGCGCTATCTAACTAATGACCCGCTCGCCATTGGCCCGACGATTAACTCGATATAAAATGAGGTACTTCATGATAGAGTTTTTGGTCTAGTATCAGCGTTGTCACCCTTCAATAAAGAGGATGTGGTACGTGTCCCCAAACCAGGAGATCACGCAGGTTCCGTGTTGTCACCCTTCAATAAAGAGGATGTAGTACGTGTTCCAAACCAGGAGATCACGCAGTTTCCGATTAAATCCTTTACCCATTCCCAACCACCGGGAATCCCATGCCATATAGTTAGTGTGAACTCACCTTGATTTGCTCGGCAGATTGTTTACTTGTTTAACAGTTTTGATCAACCACGTCCTAATATGGTTACCATGTGACAGTCAGTTCTATATGCATATTGATCACGTATTTCTATGCTCATGACACAAGTAACATACACATTTTATCGCATAAGTTGTAAATTAGATCATACAATCTAGTCAGTAGCACACATCCAGTTAAATTTAAGTGTGCCATAGTGCACATCTTCACCAGAGTATATGATATTAAATTCGTCACATGGCTTAAGCAGCACACAATTTGGATCACATGCAACTCATCACGCAAACACACCTAACAATCCATTAATTAATAGCCTCATACCTCACCCCTAACCTTGTGCGGTTCATCATCTACCCCACCCGAACCCATATCTAAATCAAAATCACTATCAAATCATTAACACATAAAAACAATGCCAACCATGCGCATATTATTCAGCCCACATCACAATCATCATTATACAGTATCAATATTATACACCATCACATGACATCATCCCTATTTCAAGTGTTTAGTTGTGCATGCCCAGGTTGTACAATAAGCATTCAGGGTTGTACACTCTTAAGAAACTAGCATATAAAAGCATCAACATGAGCCATTAACAAAGATTCATCTTCTACCTTATAACCTATCGCTTAACATGAATTGTTTTGAATGAACAAAATCAATAATATTAATATTATCATGCAAAAAGACTAATTGGTGTTTCTCCTTTGTTATTAACCACTCTAGTGTGCATAAACCGGTTGTACTATGAGCATATCTAGTTGTACCCTTCACAAACTTTCAATACCAGATCATTCAAATAACAGACGTACAATCTCCGATCATCGGTTATGCACCCAACATCATCATCCTTATCATTTATAGCATTTATATCACCCAATCATTTAACAAACATAATCACCTTCATGATGTCAAGCATACAAGCACTCCAACTCATCTACAGTTTATTATTATATACATATCGGTTACCTAATGCACCTATATAATCACTTACAGTCACCGACATATTTCACAAGGCATCATCGAACAAATATATATATACTTTCATATATATTCATGAAATCACTAAATCACAGACATCAAACAAAGCTAAGGTTGGACCGAAACCGAAACAACACGTTCGAAAACGAAGTAACGAAACTTGTGGGACTTACCGGCGATCGGTGACGGAGGAGTGGGAATGTTCTCCGGTTGTCGAGGGAGGAAGAGAGACGAGGGGTGATGTGCGAGATGGTGGAGGAGCTACAGCCGATTGCCGTAGGGTTCGGGTGACTTGCGTGAGGGTTTTCATTACGTACGTACATGTATATATATATATATATATTTTTAGGCTGAAAATTGGCGATGGAATTGATTGTGTGGGCCAAGGTTAAGGTGGGCTGGGGGTTAGGGTCACGCAAATGTTCCCACTAAACAATCTGATTTCAAAAACTTGCATGTATTGCAATTATGTATCATAACTACTATTATTGTTATATATATATACTATTATTTATTTATTTATTTTAAACTAAACCAACAACATGTTTGCACAAAGAGTTATAAAGTCGTGTATAATATCCACACAATGTTTTGACCGTTAAAGGTTTCGGGTTGCACGAGGAAGTTGGGTCGACTAGTGCGACATGGATAAAATATAATTAAGTAGAAACATAATTAATTTATCAAATAAAATAAATATAGGATTCGATTTATAAAGGCGAAACAAACGGTTTGTACCTTGAAGTTACGGGTTGTCACACTAAGTCTCTTACATCACTTGGTGAAGACAAGTGTTTAGTGTAATACTTTTTATGTCTAATCTTTTCGCACTTTTTATTTGGTTTTGTATTAATGACTTTAATAACTAGTTTCTTATGTTGAAGGTAATTCTTCCTTATCGTTTGTCCGTGGTGTCTTGGCATTATTTTACTGTTTATATAAAATAAAAGATTTTCACCATTCATATCTCCACGGTCTATATGGAGGTATGTTGGGTACCTGGTCGGGGGTTAAGGGAACGGTTTGGTAAGAGTCTTGCCATTGTTCAGCATTTAGAGGTCCTGCAATGGACCTGGGTCAAATTTAGTAGGACCTCCTTCAATACTTAACGGTATTGGATGGCGGGGGTCCAAACTCTTTGATCCCCTCATAAGTTAACTACTATTAATACTATAACCCGGCTATTTAGGACTGTATCCCTGCTGACTCAGACTACTTAGTCGAGGGTAACGTCACCTCCAAAAGAGGGGCCTACCATAATTTGCATTAATAACTTAATTAATTATCTTTCAATAATCCGACCCTTTAGGATTGTATCCTTGCTGACTCAAACTACTGGGTTGAGGGTAACGTCACCTTCAAAAGAGGGGCCTACTACAATAACTAAGATAATCTCTTAAATAAGTGCAAAAGTGCGGAAATAATCAAAGGTTACACTATACACGAGTCGGAACCAAGTGATTCATCTTGTCTCTCTGTTTTTCTTTTTATTTTTATTTTCAGCATTTTAGTTAGTTTTTATTTTTCTTAGCTTAAAATATTTTTCTAAACGTTTTGATTTGATTAGACGTTGAGGATAAACCGGTACTAAAAGCTCTTGTGTCCTTGGACGACCTCGGTATCTTACCAACACTATACTACGCTCACGATGGGTGCACTTGCCCATATGTGTGTTTAGTGTTAGTAAATATCGTGTTTTATAAATTTAAAACTTGACTAAAAAAAGTGTTAAAGGGCTTAAAATATACACCTAATATATATAACACTTCACACGCATCAAGTTTTTGGCGCCGCTGCCGGGGACACAAGGATTTTAAGAAAGTTAGGAATCAACGGCCTAATCTTTTTTCTTATTTTTCAATTTTTTTAGGATTTTTTCTTAGTTTTTCTGTTTCTGCAGAGCTCAGCACGGGCCGTGCCTGGTCGGACACGGGCAGTGCCCAGCACTATCACTGGCAGTTTTTATTTTCCGAGTTACAGAGAGCTGAGCACGTGGCCGTGTCGGTGCAACACGGGGCCGTCTCCAACTCCCAGTAACAGGGATCCGGAGAACAATTACTGTAAATCTGACCACGGGCCGTGTTCACTGAGCACGGGGCAGTGGTGAACCTTTCTGACCAACATTCTTTTCTGTTTTTATCGCAGGACTTGGAACCTTGGCGCCACATTTAAACTTCCTACGTAGTGCATGAGCTCTAGTTCTAGTAAAGACATAAAAGAACCTCTAGAAGAACCCGAACGCTTTCTCAGAAAAAGACTTAAAGCTAAAAATCAAGAGAAAGTTTCGGGGGACCCACTTCCAATGGCGGACCAACGTACCCTAATGGATTACCTACGACCCACCGTAGGTAATCTAGGCGCCGCTATCAATGCACCAAATGTCGAAGCCAACAACTTCGAACTTCGGCCGCATTTGATACAAAATGCGTCAAAACTCCGCAACCTTCCATGGGCTTGCGGACGAGGATCCCCATTTACATATTACTAATTTCTTGGAAATATGTGATACCTTTCGGATCAATGGAGCATCAAACGACGCCATTCGCCTTCGGATGTTTCCATTTTCACTAAAAGACCGAGCTAAGGCTTGGCTTAACACCCTCCCAGTTGGCTCGGTAAACACCTGGGATGAACTAGCCCAAAAGTTTCTATATAAGTATTTCCCTCCTGCTAAAACGGCTAAATTAATGACTGAAATTAATACATATTCACAAGAAGATGGGGAATCTTTATATGAAACTTGGGAAAGGTTCAAGGAGCTACTATTACTAAGAAAGTGTCCTCATCACGGTCTTGCGGTATGGCAACAAGTATCCACTTTCTACAATGGGTTGTTGCCACACACAAGACAAACATTTGATTCTAGCTCCGGGGGACTTTTAGGTAATCGTCGCCCAAATGAAATATATAATCAAATTGAGGAAATTTCTCAAACCAATTTTCAATGGCACACTCCCCGAGGTAATAAATCTATTGCCCCGGGCGCCCATAAGGTTAATGAAATCACCTCTTTACAAGCCCAAATCGAGGCCCTCTCTTCGAAAATCAAAAAGCTAGAAATGACAAAAACGGCCTCGGTTATGGCTTGTGAAGGGTGTGATGGGCCACATGAAAATTGGAGTTGTATGAAAGAATTAGATGAACAAGCAGAAACGGTAAACTACATTGATAACAGACCTAGGCCGTCGGGTCCTCCAACGGGTACCTACAACCAAGGATGGCGTAACCACCCAAACCTTGGTTGGAGAGATCCCGGCAATAATAGTAACCAACAAACTAACTTTCAACAACCACAAAATTTCTCTCAACAACAAGGTGGAAGAGAAAGGCTTGAAGATACTGTATCTCGCCTCATATCCGACACCGAAAAGAAAAACTCGGATCGATTTCAACAATTGGAATCGAATTTTAGAAATCAACAAGCTAGCATTCAAAACATTGAAAAACAATTAAATCAAATAGCTCAAAATTTCTCCGAGAGACCACAAGGCGCGTTACCTAGCAATACCGAACCCAACCCGAAAGCAGAAGTACATCTCATCACATTGAGAAATCGAACCGTGGGTCCTGAGGAGGCTCCATTACCGCCAGATGAAAGAAGCCAGTCTAGCCAAGCCATGAGTCCACCCGCATCAGAAAAGGCTTCTTTACCAAATCAAGAGCCCTCCAAGACTCCTCCAATTCCGTACCCCGGTAGGTTAAATCGTCAAAAGACCGATGAGCAATTCGCAAAGTTCGAAAATTTACTAAAACAATTGCATGTTAATATTCCTTTTATTGAGGTCCTAACCCAAATGCCTAAATATACAAAATTCATGACGGATTTCCTCACTCACAAAAGGAAAATTGAATCATTGCAATTAGTTAACTTAGGCGAAGAATGCTCCGCCTTGGTACTCAACAAACTTCCACAAAAGAAAATCGATCCCGGAAGCTTCACAATTCCTTGCTCGATTGGGGAATCCCCCGTTCGTAATGCATTAGCCGATCTTGGGGCTAGCATTAACCTCATGCCAACATCGATGTTCAAACGACTCGGCCTAGGAACAACAAGCCCTACAAAGATGAGCATACAACTCGCCGACAGATCCGTCAAATTTCCACAAGGTGTCGCTGAAAATCTATTGGTAAAAGTTGACAACTTCTTTTTCCCAACCGACTTTGTCATCCTAGACATGGAAGAAGACACCGATGTCCCTCTCATCCTCGGGAGGCCATTTCTAGCCACCGCCCAAGCAGTGGTGGATATGAATGACGGAACGTTAACATTGAAGTTTGGGGACAAGGAAGTGAAGTTTGAATGTGGAAAAAGAGTAGAGGACGAAGACCCGGTCAACTACATGAAGGTCATAGACTCAAGCTTGGATGACGCTCTCCAACGGTGTAACATGGGATGCAATACATCCCACTTGGGTAACATATGACCAGGCTTTGGGTCTAGCCAAGGACCCTTATAAACGTGGCGCACCACGGAGGCAATTCGCGGAACTATCCTTAGTTTAGTTTAGATTAATTTTATGTTTTCTAGTTAGTTTTAATTTTCAGGAATAAAACACACTTGAGATGGCAAAGGATACAGAGGAAACTTGAACCAGCACCCCATGCAGGAAAACAGGACCATCCGACAAAATTCTTCGTTTACAGTAAGCTCGGCATGGGCCGTGTCCGCCCAACACGGCCCCGTGCTGCACAGTCTGCAGAAAAAGACCCAGTTCAGGTAACTGGACACGGGCCGTGTTCACCCAACACGCCCCCGTGTCCAGGCTTCTGTTTCTCTTGATTTAATTTTGTTACTAGCACTTGAAAACGGGGCCGTGCCCGGACAACACGGGGCCGTGTTCAGCGCCCAGTAACACAAAATTTTTGCTTTTTCACACCTTTTTACACATTCAATCAACCTAAAAACTTATTTTTGGGACACATTGAGGACAATGTGTAATTTAAGTGTGGGGGGGATGCTAAAACCTTGAATCTTGCAAGTCCTAAATATAAGCCTTACACAAAACTCTATTGGGACCGCTAATCACCCCAAATTTTTTTCAAAATTTTTCATTTTTTTTACTTGTCTAGGTTTAACTCAGGAATTTCAAGTTCTAAAAAGGTTATATTTTTACGAATTTACAACCGATAGCGTCGTGATAAAAAGAACCAACATAAGAAAATTATGAAAAGGCATGACAAGTTTAGTTAAATTTTGATTATATATACTTGATCACATAAAAACCCATTCCCACAAAAGTGAGTTTTGAGCCTTTATTGAGCATACAATTACATATCATTAGATTAAATGCTCATTTTTCGTTTCTTGTGTGAATAGCCGCTTGGTTCTTACGACTCTAGAACTTGCCATGACGATACATTCCCGGTCCTTACCAACTTAAACCCGAATAAGTAAATGATGGAGGCATTAGGACTAACCCCTTTTTATTTCTACACCATTATTTTTCTTTTTTTTTACCACCTACCCAAAATCCCCCTAGTTAGCCCCTTTGAGCCTAAACCTTTTCACTTCATAACCCAAACCAAACACCCTTTTACCCACCAAAACCTTTTTCATTTTTAACCCTTTGTTTTTGTAACTAGCTCGGTTTTTCGTATGACTTTTCAAAAAAATGTGTTGATGATGAAGCAAAAGAAAATAAACAAACAAGTTCATCAAAAATAACTTTGTTTGAATAATAGCTTCATCAAAATAAAAGTTACAAAAAAAAAAAGTCTTACGAAAACCGACGCTTGTTACGCTTTTCGCCCTTTTTCTACTAACCACTAACCCAACCACCTACCTTTAACCCAAGCCTAACCCTTCACCCACAAAGTCCTCTTGATATTTACAAAGGTATATAAGTTAAAAAGGAGGAGGATTGATTGCTTGGCAAGCTTATGGTAGGAATAAGTTCCATGCCGCTCTCGAGTGATCCACAAAAATACATTTTCGGCCGAGTGTTGAGTGATCCCCGTGAGGTATGTGAACTTGTATATAAATAGAATTTTAAAGAGACATGTTATTCCCTAATAAGTAATTTATCTTATGAAAAGTTTTAAATAAATCATGATGAATAGGATTGTAAATAAATAAAAATAAAACTAAATAAAGAATCTTGGAAAATTCCGACACTCTATGATAAGCCCAAAAACCTTCTTCTCTACCCATTCCATTTGGGAGTGTAATAGCCACATATTAAAGAGTTTCGCTTGAGGACAAGCAAAGATTCAAGTGTGGGGGTATTTGATGTGTGCAAAATGCAACATATAAATTACATCAATTGTGGCATAAAACTAACCCTTTTTTAGTACTAATGTTGGAAAAAGTGTGCTTTTGTCTTCCTTTTGTATTTTCAGGATTAAATGAGCTCAAATTAACAAAAGAAACAAAAAGACTTCAAAATCTAACATAAATACAAGAAAATGAACAAGACGTGACATGCCCGACCCCACGACAGCATCTTCCAAGCAAAACAAGAAGACAGGAGACTGAACACGCCCCGTGCTCAGCCAGCACGGGGGCGTGCCCAAGTGTCAGCAGAAAAGACAAAGTGTTAGAAGCTTCTATTGCCCACCACAGGGCCGTGCTCAGCGGACACGGGCCGTGGTCAACTATAAGATTCGCACAATCTAAGCAAATCTTCATAGTACAAAGATTCTTCTGCACACGGGGTCGTGCTCGGCGGACACGGGGGCGTGGTCAACTAATAAGACAAGCTGCATTAAATGAAGAAAGATAAGGATGTGGACACGAGGCCGTGCCCGAGCTTCTGTTCAGCCTATAAATAGGAGTGCTTGGCTCAAGCTCAAACCATCCCTTGGCACACCACCTCTCTCACACTTCACCCACCACCCACCACCACCATAACACCATCATCCACCACCATCATCCATTGTCCATCATAGAGTGTGTGAGTCATCTCGGGATCCAAGATTGATCGTAAGAGTTCTTGACAATCAACGCTATGTTTGCCTAAGTCTCTTACATCACTTGGTGAAGACAAGTGTCTAGTGTAATACTTTTTATTTCTAATCTTTTCGCACTTTTTATTTGGTTTTGTATTAATGACTTTAATAACTAGTTTCTTATGTTGAAGGTGATTCTTCCTTATCGTTTGTCCGTGGTGTCTTGACATTATTTTACTGTCTATATAAAATAAAAGATTTTCACCATTCATATCTCCACGGTCTATATGGAGGTATGTTGGCTACCTGGTCGGGGGTTAAGGGAACGGTTTGGTAAGAGTCTTGCCATTGTTCAGCGTTTAGAGGTCCTAGAATGGACCTGGGTCAAATTTAGTAGGACCTCCTTCAATACTTAACGGTATTGGATGGCGGGCGTCCAAACTCTTTGATCCCCTCATAAGTTAACTACTATTAATACTATAACCCGGCTATTTAGGACTGTATCCCTGCTGACTCAGACTACTTAGTCGAGGGTAACGTCACCTCCAAAAGAGGGACCTACCATAATTTGCATTAATAACTTAATTAATTATCTTTCAATAATCCGACCGTTTAGGATTGTATCCTTGCTGACTCAAACTACTGGGTTGAGGGTAACGTCACCTTCAAAAGAGGGGCCTACTGCAATAACTAAGATAATCTCTTAAATAAGTGCAAAAGTGCGGAAATAATCAAAGGTTACACTATACACGAGTCAGAACCAAGTGATTCATCTTGTCTATCTGTTTTTCTTTTTATTTTTATTTTCAGCATTTTAGTTAGTTTTTATTTTTCTTAGCTTAAAATATTTTTCTAAACTTTTTTATTTGATTAGACGTTGAGGATAAACCGGTACTAAAAGCTCTTGTGTCCTTGGACGACCTCGGTATCTTACCAACACTATACTACGCTCACGATGGGTGCACTTGCCCATATGTGTGTTTAGTGTTAGTAAATATCGTGTTTTATTAGGTGGTGAACCTTCTGACCAACATTCTTTTCTGTTTTTATCGCAGGACTTGAAACCTTGGCGCCACATTTAAACTTCCTACGTAGTGCATGAGCTCCAGTTCTAGTAAAGACATAAAAGAACCTCTAGAAGAACCCGAACGCTTTCTCAGAAAAAGACTTAAAGCTAAAAATCAAGAGAAAGTTTCGGGGGACCCACTTCCAATGGCGGACCAACGTACCCTCATGGATTACCTACGACCCACCGTAGGTAATCTAGGCGCCGCTATCAATGCACCGAATGTCGAAGCCAACAACTTCTAACTTCGGCCGCATTTGATACAAATGCTTCAAAACTCCGCAACCTTCCATGGGCTTGCGGACGAGGATCCCCATTTACATATTACTAATTTCTTGGAAATATGTGATACCTTTCGGATCAATGGAGTATCAGACGACGCCATTCGCCTTCGGATGTTTCCATTTTCACTAAAAGACCGAGCTAAGGCTTGGCTTAACACCCTCCCAGTTGGCTCGGTAAACACCTGGGATGAACTAGCCCAAAAGTTTCTATATAAGTATTTCCCTCCTGCTAAAACATCTAAATTAATGACTGAAATTAATACATGGTCACAAGAAGATGGGGAATCCTTATATGAAACTTGGGAAAGGTTCAAGGAGCTACTAAGAAAGTGTCCTCATCACGGTCTTGCGGTATGGCAACAAGTATCCACTTTCTACAATGGGTTGTTGCCACACACAAGACAAACACTTGATTCTAGCTCCGGGGGACTTTTAGGCAATCGTCGCCCAAATGAAATATATAATCAAATTGAGGAAATTGCTCAAACCAATTTTCAATGGCACACTCCCCGAGGTAATAAATCTATTGCCCTGGGCGCCCATAAGGTTGATGAAAGCACCTCTTTCAAGCCCAAATCGAGGCCCTCTCTTCGAAAATCAAAAAGCTAGAAATGACAAAAACGGCCTCGGTTATGGCTTGTGAAGGGTGTGATGGGCCACATGAAAATTGGAGTTGTATGAAAGAATTAGATGAACAAGCAGAAACGGTAAACTACATTGATAACAGACCTAGGCCGTCGGCTCCTCCAACGGGTACCTACAACCAAGGATGGCGTAACCACCCAAACCTTGGTTGGAGAGATCCCGGCAATAATAGTAACCAACAAAACCAACAAACTAACTTTCAACAAACACAAAATTTCTCTCAACAACAAGGTGGAAGAGAAAGGCTTGAAGATACTGTATCTCGCCTCATCTCCGACACCGAAAAGAAAAACTCGGATCGATTTCAATAATTGGAATCGAATTTTAGAAATCAACAAGCTAGCATTCAAAACATTGAAAAACAATTAAATCAAATAGCTCAAAATTTCTCCGAGAGACCACAAGGCGCGTTACCTAGCAATACCGAACCCAACCCGAAAGCAGAAGTACATCTCATCACATTGAGAAATCGAACCGTGGGTCCTGAGGAGGCTCCATTACCGCCGGATGAAAGAAGCCAGTCTAGCCAAGCCATGACTCCACCCGCATCAGAAAAGGTTTCTTTACCAAATCAAGAGCCCTCCAAGACTCCTCCAATTCCGTACCCCGGTAGGTTAAATCGTCAAAAGGCCGATGAGCAATTCGCAAAGTTCGAAAATTTACTAAAACAATTGCATGTTAATATTCCTTTTATTGAGGTCCTAACCCAAATGCCTAAATATGAAAAATTCATGAGGGATTTCCTCACTCACAAAAGGAAAATTGAATCATTGCAATTAGTTAACTTAGGCGAAGAAAGCTCCGCCTTAGTACTCAACAAACTTCCACAAAAGAAAATCGATCCCGGAAGCTTCACAATTCCTTGCTCGATTGGGGAATCCCCCGTTCGTAATGCATTAGCCGATCTTGGGGCTAGCATTAACCTCATGCCAACATCGATGTTCAAACGACTCGGCCTAGGAACAACAAGCCCTACAAAGATGAGCATACAACTCGCCGACAGATCCGTCAAATTTCCACAAGGTGTCGCTGAAAATCTATTGGTAAAAGTTGACAACTTCGTTTTCCCAACCGACTTTGTCATCCTAGACATGGAAGAAGACACCGATGTCCCTCTCATCCTCGGGAGGCCATTTCTAGCCACCGCCCAAGCAGTGGTGGATATGAATGACGGAACGTTAACATTGAAGTTTGGGGACAAGGAAGTGAAGTTTGAATGTGGAAAAAGAGTAGAGGACGAAGACCCGGTCAACTACATGAAGGTCATAGACTCAAGCTTGGATGACGCTCTCCGACGGTGTAACATGGGATGCAATACATCCCACTTGGGTAACATATGACCAGGCTTTGGGTCTAGCCAAGGACCCTTATAAACGTGGCGCACCACAGAGGCATTCCGCGGAACTATCCTTAGTTTAGTTTAGATTAATTTTATGTTTTCTAGTTAGTTTTAATTTTCAGGAATAAAACACACTTGAGATGGCAAAGGATACAAGGGAAACTTGAACCAGCACCCCATGCAGGAAAACAGGACCATCCGACAAAATTCTTCGTTTACAGTAAGCTCGGCACGGGCCGTGTCTGCCCAACACGGCCCCGTGCTGCACAGTCTGCAGAAAAAGCCCCAGTTCAGGTAACTGGACACGGGTCATGTTCACCCAACACGCCCCCGTGTCCAGGCTTCTGTTTCTCTTGATTTAATTTTGTTACTAGCACTTGAACACGGGGCCGTGCCCGGACAACACGGGGCCGTGTTCATCGCCCAGTAACACAATTTTTTTGCTTTTTCACACCTTTTTACACATTCAATCAACCTAAAAGCTTATTTTTGGGACACATTGAGGACAATGTGTAATTTAAGTGTGGGGGGATGCTAAAACCTTGAATCTTGCAAGTCCTAAATACAAGCCTTACACAAAACTCTATTGGAACCGCTAATCACCCCAAATTTTTCAAAAAAAAAATTCATTTTTTTTACTTGTCTAGGTTTAACTCGGGAATTTTAAGTTCTAAAAAGGTTATATTTTTACAAATTTACAACCGATAGCGTCGTGATAAAAAGAACCAACATAGGAAATTTATGAAAAGGCATGACAAGCTTAGTTAAAATTTGATTATATATACTTGATCACATAAAAACCCATTCCCACAAAAGTGAGTTTGAGCCTTTATTGAGCATACAATTACATATCATTAGATTAAATGCTCATTTTTCGTTTCTTGTGTGAATAGCCGCTTGGTTCTTATGACTCTAGAACTTGACATGACGATACATTCCCGGTCCTTACCAACTTAAACCCGAGTAAGTAAATGATGGAGGCATTAGGACTAACCCCTTTTTATTTCTACACCATTAATTTTCTTTTTTTTACCACCTACCCAAAATCTCCCTAGTTAGCCCCTTTGAGCCTAAACCTTTTCATTTCATAACCCAAACCAAACACCCTTTTACCCACCAAAACCTTTTTTCATTTTTAACCCTTTGTTTTAGTAACTAGCTCGGTTTTTCGTATGACTTTTCAAAAAAAAATGTGTTGATGATGAAGCAAAAGAAAATAAACAAACAAGTTCATCAAAAATAACTTTGTTTGAATAATAGCTTCATCAAATTAAAGTTACAAAAAAAAAAAAAAAAAAAAAAAAAAGTCTTACGAAAACCGACGCTTGTTACGCTTTTCGCCCTTTTTCTACTAACCACTAACCACTCACCCAACCACCTACCTTTAACCCAAGCCTAACCATTCACCCACAAAGTCCTCTTGATATTTTCAAAGGTATATAAGTTAAAAAGGAGGAGGGTTGATTGCTTGGCAAGCTTATGGTAGGAATAAGTTCCATGCCGCTCTCGAGTGATCCACAAAAATACATTTTTCGGCCGAGTGTTGAGTGATCCCCGTGAGGTATGTGAACTTGTATATAAATAGAATTTTAAAGAGACATGTTACGCCCTAATAAGTAATTTATCTTATGAAAAGTTTTAAATAAATCATGACGAATAGGATTGTAAATAAATAAAAATAAAATTAATAAAGAATCTTGGAAAATCCCGACACTCTATGATAAGCCCAAAAACCTTCTTCTCTACCCATTCCATTTGGGAGTGTAATAGCCACATATTAAAGAATTTTTCTTGAGGACAAGCAAAGATTCAAGTGTGGGGGTATTTGATGTGTGCAAAATGCAACATATAAATTACATCAATTATGGCATAAAACTAACCCTTTTTCAATACTAATGTAGGAAAAAGTGTGCTTTTGTCTTCCTTTTGTATTTTCAGGATTAAATGAGCTCAAATTAACAAAAGAAGCAAAAAGACATCAAAATCTAACATAAATACAAGAAAAGGAACTAGACGTGACATGCCCGACCCCACGACAGCATCTTCCCAAGCAAAACAAGAAGACAGGAGACTGAACACGCCACGTGCTCAGCCAGCACGGGGGCGTGTCCAAGTGTCAGCAGAAAAGACAAAGTGGTAGAAGCTTCTATTGCCCACCACGGGGCCGTGCTCAGCGGAAACGGGCCATGGTCAACTATAAGATTCGCACAATCTAAGCAAATCTTCATAGTACAAAGATTCTTCTGCACACGGGGTTGTGCTCAGCGGACACGGGGGCGTGGTTAACTAATAAGACAAGCTGCATTAAATGAAGAAAGGGAAGGATGTGGACACGGGGCCGTGCCCACTGGACACGGGGCCGTGCCCGAGCTTCTGTTCAGCCTATAAATAGGAGTGCTTGGCTCAAGCTCAAACCATCCCTTGGCACACCACCTCTCTCACACTTCACCCACCACCACCATAACACCATCATCCATTGTCCATCATAGAGTGTTTGAGTCGTCCCGGGATCCAAGATTGATCGTAAGAGTTCTTGACAATCAAGGCCATGTTTGCCTAAGTCTCTTACATCACTTGGTGAAGACAAGTGTCTAGTGTAATACTTTTTAGTTCTAATCTTTTCGCACTTTTTATTTGGTTTTCTATTAATGACTTTAATAACTAGTTTCTTATGTTGAAGGTGATTCTTCCTTATCGTTTGTCCGTGGTGTCTTGACATTATTATACTGTCTATATAAAATAAAAGATTTTCACCATTCATATCTCCACGGTCTATATGGAGGTATGTTGGCTACCTGGTCGGGGGTTAAGGGAACGGTTTGGTAAGAGTTTTGCCATTGTTCAGCGTTTAGAGGTCCTGCAATGGACCTGGGTCAAATTTAGTAGGACCTCCTTCAATACTTAACGGTATTGGATGGCGGGGGTCCAAACTCTTTGATCCCCTCATAAGTTAACTACTATTAATACTATAACCCGGCTATTTAGGACTGTATCCTTGCAGACTCAGACTACTTAATCGAGGGTAACGTCACCTCCAAAAGAGGGGCCTACCATAATTTGCATTAATAACTTAATTAATTATCTTTCAATAATCCGACCCTTTAGGATTGTATCCTTGCTGACTCAAACTACTGGGTTGAGGGTAACGTCACCTTCAAAAGAGGGGCCTACTACAATAACTACGATAATATCTTAAATAAGTGCAAAAGTGCGGAAATAATCAAAGGTTACACTATACACGAGTCGGAACCAAGTGATTCATCTTGTCTATCTGTTTTTCTTTTTCTTTTTATTTTTATTTTCAGCATTTTAGTTAGTTTTTATTTTTCTTAGATTAAAATATTTTTCTAAACTTTTTGATTTGATTAGACGTTGAGGATAAACCGGTACTAAAAGCTCTTGTGTCCTTGGACGACCTCGGTATCTTACCAACACTATACTACGCTCACGATGGCTGCACTTGCCCATATGTGTGTTTAGTGTTAGTAAATATCATGTTTTATAAATTTAAAACTTGACTAAAAAAGTGTTAAAGGGGCTTAAAATATACACCTAATATATATAACACTTCACACGCAGCAAGTTTTTTGGTGTCAGAAGTGGGATCCGGAGCACGGGCCGGTGAAGTGTATAGTGTAACCTTTGATTATTTCCGCACTTTTGCACTTATTTAAGAGATTGTCGTGTTATATATAACACTTCAGCAATTAAATCACTTGGTTCCGACTAGTGTATAATGTTACCTTTGATTATTTCCGCACTTTTGCACTTATTTAAGAGATTATCTTAGTTATTGTAGTAGGCCCCTCTTTTGAAGGTGACGTTACCCTAAACCCAGTAGTTTGAGTCAGCAAGGATACAATCCTAAAGGGTTGGATTATTGAAAGATAATTAATTAAGTTATTAATGCAAATTATGGTAGGCCCCTCTTTTGGAGGTGACGTTACCCTCGACTAAGTAGTCTGAGTCAGCAGGGATACAGTCCTAAATAGCCGGGTTATAGTATTAATAGTAGTTAACTTATGAGGGGATCAAAGAGTTTGAACCCCCGCCATCCAATACCGTTAAGTATTGAAGGAGGTCCTACTAAATTTGACCCAGGTCCATTGCAGGACCTCTAAACGCTGAACAATGGCAAGACTCTTACCAAACCGTTCCCTTAACCCCCGACCAGGTAGCCAACATACCTCCATATAGACCGTGGAGATATGAATGGTGAAAATCTTTTATTTTATATAGACAGTAAAATAATGTCAAGACACCATGGACAAACGATATGGAAGAATCACCTTCAACATAAGAAACTAGTTATTAAAGTCATTAATACAAAACCAAATAAAAAGTGCGAAAAGATTAGAAATAAAAAGTATAACACTAGACACTTGTCTTCACCAAGTGATGTAAGAGACTTAGGCAAACATGGCCTTGATTGTCAAGAACTCTTACGATCAATCTTGGATCCCGAGACGACTCACACACTCTATGATGGACAATGGATGATGGTGGTGGATGATGGTGTTATGGTGGTGGTGGGTGGTGGGTGAAGTGTGAGAGAGGTGGTGTGCCAAGGGATGGTTTGAGCTTGAGCCAAGCACTCCTATTTATAGGCTGAACAGAAGCTCAGGCACGGCCCCGTGTCAAGTGGGCACGGCCCCGTGTCCACATCCTTCTCTTTCTTCATTTAATGCAGCTTGTCTTATTTGTTGACCACGCCCCCGTGTCCGCTGAGCACGATCCCGTGTGCAGAAGAATCTTTGTACTATGAAGATTTGCTTAGATTGTGCGAATCTTATAGTTGACCACGGCCCGTGTCCGCTGAGCACGGCCCCGTGGTGGGCAATAGAAGCTTCTACCACTTTGTCTTTTCTGCTGACACTTGGGCACGCCCCCGTGCTGGCTGAGCACGGAGCGTGTTCAGTCTCCTGTCTTCTTGTTTTGCTTGGGAAGATGTTGTCGTGGGGTCGGGCATGTCACGTCTTGTTCCTTTTCTTGTATTTATGTTAGATTTTGATGTCTTTTTGCTTCTTTTGTTAATTTGAGCTCATTTAATCCTGAAAATACAAAAGGAAGACAAAAGCACACTTTTTCCAACATTAGTACTAAAAAAGGGTTAGTTTTATGCCACAATTGATGTAATTTATATGTTGCATTTTGCACACATCAAATACCCCCACACTTGAATCTTTGCTTGTCCTCAAGCAAAACTCTTTAATATGTGGCTATTACACTCCCAAATGGAATGGAATGGAATGGGTAGAGAAGAAGGTTTTTCGGCTTATCATAGAGTGTCGGGATTTTCCAAGATTCTTTATTTAGTTTTATTTTTATTTATTTACAATCCTATTCGTCATGATTTATTTAAAACTTTTCATAAGATAAATTACTTATTAGGGCATAACATGTCTCTTTAAAATTCTATTTATATACAAGTTTACATACCTCACGGGGATCACTCAACACTCGGCCAAAAATGTATTTTTGTGGATCACTCGAGAGCGGCATGGAACTTATTCTTACCATAAGCTTGCCAAGCAATCAATCCTCCTCCTTTTTAACTTATATACCTTTGTAAATATCAAGAGGACTTTGTGGGTGAATGGTTAGGCTTGGGTTAAAGGTAGGTGGTTGGGTTAGTGGTTAGTAGAAAAAGGGTGAAAAGCGTAACAAGCGTCGGTTTTCGTAAGACTTTTTTAATTTTTTTTTAACTTTTATTTTAACTTTTATTTTGATGAAGCTATTATTCAAACAAAGTTATTTTTGATGAACTTGTTTGTTTATTTTCTTTTGCTTCATCATCAACACATTTTTTTTTGAAAAGTCATACGAAAAACCGAGCTAGTTACTAAAACAAAGGGTTAAAAATGAAAAAGGTTTTTGTAGGACCGGTTTTGACTCCGAAACGATTGCAAAACGAACGTATAACGTGCGGAATCCGTACACGAACGCGACCTAACACACGTGACGTAATATAAACGTGATTCTTTGATAAATCTGAAATCGTACAAGAACCGTGAATCACCTAGAGCACTTTCTCTCTCTACTTTCTCTCTCTAAGTACCAAGCTCTAAACCACGAAATGAGAAAAAGTTCTAATTCTTAAGTCTAAGGCTCTATTTATAGGCACAAGGCTTTTAATGAGATTTCTCATTATTTCAGAAATGCCACCTTGCCTTTTTGTCTAGATATCTCTAATATTACAATATAAAATCTAGTATTCTTCATTTTCTGCTACGGTTCTGATTGACGGAGGCGATAGACACATACTGCACTAACAGACTCCCCCTTGGATATTGCCGCAGTCAATCTCGTAGCGTCTTGTCTTTTCTCTTTCACTAACAGAATCCCCATGGATCTGTTTTCAGACTCAGTTGCTCTTTCTTTCCTTCAAACTCCTTTTCTTCAGGCTCCCCCTTTCGTTAAGCTTCCGTGCTTTTGGGATCGACACCTGGCTTTCCGGGTACAAGCTCCTCCTTGCTTTGAGCTCGTCTTCAGACTCCCCCTTAGACTCAGCTTCCGGGATCGTAGTCTGGACTTTTCCTGCAATCACTCATACAACTATAAGTAACAACTTTTTAAACTTCCACATATCGTAATCTGACAATTCAAACCTTCTAAACCACTTCTCATGAATTTGGCAGTTTCATCGAATCGTATCGGAAACTAACACTTATAACAATATAATTATCCAAATCCCCCACAGTTAATCATCCAAGTCCAAATTAATGACCTTGGAGATATCACAAACTGTTTTTGATTTTTGATTTTTAATTCAAGTTTCAAATTAATGAACTTGTTTTATTTTCAGAAACACAATCAGCTTACTTAGATTTTGAAACTCAGCACTCAGACATCAGTTGTCGAAAATAAAGCAGAAATCAAAATCTTTTTGTATTTTCTGAAAATATAAAGCAGTAAAGAAATATGTACAAACATATTTACAGACAATATTTTTGTTTGAGTATGCGTTAGAGGATCATATCAGTTTTTTTTACAAGTCACAAGTACCGTTGAGCTTAGTTACACAGTAAGAATTAAACAATTCACTTAGATTGTCGATATACTTGTCCACTTAAATTTTCATACAAATTTCAACTGATTCAGGATACGAATTAGGTGTTTTAAGAACTTAAACTCATTCATGTGTCCCACCTCTTGAATATACTCCCGTATCCAGAATCCCAATAATCAGTCTTACAGGTGAGTATACTACAATGATATCTGTATATAAATTAGGTATGCGAGGGCCGAGGGATCTCAGATCGATACTTCCGTATACGCAGAGAGATATCAGCTTCGACTTTTCGGTGTGTCCCCTTTAGAGGATCTTTTTGCTTACAACAGCAGCATTTATCAATTTTATTGTTTCAGCATGCTGAGGGTTTAATGTTGTGTTTCAAGCATTGCAGCAAGTATTAGCCAAGGACTAGGTCAGAACTACCGTTCAGCAGAAGTCCCGGAATAATACCCCAGACATCATTGAGTATAAAGACCTAGTATATCAGATTAAGAGACCTTTCAAACGAGATTTCAGGGGTTACCTATATATCCAAGTAGTGTTCCCCACGAAATAAGCAAGTGTGAAATTTAGGTTTATATCCCGAAAAAGTTTACTAAGTGTATAAAAATCTACCGACACATCCACGGTGAGATCGTTTAACACATTTAAACTTTCCATTTCTTTAGCGTACTGTAACTGTCTACTGATGTACTATCATTTCCTCTTTTTACGCAAAACTCAAATTTTTGAATTTTTATCGTGTTTTTGATTTTTTTAAATTTTCAAATGTTTTTGTATTTTCTAATGACAATTTTTCTCCCCCTAAAATGCAAAACCATTTAAAGAAAAATTTGACAACCAACACTGATAGCTTTGTCTCGCCATCCATTTTCTGCTTCAAGTGCTCTGATTTGCAGAAAATATAACGTACCCCCATGATTTACAACCCATTGATCTTAACAGTTTGAAAACCGTTTTTCAATCTGATGAAAGTAATCATGTTTGTTCAGCCGTGAGGGTTTCGGCGTATTCAATAAACATACATTCAAACAAAATTAAAAACAAACATATTTATGGTTTTTCAAATTTTAACAAACTAAAAACATATTTTTGGTTTTTAATTTTTTCAATTTTTAGGATTTTGAAAATATTGTTTATTTATGTACAAAAATCACTCAAACTAAACTCCCTGTTCAACCAAACCAGGGTTCTGCATCCTCTTCCTGTGCCAGGTTGCTCCAACTACTATTCTCACAGTCTTCAGCTTCGTTGAGCACCTGCACATTCAAACTTTATCAATCATTTGAACAATTTAGCCCAGGTCTGTGGGACCTTAGGCATTTCAACACAATAATGTTCATTTAATTTCGGAAACTCTTTGTCACTTAAAACTTGTTCAACTTTGACTTCAACTTTCTCATCTTTTACCGGCGTCACTTGTTTCTTAGCACTCCACATTTGACCTTCCGGAGTACCTCTTTTATAAAAATTTGTCTCTTTTTGAACCTTTTGTTTTTGAATAACATTTTTAGGTTTCCAAAACTCTTGAGGTTTTGTCATATCAACAGATATTCTCCAACTCTGTGTAGTTCTTAATCTGGGTGTGTGAGAATTCCAGGTCTGTCTTGAATCGAACCTGTTCGGGTTTGATTTCCAATTTTGATTTGAAGCAAACTTGTTTGTATTGTACCTCCAAGTTTGTTTCGAATCAAATCTGGTTGACCTTGATTTCACATCCTCAGATTTCTGTTTTTCAACATCAACAGGCTTTGGATTTGGACACTTTCGTGCAAGATGTCCAATTTGATCACATTTAAAACACACTTTCTTTGAAACATCCTTGGCCTGTTGTTGTTTCTTTTTCATAGCATCAAACTCATCATTAGACTGTCGACTAAATTTGAGTTTTTCCTCTTCTTTCAAGCTTTTCCCTTGAACAAAATTCATCTTTTGTTGCAAATCCTGTTTTTCACTTTGATTCCAATTCCGTTTCTTTTTATAACCCAAACCAGCCTTCATGTTTTTCTTCTTAAAACCAGGTTTGTTATAAAAAGATTTATGACCTTTACCAGCAAACTTTGGAATCTCAGACTTCTCAATCTCAACCATTTTGAAAACTTTATCAACCTTCTCTGAAATCACATTCTGAATCGGAAATACAACATCTAAGAATAGTTTGTCCGATCCAATCATGGTATAAACCAATCCTTTTGAATCATCATTCAAATTTTTCTCGGATTTTATGTTTTTCAGATAACCATCATAAAGATTTCCTTCATCTTCATCCTGTGATTCAGACTTACCTTTTGTAGACTCATCTTTCAAAACGCTTTCAACAACCTTACTTACCACCTCTGAATCATTAGCATCATCAGATTTGGAGTAAGTCACATCGATACTTTCAGGTAACTGGTCAGCTATGTTCAAACCCTTTGCCACCTTTTCCTCATCATAAAAAGTATAATTGTTTCTCAATGGTGGTGGTACCTGATGAAATTCTGAACCAATACCCTTTTTGCAATTTTCAGTATCTTTGTCATCTGGGGTGATGTTGAAAATGCGTTCGAGAATGTACGAAGAGTTATGATAACTTTGAAGTTTTGTAACAATCTTTTCTTTTTCAGCCAAGACTTGTTTAAGACTAGCAATTTCATCAACACATTTGTTCAATTCAATTTGCTTTTCTTTAAACTTTCTTTCATACATTTCTTTAGTGACTAAAGTTTCTGACAATCTTTGATCAAAACTTTTGACTTGGCTTTTCAAAGTATCATAAGCTTCTTGTACTCTCTGACTCGACCACTTTAAAGAATCATACTGTTTTTGTAAATCTTGAAATTTAGATTCTTTTTCAACACAATCGACACATTTTGTAGAACACAGTTGTCTATACACATCATTATCTTTTTCAAGATCTTGACACTTCTGTGTTAGCTTTTCGACTTTTAATTTCAACATTTCTTCTGTTTCAACCATTTCTTTACATTTTATTTTGAAAACATTTTCAAATTTGGTTGCTTCAATTTCTTTAACTTTTATGATGTCATCTTTTTGAGTACAGGCTTTGCACATTTCTATGCAATTCCTGCACTTGTTTTCATTTTCATCAACCAATTCAACATTCGGTAAATCAGAAGATTTTCTAACCTCAGTAGCATTCAGCACCAGTTCTTCTGTCTCAGCTTTCTGATCTTGCTCTTTGTTCTCCACTTTTTCTTCTTTCTGAGCTTCTTCATTGTTCTGTTCTTCTTCAGCTTTCTGTTCCTCTTCAGCAGCAGTCTTCGCAACAGCCTTTACTTCTTCAATCATCTTCTTCAATTCTTCTTCTTTTCTCTTCTTCATCTCTACCACCTTCGATAGACTTGCTTCACAAACCTCTCTAATTTTCTTCTCCAAATCAGGCAAATATGCTTTATCAGATAATCTTCGTGTGTTGAAAGTAGCCTGCCTTGGAACCAAATTTATTACAGCTTCGAAATCCACTTTTGATGGGTCAACAACTGGATTACCCCGTGGATCCATGTAACATTCCAACTCTTCATTCCATCTTTTTGCTCTCTGGGCTTCTTTGAATGGTTCGTTTAATTTCCCAATTTCCCATCTTGCATAGTCTACTTTCCAATATCTATCAGGATCAGCATTAGCCACAAATGCATATCCAACTGCATCTTCTTCAGGGCATACTTGACTCCAGTCGTAACCTTCATCGTCATATATAACTGCAAGAGCCCTTGATTTTTCTTCAGACTGTTTCAATCTTGGTGGCTCAGACTTGTTCTGATGGTAAATCGCTTTCCTGTAGTAGTCTTCATTGAATGGATTTTTAGAATCATCAGCAGCATACGCATTTCTGCACTCGCGCTTAAAGTGACCTTTTTGTTTACATTTGAAACATGTCACCTTTGATTTATCAAATCCCAATTTGGTAGATGATCCACCAATTGACTTTCTCCCCGTAATCTCCATGAACCGCTGTGCCCGACGAACTGCACTGGCCATGCACCATCTTATATCCATAAGCTCCATCTCCTCGGGGTCTAATTGATCATAATCTTCTTTAGTCAAATTGGTATTGCCAATCTTCCCTGCAACGAGGCTTTCATACGATTCAAGTACAGATGCCAAGAAAACCATCTGTTGTTTTGCCGATTCTTCGCTGAAATTCTGCCCATTCTTCAGATCCACTGCGATATTACACTGAAACAAATTCTTGGAAGCAGATTGACTTGAAGTGTTTGAAGAAGATCCACAGTGAAAACCACTGTGAAGACTTTCATTGTTCACTGAACTTAAACTTTCTGCAGAAAATGTTGTTCTTGGAGACCCAGCCTGCGGTACATTTCCTCTGTAGTAAAGCTCTACATTCTGCTGATAAGCTGGATTGTTGACTTTAGATCTCTTTATCTCCAACTCATGGCTTTCAAGTCTTTCAATCAGCAAATCCACTTTCAAATCTTCAGGCTTGATTGTGTTCTTCAACATTAAAGCGAAGTATTGCCACTCTTGATCATTTGGCAATGAATCAAACAGTTATCCACCAAATCCTCTTCAGAATATGTGATTTCATGTCTGGCTAACTCCATTTTCAAATATCCGAATCTCTCGATCATTTTACAAACAGATTCATTTTTCATACAACTGAAAAGATCAAACTCTTTACGCAACAATTTCTTTTTGTTTTTGACAATTTCATTACTTCCTACACACTTTTTCCCTAACGCTTCCCACAAACTTTTTGAAGTTTTCTCTTGTTCAAGTAATGAAATAATATCCTCTCTCACTGACTGTTTGATTAATGTGATCATTTTAGATTCAGCCACAACATTTTTTATATCTATGTCTGAGAAATCCTTCGCATCTATTAACTCTCATCCCTCTTTTACTGGTTCAGTGTATCCATCTGTCATTTTTATCCAACTTTCAGGAGCGAAAGCTTTTACCCAACCCTCAAATATGTTTTTCCACCAGTGATAGTCTTCAACTTTCATTAACTTTGGTGGCTTCTGTTGGCTTTCGTACATATTCTCAAACTTCAAATTCTCCGAAATCTCTCTTGAATATTCTTTCATCTCAGATCTTCTATCTGACGATTCGGAAGTGAACGCGTTGTAGAAAGTATTGTAGAACTCTTCACCGTTGTTTGACATCTTCAATTACCTAGAGCAAACAATCAAACAAAACACAATCAGTTTAAAACACTTATTAATTAACAGAACAAGACTGGTACTCGAACTGATGATTTTCTGTGCGGACTGAACGTTGACCAACAGTACGGACTTCTAGAACCCGAATCGAATTCAAGTAACTTGACTTTTTGAAACCTTTGAACTCCGAACTGTACGAACTGGACAATATCACGCGACTTGACTATACAAAACGAAAATTGCAATGATAAACTTCAACTATATATGATACTTTTTATGACTACAACACACAAACTCAATAAACTCTAGATATTATCACATAAAACCAATATGATTGGACCTCGTATAACAAATATTGATCACATAATACTCGGGTCGAATGATATAGCAAACCGACATCAAATTATAGCTAAAATCTGATTTGACCAACGATAAAACTGGTTGACTATGACTTTTATATTCTCGTGACTTGAAATCACATGCAACCTAAAAATTGATAGGACCAGCACCTATATATCCGACAAGCAAACTGATTTTTGATTGAACTAAGACTATGTAAAATCAATTGTACTGTACCGACAAGAATTCACATGCAATCTGCCAATTTTGTTTTCACGTGAATTGTTACTGACAACAACAGTTATTATATTTAAACATGATTGGGCCTTTATTTCCACTATTGCCAAATTTCAATTTACGATGTTTTTTTAAATCACAATGTAATTTGCCGACAATCTTTAAATGTTTAATCACATGAACATTAATCACATGAACTCATAACCACTTTCAAACAAACAATTTCAAACTGTCAGGACTGTTTCAAACGTTCAGAATCCTTCAAACGATATGGGCTGATTTCAAACGATGATATTCAAACGACCAACTATTCAAACGACAACAATTTCAAACGACCACTTCAACGACGATTATTTCAAACGACAAATGTTCAAACGACAAACATTTTCAAACGATTGTTCAAACGGTCAGTTTGTTTTCAAACGGTCAGTGCTTGATTTCAAACGATAGTTCAAACGGGAGGTTCACTTTCAAACGATACCTGTTCAAACGACCACCTCAAACGACAACTGTTTCAAACGGGAGGGTCACTTTCAAACGATGTCGGACACAAAAACTCATATTTCTCCTAAACGGCTAGGAATTAGGATCTGAAACTTGGTAGGGTTTTAAAACTAACAATTTCGCACACAATATCAAAAATTCAGACAAAACGGACCGTAAAAACACGTTCAATTTGACTAAAAACCGTGAAAAATGTAAGAAATAGGTAGAAGATAAAGAAATAGATGAAATTGAATCTGAATCGGCTGAAATCTGGTACGAATCAATGTGTTTGATCAGTGCAATCGAGCTCCTAGCTCTGATACCACTTGTAGGACCGGTTTTGACTCCGAAACGATTGCAAAACGAACGTATAACGCGCGGAATCCGTACACGAACGCGACCTAACACACGTGACGTAATATAAACGTGATTCTTTGATAAATCTGAAATCGTACAAGAACCGTGAATCACCTAGAGCACTTTCTCTCTCTACTTTCTCTCTCTAAGTACCAAGCTCTAAACCACCAAATGAGCAAAAGTTCTAATTCTTAAGTCTAAGGCTCTATTTATAGGTACAAGGCTTTTAATGAGATTTCTCATTATTACAGAAATGCCACCTTGCCTTTTTGTCTAGATATCTCTAATATTACAATATAAAATCTAGTATTCTTCATTTTCTGCTACGGTTCTGATTGACGGAGGCGATAGACACATATTGCACTAACAGTTTTGGTGGGTAAAAGGGTGTTTGGTTTGGGTTATGAAGTGAAAAGGTTTAGGCTCAAAGGGGCTAACTAGGGTGATTTTGGGTAGGTGGTAAAAAAAAATAATGGTGTAGAAAAAAAAGGGGTTAGTCCTAATGCCTCCATCATTTACTTACTCGGGTTTAAGTTGGTAAGGACCGGGAATGTATCGTCATGGCAAGTTCTAGAGTCGTAAGAACCAAGCGGCTATTCACACAAGAAACGAAAAATGAGCATTTAATCTAATGATATGTAATTGTATACTCAATAAAGGCTCAAAACTCACTTTTGTGGGAATGGGTTTTTATGTGATCAAGTATACATAATCAAATTTTAACTAAGCTTGTCATGCCTTTTCATAATTTTCTTATGTTGGTTCTTTTTATCACGATGCTATCGGTTGTAAATTCGTAAAAATATAACCTTTTTAGAACTTGAAATTCCCGAGTTAAACCTAGACAAGTAAAAAAAATGATTTTTTTTTTTTTGAAAAAATTTGGGGTGATTAGCGGTTCCAATAGAGTTTTGTGTAAGGCTTGTATTTAGGACTTGCAAGATTCAAGGTTTTAGCATCCCCCCCCCCCCCAAACTTAAATTACACATTGTCCTCAATGTGTCCCAAAAATAAGTTTTTAGGTTGATTGAATGTGTAAAAAGGTGTGAAAAAACAAAAATTTTGTGTTACTGGGCGCTGAACACGGCCCCGTGTTCAAGTGCCAGTAACAAAATTAAATCAAGAGAAACAGAAGCCTGGACACGGGGGCGTGTTGGGTGAATACGGCCCGAGTCCAGTTACCTGAACTGGGTCTTTTTCTGCAGACTGTGCAGCACGGGGCCGTGTTGGGCGGACACGGCCCGTGCCGAGCTTACTGTAAACGAAGAATTTTGTCGGATGGTCCTGTTTTACTGCATGGGGTGCTGGTTCAAGTTTCCCTTGTATCCTTTGCCATCTTAAGTGTGTTTTATTCATTTCAACACCACCCAAACACCAAATTAACTAAAACCATCATTCATTAGTCATAGAGAGGATTACATAATAGTCCTAAAAATTAAAATACTAGATAGTTAGGTCAAAGAAACACAAGAAATCTAAACCAAGAAGTTCTAGCCTTATTCTATTAGCAAAATTTCCGAAAAGGTAAATCTTCCGATTAAATGTGGCTTTGACAACTTCTCTTTCCGGGTATAGGGTCCTCATACGTCGGCGAGCCATTCTTCGTTCTCCCGATGGAGAAGAAAAGCGGGCTCATTAGCATTGGTTTGAGGAGGTGCAACTTCCGCCGGGATTTCTTGGAGTTCTTCAAGAGGAGGTTCCGCCGGAATGTCGTCCTAACCGGTAGGATTGTGGATTCCAAGTGCTAGGTTCCAATCCTCTTGAGGGAGGATTGGTTCCATGGGAGGTGTCACAAGAATGTTTAACCTCTGGTGCAAGAGGTTTATTTCTTGAAAACTGTTTTCCAACCCCACCGAAAGATAATTTATACGGTCTATGAGGACCTCATCTACCGAAGTCATCTCGTCAAGAGCTTCACGTAGCGCCATTACGTATCTTACGAGAGTTGCTTCAATCGATGGCCTCCTTTCCCTTCGACTGTTTCTGGAGTGCGCAGAAGAGGTTCCACTGTTTTGGCTAGACATTCTACGAAAACCAACCAAAAATAGTTTGTTTTAATGAAACAGTACCACGGACACGGCCCCGTGCTCAATGAGCACGGCCCCGTGTTCAACTTTCTGCAGATTTTTAGAACAAGGAATCTTGGGGTTTCAAATTATTTTCTTAACTTATGAAGCTTTTTTTTAGCAGAAATAACTTAAAACAATGTTGTGTAACTTATTTTTAACAAGATTCCTTGAACAAAAATTCCATAAACATCACAATAAAGCTTGAAATCAAGCTTTAATGGAGTTGTTGGTGCAAGAAAGATGAAGAAGAAGGTAATGGATAAAAGAGGAAAGGACAAGATGTTTGTTAGAACCTTCTTTTAGAACATACCTAGGATGGAATGTTAGAAAATCCTTTCAAATCTCTGTCCCTGGATGGTCCAAATGTGCAGGATTCTTGGCTGCATTTACAGAAAACGACAGCATGCTGGACACGGCCCCGTGTCGGATGGACATGGCCCCGTGTGCAGGCAAGATCCTGACACGTTTTGTCCGTATTCTGACAAAAGTCAGAAAGGAATCTTTTGGAGGACACGGGGGCGTGCTGACCTGGACACGGCCCCGTGTCGGAAGGCTGTTTTATGAAGTTTGTCTATTTTCAAGGAACTTTTCCGGATCGGGCGGTTCCTTACTGGATGGAACAACCCCAAAGTGCCTAAGATACCTTAATTGTTCTAGATTAGGACGAGAACGCAAGAGGTTGTCGGTGAGGGTGATTCCTATGATATATGTAGGTGGACAAGTCCAACCCATTTCCGGGCTCTCGTTAAAGAAGGTGTCTATCGAATCGCTCAGGTCTATGTATGCATCAAACGAAGTTGATGGGGATTCCTTCACGGCATAATCGACACAGGGACGACTATCGCTCAAGTCCTCGCTAGAGTTAGAAGTATCGTCGGAAACAACGAAGTTGTTTGAATGCGGTTCCAACCCTTCTTCTTGGCTATTGTCTTGGAAAAGATCATTGAAATCTTTCATAAGTTCTTTTAACCAATCAATAATTAGATCTTCTAGTTGAAATAATTCATCGAGAAGCATTTCTCCTAGAAAATCCGGTTGGGAGCATTCGAGGGAGAGATAGGGATTATTTTTACTTTCGCCCCTCTTAAGGATACTAGGAAACGATGGGTCTATATAGTGGGGTTTATAATTTAGAAAATAACATTCTAATTCCTTATGGTTAACACCACATAATTGACACCACATAGTACCATAAGAGCGTCGAAAGTAAAAAGTATCAGTATCACTCATGTTCGTGTCAGAAATTACCAACCGTCGGGATCTTACGGTTCTGTTTTCAGTAACTGAAACTTGGGCACGGGGGCGTGTTGAGTGGGCACGGCCCCGTGTTCAGCTACTGTCTGACTTAAAACAGGATTGCCAGTTCCAATGATTGGGCACGGGGCATGTTCAGCGGGCACGGCCCGTGCTGAGTTCTGCAGAAGCTGAAAAATTAAGAAAAATCTTAAAAAAAATGAAAAATAAGAAAAAAGATTAGGCCGTTGCTTCCTAACTTTCTTAAAATCCTTGTGTCCCTGGAAACGGCGCCAAAAACTTGATGCGCGTGAAGTGTTATATATATTAGGTGTATATTTTAAGCCCCTTTAACACTTTTTTAGTCAAGTTTTAAATTTATAAAACACGATATTTACTAACACTAAACACACATATGGGCAAGTGCACCCATCGTGAGCGTAGTATAGTGTTGGTAAGATACCGAGGTCGTCCAAGGACACAAGAGCTTTTAGTATCGGTTTATCCTCAACGTCTAATCAAATCAAAGAGTTTAGAAAAATATTTTATGCTAAGAAAAATAAAAACTAACTAAAATGCTGAAAATAAAAATAAAAAGAAAAACAGATAGACAAGATGAATCACTTGGTTCCGACTCGTGTATAGTGTAACCTTTGATTATTTCCGCACTTTTGCACTTATTTAAGAGATTATCTTAGTTATTGTAGTAGGCCCCTCTTTTGAAGGTGACGTTACCCTCAACCCAGTAGTTTGAGTCAGCAAGGATACAATCCTAAAGGGTCGGATTATTGAAAGATAATTAATTAAGTTATTAATGCAATTATGGTAGGCCCCTCTTTTGGAGGTGACGTTACCCTCGACTAAGTAGTCTGAGTCTGCAGGGATACAGTCCTAAATAGCCGGGTTATAGTATTAATAGTAGTTAACTTTTGTGGGGATCAAAGAGTTTCGACCCCCGCCATCCAATACCGTTAAGTATTGAAGGAGGTCCTACTAAATTTGACCCAGGTCCATTGCAGTACCTCTAAACGCTGAACAATGGCAAGACTCTTACGAAACCGTTCCCTTAACCCCCGACCAGGTAGCCAACATACCTCCATATAGACCGTGGAGATATGAATGATGAAAATCTTTTATTTTATATAGACAGTAAAATAATGTCAAGACACCACGGACAAACGATAAGGAAGAATCACCTTCAACATAAGAAACTAGTTATTAAAGTCATTAATACAAAACCAAATAAAAATTGTGAAAAGATTAGAAATAAAAAGTATTAGACTAGGCACTTGTCTTCACCAAGTGATGTAAGAGACTTAGGAAAACATGGCCTTGATTATTAAGAACTCTTACGATCAATCTTGGATCCCAAGACGACTCAAACACTCTATGATGGACAATGGATGATGGTGGTGGATGATGGTGTTATGGTGGTGGTGGGTGGTGGGTGAAGTGTGAGAGAGGTGGTGTGCCAAGGGATGGTTTGATCTTGAGCCAAGCACTCCTATTTATAGGCTGAACAGAAGCTCGGGCACGGCCCCGTGTCCAGTGGGCACGGCCCCGTGTCCACATCCTTCTCTTTCTTCATTTAATGCAGCTTGTCTTATTAGTTGACCACGCCCCCGTGTCCGCTGAGCACGACCCCGTTTGCAGAAGAATCTTTGTACTATGAAGATTTGCTTAGATTGTGCGAATCTTATAGTTGACCACGCCCCGTGTCCGCTGAGCACGGCCCCGTGGTGGACAATAGAAGCTTCTACCACTTTGTCTTTTCTGTTGACACTTGGGCACGCCCCCGTGCTGGCTGAGCACGGGGCGTTTGCTTGGGAAGATGTTGTCGTGGGGTCGGGCATGTCACGTCTTGTTCCTTTTCTTGTATTTATGTTAGATTTTGATGTCTTTTTGCTTCTTTTGTTAATTTGAGCTCATTTAATCCTGAAAATACAAAAGGAAGACAAAAGCACACTTTCTCCAACATTAGTACTAAAAAAGGGTTAGTTTTATGCCACAATTGATGTAATTTATATGTTGCATTTTGCACACATCAAATACCCCCACACTTGAATCTTTGCTTGTCCTCAAGCAAAACTCTTTAATATGTGGCTATTACTGTGAGTTCATGACTCCCTTTTCTTTTACTGTTTTCAGTTTCATACTTCGGGGGTGAAATACATGTTACAATTGTTTACAAACATTTTATACATGGTATGGTTAGCTAAGGAGGGTTACTACTAGATCATGTGAGTGGTGGGTACAACACTTAAGGCCATTAATCCTCGTCGTAGGACCGAGGGACATGAGTGATAGATCTATTCGGGTGTAGCGAGCCCCACCCCTGAGTCTGCTAAGTGGACCATGAGGTGACTATGTCTTACTGACGAAATCTGCTAGGTTTGAAGTCTTCCTGCATCACTTCACACTTACCATTGGCTTTGCAACCCAGTGGTGATCTCTTTTTCCTTATTGCTATATACCAGGGACTTACATACATACTTACATCGTTTTCAAAGGTTTATACATACACACAAACGAACACATGAACTCGCTCAACTTTTGTTGATGTTTTAAAACTACTTGTATTTCAGGGAATTTGTAAGTGGATCTGGCGGGCGTTGGAAGTTTTTTATGTTGCGTTAAGAATAAAGATGTCATCCATGGTCTTGAGTTTGGTTAGTGTGTCTTATTCCTGGATGAGACACGTCTTCCAAACCTTGGTGTTATTCAATATCTTTTGAAGAGTCCTTAATGAACTCATAAACAATTTGTACGGTTTGTAAAACTTGAATTTGAAGTCTACATTTAAAAAAAAAAACAATGTTATTATGTTTTAAACTTATTTAATGGATGACAAATCTATGGTTTTATCATATAGTTGTTGTTATGATTGAATGCAATGATATTAAGGAAGTCACACCATAATCACGCTTCCGCAAAAGTCAGGGTGTGACATAAATCCTAACCTACGATAAGGCATAAGTGCACAAATTCATTTCGCAAAGTCAAATTTTATAATCATTCGACAATTCACAAATTCAATTCAAACGCACGACAATTATCATAGGTTTCAAATACTAAACAATCTGTCATAAAATCAAATCAAAATACAAATGCATAAACCCTAGAAAATCTTACAACATCTACACCGGGGTGAAACCGAAGAGACTAGCCGCTCATGGTTGAGTGGACGTGATCACCGGCCGACGAGCACGAACACGGAGCCATGACCTTGAGTCTTGAGGAGTGGTGGAGGTTAGGGTTTGAAGGTTTGATGGAGAATGGTTGAAGATGATGGAGATGGTGATTGTGGAGTGGATTAGGGTTCTAGGTTAGAGGTGAATGGTAAGTGGTGTTAGAGATGGATTAAGTGTGATTAGATAGGTTGAGGATGTGTTAGATGATGATGAATGGTTCCAAGGAGGTGTTTTATCCTCACACAACTCGTAACCCCCGTTTCTTGGTCAAACTTGATGATATAACTCGTTTCCATGCTCCAAAACTTAAAATTCGCGCATTGAAGCTGTGAGGGGCGTCCCCGACGGCCTTTTGGGGCGTCCCCGACGCTGCCTGGTTTTGCCGGTTTAGTCCGAAACTGTTTTCTTCATAACTTCTTCGTTATAGCTCCGTTTTACTCACCGTTTTCGCCCACGTACTCGTAATTCAGCCCTCTATCATGCCATCTTCCAATATATTCATTTTAAATCCATTAAAATTCCCCAAAACACATCCAATCTTCGTGATTAACCCAGTTTTGTTCATTTCACATCCCCGGTTGATCCGATTCGCGTCCTGGTGCTCCGTTTAGCTCCCGGTTAGCTCCTTAAACTCTTTTAGACCTGTAAAACACAAATCCCATTAAAAGTAGGCTATTCAAGATTAAAAGCTACGTAAAAACATCAACTTAAGCACAAACGATCGTCGGTTTTCGACCACGTATAACGGACACAATACTTCTTCGGATTCGTAGTCTTAACCTGAACAATAATATGCATTATAAAAGAAACTGATCATATATGCATCACACTAAAGATTCAGGAACTGCTCCTCACAGGTCAACTCTTCTGGTCAATGAACATCCACCAATCACCCAAACCCCGTCGTAGTTCGTTCTCTTCATATCAATTCTCGCATGGAGGACGATAGCGAAACCCTAGAAGTCAAAGATTCACTGTCACTTTCACCATCTGTAAGCATCTCTTTCCTCAATTTTGTTAGTGCATATGTCTGTTGACTTCGTCTTGTATCAAGTCATGTACTAGAAAAGATAGACCAGAAAGCATGAGATCCAGTTCGTGCGACCTGGCCAGAAAGAATGAGATCCAGTTCGTGCGACCTGGCAAGTCTAGTTCGTGCGACTTGGCATTTCCTATAAATAGGTGGTCTTGGATCTTCATTTGTAACATTCTGATTCCGGAGACGAAGTGCTGCCGAAGTGTCGAACAATCTGTAATCAGTTTCAAATCAATCTAAATGACAGTTAAAGTGATTCTTAGTGTTAAACAAGCTGCAAACATGTCCAAATCATTGAATTCCGCCTTTGGTTTGGTCTAGAACTCTTCTGATCGACTCATTAGGTCGAACCTTAGATTCTACAAGTGGTATCAGAGCTCAGGAGGAAGAGTTCTTACCATTTCAGCTTGTTTTCACGGATAAAACTTCTTTCTACTCATTCTTCTACACTTTTTCATCAAATTTAACTAGTTTTTACGGTTAAAATGATCTAATTTCGTGATATAATACGTAAAACTGGGTTTTAATCAATCCGTGAACAAATCAGAACCAAATTCAACCTAAAACTTGATCAAATTTGACAAAATCAACCTAAAACTGTTCAGATCGTTCGAAAAACCATCGGACCGTTCGAAAAAAAAACCCTTCAGGTCGTTTGAGATTGGCTCAGGTCATTCGAAATCACTCCAGGTCGTTTGAGTTTAGGCCAAGTCGTTTGAAATAGTCTCTCAGGTCGTACGAAGTGATTCAAACCGTGTGAAACATCTCAGATCGTGTGAACATCTCCAGGTCGTACGATTTGAACATCTCCAGGTCATACGGATTGAAACATCTTATCAGGTCGCTTGAAAATTATCTTCAGGTCATATGGTTTGAGAAATCAAGTCGTACGAGGTTCCTCGGATTGTTTGGAAGTTGTTCAGCTAGTTTGAAATTGGTACGGTTTGACCCAGATCGCACCAAAGTAATCCAAGTCGTTTGATAAACCAGGTCGTTTGAAAGGTTATTCACATCGCACGGTTTGACCCAGATCGCACCAGGTCAAATCGTTTGAGTTTGTAGCTTCAGTTCGCATGAGGTGAATTGTTACCAGGTCGTTTGAAAAGTTGTCAGTTCGTTTGGAGTGATTTCAGTTCGTACTGATTGTGATTTCCAGCTCGTTTCAAAACCCCAGCTCGTTTGAAATTATGTTTTTGTATACCTTTACATCGAAACATGGACAACGAATTTTACAATGCGTTTGCTACTGCCCTGGTCGCTCCAGTTACAGTTGCCGAAACTGTTGGTATTGAGAATAAAACAGGAACTTTCCAAAAAAACCTCCAAGGCTTATGTATATTGAGGACTTTAAAGGATGGCAAAACCGTTTTGAAAACTGGGTGCAAGCTAATAAGTTTGATGCATGGGTTTCTTTAGATAAAGATTATACTTTACCGAAAGATGACCTTGGAAATGAAAAACAATTAAGTCAATTTTTACCTGATGAAAAATTAAAATACACAAGTGAAAAAATGATGATTAGCATTCTCCAACAAGCGGTAAAAGAAGATATTTTTGTTTTGCTTCAACATGAAGGAACTGCTAGATCAATTTGGAAAGCATTGATTAAAAAGTTTAAGGGTAGTGCTGATATGATAAAAAAATAAACGAGCATTACTAAAAAAATCTTTTGATATGTTTACAGCTCTTGAAGGTGAAACAACAAGAATGATTATTGAGAGATATTGTCATCTTGTCATGGAAATGAAAAGATTGGACATCAAGAAAGAAGATGATGAATGGGTTGATAAGCTAGCCGATGCGTTACCACATAATGAATGGGGAACATATCTGTTGATTTTAAAGCATAACCGACAATTTGAAGATATGAATTTGAGTATGTTTATTCAGACATTGGAAGAACATGAGCTATCAATTCGAAAAACTGCTACGATGAGAAGTCCGGGTGCTCAACAAGATGTTAGTCTATACTATAGAGGAAGCAAAGTTGAGACCACTCCGAGTCCAAAGATTCAGACTGCGTTCAGTGCTGATGGTACTTCCGGAACAAATGCAAACAATACAAATCAGAGCAGTGGATATTCTTCGTCTTATTCAAGTTTTGAACCAAATTTCTCAACACCAAGTTCTCAACAACAAAGTTCAACAAACTTTAATGGCCAAGTTTTGTAATACAATGTTACATTAAATATTCAAAATGGTCAAAAAATTTCTCCAGATATAGCGAAGCAACACATGGCATCTCTTGTCACTGTGTTAGAGTCGTATGAAAGCTTAGTTGTTGGACGAATCGGAAATCCGATGCTTACTAAAGAGGATTATGATCAGATTGATTCTGCAGAACTTGAGTTGATGGACATCAAGTGGTGTTTAGCTAGCATTTTGAGAAGAGCAGAAAAGTTCAAACAGATCACTAGAAGAGATGATCTTCGTGAAGCTGCTACATCTCAGCTAGGTTTTGACAAATCAAAGGTTACTTATTTTCGTTGCCGAGAAAAAAAAGGACATTTTAAACGAGAGTGTACAAACAGAGAAGCAACCGGAAGACAAGATCCTTTCGGAAACAACGATGTAACAACTCTCATCAAAAGTCCTATTTCCTATTTTATTTTGTCCAATAGGAAACCCTAATTGAGACCCCCAAGTAATCCTGCATAACCCCTAAAATTTTCAGAACAATCGGAATCAGGATCAGGGCCCCTAAAACTCGGGGGGGGGGGGGGTAAATTCTAGTTGATATTATCAACACAGCTTTACGTGTAAAACGAAATTGAACGAACGACCAACTCACCCAAGCTACTGAGACACAGGGCTACCCTATGGTAGGGTGGTGCCCCTCGCGCCACGCGAGGGGACTGTTTTTCCAGTATAAATACAGGGGTGTGGGACTTAGATCTCTGCATTGGTTCGACGTTAAAAGTCATTTCATACACTAAGTTATCGCCTGATTACTACAAAACACACACAATCACGAAACGCTGCCGCGATAACAGGGTAATAACTCGATCGCTACTACGATTCAATGTCTGATCGATGAAAACTATCCAATGGATGTTTAAGTGCTGCCCAAATTAGGGTTATGATTTGTCATTCATCGTGAATTCGATGGATGTTTAAGTATCGCACTTTGTTATTCGTTGTGAAGGTTTTAATCTCGTGAGTTGTCGTAAAAAGTTGGATTACAGTTACTAACCGAGTTTTCGTGTGCATTGTTATTTGAATTAGGTTAACAAGCTTATCAGTAGGCTAAACTCTGCTCGATTAAACTTGCAATGTTAGTTATTCTCTTTTATCAAAAGTATTTTACAATACTCCATTTATTTCCAAAAAGTTATAATTACAGGGATTAAGTCGTGGTTATCTTAAATCACTGGCTAGTGGGGTATTGTGCACATTACTAATTTCTCACGGTTAGGCTAATAAATCCTAACAGTGATAATCATCACTACTTGGGGTGGGACCCAATAGTGGTATGACCATCGTCAGTAGGCGACACGGTGCCAGATAAAATAAGATAAAAGCCATTGTAATCGCTCTTATACTGTAATTAATAACTAAATGTCATTTTATAAAAATTTGAGTAACTCACCAGTATTTCCCCGCTGACAAAATATTTTTAAAACATGTTTCAGGCGACCTGCTGTAAATCAAGAAAAAAGTGCTACGGAGCACTAACCAGCTTGAAGAGGTGGCCCAGTTAAAATAAATAAACATGTATTAATAAATCAGGGAATTTCCTAGTAAAATTCCTCTATTGTAAATTACGGGGTTTTATCCCGAATTATGAAATAAAATAATCGGGCATTTTCAAGTTTTAAAAGATCTTGTTAAAATCTTCCGTTGTCGCATCAATTAATAAATACCACGCGAGTTCCTGCCCCGCGGCTCCTGGACCGGGTAAAACCGGTGGCGGGGGCCGTGACAGGAAAAGGTGGTATCAGAGCCACTGATTTAAGCCTATTAAGTATTTAAAATACTTAATTTTCCTGATTACTGTCTTGTGATTATGTGTTTTATTAACTGACTACTTGTTAGTTACAGTATGGGTAAGCAAAGAATCTCGGATATCTATCTTAAATTAGATAGTTCACCGAAAAATAAGGGAACCTCATCCCAATCAAATTCCTCAAGATACTCAGCAGCTACTGAGGAGGGAATATTTGTTCGTAAAGCACAGTATGAGAAACCACTTTCCCCTAATAAAAGAAGTTTGATTATTAGAAAAAGTCAAGGGAAAATAAAGAAGTCCCAACCAAAAGGAGTAGGCATCAACCCACCTTGGGAAGATGAACTAGACGAAAAATGGGCAAATCTCTATATGTTAGCTACTACAGCAGTAAATGCTAACTTATAGTTAAATCACCAAACCAGTATCATTACCTATGCTACCTACAAGCTAGAAGTTTTAATCTATTAAATAACCACTAGTATATTTCAAAATTTAGTTGTAATAAATATATGATGTTTCGATAAATGGTTTGTGTAAATTAGATAATTATAATTAATATTTAAATTTTCTAATTGCCATTTTGTGATTATATGAATTACAAAATTTTAACCTAGAATGTTGTGTATTTCTCCATATATGCTAAACAGCATGAAAGAGTTGTCTGAAGCCCTTCAAAATCTCAATCTCTATCCTGTGAAAGTGGAAGTTTCCAGAGACTTTACTGGTTACATAGCCGATGTTGAGGAACCTATGGAATTCCAAGCTCCACCTCCGGAGAAACAAAAGCCAAAGAAAAGAAGAAGATTTGTGGGTTGGAGGCGTGTGCGTAGAAGGAAACCAGCAACTAGGAGAGTTCCCAAGATGGAAAATCCTATGGATAAAGGAAAAGGGATAGAAATTGGAGAAAATTTTAGGCAAACAGGAATAGAAATTGGAGAAAGTTCTAGGCAAGCCGAGGAATTGCCACTACAGGAGGAATTAGATCGCATACTGGCAAGTTGTGATATTATTAGGCCTATTAATGAAAACCTCTTTCCATATCCTGCTACAACCCAACTTCCAATAAACTTGGAACCGGCTATTCCAGATCCCCTTATCCACACTCAACCTCTAGGAGAAATGGACGAATGGTGGACCAATGACTGGCAGTTTCAAAACCTCCTAAATAATTCTTATACCTTTTTCCCTCAGTTTGACCCAGAACCTGCACCAAACCCACCAACGAGTAATGAAAACTTAGCTGAACTTCGCCATTTTGGCGAGGAGCTAATAGATGCAGGGAATAGAATCCGGGAGGTGGGAGAACAGATCTCCTGGAAGTACGACGAGAGGGAACGTCGCTTCTGAGGTGCCAGCGGATGAGGGATAATGTGGTTGTGAAGATGTGGTTGTATAATAATAATAACAAAAATATAAGTCTGTAAAATAACCTAAAAACAAAACTTTTGTAAGATAAACAGTGTGTACGGATGCATAATATAATATAAAAACAAAATGGAAGTCGAGAAATCGACAATTTTGGCTATACGTGTGTTGTGAAATTTGTGTGATTATTTTGTAACTATTATTTATTCTGTGCTAATAAATTATATATGTTAATTACCAGATGGCAAACGCTGGTAATGAACCAGTTAATGAGGTTAACCAATCCGAGCAACACAATGAAGATCAATTTCTGAATAGGCAAGATATCGAAAATATCATTGCTCAGGGAATAGCCAATGCTATTCCAGCAATACTGCCTTCTGCTCGAAATCCAGTTGAACCTCAACAAATTATTCCTAGTAAACACACTCATGAAGATAACTTCAGTAATAGCGTAAACGGAGGCGGCAACAATAATAATAACAATAACGATGATGTCCTACAAGCTCCACTCCTTAAGAAAGTGAAAGCTGCAACACCTGGTTGCACTTACAAGGAATTTCTTGCCTGTAAACCAGCTGAATTTGCAGGCAATTAAGGGGCGACTGCGGCGCTGCGTTGGTTGGAGAAAACCGAAGCAGTAATTATGATAAGTAAATGTGCCAAAGAAGACAAGGTCATGTATGCGCCGCATCTCTTTAAAGAATGGGCGCTAGAATGGTGGAATACGGTACTTCAAGCCAAAGGAAGAAATATGGCCTATGCCATGAGTTGGGAAGAATTTAAGAGTCTCGTGGAAAGAAAATTTTGTCCCGAATATGAAAAGGAACAAATGACGAACAAGTTCCTGAATCACCGGATGGTAGGTGTTGATTGTAGAGGGTATACTTCGACTTTCTTCGAGTATGCTAGAGTGGTACCAACCCTGGCTTCGCCAGAGCCGGTACTTATTTCTCGCTATTTTTAGGACTTAATTAGCGAGATCCGTAATATTGTAAAAGCGGCAAGACCCCGCATGATCGATGATGTGGTGGAATTAGCCAATACTCTGACTGACGAATTGGTGTGGACAAGAGAAGAAAACCGGAAAAAGGAAGTAGCCCAAAAGATTACCCAGGGATTCCGTATGGGTAACCGTAGCAATTTCAAGAAAAAGGGAACTGGGCAATCTTCCACTGTTTGTTAGTGCATGCATCTGTCAACTTCGTCTTGTATCGAGTCTTGTAATGTAATAGTTAGATCAGAGCACGCAAAACGAGATAGTGGTTTTTAGAGGTGATTCCACTCGAAATGACACTTTGTCATTTCGTGGGGAATCACATAAGTTTCTAATTCCACTCGAAATGTAACATGTTGATTCCACTCGAAAGTTAAATTCTAATTCCGCTCCAAATGACACTATGTCATTTCGTGGGGAATCAGAAGTACAATAAATAGGCTAGTGTTATGTCATTTCGAGGTGAATCAGAATATTGTATCGAAGTGCTGCCGGTGTGTTTCCTGATTGTATTTGTTATAATATCAATCAGAAGAGTGTTTAATGTGAAGAACAAGTTGTATCTACCTTCGTTTCTTGTTATTCCGCACCTGAAACATAGTTGAACGCCTCTGAACGACTCATTTGGGTCGAAACACGATCCTACAATTGGTATCAGAGCCAGTTGGAGGAGTTCTACAATTTACAGCCGTATTTCATTGATATTTCTCGCTTCTACGCCTTCTCTCATTGTTTTAGGAAGATTTAACGGTCAAAACCGGTTCAAATTTTCACAAATTGTATAAAAGTGACTATTAACAAACCCTAGAAAGTTTCATAGCTAAAATCAGATTAAAAATGGGTAAAAATGGACTCCGAGTTGATTCCGCTCGTAATGGATATTTCTGATTTCGCTCTTGAAAGTCTGATTCCGCTCCTGAGTACATTGTTGATTCCGCTCCTGAGTACATTGTTGATTCTGCTCCTGCGTACATTGTTGATTCCGCTCCTAAGTACATTGTTGATTCAGCTCCAAATTGCAAAAGTGTGATTCCGCTCCAAGTGAAAAAGTCTGATTCCACTCCAAGTGCAAAAGTCTGATTCCGCTCCAAATTGCAAAATTCTGATTCCACTCCAAATTGTAAAATTCTGATTCCATTCCAAATTGCAAAATTCTGATTCCACTCCAAATTGCAAAATTCTGGGCAAAATTCTGATTCCACTCCAAATTGCAAAATTCTGATTCCACTCCAAAATACATTTCAGTGTTTTCGCTTCAACTCAGGATTCCGCTTGAAATTCAAAATCATGGGTGACGATTTCTACAACGCGTTTGCTACTTCGACTACTCCGGCTTCCATTGCTCAGAATATGAATTTGGAAAACGAGACAGGAACCACCCAAAAGCCCCCGAAATTGATGAGTATCGAAGAATACTACGGATGGAAAGATAGATTCGAGAACTGGGTTCAGGCTAACCATCTTAGGTCATGGGAATGTATTTTGAAGAAATATGTTTTACCACAGACTGATTTGAAAGTTGATAAAAAGATATCTGAATTTAGTAATGAAGAACGTGATATGTATAGAGCTGAAAAGATGATGATTAGTCTACTTCAGCAAGCTATCAAAGAAGACATTTTCATTCTTCTACAGCATGACAAAACTGCAAAGTCAATCTGGGATGCACTTAAAGTCAAATTTGAGGGTAGCGAGAAAATGATTAAAAGCAAGAAGGAACTTTTAAAGAAAGAGTTTGATCTGTTCAGCAGTCTACCAGGTGAAGACACAAAGAAGCTGATTGAAAGATACTGTCACCTTGTGCGATCTATGTCAATGCTTAGTATAAAAAAGGAATCTGAAGAGTGGGTAGACAAATTAGCTGATGCATTACCGCAAAAAGAGTGGGGAACTTATTTCATGATCTTGAAAAACACAGGGGTTTATGATGGGTTATCAATTGGTGAGTTTATCGAAAAGATTGAGGGTCAAGATTTGGAACAGCAGAAGATCGCGAGGATGAACAGTCCAAGTGGTCAACAGGATGTAAAGATGTACTACAAAGGTAGTATTCCGGTTCCAGAAGCTGAGAGAAGTCCGAAAATCCAGACTGCGTATAGTGCTGGGGATTCTACAGAAAAGATTGATCAAAGTTCAAACAAAAGCAGCAGTGGTTTCTCATTATATACGAGTGTCAATTCAAAAAGTTCATCAGAAAGTGTTCAGCATCAAAGCTCAAAAATGGGAAATGGTTGTGTGATACAATGCAATATTGCCTTGAATCTTCCAGATGGACAAAGTTTTTCTGAGCAGGTTGCGAAAGATCATATGGCATTACTTGGTTCCATGCTTATCTCGTATGAAGGTCTAGTGGCTGGTCGGATCGGAAATCCTATGCTCACCAAAGAGGATTACGATCAAATAGACGCCGAAGAGATGGAATTAATGGATATCAAATGGTGTCTTGCTAGTGTTCTTAGACGTGCTGAAAAGTTCAAAACAATTACCGGGAGAAATGACTTTCTTGATGCTCATGTATCTACTTTAGGTTTTGATAAATCTAAAGTTACTTGTTTTTGTTGCAGGGAGAAAGGTCATTTCAAGCGGGAGTGCAAGAACAGAGAAGCTAGTGGCGCTCAGAATCCGTTTGGAAAAGACGACTACTACCGGAAAGCCATTTATCAGCCAGTTGGTCAATTACAAGACTCACAGACAGCTCATGGTAGAAAGATTGAGGATTCCAAGAGAGGTTGTTTGGTAGATTTCAACTGGAGAAACTACATATCTCCTGATAGCAAAGCATGTTTAATTGATCAAGATGATGAACAACTACCTGAAGGTTTCAGCTGGAATATGTTTGTTGATGAGAAGGGTGATTTCAAAGCTTTCATCGCTAAGATTGTCAGAGAACCAGACATGTTTGCCATGTGGATGAAATCTATTGGTGAGACAGTGAAAAGTGTGAAGGAACAGTCTGTTACATCTGAAGAAAGCTCAGAAAGTGATGATGAAGATTCACTAAGTTCAGATGAGAATGTTCAAAATGTTGTTATTTCATAAAAAGAAGTTGTATTTGATCAAACACCGTCTGATTCTGGTGTATCAGATGCTGATTCTGAAAAATCTGTAGAGTTTGATCAAACACCAGTTGATAGTAGCAGTGATGATGAGGAAGAGAAACATATTAATGTTGCTAAAACTCATCTTTCTCCTGAAAGTTTTCATTTCTATTTTGCAGATCGCATGGAGAAACTAAAGGAGAAACGAGTTGCTAAAGAACAACAACAAATGAAATCTGAAGATGTTGTTCAGAAAGAGAATGTTGAAGGTGTTGCTGAGAAGATGGTTGAAACTGAGCAAGTGAAGGTAGAAGAGAAGGTAATTGAAGAAGAAAAAGTGGTTGAAGTGGTAAAGACAATCGAGATTGAGAAGATTGTTGAAGTTGTAAAGCCTTGCGAGAAGTATTTGGAAGCATGCAATAGTTAGATCAGAGCACGAAAAACGAGATAGTGGTTTTTAGAGGTGATTCCACTCGAAATGACACTTTGTCATTTCGTGGTGAATCACATAAGTTTCTAATTCCACTCGAAATGTAACATGCTGATTCCACTCGAAAGTTAAATTCTAATTCCGCTCCAAATGACACTATGTCATTTCGTGGGGAATCAGAAGTACTATAAATAGGCTAGTGTTATGTCATTTCGAGGTGAATCAGAATATTGTATCGAAGTGTTGCCGGTGTGTTTCCTGATTGTATTTGTTATAATATCAATCAGAAGAGTGTTTAAAGTGAAGAACAAGTTGTATCTACCTTCGTTTCTTGTTATTCCGCACCTGAAACATAGTTGAACGCCTCTGAACTACTCATTTGGGTCGAAACACGATCCTACACTGTTCCATTTTGCAATTCCTGTAAAAGGAAGCATTTTGGAAGATGCAAAGGATATTGCAATTTTTGCAAAATCCCAGGACACCAAGAGGAAGACTGCAGGAAAAAGAAAGCAACAGTTTGCTACAACTGTGGAGAAGCTGGACATTTTAGGCCAGACTGCCCGAAATTGGCCAAACCAGCTGATAACAAAGCCAAACCTGCAGAAGGAGCTACCAAGAAGAACGCAAGAGCCTTCCAGTTGACTACTCAGGAAGCATAATTAATTCCTGATGTGATAACTTGTACTAGTTCACGACGTCTATGCAAAAGTATTATTTGACTCTGGTGCAAACCAAAGTTTTATAAATACTTCATTTTGCCAAGCTCTTAACTTACCCTTAACCAACCTTAGGCAGATTTTTACAGTCAAAACGGCAGATGGAAACTCTGTTAAAATAAATAAGGTGGTGCGAGAAGGAAAGATAGAACTTTTAGGTCATAAATTTTCGGCAAACCTGTTACCTATGAATTTAGCCGGATTTGATGTAGTGTTAGGAATGGATTGGTTAGTAGCCAACCATGCTCGAATTCTTTGTGATAAGAATTCCATAGAAATTCATACACCCTTAGGAGAATTAGTGGTGATTACAGGAGACAAGCCACGAAAGCCAATGAAGTTAATTTCAGTAATGAAAGTTGCTAGTTATGAACGAAAGCAAGGAATAGTGTATATGATTTCGGTAATCATTAGCACTAAGGGTAAGGAACTTAAGGAAATTACGGTAGTATCAGAATACCCGGATGTATTCCCAGAAGAACTACCTGGACTACCCCCAGATAGGGAGGTAGAATTTAGAATTCATTTAATTCCTGGTACTACACCCATAGCCAAGGCACCTTACCAATTAGCACCCACCGAAATGCTAGAATTGAAAAAGCAATTAGATGAATTGCTTAGTAAAGGATTTATACAACCTAGTTCGTCCCCTTGGGGAGCTCCAGTGTTGTTTGTGAAAAAGAAGGATGGTTCGATGCGAATGTGTATCGATTATAGGGAACTGAATAAAATTACAATTAAGAATCGATACCCATTACCTATGATTGATGATCTTTTTGATCAATTGCAAGGATACTTTTCTAAGATAGATTTACGCTCCGGATACCATCAGTTGAAGGTACAAGAAGAAGACATACCTAAGACTGCTTTCAGAACTAGGTATGGTTATTACGAGTTTACAATCATGCCCTTTGGGTTAACAAATGCTCCGGCAGCATTTATGGACATGATGAATAGGATCTGTAGGACCGTATTTGACAGTCGAGTGAGTCAATCTGAGCTAGAACCTACTGATTATGCAGCGGAAATACACAATCAGCATGAATCAAAGTAAAAATGTAGTAGAAATGAGTAGAAACAAATGCAGATCACTTTAATACGGTTTTCTAATTAAACTTTCTGAAAATAATCGGGCAGCAGTTCGGCTCCACACTTGACATCAACGTGCAAAATGAGAAAACACTACTACTATTTATAGGGGAGGTGATTCCACTTATATGAACATGTACATATAAAAGAAATCAGCTAGAAGTGATTTCGCTTATATGACACATGTCCATATAAACGAAATCAGAACATTACAACCACACTTTTACATATTCAACCCCTATACTTTGCATAATTAACACATCTAGACCCTATCTATGAACAACTAAGACTAAGACGCAGGCTTTAGACATAATGCACCAACAAACTCCCCCTTGGATACAGCCGCAGTCTTTGTCTTGGCTTTGGGTCTTCAAACAGCTCTAAACGTCTCTTCCCTTGGCTTCGGCTTCCTACTAAGAGCAATCCTTATTCTTTCATTCTATTTCTTCCTCGCCTTTTCTTCTTCAGCTTGAATCTTCAAAAATGTACCTTTCTTTTCTTCAAGCTTTTGACGTTAATGTTTAGCTTTCCTTTTCATCTTCTCATCAAGCGACCACCAAGATGATTTCCATTTACTTTCAGAATTGATACCTTTCTAAAAGCAAAGGGAAACAACACGTTGAAACTGTTGCGCTTGTTCTCTATCTTCTGGTTGATAATGAATCTTGTTGATGAAAAGACATTCAATATCCTTCGCAGAGCAATTTACAAGCCACATAGGATCATAAACATCTATTTCTCGAATCTCCCCTCCTGCTCTGTAAGTAATTACGGCTTCGGTTGAAATACAACTATAAACCCAATCTATGAAGCCTTTATAAAAGTCTTGTTGCATCTGAGGCATTGGTATTGTTTTCATCGTTCATGGCGGTTTGACATTCAAAATAGTTTCTTCAGCTCCTGTTTCAGGATTAACCCTCTGCACTTTCTTAGGATGATGTGGCTTCCATTTACGAAACTCTTTCAATGATTCATATTTAATGTAACCCCACATAGCAACATCATTCTTTCGAACAGAATTGTCCAAACATTTAACCTTCGGTAATTCATCCACATCCCACCATGGTAATGACATGATGTCATATAAACGTTCAAAGTATTGAACTCCGCACTCTCTTCGTATTGCATATGCATTCACTTGAGGTAAGAAACCCCAACTGAGGATATCACCAAGTGACACACTTCTATCACGTTGATAATACTTCAAAGGTCTCTTAAACTTTCTCTCGTGACCTTTTCTGAACCATTTCGTTCTATCTTCCTTTTCCATATCTTTTTGAATGCTTTCAAAATTCTTATCTTTTACCGCCTCAGCTACTTTTTGCCTCAATTCTTCTCTATTTTCCTCAGCAAAGAACTCCAGTATCGTAGGAAACTTAGAAGTATCTTCAACCACATCCTCATCATCCATCCAATCTTCAATTTCAACTCTGTCATAATTATCAGCCTCTTCAACATACTTATACATGTATTCAGGATGTTGATTGATATCAAAAGACTCCAACTCTTCTTCAGAATCAATCTTGAATTCAGGATTCACAGTATGCAACATTTCTCTGTAAACATCCAATCCCAAGAACAACTTTTCAGTATGTTCAACGATCTGAGTTTTACTAGACTCCCCCTTTCCACTTGCTTCCCATGATTCTTCATTTACAGTGTCGTTCATCAAATCATCAACATTCTGTTCAGAAGAAGCTTCAGTAACTTTCAAACTTGTACCACCTGTAGCGTCGTCGTCATCATCAGAACCATGACTACTCGCAGAAAACACTTTCTCATCTTTTTCATCTTCCTCTTCATCCTCCTCTTCATCATCTTCATCATTATCTCCAATCAACTCATTCATAGGAGTATCATCTTCAAACAAACCAGAAATAGCAGAAATAGGCTCGGGATTATCAACCACCATAGAAGGTACTATTGATCTTTCTATCACTGCAGAAATTCCTTCAACACCCTTACCTTTATCTTTCTCTGCCTGACGTTCTGCTCTAAGCTCTTCAAATTGCAGCTCTTCAAATCTTTGCTCTAAAGGCATACCAACTACACTTTCTAATACCTTTTTCAACATATAATTCTCATGATCATTTCTAGCCTTGATTGCTCGCAGTTCTTTATTTTGTTCATCACGACGAATACTTTCTTCTTCTAACTCTATAATTCTTACTTTCAAAATATCTATATCTGATTGATCACTGTCAAACTTCTTCATCAATTCTTTGTTATTAACTTCCAACTTCTTTACTCGCATTTCAAGAATTTGTTCACGATCAGAAACCTTTTTATTCTCAGCAGCTAATTTCTTGTTATCATCCAACAATTCAACCACTTTCTTCTCTAACTTCTTCACTTGTTCATCGTTTATAAAGCCAAAATCTCCAACACCAATATCTTCAAGATTGTCATGAGGAATATGAAGACCTTTGCTAGAAGAACCAGGTGTTAGTTGTATTTGTGTGCGAGGTGGTGTTTGGAAAAGTTCTTGAGATGTGAATAAGGTTTGTTGTGGAGGTGGTGAGAGATGTAATGGTGATGATGGTCTTGGTGGTGTTAATTGTTTTGGAGGTGATGAATGTTGTGGAGATGTAGGTTGTCAGGGTGGAGATTGGATTGATGATTGTGGTGGTGTTGGTTCATGTAGTGGAGTAGGTGGCTTCTTGCTTTCTTTTGTTTGTTTCTTCTTTAACACAATCTTCGGAATTTTGATCTTTGGAGTGACTTTGCGAGCTTTTGGAGAAACCACTTTCTTTCTCGTACCAGCTTTCTTTTTGCCGCCTTTAGGAGATTATGATTGAGAGACATGCTCTGGAAAAGGAATGTAAAAATCATCATCGTCCTTTTCCTGTCTCTTTCTTAACAACTTATCTTTTTCTATCTCCTCTTGAATTCTTTTTCGACGTTCAGTTTCATCTACAACCTCTTCATCTGAAGAACTTGAGGAACTTGTTGTATCTTTATCCACATCGTCACCCTCAATATCATCAATTACCTTTCCTTTGCCTTTCTGAGCCTCAACATTTTCTACCTGCTCAGCTTCCATCTCACCAAAAGGTCCTGTTTCTAAGACATCTATATCAAACATCATATCAACATTAAACGGATCATCTTCAGCAGTTACAACTTGTTCTTTTTCCACAGCGACCCCAGAATTATCTTCTTCAGGTTCATCAACTAAAGATGTTTTAGCAACTTTCTTTTGCTTCTTCTTTGGTTGTGAAGAAGATCCTTCACCCTCTTGAAATTTAGGAGTAGCCTTTCTGCGTCTTCTCCCTGTTTCTTTAACATACCATTCATTCTTGGTGTTTTTGAAATGTTCAAGAACTTTAAGCTCATCAACATACGTTGTTTCTTTCATTTCATCTTCATTTCTCCATTTCTGATGATTTACAGGATCTGGATCAACATAGTTTGCATCTTTGATAAAACCGAAGAATTCAGCAACAACTTTCGGTTCTGGGTGATTAGAATGATATCTTGCAAGCTGTTTTAGCGATTCGTTGTTCATATGAGATTGTACCAACAAATCATCTTTTATATCTCGATCAATTTCTGGATAAACGTGATCTATCAACATCTGCACGAAGCAAGGATACATCCATGTCTTGCTTTTCTTTGTGATATTCTCTGTCATGTAATGGAATACAATGTGCGAAAAATTATACTTTTTGTTCAACACTAAAGCAGTCACCATATTGATTTGATAATCTCTCATAGAATCATAACCTCCTTTTGTATGGCCTAATGACATTAAAACACAATGAATCAGGAACTTGTAGGGTTTTTGAAATTTTGACTTTAAATAATTCACAGCATTCAATGCTCCCTGATATCCCATTCTAAGCATGCATCCTTTCACCATCTTTTCTGGAAATCTTATTGGAGAATTAGCTTCATCTGGAAAGTTAATAACTTCACGAATAAGAGCTTCAGTGACAAGAATCTTCTCCTGTTTACCATGCACCTCAACAATTGAAGAAATTTCTTTACTTTCAGCATCATATCTTGCATTTTTTCCAAAAACAGTCTATATGAGATTCATACAATGGTCGTTGATCTGTAAGTGCTTTCTGGATCGGAACTCGGCTCATAAACTCCAAAATACCACTGAACTTTGCCAACTCAGAGTTTTTCTGAATATCCAAATCACAACAACTGTTGTGAAGAGGATCAAAGATCACATTGGAACTCTGCACATCACAAATTACAACATGCATCAATACTTAAAACATTTTTTATCAAAATTAAAAATTTGCAGATGAGCGAAATCCTTCATGTACACAAAAGTGAAATCACTAAGTGTTCAGATGAACGGAATCCCTTATGTACACAAAGGTGGAATCACATGATGTACAAATGAACGAAATCACATACAACCCTAAAAGCGAAAACATCAACAGACACTTAAAACTGATCAAATCTCAAAATTGAACCCTTTAATCTGTTAACATGCTAATTCCGAGACTAGAGATATGTCCTGATAACATTTTTGACTTTAAAAGAATCCTAGATCTATGTCTGTAATACCTGGACATCTACAAACATTAACAAACAACAGATTTGAAACAATCAATACTCAATAACAAAATCTACACACTAAGGCGACACTACATGATAGATTTCAAGTTTCAATTTGATAGATAATGCCCTAAATCTAATGTTATTGTTTATCACATGGCCGACTGTAACACCTGTGCCTTCACGGCCATCAAACAAATACCGAACCAATGAAATATTATATTTCATACTTGGGATTGGTAAAAATATGTGTATCTTTTGCACATATCAACTCTTGTTCGATTTCAAACTCTAAATCGCTTGCTGGAAGGTTATACGCGCACTAATGCGTAAATATAACCAGTTTAATGAAACAAACACTCCGGAATAGTGAAATTGGGTAACATACCTTAAATAACCTTTACATAACTTAGATATAAGTTTTGGAAGGTTTGGTGTGGTGAAATCAAAGGTATATCGCTTACAGGGACTAAATATGACAAACTGCGAAAGTATGCCAATTTGAACTGTAACAGACATTCCGGAACATGACCATAAGTTAAACATACCATAAATATCCTTTACATAGCTTAGAAATAGGCTTTGAGGGGTTCGGTGTGCTAAAATAAACTTTTGTGTCATTCAGGGACTAAAAGTGTCAAAAAGTGCACAAGTTTGCATTTTCGCGCATAACTTACGTTCTGAATACATCTGGACATCCAAAAATTTATGTAAGCATGACTACATTATATTTTAGTGTTCGCCATAAGAAAAATCCATTCGTCGCGTCATTTGGATCGTTTTTCGCGCTTATGCGCATTCCGTCGTAATTAAGCGAACATCGCGTTCGTACGACCAAACGAACCATCATCCGGCATATTTTTGAGTATGTTTTGAGTTCCCTATACTTTAACTTCATTTTAGAGCCTTGAAATGAGGTTAACGGGGTTCAAACGCATCGAAAAAGGCCTTAAACACGTGCAGGGACCATTGCTGCCAATTTTGAAACTTTCTGATTCAGGGGAGGCAGTAGCGTAGCGCGAGCCCTAAGGGCCTACCCGTCGCGCTACGCGACTGCATAACCAGACCAGATTAAGTGTTTCTAATACAAGTTGCAGCTGATTGATCCACCACCACATGTTCTAAATTGCTTAGACATGATGATAAGAACCATATTAAGCTTCCATAAGGTTCCGACAAGTGTACGGGTTGGATCATGGCACGTTTTCCATGAAACGATCCTAACGGTTCGGGTATTCCTATAAATACCCAACCCACACAACCTCATTTTGCAAAAGAATTCTGATTTGAGAGCTCTAAGTTGAAACCATTGTTTCATACCTGAGTTCTGGGATCGGGATTAGCATTTGGGGACCCTTCGTAAGTATTCTTTCGTTCTTTTCCTTATTTTATTGTTTTTCGAGTCAGAAAGTCAAACTTTGTTTGACTTTCAGCGTTGACCAGTAATGGTCAATGCGAAGTTCGTTTGAACTTCGCAACGTGAGTGTAATCACGTTGGTCATAGTCCCTTGGGACTATGCCCACTGATTACCACGTTGTCTAGGGTCGTAGGGTAGGCGATCTAATAAATCGCCTATACCTTCGAACCCGACCCAGTTTGGTCGATCATTAGGATCCGACCAAACACATTAGGTGACCATAGTAGGTAGGGAAAAACCTTCCGAGGTTATACCCTATGGTCACATCGTTTAAGTAGTTGTATGATAGGTAGTTTATATGCCTTAGGTAAATTACCAGAATACCCTTTTCATGTATAATTGGTAATTAAGCATATGTAACCTAAACTTTTGTCACATAAAAGATTATGTAACATGTTTAGGCATATAACACTTGTCATAGGACTAGTTAGGCGGTCCGAACGCGTTTCACGCGAACGACGCGTTAAAGTAGCATAAGCTACCTAAACGGGTCGTAATGGGTCGTATACAATTAGGTTAAGTTTCATTTAGTATGTAGGCTTTGTTAAACCAAATGACACGAGTCTCTACACTCGTTTGGTTTACAAACCCTAATGCTACCCGATCTTCCGATCTAGGTCCGGTTAATTAACATAGTTACCTATATTAGGTGTCGTTTGATATCCGCGATCTCTAGCATTGTTTGGTTGTTACTCAAGGACTTCTGAGCAATCTCAAGTGAGTACATAGACCTCTCTTTTACTGTTTTCCAAACTGTTTTGGGGTGGAACACATGTGCCTACTTGTTACTTTCATGCTTTCCTGTTTTCACATCATATACTGCTATGTTCGTTAGTACATTATAGTACATGATTTCATTACATTTTATGCTATGTATGTCCATTGCGTTCATACTTAGTACATCGTTTTACATTTACATTTTATGCTATTTATGTCCATTGCGTGCATACTTAGTACATTGTTTTTCTTCACATGCTTACATTTTGGTATGACATTTGGTTTGTTTACATGGGACAATACATTCATTAACACCGATCATGCCGTTCGTTAGTAGGTAGTGGTACCATAGGAATTGACAACTCCCGTTCCGGACATCCCAGGGAAAGGGGACAGAAAGGAATGACCGAATTCGTTGTTATAAAGACAGATAGACCTTTAATTTGTTTAAAGGGTTTATCACCTCAGTCGCCAGGCTTGGATGTATGCATATTCACAATACCGCATAAATGTTCATATTAAATATTTGCATGCATTTACACAAAACATAGCTTTGATTTAAACCAAGTTTTACTTCAATACTTTGTTTTTGTGCATATGGTTTAGTTGAGACCTTTCACTTGCCATACATGACATTTTGACATAGACATTTGACATGGATATTTGACATAGACATTTGACATGGATATTTGACATAGACATTTGACATGGATATTTGACATAGATATTTTGACATGATTTACATCTTGACATGAACATTTTACATTGTTTGGTTTGGTTTGATTAAGTGATTAAGTAATGATGCATGTGTAATATGATACAAGCATGGTGGATACGCCGCTGGTACTTCCTATATATAAGTGTTTGTATGGTATTACATGTTGTAACGTTATTTGAATCATTTCAGTTTGAGACATAGAACATTTTATACAAATAACATACTTTTCACAAGACATTGATTTATAAACAACTTATCTTATACAAACACATTTTTACTTGGTTATTCATTTAACCTGACATTTATTTATACTTATCATCTGATCTTATCGTTTTACAAATGATTTACAAGACAAAGCAAATAACAAGGTTCATGACTAAACATTTTCTCAAACATAAGTCATGAATCTTATTTTCACAAAACCTATGTATCTCACAGGCATTTTTATGCTGACGTACCTATTTTCACATGTGTTTTTCAGGAGCTGTTGCATAAGATGATCAAGATACACATAGACAGACTTGGGCTTTAGTGACAATAAAAGATGCAAGACTAGTTAATTATGTTGTATTTTCCTTGTTTGATTAAGACATTGTAACACTTTTAATCAATAAAACGAAACTTTAATTTCCATGGTTGTGAAACATTAATTCTGTTACAACACTCCCCGATGTTTCCGCCACGTTTTGTATGTTCCACGTGGTCGGGGTGTGACAGAAAAGATTGTATCAAAGCCAATGGTTATAGGGAATTAGGTTATTAGTAATTAGTAATGCTTTGACCTAGTCTATAACCTTCTTAGGACCCTAACGCGAGTTTACTTGCGTTTAGTCATAAAACAATACTGTCGCCTATCCTTAGGCGACAACCGCAACAAAAACATAAATTTCAAAACCGCTTTGAAAACTAATCATCTGTTCTAGGATGATTGATTACTAGGTTTTGAACCCTCTATTGTGAGGTTTTGAACTCTCTATTATATGGTTTTGAACCCCTTTGAGTTTTCAAAACTTCGTCAAGGTTTTGGGTTTAAATAATGTGAACACGTGCAAACTGGAAGGGTGAATGCCTGTATTCTGGGTTTTCTGTCTAGGCAAGCACTTCGTATACATCTCATCAGACGCGAGACCAGTTGTGCTTACCTGGGAATTCTTGGGATGAGTGTTCACTTATAGGCAAGCATGTCTTCGCGATACATTATTTTTGACCTATTTACTTTGATTTGTCACCATCTCATTTGTTTGCCTTAGGTAACAAACAAATGATCACAATTTTCATTCGTTACCATTCTGTATTGATTATCCAATAACCTTTCACTCGTTTCTTCCTCTGTCTTTCATTTTCTTCTAGAATGTCTATTCCTCTTGGCACTGGTCAAATGCCCGAGCGAACAGCCAAATTTGTCCAGCAAATTGGCGAAGTGATTCAGAGGACTGTGGATTTAGGTATTGCCATGGCTCGTCTTAACAATGAAGCCTCTCGTCTCGACAATGAAGCCACTCAAGAGACACCAAAGGAAGCAGTAGTCAGTCTTGCAACAACATCAAGGAAGCGTAAGGCTTCAAGGAAACCCACAGCGGTTACACCTAATCAAGCTGGACCTAGCCAAGTGGCAAGGCCACCAGCTAGGAAGCCGTACTTAGGAACTGCTCCTAGGTGCAAGCGATGCAACGGTCATCATTCAAACCTCCTACCCTGCTGGAAATGTACCTACTGTGGACGGCGGGGACATTTGGTCAACACATACCGCTTTGCTATCCAGAACAAAGCTGTTGCAAATCTTGCTGCTACCCAACTCCAAGTCAACCCTACTCAAGCTCGTTTCCCGCGTGGTGCTTGCTACAACTGTGGCGATACGAGCCATTTCAGGAACAACTGCCCGAAGATAGTCAGTGCAAATCCAACCCTCGGATGAGCATTTGGCTGAACAAAGGATGTTGCTGTCTTATGCCTTTGTTTCTTTTGTTTCGTGTATTGTGAAACAATATGTCTTGTTCATAAATAAAAGTTGTTGTTCACAATTCTGCTATACAAGTATCATTACATGTGTTTATGGCTTTTCCCTATAATACCTGCACTAAGGAACTATGTTCCTTACAAACTACTCTTGTGATTCTCTCTTTCAAGTGATCGCTCATAATTTCCTCGAAAGTTCTAAATACTCGTTTCATTCTAAGAAACGAAGTACAGGAAATAAAGTGAAAGTATGAGTAATCGTGCTTTTGCACATCTGTACTTTTGAATCCTTGGTTGGATAACTAAGGATATTTTCAAATCTCATACCCATTACGTTTTGATTTTTCAACATACACAGTACAAGTATTTCAACACAATCTTCATGATCTCAAAACATTCCATATAGTTTGAAAACAATTTTTCTAGATACATTGTCTATGTTATTTCAAAAACATTGGCCATGTTATCAAAACCAACCTTTCTAATTTCAAAATATTTCATATAGTCTGAAGACAATATTAACACAATACATTTTCTTATCAAGTGCATGATTTCGAAAAGCATCATTCATGTCTTTCAAAAACCTTATACATAATTTCAAAATTCATCTCGCATGATTTTAAAACATTTTTAAATATATCTATCTAATACACCTACTTTATGATTTCAAAAAGTATTATATATAAGGTTTCAAAAACGTTAAACACAGTTTTTCTTAAAAGAACCTCATGCACAGTTTTCAAAAATATTTTCCTCGTACATTGACATAACCTTCAAAATCTGCTTCATATGTCGCCTTGACATATCAAGCATCTCAACTTCATAAGCATTCTTACTTCATGTTTTGACATAAGCACATCCAGTGCAAGATTTCAAAACATCTTCAACTTCTAAAAAATTCATATGGGATCTTTTTATCTCCACAATTAGACCCTTGTGGATAATCATCATTCAAATCAGAGTCCTTAATTGGATTCCTTATGTACCTGAATTCGAACATTTCGGTTCCTTATAATCGAAATCGAATTTTTCTTTTAAAGATCTTTCTATCTTTATAGTTAGATTCTTGATAATGTTTAAAGTACCAAATGAAATCCACGAGATGGATTCCTAGTGTGCTTTAAATACATGTACTCTGTTAGCAGAACAAACTTCTAGTTAAACAATTTTGTGGTTATGTGACTATGTGTTTATTCATCTTATGTTTTTTTTTATGCATTTTTGTGTTTTTGGTATACTCTGGATATTCGTTATCAAAATCCTCGTAGAATCTTTCATATCTTCATATGAGGGATTCGTAGAAGGATATTCAAAGGTACTACCTTAAATCCTTAATGGGCTTCTATGTAATAGTTAAGACCCTTGGATTATATAGTACCACTCCAGACCCTTTTTAGTGGTCTAGTCAAAAGATTGATTCGCAATCTGGTTAAAGAATGACATCTAGTGATGTAGCTGGACAGACTCCTTGATAGTCTATTTAAATCATTTATTGATTTAGTCTAAAGGACTCTATGGCGGTCTAAGTCACGCTCATCACAGGATTGTTCATCTGGTTTTACCCTACACATTATAAAATAGACTGTGTGAACTGTGCAAGGAATTGTCTGATTATGGACGCGTACATAATTATGAAATTTAGTGCACAGAAACCTAGTAAGGTTTATTATGTGAAAGAACCGATAGTGACAACAATAACAAAATGAGAACGATGTAATGGAGGCATGGTGGACGCACCAATGACGCTTCATATACTTGTATATAAGTGTCCCTCTTACATTGCAAACATAATGTTTTTAAGGTTACTAGAAGTTCAAGAACCCTAACCAATGTTGTCTGATCTTTTCAACTTCATGTTTTAAACTCTCACAAGTTTCCTCTAAATAAATTTCGGGACGAAATTTCCTAAAGTAGGGGAGACTGTAACACCTGTGCCTTCAGGGCCATCAAACAAATACCGAACCAATGAAATATTATATTTCATACTTGGGATTGGTAAAAATATGTGTATCTTTTGCACATATCAACTCTTGTTCGATTTCAAACTCTAAATCGCTTGCTGGAAGGTTATACGCGCACTAATGCGTAAATATAACCAGTTTAATGCAACAAACACTCCGGAATAGTGAAATAGGGTAACATACCTTAAATAACCTTTACATAACTTAGATATAAGTTTTGGAAGGTTTGGTGTGGTGAAATCAAAGTTATATCGCTTACAGAGACTAAATATGACAAACTGCGAAAGTATGCCAATTTGAACTGTAACAGACATTCCGGAACATGACCATAAGTTAAACATACCATAAATATCCTTTACATAGCTTAGAAATAGGCTTTGAAGGGTTCGGTGTGCTAAAATAAACTTTTGTGTCATTCAGGGACTAAAAGTGTCAAAAAGTGCACAAGTTTGCATTTTCGCGCATAACTTACGTTCTGAATACATCTGGACATCCAAAAATTTATGTAAGCATGACTACATTATATTTTAGTGTTCGCCATAAGAAAAATCCATTCGTCGCGTCATTTGGATCGTTTTTCGCGCTTATGCGCATTCCGTCGTAATTAAGCGAACATCGCGTTCGTACGACCAAACGAACCATCATCTGGCATATTTTTGAGTATGTTTTGAGTTCCCTATACTTTAACTTCATTTTAGAGCCTTGAAATGAGGTTAACGGGGTTCAAACGCATCGAAAAAGGCCTTAAACACGTGCAGGGACCATTGCTGCCAATTTTGAAACTTTCTGATTCAGGGGAGGCAGTAGCGTAGCGCGAGCCCTAAGGGCCTACCCGTCGCGCTACGCGACTGCATAACCAGACCAGATTAAGTGTTTCTAATACAAGTTGCAGCTGATTGATCCACCACCACATGTTCTAAATTGCTTAGACATGATGATAAGAACCATATTAAGCTTCCATAAGGTTCCGACAAGTGTACGGGTTGGATCATGGCACGTTTTCCATGAAACGATCCTAACGGTTCGGGTATTCCTATAATTACCCAACCCACACAACCTCATTTTGCACAAGAATTCTGATTTGAGAGCTCTAAGTTGAAACCATTGTTTCATACCTGAGTTCTTGGATCGGGATTAGCATTCGGGGACCCTTCGTAAGTATTCTTTCGTTCTTTTCCTTATTTTATTGCTTTTCGAGTCAGAAAGTCAAACTTTGTTTGACTTTCAGCGTTGACCAGTAATGGTCAATGCGAAGTTCGTTTGAACTTCGCAACGTGAGTGTAATCACGTTGGTCATAGTCCCTTGGGACTATGCCCACTGATTACCACGTTGTCTAGGGTCGTAGGGTAGGCGATCTAATAAATCGCCTATACCTTCGAACCCGACCCAGTTTGGTCGATCATTAGGATCCGACCAAACACATTAGGTGACCATAGTAGGTAGGGAAAAACCTTCCGAGGTTATACCCTATGGTCACATCGTTTAAGTAGTTGTATGATAGGTAGTTTATATGCCTTAGGTAAATTACCAGAATACCCTTTTCATGTATAATTGGTAATTAAGCATATGTAACCTAAACTTTTGTCACATAACAGATTATGTAACATGTTTAGGCATATAACACTTGTCATAGGACTAGTTAGGCGGTCCGAACGCGTTTCACGCGAACGACGCGTTAAAGTAGCATAAGCTACCTAAACGGGTCGTAATGGGTCGTATACAATTAGGTTAAGTTTCATTTAGTATGTAGGCTTTGTTAAACCAAATGACACGAGTCTCTACACTCGTTTGGTTTACAAACCCTAATGCTACCCGATCTTCCGATCTAGGTCCGGTTAATTAACATAGTTACCTATATTAGGTGTCGTTTGATATCCGCGATCTCTAGCATTGTTTGGTTGTTACTCAAGGACTTCTGAGCAATCTCAAGTGAGTACATAGACCCCTTTTTTACTGCTTTCCAAACTGTTTTGGGGTGGAACACATGTGCCTACTTGTTACTTTCATGCTTTCCTGTTTTCACATCATATACTGCTATGTTCGTTAGTACATTATAGTACATGATTTCATTACATTTTATGCTATGTATGTCCATTGCGTTCATACTTAGTACATCATTTTACATTTACATTTTATGCTATTTATGTCCATTGCGTGCATACTTAGTACATTGTTTTTCTTCACATGCTTACATTTTGGTATGACATTTGGTTTGTTTACATGGGACAATACATTCATTAACACCGATCATGCCGTTCGTTAGTAGGTAGTGGTACCATAGGAATTGACAACTCCCGTTCCGGACATCCCAGGGAAAGGGGACAGAAAGGAATGACCGAATTCGTTGTTATAAAGACAGATAGACCTTTAATTTGTTTAAAGGGTTTATCACCTCAGTCGCCAGGCTTGGATGTATGCATATTCACAATACCGCATAAATGTTCATATTAAATATTTGCATGCATTTACACAAAACATAGCTTTGATTTAAACCAAGTTTTACTTCAATACTTTGTTTTTGTGCATATGGTTTAGTTGAGACCTTTCACTTGCCATACATGACATTTTGACATAGACATTTGACATGGATATTTGACATAGACATTTGACATGGATATTTGACATAGACATTTGACATGGATATTTGACATAGACATTTGACATGGATATTTGACATAGACATTTGACATGGATATTTGACATAGATATTTTGACATGATTTACATCTTGACATGAACATTTTACATTGTTTGGTTTGGTTTGATTAAGTGATTAAGTAACGATGCATGTGTAATATGATACAAGCATGGTGGATACGCCGCTGGTACTTCCTATATATAAGTGTTTGTATGGTATTACATGTTGTAACGTTATTTGAATCATTTCAGTTTGAGACATAGAACATTTTATACAAATAACATACTTTTCACAAGACATTGATTTATAAACAACTTATCTTATACAAACACATTTTTACTTGGTTATTCATTTAACCTGACATTTATTTATACTTATCATCTGATCTTATCGTTTTACAAATGATTTACAAGACAAAGCAAATAACAAGGTTCATGACTAAACATTTTCTCAAACATAAGTCATGAATCTTATTTTCACAAAACCTATGTATCTCACAGGCATTTTTATGCTGACGTACCTATTTTCACATGTGTTTTTCAGGAGCTGTTGCATAAGATGATCAAGATACACATAGACAGACTTGGGCTTTAGTGACAATAAAAGATGCAAGACTAGTTAATTATGTTGTATTTTCCTTGTTTGATTAAGACATTGTAACACTTTTAATCAATAAAATGAAACTTAAATTTCCATGGTTGTGAAACATTAATTCTGTTACAACACTCCCCGATGTTTCCGCCACGTTTTGTATGTTCCACGTGGTCGGGGTGTGACACTGACAGTTCAAAATAAGCAAGATTTAGGTCAAATTGGAGTATAACCAACCTTGCCCATGATTGTACACTAAGATAACAACAAGATCTGTAAAAATTTGGGCAGCAATTCGCCTGTAAACGAATGATCTAGGGTTTCTCTTTTTAGTCTTCGAAGAGAGATGACAGATAAGCGAAAGGGGTGAAATGACAAAAAAACGGAATCAGCTGATTTATATATTCGGACAGATTTCGCTTTTATGACCCATTGACAAATAAACGAAATCTCCTTTAAGTGCCATAAGAGCGAAATCAGTTTTAAGATGTGACAAATAAGCGAAATCAAAACATCATTTTCAAAAATTTTAACATTTTATCACATTCCGACTGTTCATTGACACACCCAGCTGACCAAGTCCAAGTCAATGACCTTGGTCAACTGTTTGACCCACCAAGTCCAAATAAATTACCTTGGTTGATCAGATTTATGAAGTATGCAGTTGTTTCATTCTGAAAACAGTTCAAATGAATGAACTTTAGAACTTTTTGAACTTTCAAACACTTTTCAATTTTCAAACAATGTGCCAATCACTGTTTAGCAATCTCCAGCTTACCCAGCCCTCATCAAAAACATACATGATCTGCACAAAGCTTTGATCATCTGATTCCCAACATCGGTTGTCGAAAAATAAGATGAGAAAAAAAAATCTTTTTGGATTTTAACAGAATAAACTGAAACTATGTACACACAATCTTTTTGTGAGAGTGTTAGGGGATCATATCAGCTGCCGACGAGATACAAGTACCGTTAAGCTTACAATTTAAGCATTAAACAATTTGCAATGATTGTCAATATAATGATCCTTTTAAATTTTCACACAACGTTCAATCTGTTCAGGATACGGATTTAATGTCTTATGTAACACCTCGAAAATTTACGTCCAATAATGTATTGACACGTGTCATAGGCTTTGAATATGTGAAAAAGTACTTTAGAGGGACTAAAGTTGACAAACAGTGAAACTATGTGAATATAAGGGTCCAAAGTGTCAACAATGGATAAATAGGCCTTACAATAACCCTACATGGTGTTTATAATCTTGAACGATTAAATCATGGATCATACAAAGCGAAAAATGAAAGAAAGTGAGGAATTACAAACTACAGGGGCTAAACGTGTCAACATGTTGAAAGTATACCTCTGAGTGACCTTTTGGCAAACCCGAAGCTTTGTAATGGTAAAATATACCCACTAGAGTATGTGGTAAAAATTTCATAAAGTTTCGTGATCGTATGAGAAAGTTATGATCAAAACCGTGTACGAAGGGTTAAATGCGTTAACGTTGAAATTCGTGACTTTTCGGGTAAGCATAAAGTTAATCAAGGACTTTACCATGTTTGTAAATGTCCCAAGGTCCTTAAAAATCAGGTTTTAGGGTTTAATGTGCAAGAAAAATAAGCAAAACCACGTAACAAAGGACAAGGACTGAAATGTAAATGTTGAAAACTTGTTGGGCTGGTTACCGGCTTGTACGCGGCCCGCGTAAGGTCTCTCGCGGCCCGCCTACAAGTCGCCAGCGAACAAAAGTGCACAGGTGCCAGTTGCAGGTCTGCTTTCGAGTTGTAACCAGCTGTATCCGATACCAGAGCCTTACCAATGGATTTACATGCATCTAGGGGCACTTGGACAGATCTCATATCATCAGTAGACCCTTGTGGCATGATCTTGAATGATCAAAAGTGTTATATAAGAACATCCATTCTTGCAACTTATGTTCATTCATTTACAACTTTGCAAAAGATCATCTCTGGAGCTCTATGGACATCAAGCCAACTTTTTAGTGATCTCTAAGCATAATTAGGACTCTTGTAAGTACTCCTAAACCTTTCTAATTCGTTCTAGCGTAGCTAATTAACCAAAAGTCAAACCATCGTAATTTAAGTTTGACTTTGAGATTAAACGAAATTTGCTCAGTCATTTCTCGAATTGAAAGTACCTACAAGTAGGTATTTATGTGGGTAACAAACCCTTAAAAGGGTATTTTCAGATTCCCACTCTAACTATGCTAATTGTCGAGTCAAAGCATACTTTAAAAAGTCAACAGAATGATTATTTGCAAGTTTAAGCATAATTAGCAATGTAGGGTACATGCAACCTGTTTGATCATTAAAATAACATGGTAATTAAATTAAGAACATGTCTCAACATGTTCAACTCGACAATTTTCAGTTTAAACCCGGATCGGACCCGAAAGTCGCATAAATTGACTTTTTCTTTGACTTTCAGTTCTGACCCGTTTTTGCATGTTTGAGATCTGTCTTAGAGCTTATTTTGGACCAGGTTTCATACATGTATAACTCTCTGAGATTGTACAACTTGGTTCAATACTTACCCGATTCATATGCATGTTTCCGATTTATGTTTAAATGTTGACTATTATGCCCTTTTGACTATAAAACGTGATTTTTGAAAAAGTGAAAGAGTAGAAACATTTGTTACTGATTTATAAACTTGCACCTAAAATTTGATATCAGTTTGAGGTCTAGAATAAGAGTTATGCTCATTAGCGTAATTTGAAAGCTTTATGTTAATTAATTGGCGTAATTAGCATATAACCTATTTAAACCCACTTTTTAATATCAAAATTTTTACCCACTGTTATAATATAATATTTTGGGATTTTTAAAGATTTTTATTTAATTTTTGGTTGAGCATAACATAGGTCTCTAAGTTTAATTCGGTTAATACCGATTTTGCCCTTTTAAGCCATAAAATGGGTTTTACAAATCCTTTTGACCCCAAACCTTTTTCTACTGATTTTATTTGATAAATAAAATATTTTGAGCATTCTGGAATTATAAAAATATCAGCTTTCTTTTAAAAACCCGGAAACGGCTCCAAATCGCCTTTTTAAGCGTTTTTAACGCATAGTATGTACTATAACCATATTAAACATATAAGGTTGATACCTACTGATGTTTTTAGTATATTTTTATAAAATAACAGTAAGTACAAGTTTTGAACTCAGGTTTCCAGTTTTGACCTTTTTAGCCCTTGTGAAATTACCAAAATACCCCTAAGAAGCATAGTTTGGTTTTAAATGATAAATTTCATATATGGGTCATACCCTACTGTTATAACATGTTAAATTAAGTATATTTGCTGTATAAACCAGACCTGTAACTCAGATTTCCAATTAAACTCTTTTATAATCTTTTAAATGACCAAAATGCCCTTATGAGGCATAAATTGTGTTTAAATCCGTTTTGGGCATAATAGAAGATATCTTACTGATATTATAACATATTTAAGGCATATTAACTCAGGGAACTTGCATACTACTATTTTGGTTACCCGTGACGCCCTTTTCGCGTTCGGTTCGGTTTATGTAACTAGTTTGCATAAATTGACCGAAACGGGTCAAACCTTATCATTTTTGTCTCAAAATCCAGAATGTATTTAGTTTACCCATATTATACAAGTATTCAAACTTGTTGGGTCTAAATCACATTCTATCCGGTCTTCGCTTAATCGTGCGTTTGAACCGTACCGTCCTTAAAACTAGCCGGTCTAAGCTTAGGCTTAAATAAAGACCCGTTAGAATCTAATAGGTTATTATAAACCTTTGTTCCAGAATAAGAAGAACCAGTAAAAGCTACCTTCACTTGCTAGTTGTGATTTATACTTACCAAGGTAAATACTTTTAACTTATTTTCCCTATACGGGCTTGGGTTACGGTATATAGAATACCGCTTGATCGAGCATCAAATCTTACATCGTTGGGTGGTTAATTGAATAATTTGATCGGCTCGTTTAAACAGTCTTGTTCACTTAAAGCCTTTGGGGGGTTAATGACCATGTCCCGGATATCCCTGGCATCATTTTACGAAATGGCCACGACCTGAGCACGGGGTGTAGGCGTACACCTGTCAGTGTATAACTCATTATTGTGGTGTGTCTATTGATCTTTAACCCGGACAAGATCCGGGCTACTGAACGCACAAGTAACATGTAATTCGTTCACAAGATTATATTGCATAGTTATCCCAAGTTATAGAAAGGTTTTGTGCCACGTGCATTCAAATCAATTTTCAACCTTTTCAAAATGAGTCAGTTAAATTGTATTTACCAGTGTAAACTGACGTATTTTTCCAAAAGGTTAAGTGCAGGTACTACTCGTACTAGGTTGGCTGTCTTCTAGAGCGTCCACAATAAGTCTCGCAAGCTTGAATGACAATAAACTGTTGAACAATATCTTATTTTATTTTGATCCGCCTGTGGATCCGTTTCAACTATTGTGATATTTAATATTACTCTTTATTAAAGTTGAAATGAATCTATCTTTGCTTCCGCTGTGCATTTATATATTGTGTTGTTTGTCTATGATGATACCAACTACGTCACGATACTCCCCACCGGGCCCACCGGTGACACGTGGAAAATAGGGGTGTGACAGGTTGGTATCAGAGCCAACTCTGAGTGAATTAAACACTAGCCTTTTGTGTTTAATCTCAGTTACACAATTGCACAATCCTCGATTCTCGAGTCTAGACAAAGAACTTAGGAACTATCCAAATTTTTGGTTTTATTTCTAACTTTGTCTTTTATATTTCTTGTTGTATCACTTGTTTGTTTTTGACATGTTGTCAACATGCCGCCACGTATGAGAGGAAGAGGAAGGGGAAATGGAGCACATGTAGCCCCAAACGACCATGAAGCCGGACCGTCGCACCGGCGAACACCTTCGGACCCCCATAACTCAGATGCTCAAGATCTCTGGAGGTCTTTTATTGAGCCTGCTAGGCGCTCAGTATCACAGAGTACCTCCCCATCAATCCCACACTCTTTTGGGCCTTACTCCCAAAATGAACCCCAAAACTCTCACCAGTCCTTCATACCTATTCAAGGACACCAATCACCCTTTGACCACCCGTCACCTGTTTTACAGGGCTTGTTCAACCCTGCTGACTACCTTGATGTGCCTATGGGTTTTAACCCACTTGGACCCGAAGACCACTTTTCTGGTGGCAACCCAATGGACATCGATGAAGATACCGATCCTTCAATGCCACCATCCGGAACTCCGAACCATCCCATCGAAATTTCTGATGGGTCACCGTTTGTGGGATCACCTTACAATGGTCCCGATAGCTTTGAGCAGAAATTCAAGCAGTATGACTGGGCATTTACTCCCAGTTACCATAACTCTCCCCTGCACCAGCCACAGCAGCAGCAGAATCCTTCCGAGGATTCCCGACTAGTCACGGTCACTCCGCCGGCAGCACCACCTCAGCTTCAGCCTCCCTCGCCCCCGAGGCGAAGGAGAACGACCTTGCGAATATCCGCACGAGGGGGAATACACATCAGCACCCCTCCACATTCTAGTGGCAGCCGGTACTCGCCTGTCCACGAAGAACCAGAGATGGGAGAATCTTCACACCCCGTCTCAGAGGTAGTCTCTGCGCCAGTCGCGCCACAGCCACCATTGGGTTTTGGAGACCCAATTCCCACTTACATGGGTGCGGCAGCATACAATCCCTTCGAGCAGCTGAACCACACAGGCTACAACTTTGCAGAGGATCCCTACTGGATAGCTTCGAGCTTCAACGCTCCCCATCCGGAAGGTACCTACGGAGGTCCCTGGGCTACGGGACAATCGACCTATGGATACCCACCATATGGGTATCAACAACCGCCTCCTCGACCTCCGCAATATCAGCAGCCTCCTCAAGCGCCGGCAATGTCACCGCCGCAATTTCAAGAAATCCTTCATGAAATACATGAGGTGCGACAAGAGGTGCAACATGGATTGCGGGAAGAACGTAGACATAACCAGGGGATGTTTAAGAAGATGGTGAATTTGATCAAGGGAAAAAGCAAGAAGGATCACTAAAATCCTTTGTTTGTTTATTTATTTTAGTTGTAATCATGTCCCTGCGAGGACATTTATTTCTGTACTCTGCCCCTGCGGGGCATATTATCCTTTCTGTTCTGCCCCTGCGTGGGCATGTTTTTCTATTTTGACCCCTGCGTGGGTTTGTTTTGTTAGTTGGCCCCTGCGTGGGCATGTTGTTTATGTAAAAGTCCCGTTTAGGGCAAACTCGTACTTGTTTAAATTTTTGTTTGGAATGGTTAATTTAAGTTTTTCATTTTTAAAATTATATGCATTAATATAATATATGAATAAATGAAAAAATAACATTTATTATTTTAATTTACCATTTTAATAATAAGAATCTTAAAAGGTAAAACCTAGCTTGAATGTCATATTAAAGACCTGGCCAATATGGTAGAACCTGTTTAAAAAGATTCAAATCTCTGTTAACATCTGCAAATATGTTAACATTCTTGGCTAGTGTGATCCGCAAAATCACACATGTCACCCTTTTTATTAATTACCCAAATTTATATTTTTATATATATTTGATTGTGACAAAATACCTACGGGTTATAATTAATGTCAAATAAAACAAAGGCATCCGTAGTTTATAGACTCCCTGCCAAGAAAAGGATTGATTTGTCTTATTTATTCAAACTTTAATCCTTTAAGATCTAAATTTTTAATTTAGAAATTTGTCTACGTGACTAGGCCCTTGCGCCAATATTTTATTTCATTCTAGGATAAAGTTACTAATAAAAAAAGTCCTGAATGAAATTACTTAACAAATTAACTAATATGGCTCTTATTTACCATGGTTAATAAATCGTCAAGAACGATAATACTGTTTAGGCTTCTAAATAGACCTTGTTCTTATTTTTATGTAGCAATTAAGACTACATGGCTAAGTCTGAAGAATTAAACAGTCGTCCAGCAGAAAACCCTAAAAATGCTAAGATACTTGTAACTGGTGCGGAGTTACAAGCAATAGTGGAAAATGCTGTTAACAAAGCCATCGAGAGGCAATATAGTGAATCGAGTGGTACTCGAACCAGGACCAGATCAGCTCCTCACTCTAAGCCAAAAGTTCACTCTGAGGCTCATAGCAAATCGCCCTCTAAGAAAGATGAACTTAAGAAAGATGAGCTCAAGAAGGATGATGATCGACACTCATCAAATCAGAACAGTGTTCCCTTAAAAAGGATGGTGTATGATGCCAAACCACACACCAAGTCCTGTACTTACAAGTACTTTGTTTCTTGCAAACCCCGGGACTTCACCGGGGAGAAAGGAGCAATAGATTGTATGACTTGGTTGGACGAAATGGATACGGTTGTAGACATCAGCGGTTGTGCTGAAAGGGACGTAGTAAAATACGTATCCCAATCGTTCAAAGGAGAAGCACTGGCGTGGTGGAAGTCTCTCATACAAGCTGCTGGAAAGATCCCGCTCTACAATCTATCATGGGATCAGTTCGTCGCTCTCATTAAGGATAATTATTGCCCGCAGCATGAAGTTGAGAGAATTGAGTCAGACTTCTTATCGTTAGTGATGAAGAATTTAGACTGCCAGGCATACCTCACCACTTTCAATACCCTATCTAGGTTGGTTCCGTACTTGGTAACCCCAGAACCTAAGAGGATTGTTCGCTTCATCGGGGGTTTAGCCCAAGAGATTAAAGCTAGTGTTAAGGCATCAAGGCCTGCTACCTTCAGATCAGCAGCTGATCTATCTCTCTCTCTTACCTTGGACGTAGTCAGGTTGAGAGCACTCAGGAATTCAGAAGAGAACAAAAGGAAGCGTGAGGACGATACCTCACGAAGATCAGGTAAGAAACACCGAGGAAATGACGACAAAGGGTCGGGATCTAAGAGAGATGGGCAACAATCGGGAGATAAGCCCAAATGTAAAACTTGCAAGAAGAACCATTTTGGGAGGTGTCGATTTGAGTCGAAATCCCAGTCTCACACGAGATCCTGTGGGATTTGCAAATCTACGGATCATAAGACTTTGGAGTGTAAGAAGCTGAAGGATGCAACATGTTACGGTTGCAACGAAAAAGGGCACATTAAGTATAATTGCCCAAAGAGCACCAAGAAAATCGAAGATGGGAAAAAGACCAATGCGAGGGTCTTCAAAATGGACACTAAGGAAGCTGTTCAGGATGACAACGTGATCACATGTACTTTTCTCATAAATGATGTTTTTGCTAGAGTATTGTTTGATTCTGGAGCAGATAAGTCTTTTGTAGATAATAAGTTTTGTGAGTTGTTGAAATTGCCTGTAAAACCCTTAAGTGTGAAATATGAGGTGGAATTAGCTGATGGAACCATAGAAACCGCCTCAATCGTTTTAGATGGATGTGTTATATCCATTAGGAATCACTCTTTTCCTTTATCCTTACTTCCTTTTAAGCTAGCCGGCTTTGACATAGTGATAGGCATGGATTGGTTATCGCATAACCAAGCCCAGATTGTGTGCAATAGAAAGCAAGTAGTAGTAAAAACTCCGTCTGGTGAGTCACTCACCATCCAAGGAGATACCCAGCATGGATTGCCTGAGCAAGTGTCCATGCTCAAGGCATCCAGATGTCTGCTGAAGGGTTGTGTCATTTATATGGCACAAGTTACTATTGGCGAGCCAAAGCCTAAGATTGAAGACATCCCTGTCATTTCAGAATATCCTGAAGTTTTTCCCGAAGAACTACCTGGTTTACCACCAGATAGGCAAGTGGAATTCCGAATTGACATCATTCCGGGTGCTGCACCAGTAGTGAGAGCACCTTATAGATTAGCACCAACGGAAATGAAGGAGTTAAGGACGCAATTAGATTATCTGCTAGCCAAAGGTTTTATTAGACCTAGTTCGTCTCCTTGGGGAGCGCCGATCTTGTTTGTCAAGAAGAAGGATGGATCGATGCGTCTGTGCATCGATTACCGTGAGCTTAATAAAGTCACTATCAAGAATAGGTATCCTTTGCCCAGGATCGACGATCTGTTCGATCAGTTGCAAGGGGCAAGCTACTTCTCTAAGATCGACTTGAGGTCAGGCTATCATCAGTTGAAGGTTAAGGATGAAGATGTGCACAAGACAGCGTTTAGGACTCGTTATGGTCATTACGAGTTCCTAGTGATGCCTTTTGGACTCACTAATGCGTCGGCCGCATTCATGGATCTCATGAATCGCGTCTGTAAACCTTACTTGGACAAATTCGTTATCGTCTTTATTGACGACATCCTTATTTACTCGAAGAACCAAGCTGACCACGAGAAACACCTTCGTTGTATTCTCAAACTTCTACATCAGGATAAACTCTACGCCAAATTTTCAAAGTGCGAGTTTTGGCTTCGAGAAGTCCAATTCCTTGGACATGTGGTAAGTGAGCGTGGTATCCAAGTGGACCCCGCTAAGGTAGAAGCAGTTATGAATTGGCAAGAGCCAAAGACGCCTACTGAAATTCGTAGCTTCCTGGGTTTAGCAGGATATTATAGGCGCTTTATCGAAAACTTCTCAAGGATTACTGCGCCCCTAACTTCGTTGACACGTAAGAAGGTTAAGTTTGATTGGGGCCCAAAGCAGCAGGAATCCTTTGACATTTTGAAGAAAAAGTTGAGCAATGCACCAGTATTAACATTGCCCGGTGGTATAGAAGAATTCGTGGTATATTGTGATGCATCCCACACTGGTATGGGCTGTGTACTCATGCAGAAAGGCAAGGTTATTGCCTACGCTTCACGACAGTTAAAGGTACACGAGAAGAACTACACCACCCACGACTTGGAGCTGGGTGCCGTTGTATTTGCATTAAAAATTTGGAGACATTACTTGTATGGAACCAAGTGTGTGATCTATTCAGATCACAAGAGCCTTCAACATTTGTTCAATCAGAAGGACTTGAACATGCGACAAAGACGATGGATGGAAACTCTAAATGATTATGATTGTGAGATAAAATACCATCCAGGCAAAGCAAATGTAGTTGCTGACGCCTTAAGCAGAAAAGAAAGAGTAAAGCCGATAAGAATCAATGCCAAGCGCATTGAAATAAGGAATAGTTTGAACGAAAGGGTGCTAGCAGCACAGAAGGAAGCTGTGCTGGAAGCTAACTATCCTGAAGAAAAACTGGGAGTAACTGAGGAGCAGTTATCCCATAACAAGGACGGAATGCTAAGATTGAATGGACGAATATGGGTTCCAGTCTTTGGAGGACTTCGGGATGTTATCCTCCAGGAAGCCCACAGTTCCAAATATTCTGTTCATCCTGGAGCTGATAAGATGTACCAGGATCTAAAGGCAAACTACTGGTGGATTGGTTTGAAAAAGTCTGTAGCTGCTTATGTAGCTAAATGTTTGACTTGTGTGCAAGTCAAAGCGGAACACCAGAAGCCGTCAGGTTTATTACAACAACCTGAAATTCCCACGTGGAAGTGGGAGATGGTGACAATGGATTTCATCACCAAGTTGCCAAAGACGAGGAAGGGAAATGATACTATATGGGTCATAGTAGATAGACTAAGTCAGCACATTTCCTACCCATTAAGGAAACTTACAGCTCAGACATGTTAGCTCAATTGTACGTAGATAAAATCGTAGCTCTACATGGTGTACCATTGTCAATTATCTCCGATAGAGATACGAGATACACCTCTCATTTTTGGAAAAGTTTCCAACAGTCTTTGGGCACGCGCTTGAATTTTAGTACGGCTTACCACCCACAGACAGACGGACAGAGTGAGCGTACCATCCAAACATTGGAAGACATGCTTCGTGCATGTGTGATTGATTTAGGTGGCAGTTGGGATAAGCATCTGCCATTAGTCGAATTTTCCTATAATAATAGCTACCATACTAGTATTAAGGCTGCGCCCTTTGAGGCATTATATGGTAGAAAATGCAGAACACCTATTTGTTGGGCGGAAGTAGGAGACGTTCAATTGTCAGGACCAGATTTGGTTTTTGAAACGACGGACAAGATTGTCCAGATTCGCGATCGTTTGAAAGCTGCCAGGGATAGGCAGAAAAGCTATGCGGATCCAAAACGTACGTCTTTTCACTTCGAAGTAGGTGACAAAGTATTGCTTAAAGTATCACCCTGGAAAGGGGTGATGCGATTTGGTAAGAAAGGCAAGCTAAGCCCGAGATACATAGTACCTTTCGAGGTTATCGAACGTATCGGGTCAGTTGCTTATAAGTTAAACTTGCCTGAAGAGCTCAGTGCTATACATAATGTTTTTCACATCTGTAATCTGAAGAAGTGTTTCGCTGATGAATCACTGGTCATACCACATACGGATGTGCATATAGATGAAAGCTTGAAATTTGTGGAAAAACCATTGTCGATTGAGGATCGACAGGTGAAGAAGCTTCGAAGGAAGCATGTGCCTATTGTGAAGGTCAAATGGGATGCCCGTAGAGGTCCCGAATACACATGGGAGGTAGAATCCACGATGAAAGAAAAATACCCTCATTTGTTTCAGTAAATCTCGAGGTCGAGATTTCTTTTAAGGGGGTGAGGATGTAACACCTCGAAAATTTACGTCCAATAATGTATTGACACGTGTCATAGGCTTTGAATATGTGAAAAAGTACTTTAGAGGGACTAAAGTTGACAAACAGTGAAACTATGTGAATATAAGGGTCCAAAGTGTCAACAATGGATAAATAGGCCTTACAATAACCCTACATGGTGTTTATAATCTTAAACGATTAAATCATGGATCATACAAAGCGAAAAATGAAAGAAAGTGAGGAATTACAAACTACAGGGGCTAAACGTGTCAACATGTTGAAAGTATACCTCTGAGTGACCTTTTGGCAATCCCGAAGCTTTGTAATGGTAAAATATACCCACTAGAGTATGTGGAAAAAATTTCATAAAGTTTCGTGATCGTATGAGAAAGTTATGATCAAAACCGTGTACGAAGGGTTAAATGCGTTAACGTTGAAATTCGTGACTTTTCGGATAAGCACAAAGTTAATCAAGGACTTTACCATGTTTGTAAATGTCCCAAGGTCCTTAAAAATCAGGTTTTAGGGTTTAATGTGCAAGAAAAATAAGCAAAACCACGTAACAAAGGACAAGGACTGAAATGTAAATGTTGAAAACTTGTTGGGCTGGTTACCGGCTTGTACGCGGCCCGCGTAAGGTCTCTCGTGGCCCGCCTACAAGTCGCCAGCGAACAAAAGTGCGCAGGTGCCAGTTGCAGGTCTGTTTTCGAGTTGTAACCAGCTGTATCCTATACCAGAGCCTCACCAATGGATTTACATGAATCTAGGGGCACTTGGACAGATCTCATATCATCAGTAGACCCTTGTGGCATGATCTTGAATGATCAAAAGTGTTATATAAGAACATCCATTCTTGCAACTTATGTTCATTCATTTACAACTTTGCAAAAGATCATCTCTGGAGCTCTCTGGACATCAAGCCAACTTTCTAGTGATCTCTAAGCATAATTAGGACTCTTGTAAGTACTCCTAAACCTTTCTAATTCGTTCTAGCTTAGCTAATTAACCAAAAGTCAAACCATCGTAATTTAAGTTTGACTTTGAGATTAAACGAAATTTGCTCAGTCATTTCTAGAATTGAAAGTACCTACAACTAGGTATTTATGTGGGTAACAAACCCTTAAAAGGGTATTTTCAGATTCCCACTCTAACTATGCTAATTGTCGAGTCAAAGCATACTTTAAAAAGTCAACAGAATGATTATTTGCAAGTTTAAGCATAATTAGCAATGTAGGGTACATGCAACCTTTTTGATCATTAAAATAACATGGTAATTAAAGTAAGAACATGTCTCAACATGTTCAACTCGACAATTTTCAGTTTAAACCCGGATCGGACTCGAAAGTCGCATAAATTGACTTTTTCCTTGACTTTCAGTTCTGACCCGTTTTTGCATGTTTGAGATCTGCCTTAGAGCTTATTTTGGACCAGGTTTCATATATGTATAACTCTCTGAGATTGTACAACTTGGTTCAATACTTACCCGATTCATATGCATGTTTCCGATTTATGCTTAAATGTTGACTATTATGCCTTTTTAACTATAAAACGTGATTTTTGAAAAAGTGAAAGAGTAGAAACATTTTTTACTGATTTATAAACTTTCACCTAAAATTTGATATCAGTTTGAGGTCTAGAATAAGAGTTATGCTCATTAGCGTAATTTGAAAGCTTTATGTTAATTAATTGGCGTAATTAGCATATAACCTATTTAAACCCACTTTTTAATATCAAAATTTTTACCCACTGTTATAATATAATATTTTGGGATTTTTAAAGATTTTTATTTAATATTTGGCTGAGCATAACATAGGTCTCTAAGTTTAATTCTGTTAATACCGATTTTGCCCTTTTAAGCCATAAAATGAGTTTTACAAATCCTTTTGACCCCAAACCTTTTTCTACTGATTTTATTTGATAAATAAAATATTTTGAGCATTCTGGAATTATAAAAATATCAGCTTTCTTTTAAAAACCCGGAAACGGCTCCAAATCGCCTTTTTAAGCGTTTTTATCGCATAGTATGTACTATAACCATATTAAACATATAAGGTTGATACCTACTGATGTTTTTAGTATATTTTTATAAAATAATAGTAAGTACAAGTTTTGAACTCAGGTTTCCAGTTTTGACCTTTTTAGCCCTTGTGTAATTACCAAAATACCCCTAAGAAGCATAGTTTGGTTTTAAATGATAAATTTCATATATGGGTCATACCCTACTGTTATAACATGTTAAATTAAGTATATTTGTTGTATAAACCAGACCTGTAACTCAGATTTCCAATTAAACTCTTTTATAATCTTTTAAATGACCAAAATGCCCTTATGAGGCATAAATTGTGTTTAAATCCGTTTTGGAAATAATAGAAGATATCTTACTGATATTATAACATATTTAAGGCATATTAACTCAGGGAACTTGCATACGACTCTTTTGGTTACCCGTGACGCCCTTTTCGCGTTCGGTTCGGTTTATGTAACTAGTTTGCATAAATTGACCGAAACGGGTCAAACCTTATCATTTTTGTCTCAAAATCCAGAATGTATTTAGTTTACCCATATTATACAAGTATTCAAACTTGTCGGGTCTAAATCACATTCTATCCGGTCTTCGCTTAATCGTGCGTTTGAACTGTACCGTCCTTAAAACTAGCCGGTCTAAGCTTAGGCTTAAATAAAGACCCGTTAGAAATCTAATAGGTTATTATAAACCTTTGTTCCAGAATAAGAAGAACCAGTAAAAGCTACCTTCACTTGCTAGTTGTGATTTATACTTACCAAGGTAAATACTTTTAACTTATTTTCCCTATACGAGCTTGGGTTACGGTATATAGAATACCGCTTGATCGAGCATCAAATCTTACATCGTTGGGTGGTTAATTTAATAATTTGATCGGCTCGTTTAAATAGTCTTGTTCACTTAAAGCCTTTGGGGGGTTAATGACCATGTCCCGGATATCCCTGGCATCATTTTATGAAATGGCCACGACCTGAGCACGGGGTGTAGGCGTACACCTGTCAGTGTATAACTCATTATTGTGATGTGTCTATTGATCTTTAACCTGGACAAGATCCGGGCTACTGAACGCACAAGTAACATGTAATTCGTTCACAATATTATATTGCATAATTATCCCAAGTTATAGAAAGGTTTTGTGCCACGTGCATTCAAATCAATTTTCAACCTTTTCAAAATGAGTCAGTTAAATTGTATTTACCAGTGTAAACTGGCGTATTTTTCCAAAAGGTTAAGTGTAGGTACTACTCGTACTAGGCTGGCTGTCTTCTAGAGCGTCCACAATAAGTCTCGCAAGCTTGGATGACAATAAACTGTTGAACAATATCTTATTTTATTTTGATCTGCCTGTGGATCCGTTTCAACTATTGTGATATTTAATATTACTCTTTATTAAAGTTGAAATGAATCTATCTTTGCTTCCGCTGTGCATTTATATATTGTGTTGTTTGTCTATGATGATACCAACTACGTCACGATACTCCCCACCGGGCCCACCGGTGACACGTGGAAAATAGGGGTGTGACATCTTAAGACTTAACTTTCATATGTGTCCCACCTCAGAATATACTCCCGTATTCAGATTCCAATATTCAGTCTTACAGGTGAGTTTTAAAACAAATGATATCTGTAAGGGGTTAATAAATTATGAAGAACCATGAGAGCTCAGGTCAGAACCATCATTCAGCAGAGAGATCATGACTCAACTTGTTAGTGTGTCCCCTTTAGAGGATCTTTTTTACAACAGCATTGCTAAGCAATTTTATTGTCGTATCATATATGCTGAGGGTGATGCAATGTTTCATGCATTTGCGGAAAGTATTATTCGAGGACTAGGTCAGAACCACCGTTCAGCAGAAGTCCCAGAATAATACCCCATATATCACTGAGTAAACAAACCTAGTATATCAGAAAAAGAAATATTTCAAACGAAATTTCGGGGGTTACCCATATATCCGAGAGATGTTCCCCACATAAAAGCAAGTAAATTTTATGTTTATATCACGAACATATCTACTAGATGTATAAAAACCTATCGGCATATCATCTACAAGACTGCTTAACACATTTATACTTTACATTTCTTTAGCGTACTGCACCTGTCTAGCTGATGTACTATCATTTCCCCTTTTTACACAAACTCAATTTTACTTTTTCAAATGTTTTTGGTTTTTGTAAATTTTATCATGTTTTTGTATTTTTCTGCAAACTTTCTCCCCCTAAAAAGAAAAACATATTTTTGTGTATTTGTTTTTATCGAAAAGCAGAAAATAAACTGTACAAAGAAAATTGACAACACGACATGGTTCACGTCAGATCGTCGCCCAACTCGGCTTCACATTCAATAACCCTCCCAGATTGCAGATTCTTCATCCCATTCAATTTCAAAATATAATAAAATCTCTTTTTGTCAAAAGGTTTAGTATAAAAATCCGCTTTCTGATCATCGGTGTGCCCGTGTTCAATCCGAATTAACTTTTTCTCGTGACAATCACGGATAAAATGGTGACGGATTTCAATATGTTTTGTTTTTGAATGGTGAACCGGATTTTTAGTGATGTTAATAGCTGCTTCATTGTCCACATAGATTGGAGTGTCTAAGAACTGCAAACCGAAGTCGCGCATCTGCTGTTGGATCCAAAGGATCTGCGAACAACAACTGGAGGCTGAAACATATTCAGCCTCACAAGTAGAGAGCGCTACTGCGGTTTGTTTCTTACACTGCCAGGTAACGAGTCGAGTTCCAAAGAACTGACACCCAGCAGTGGTGGACTTTGCGTTTTGCTTGCAGCTTCCAAAGTCAGAATCAGCAAAACCAGATAAAGTAAAGTCACCCGATCGAGGATACCACAAGCCGATGCTTGGGAAGCCTTTCAAATACCGTAAGATACGTTTTACTATGGTCAGGTGTGACTGCTTTGGATTTGACTGATATCTGGCGCAGAGACACGTCGGGTACATGATGTCTGGACGGGAAGCCGTGAGATACATCAGAGATCCAATGATTGATCGGTACAATGTCTCGTCCATCTTCACACCATTCTCGTCTGGACAAATTCCATGATTCTGCACAAGGGGGTGGATGCAGGACTGCAATCTATCATGTCGAACTTATCTAGCACGTCCTCTACATACTTTGTCTGGTGAATGAAGATTCCGTCGGGCATTTGTTCCACCTGCAGCCCGAGGAAGAACTTCATCTCCCCCATTGAGCTCATTTCGAACTTTTTCTTCATCATCTTTTCAAATTCTTTGCACAGGTCGTCGTTGGTGGATCCAAAAATGATATCGTCAACATAAATCTGCACGATCAACAAGTGTCCTGCCACTTCCTTAGTAAACAAAGTACTATCTACTGTTCCTCTTGTGAACCCGTTGTCCAGCAAGTATGTCGAAAGCGTCTCGTACCAGGCTCTCGGGGCCTGGTGAAGTCCGTACAACGCTTTGTCCAGTAGATACAACTTGTTTTTGTGCAGTGGGTCTGTAAACCCCGGCGGTTGCCCCACATACACTTCTTCTCTGATAGTTCCGTAAAGAAAGGCAGATTTGACGTCAAGTTGATATACTTTAAAATCTTTCCATGATGCGAAGGCTAGAAAAATCCTAATTGCCTCATGCCTGGCAACCGGCGCGTAAACTTCATCATAATCTATTCCTTCCTGTTGACTGAAACCTTGAACCACAAGTCGCGCTTTGTTTCTCACGACAACACCTCTGTCATCACGCTTACATTTAAAAACCCATTTCGTCTTGATTAACTTCTGATTTTGTGGCAAATCGACAAGTCTCCAGACACCCAGCTTTTCGAACTGTTGCAGCTCCTCCTGCATTGCATTCACCCAGCTATCCTCGGTCAATGCCTCTTTGTAGGTTCTGGGCTCTATCTGCGAAATAAAACATTTTAATGAGACTTCATTCTGCATATTGGCAATTGATGAATAAAAACATGTAAAAGCTCGATCTATTTGATGTCAGGTTTTGACACCACTTTGCAGGTCGCCAATAATCTGTTCTGAAGGATGATAAGACAACGTTCGTGGCATAGCATTGTCAGGCACATTTACTTCCGATTCCAAGCTCGATATATCAAGATTAACGGTTTGATCCTCAGCTTCTGTTGGATCCTCGTCAAAAGTCGGAGCGGGTTCCGCTTCTGAGTCGTCAGATTCGTCAAACGATTGAACTGGTTCCTCTGGTGGTTCGTGAACTGTTCCACTCGGTCCTGCTTCATCATCGTGAGTTCCCACGGTGGGTTGAGAAACTTCTATTGGTCTAGATACTTGTTCATGTGACACAGTTTGTTGATACAGGTACATAAGAGCTAGTTCCTCCTCACTTGGCTCGACCGGCAGATGAAACGACTCCCAGAGCTTATCGTAGTCAAACAGGAAACTTTGTCCGGGAAGTTGTGGTGATGCAGTGTGCTTCTGACAATCCACGTGTTGTACTTGAATCACCTTACTCAGGCATGGTACGAACACCCTCTTGAGTGGGCCAGCGTAACCTACAAAGAAACCCTCATTAGATTTAGCGCCAAATTTACTGTTTTCATCAATAAAAGTACAAGGAGACCCAAATGGCTCCAAAAACTCAAGATTCGGCTTATAACGGTGCAGCAACTCAAAGCAAGTCTTTTTATACTTCTTGACAGTTAGAACTCTATTCAATGTGTAACAGGCTGCTGATACTGCTTCACTCCAGAAAAAAATTGGTAGCTTGGAATCGGCTAACATTGTACGGGTTGTTTCTATCAGGGTCCGATTCTTTCGTTCAGCTACGCCGTTTTGCTGTGGTGTGTACGGCGCACTGAATTCATGAAGAATTCCCTTCTCATTGCAGAACTCGTACATCTTGTTGTTCTTGAATTCCGTTCCGTTGTCGCTCCGAATCCTCCGGATTGGCAGTTTATACACCGTTTCCATTTTCTTGAAAAGCACCATCAAAGACTCAAAAGTTTGATCTTTTCGTTCCAAGCACACTACCCAAGAAAATCTCGTAAAGTCATCAGTTACCACCAAGCAATATAAGTCTCCGCTGATGCTCTTTACGTTGACAGGCCCGAAGAGATCCATGTGCAATCTCTCAAGAGGTAACCTGATTGTATTCATCATCTTCAATGGGTGTGACTTCCGAGTTTGCTTTCCTTTCTTACATGCTACACAATCATCATTTAAGTGAAAATTCTTCAAATTTACACCATCAACTAAATCATTAGGTACCAAAAAGTTCATTTTGCGAACATGAATGTGGCCCATCTTACGATGCCACATTATTAAATCTTTTTCTGTCGCTTTAGTCTTTGACACAAAACACTGTTTCTGATGAATTGTTGGTGTTGTAATGTTCATATCAAGATAATAAAGATCATACTCCCGCGGAGCACGCAACAGCACCATCTCATCAGGGATTTTAAACCCTGGTTTCAAAACCACACATTCAGTTTTTGTAAAATGTACACTAAACTCTTTATCACAGATTTGTGAAATACTGAGTAAATTGTTTGTTAACTCTATTATGTAGTTCACTTTGTCGAATGAAATCACGCCATTTGACAGCGTTCCTTGACCAACAATTCTTCCACCTTGATTCCCGGCAAATCCAACATAGCTTCCATTTACAGATTTGACATCGTAGAGAAGAGCAAGCGTCCCAGTCATATGCCTTGAAGCGCCACTATCCATAATCCACTTTCATAGTATCGACTTGGGCAGCCCCTGCAAATATCATATCAAATTCATTCAAACAATGAAACCCATGGCTTTTTAACTGTTGAGACACTTCCAAACTCTACATCACATTTCTCATCAATCTTTGGAAAAGTAAACGTGACATTTGGAACATCAGTTTTAGCTTTTGATTTTAATTCATTTTTGATCAGGGGAAACTCTACAAGAAATCTATCAAGTTCAAATTCAATTTCTTGTTTATCATTAGCACCCACTTTTGATGCATAAAATTCTTTTGTCCCTTTGACTTTTCTGTCAACCATTTTTCCAAAAATATTTAAAACATTTGGATTAAAGACTTTTGAATCAAACTTTAACTCATTCTCCATTTTTTCCACCTCAACTGATTGTTTTGGTTTAACCACCCATGATTGAGTTTCAAAAACCTTTGTTTCATTCTTCAAAATGTTTTCCATCCTTTTCTCCTCGACCGATGGTTTCGACTTTGCAATCCATGATTGATTTTCAAAAATTTTTGTTTTTGGATAAATCTTTGAAGTCTTTTGAGACTTTGAAGATTCGCCAATCTCGAATGTCGATTTCGGCTTATCTTCTTACTTCAACGATTCACCCCTCTTCAAGATGCGGATTGGTGAAACCATTGGTTTTTTACCCTTTTTGTCATCTAGTGACTTATGTCGAGGTTTTTGAACAACAGGTTTAATGACAGGTTTTTTGAAAACTTTCTTGCATTGTTTTGCCATGTGCCCGATTTCATTGCAGCGATAACAAACTCTTTTGCCATACTCGACAAAATTTGACTTGAATGACTATATTTTCAGTTTCTTAGCCGCATTGAAATCGTCAACTGCTTTTTGACTAAAAATGTATTCCTTCTCATCATCCACACTTGGTCCAACAACAAAAACATCATTCATTTTATCTTTTGACTTGACAACCTTCTTAGCCATCTTTTTTTCAAAACCAATTCCTTTGTTTTTAAAGTTGTTACCATTTTTCTTGTTACCATTACCTTCCCATTCCTTTTTCCCCGAGTTGTTGACACGTGTTGTAACAAATGACTTTTTAAGTTTCGAAAAAAATTCTTTGTTGTTTACCACATTAATGTCCATTTCAACCAATTTGAAAACTTTCTCAACATTTTCAATCTTAACATTCTGAAGAGGATACTCGAAATCAGAATAAAGCTTGTCCGTTCCAATCATAGTGTAAGCCACCATAATCGGATCATCATTCGTACTCTTGTCTGATTTCGGTATGAAACAATCTAAAAAGTTACCCTCATCTTCAGAATCAGTAACAGACTTCTCAGAATGAGATTTCATAACTTCAACCTCAGAGTTATCACTCTCTTCATCTAACACCTGATCGACAACAGTCTTGATGACTTGTGACTCATTGTCTGTGTCGGATGTAGAGAATGTAACATCAATGCTCTCAGGCAATTCATCTTCAATTGATCTCAATTTGAGATTCAAAGCAGCTTCCACCCCATCTGGATATTTCTGTGTATAATGACTCCACATTGGGGGTGGAACGCTCTTAAAGACAGGTGCAACATTGGGCTGTTGTGGAACAATTTGTTCAAGAACATAGGACGATGCAACATAGCTCATCAATTTCTTATCAATTCGCTCATTTTCAATTTTAATCAATTCCAATTCTTTCTTTAATGATGCGATTGTGTCAATATGAAAATTAACTTCCACTTGTTTATCAAAAAGTGTTGCTTTTGCTAGTTTTGTGGCTTTATCATTTTGGACACTTTCTTCTTTAATCATTTTCACTGATCTGGCTAGAGTATCATATGCTTCTTTGACTTGTCCTAGATCAAATTTTAACATGTCAGCATGTTCTTTCAATTCCTGAAACTTAGTGTCTTTTTCAAGACACTCCATGCACGGTTCTAAACACTTTTGGCATGGTGTTTCAGAGATTGAATCCAATTTCTCAACAACCTCTGCTTTATAAGCAGTTTTCACTTCCTGTTTACCGACATCTTTGGACTCTGACTCAGACACTTTCTTAGTTTCGGTGTCCTCAATTCCCGACTTCTTATCCGACTCCTTTTGAACTGACTCGGTACCGACAGACTCGGTTTTCACAAGTTCTGTGTCTACCTCTCTTAGTTTCGCCATGAGAGCCTTGTCAGCAATTTCAGTCAAACTGTCTTCGGTCATTTCCTTTGTCACATCGATCATTTCTTCAACAAATTCTTTCTTCTCCTCATATCTTGGACACAATCCGGTCCTTGGTTCTTCAAAGAAACCTACAAAAGATTCAAAAATTTTAGGAGGCATGATAGATCTCAACGAACTAGCTAATACCTCATGCTCAGATTGAGAGTAATGAACTTCAGCAGCTATTTCTTCAAAATTGTCCACATTTTCAGCAGAAACCTCTTCAACACCTACATAAACATCTTCAGTAACTGTTTCTGGTTCAGACACCATCTCAGAAATTTCAACAACTTCAGCCATCATTGCCTGTCCATCGCTACCAGGAATATATTTATCCCAGCTGAAACCTGCAGCTACCTTCTCATCGTCTTGATTTACGATCATCGCTTTTTCTAGTTTATTCTCAATTTGTGGCCTTTGAACAATTTGCTATTGATTTGGTCGGTGATAAATCGCTTGCCTATAGTAATCATTGGTGAACGGGTTTTGATGATTATTTACTTCACGGTTAGGACATTCTCGTTTGAAGTGACCACGTTCTTTACATTTAAAACAAGTAACTTTCGACTTATCGAACCCTAACTTCTGATCGGGACCTGATAAACTGTTCCTGCCTGTAATTTCCATGAAACGTTGAGTCCTCCTCACCAGACTAGCCATGCCCCATTTGATATCAATCAGTTCAAGTTCTTCGGGATCAATTTGGTCGTAATCCTCCTTCGTCATGTCAGGATTACCGATTCTCCCTGCTACTAAGCCCTCATAAGCCTCAAGAACGGAAGCAAGCATTGCTATGTGTTGTTTTGCGGCTTTTTCTGTGATCTCGTTTCCATTCTTTATATTCACCGCGATGTTGCAATGTACCCCAGAAACATATGCCTGATTATTTGAACTGAACGAACTTTGAGGTGATGGTTGTTCACTCGCTTTGAAGTTTGGATCAACACTTGAAAATGGTGACGATTTGTTTGTTTGTGGAGTATTTGATGAAGCATTTGAACTTGTGTCAGCACTGAAACCAGTTTGTATCTTTGGGCTCTGATTTGTTATAACTGGAGTACTGCCTCTGTAGTACAAAGATACATCTTGTTGAACATTCGCTGAGTTCATCTTTTTTATCTTCAACAATTCTAATTCATGAGCTTCAATCTTTTCTATGAACAAACTAAGATTATAATTGGCAAAGTCTGAATTGTTCTTCAGCATCATCAGGTATGTACCCCACTCGTCATAAGGTAACGCATCAGCCAATTTGTCAATCCATTCTTCATCAGTCTTTTCAATTTTTAATCTATTCATCTCAAGTACCAAATGTCAATATCTTTCAATTAGTTGCCTTGTAGTTTCACCCTTCATACCGGTAAAAATATCAAACTCCTTTTTGAGCAGAGCTTTCTTGTTCTTGATCATGGAATCACTACCTTCAAACTTCGCCTTCAATGCAAACCACATACATTGAGCATTACCTTCATATTGCAACAATACTAGAATATCTTCTTTGATAGCCTGCTGGAGAATACTAATCATCTTTTTCTCGGCTTTGAAATCATTCTGTTCTGATTCTGTCAGGCTTGCAATATTCTTCTTATTATTTAAACCATCAACTGGTGGAACATACTTTCTCTCTATCTTCATCCAGCATTCAAAATGATTAGCCTGAACCCAGTTCTTAAATCTGCTTGACCATCCCGCATATTCATCTATGTTCATCAACTTGGGAGGCTTTTGCATTGTTCCCAATTCGTTCTCCATGTTGACGTTTTGCATAACACTACCCGAGGTTTGTCCTACTGCCATACCACTGCCCGCGAAGAAGTTGTAAAAATCTTGGTTTTCCATTTTTAGTGATAAATTTCCAAAAATGTTTAAACTTTTGATTAACAGGTTGTTTTATCGAAAACTTTTAACACAAACTGAGTTTCCAACACTCGATCACGTACGAAATGGACTAAACACTCAAATCAAGATTGTAACACAAATACAGGTCAAAAAAATGAAATCAGATACTATGAGTATGTATGAGCGATATCAGGTAATGATTATATAAGCAAAATCAAGTTATGATCGTATGAGTGAAATCAGGTGACCTTAAAAGCGAAATCAAGATAAGACCGTATAAACGAAATCACTAATATGACTAAAAAGCGAAATCAGACCAAGACCTAATAAGCGAAATCACTCTATGACCAAATAAGCGAAATCAGTCCATGATCAAAACAGCGAAATCAGTCTATGACTAAATAAGCGAAATCCCTTCATGACCAAAAGAGCGAAATCAGGTGTCCAAATGAGCGAAATCACTTAGTTATGACAAAACACTTGATTTCACTTGTCCGTAAGAACGAAATCACTCATGTACAGAAAAGCGGAATCACTTCACGAACCATTTTAGGTCATTTTTAAGCCGATTTTAGTTCTGAAAATCTCAAGGGTTTGTTATTAGTCAATTTTACACAATATACTCAAATCTCAGTCCATTTTGTCCGTCGGAAAGGTCTGAAACTCAAAAAGTGCTTGAAAATGGCTTTGATTCGGGTCAACTAGCTCACAACTGGCTCTGATACCAATTGTAGGACCGTATTTGACAGTCGAGTGAGTCAATCTGAGCTAGAACCTACTGATTATGCAACGGAAATACACAATCAGCATGAATCAAAGTAAAAACGTAGTAGAAATGAGTAGAAACAGATGCAGATCACTTTAATACGGTTTTCTCATTAAACTTTCTGAAAATAATCGGGCAGCAGTTCGGCTCCACACTTGACATCAACGTGCAAAATGAGAAAACACTACTACTATTTATAGGGGAGGTGATTCCACTTATATGAACATGTACATATAAACGAAATCAGCTAGAAGTGATTTCGCTTATATGACACATGTCCATATAAACGAAATCAGAACATTACAACCACACTTTTACATATTCAACCCCTATACTTTGCATAATTAACACATCTAGACCCTATCTATGAACAACTAAGACTAAGATGCAGGCTTTAGACATAATGTACCAACAGGATCTGTAAACCGTACTTGGATAAATTTGTAATTGTCTTCATCGACGATATACTTATTTATTCCAAAAGTCAGGACGAACATTGTGAGCACCTGCATGCACTCTTAACTTTGTTAAGAAAGGAGAAGCTCTACGCCAAATTCTCGAAGTGTGAATTTTGGCTACAGGCGGTGCAATTCTTAGGACATATGGTAAATCACGAAGGTATTCACGTAGATCCCGCTAAAATAGAAGTGATCACTAAATGGAAGGTTCCGCAATCAGCTATGGAAATTAGAAGTTTTATAGGGTTAGCCGGATATTATAGACGTTTTATCAAGGATTTTTCCAAGATAGCTGTGCCATTAACTAAGCTTACCTGTAAAGCAGTTAAGTTTGAATAGGGACCGAGACAAGAAGAAGCTTTTAAGATTTTGAAGCAAAGATTAACCAATGCCCCTATTCTAGCCTTACCAGAAGGAACATAAGATTTTGAAGTATATTGTAATGCTTCAAAGCTAGGATTAGGATGTGTGCTAATGCAATGCAAGAAGGTAATTGCGTATGCCTCAAGGCAATTGAAAAGGCATGAAGAAAACTATACGACTCATGACTTAGAATTAGGAGCCATAATTTTTGCCCTTAAGATTTGGAGACAGTATCTGTATGGAAGTAAGTTTACTGTCTATACAGATCATAAAGGAGCCATAATTTTTGCCCTTAAGATTTGGAGACAATATCTGTATGGAAGTAAGTTTACTGTCTATACAGATCATAAAAGCTTAAGATACATTTTTGGGCAAAAAGAATTAAACATGAGGCGAAGAAGGTGGATGGAAATTCTAAGTGACTACGACTGTGATATTCAATATCACGAAGGAAAAGCAAACGTAGTTGCAGATGCCTTAAGTCGTAAGTATCATGAGAAGCAAAAGCGAGTTCGTGCTCTTAAATTAAATCTACAATTTGATTTAATGGAACAACTGAAGAATTTTCAAGAAACAGCAATCAAAGATGATGCTGAAGGAATGAAAGGACGAATAAATGAATTAGAACAGGGAGCTGATGGAATTTGGAGATTCCATAAGAAAAGAGTATGGGTACCTAAGCAAGGAGAATTAAGAAATAAGATTTTAGAGGAAGCCCATAAATCTAGGTATACCATGCATCCTGGTAACAATAAAATGTACCAAGATTTAAGAAATAATTTCTGGTGGATAGGAATGAAAAAGGACATAGCTAGATATGTTTCTAAGTGTCTAACTTGTTCACAAGTTAAGGCAGAACACCAGAAACCTTCAGGTCTACTACAACAATTAGAAATGCCTGTAAGGAAATGGGAACTCATAACAATGGATTTTGTTACTAAGTTGCCCAAAACCAGAAAAGGTAATGATGCGATTTGGGTAATTGTGGATCGATTAACCAAATCAGCTCACTTTCTACCCATGAAAGAAACCTTTAGCATGGAAAGATTGGCAAAGTTATATGTAGATGAAGTAGTATCCTTACATGGAGTCCCACTCTCCATTGTATCGGATAGGGATAGTCGTTTCACTTCCCATTTCTGGACAAGTTTCCAGGAAGCCATGGGAGCCCGACTAAATCTAAGTACTGCTTATCATCCTCAGACAGACGGACAAAGTGAAAGGACAATCCAAACCCTGGAGGACATGCTTAGGGCATGTGTGATAGATTTTTATGGAAACTGGGATGACCACCTACCTTTAATTGAATTCTCCTATAATAATAGTTATCATTCGAGCATCGAAGCTGCCCCATTCGAGGCACTGTATGGACACAAGTGTAGAACTCCAGTTTGTTGGGCAGAAATAGGAGAAAGCCAATTATCAGGTCCTGAAATTGTGCAAGAAACTACCGACAAGATTACTCAAATCAAGGAAAGACTGAAAACGGCTCGTGATCGCCAGAAAAGTTATGCAGACAATAGACGCAAGTCGTTAGAATTCCAAGTTGGAGACAAAGTACTATTAAAATTTTCTCCTTGGAAAGGAGTAGTTCGATTCGGTAAGAAAGGAAAGCTGAGTCCAAGGTACGTAGGACCATTCCCAGTAATCCAACGCATATGACCAGTTGCATATCGCTTACAACTACCAGAAGAACTAGCTGGAGTACATGACGTGTTTCATGTATCCAATCTCAAGAAATGTCTATCTGACGAATCCCTGATAGTACCTCTTCAAGATGTAGAGGTAAATGAAAAGCTAAAATTTGTTGAGAAGCCACTGCAGATAGAAGATAGAAAGGTCAAGTTTCTCAAACACAAAAGACTTGTGCTGGTCAAAGTCAAGTGGGATTCAAAGAGAGGACCAGAGTACACTTGGGAGCTGGAATCGGAAATGAAGCGGAAATATCCTCATTTATTCCAGTAAATCTCGAGGACGAGATTTTTAATAAGGTGGGGAGGATGTAACAACTCTTATCAAAATTCATATTTCCTATTTTATTTTGTCCAATAGGAAACCCTAATTGAGACCCCCAAGTAATCCTGCATAACCCCTACAATTTTCAGAACAATCGGAATCAGGATCAGGGCCCCTAAAACTCAGGGGGGGGGGTAAATCCTAGTTGATATTATCAACACAGTTTTACGTGTAAAACGAAATTGAATGAACGACCAACTCACCCAAGCTACTGAGACACGGGGCTACCCTATGGTAGGGTGGTGCCCCTTGCGCCACGCGACAGCCCCTCGCGCCACGCGAAGGGACTGTTTTTCCAGTATAAATACAGGGGTGTGGGACTTAGATTTCTGCGTTGGTTCGACGTTAAAAGTCATTTTGTACACTAAGTTATCGTCTGATTACTACAAAACACACACAATCACGAAACGCTGCCGCGATAACAGGGTAATAACTCGATCGCTACTACGATTCAATGTTCGATCGATGAAAACTATCCAATTGATGTTTAAGTGCTGCCCAAATTAGGGTTATGCTTTGTCATTCATCGTGAATTCGATGGATGTTTAAGTATCGCACTTTGTCATTCGTTGTGAAGGTTTTAATCTCGTGAGTTGTCGTAAAAAGTTGGATTACAGTTACTAACCTAGTTTTCGTGTGCATTGTTATTTGAATTAGGTTAACAAGCTTATCAGTAGGCTAAACTCTGCTCGATTAAACTTGCAATGTGATTTATTCTCTTTTATCAAAAGTATTTTACAATACTTCATTTATTTCCAAAAAGTTATAATTACAGGGATTAAGTCGTGGTTATCTTAAATCATTGGCTAGTAGGGTATTGTGCACATTACTAATTTCTCACGGTTAGGCTAATAAATCCTAACAGTGATAATCATCACTACTTGGGGTGGGACCCAATAGTGGTATGACCATCGTCACCAGGTGACACGGTGCCAGATAAAATAAGATAAAAGCCATTGTAATCGCTCTTATGCTGTAATTAATAACTAAATGCCATTTTGTAAAAAATTGAGTAACTCACCAGTATTTCCCCGCTGACAAAATATTTTTAAAACATGTTTCAGGCGACCTGCTGTAAATCAAGAAAAACGTGCTACGAATCACTAACCAGCTTGAAGAGGTGGCTCAGTTAAAATAAATAAACATGTTTTAATAAATCAGGGAATTTCCTAGTAAAATTCCTCTATTGTAAATTATGGGGGTTTATCCCGAATTATGAAATAAAATAATCGGGCATTTTCAAGTTTTAAAAGATCCTGTTAAAATCTTCCGCTGTCGCATTAATTAATAAATACCACAGGAGTTCATGCCCCGCGGCTCCTGGACCGGGTAAAACCGGTGGCGGGGGCCATGACAAACGATTCTCATAGAAAAGCAATTTATCTTCAGGTTGCTCAACAACCATATCAACAACAATCTTCACACTCGCGTACTATTGAAGAATCAAAGGGTAAAGCTTGTTATGGTTTGTTAGACCAAGAAGATGAAAGGATTCCGAAAGAGTTCAATTGGGATGACTATGACCCTTCTAGACCTTCAGTTTCTAAAGCATTTGTTGCTCAATTCTTTGAAGATTCAACCTCGGAAGAAAAATCAATCAAATCTAAGAACAGTCCTAGAAGACAACCGATTTTTAAGTCTTCAGGAAGTGATGAAGACACTGATGATGAGGAAGAGTATATTAATAAAGCTAGAAAACAATTGGATCCTTATAGTTTTGATTTGTTTTTTGCAGATAAAATCGAGATATTGAAAGAGAAAAAGGCTGCTAGACTGAAGAGAGAAATGGAAGCAAGAAGGGTTGCTGAAGAGAAAATTGAAGTCCAGATGGAAGCTGAAAAGGAAAAAGTTGAAGAAACATCGACAGAGAAGGTCGAGGTTGAAGAGAGTGAAGTGAAGATAGAAGTTGAGAAAGAACCGATTGTGATTGAGAAAATAGTTGAAAAAATTGTCGAAGTTGAAAAAATTGTTGAAGTTGAAAAGATTGTAGAGGTTGAAAAACCTTGTGCAAAGTGTTTAGAATCCTGCAAAGATTGTGCCGAGAAAGATACAAAGTATGCTGAATTGGAGAAGCTCAAAGAGAATTTATTGCATAATGTGAGAAGCATAAAGGAATCATACGATCTCCTAAGCAACAAAGTGAACTTGTACAAAGGAGCTAGTGATGAGGATATTCAGATGAAGAATCTTCTGAAAGCAACAGTTCTTCAAAAGCAAACTGCAATTAACAAATACATTGAGATTGTTGCAGGGCTGAAACAAGAATTGGCAGCGATGACGATCGAAACCGAAAGAGTGAATTCTTTACTTCGAAGTTATCAAAGTTCAGATTATGTTATTGATCGCATTTATCCTACCGTGGCAGCTCATAAGTTTGCAGAAGATGAAGAAAATTCTGGTAAGAAAACTGGTTTGAATTATAACAGAGTACCAAATCCAATGTGGGATGGCTATACCCCCCGACACTTTGAAAAGGTGGCTGAAGCACTCAATCTGAATCTGAAATCCGAGTCTATCGATGGATTACCAGATGATATTGATGTCACCTTCACAGCGTCTGACACTGATCATGAGTCCGAGTTAATTAAGAAATTGGTCGATCAGGTGTTGGAGAAAGATGAAGAGTCAAAGTCAGAGTCTAAATCTGAAAATTCGAGTACATCAGACAAAAGCTTGAATTCACCGGTTAAAAGGGTTTACAATAAAGATTTTCTGATGTCACAAAATAATTTGAATGACTCCGACAAATTATATTCTGATGAAGAATTTCCAATAAGAGGTGTTAAAACTGAAATGATTAACAAGGTTTTCAAATTAACAGAAATTAATATTTCTGAAATAAAAGATGAAAATCTTACTGAAAAATCTAAAAAGTACACTTCAAGAGTTCAATAAAGATTGAACAAGAAAAAGGGTTACAGTTCTGGTTCAGTTTCTGGTTCAGGTTATCGAAAGAAACCAAACCATAACAGTAATTTCAAAAAGAAAGGATTAGGTTTTATTCCACCAGAAAATCATAAAAATGAGAAAATTTATAAACCAAAAACTATATTTGTTTCAGGAGCAAGTTCTGAAGAGGAAAAAGAGAAACCTTTCTGGAAACAGTCAAACAAGGAGTTTCTCGCCGAAAAGCAAAAGAATATGTTGAAGGAATCTGAACCGAGAGTTGAAAGAAGAACCTGTTTCAAATGTCAAGAGATTGGACATATTGCCTGGAATTGTTCAAAGCCCACCAACACAAAAGTACAAAACAGGGAGTTTCTTCTAACTCTAAATTGAAAGAAAAATGTGTTGATAAAAACCAACAACCAATAGAAAAGTTTAAGGAGTTCAAAAATTCGACTTTCGAAGTTGGTGAAAGTTCGAAACACTTTTACAAAAGAAGAGCAAATCTTAACAAACAAAAATGGGTTGTTAAGAAACCAGAGGTTGTTTCTGGCAATGAATCTGATTCGTCAAAGTCAGAGGAGCCATCTGTTGTGTTTAATGATGAGAATTCTGGCCCAACAATGGATGATGAAAATTTTCCACCTTTGTCAAACGGAAACTTGAAATCAAAAATTGGTAAGATTGAGATTTCAGATCAATTCTTCTCTGATAAGAAAGAATTTGATGCTCAAAAAGCATTTAATGGAAAAGTGCTACATATTTTTGGTAAGATGGCTGATGCGAAGTTGAAGGGAGTGAAAAAATTTTATGAATCGAAAATTGTTAAACCAAATGAGGATGGTTCACCCATGATTGATCAGGCATGGGAGATTCTTTAAAAGGTAAAATCCTGACTTGCCGGAGCTCCCAAGTTGGTAATCGTGGAGCATGAATTAGCATCATTCTTTGATAAATGTTTTTGTGAAAAATCTACAAAGTGATATTTTTTACAAAGTGGTTGAAAGAACAATATGAGGAATTAAACCCCATGATGTGTGAAATCAACAAAACTAATTTTCCGAAAAAACCATTTTGATTAAAACAAACTTAAGTGTTTTGAAATCATAATGGGAAAATAGTTTGTTGTCAGGGGGAGTTCTGATTGTTTAAGCCAAGTGGATGGAGAATTGAAGTAATTCACATCAGTTTGTCATTTTATTTGTACAGTTTATTGCGTTTATTTTCAAATTTTCCTTGAAAATCAAAAATTGAAACATATTTTTGATTTTAGGGGGAGTAAAAAATTTAGAAATTTTGAAAATTTGAAAAATCCAAAAACATGATAAAATCTAAAAATAAAAAACATCAAAAAATCAAAATGAGTTTTGTTGTGAAAAAGAGGAAATGATAGTACATCAGTAGACAATCATAGTACGCTAAAGAATTGGAAAGTTAAAATGTGATAAACGGTCTCACTGATGATATGCCAGTAGGTTTTTACACGCTTAGTAGATTGTTTTCGAGATATAAACCTAAATATCAAATACTTACTTATTTCGTGGGGAACATCTCTCGGATATATAGGTAACCCCTGAAATCTTGTTTACTAGGTCTTTGTGCGTGATGATATCTGGGGTATTATACCGGGACTTCTGATTTTGCGGGAGCAATAGCCTAGTCCTTGTATAATACTCTGCACTGCTTTAATCATAAAGCCCACCCTCAGCATAAAAAATGATGAAATATTGAAAAATGCTAATCATTTGTTGTTGAAGAAAAGATCCCCAAACGGGACACACTTAAAGTCGAGCCATCATCTCTTTGTCTGAACGGAAGTTCTAACCTGAGCTCTCATGGCCTTGCATTACCCATTTACAGATATCATTAGTGTGCATTCACCTGTAAGACTGAATATAGGAGTCTGGATACGGGAGTATATTCTGAGGTGGGACACACGAATAAGTTAAGTGCTTAAAACACTAATTCTCGTATCTCGAAACAATTGAACTTTGTGTGAAAATTTAAGTGGATTAGTATACTGACAATCTAAGTGAATCGTTTAGATCTTAAAGTGTTTAAAGCTCAACGGTGCTAGTGATTTGTCAAAAACTGATATGATCCTCTTACACAAACTCACAAAAATATTGTCTGTAAATATTTCTTTATTGCATTTTAACACACTGAAATAAGATTATGGGTACCTAAGCAAGGAGAATTAAGAAATAAGATTTTAGAGGAAGCCCATAAATCTAGGTATACCATGCATCCTGGTAACAATAAAATGTACCAAGATTTAAGAAATAATTTCTGGTGGATAGGAATGAAAAAGGACATAGCTAGATATGTTTCTAAGTGTCTAACTTGTTCACAAGTTAAGGCAGAACACCAGAAACCTTCAGGTCTACTACAACAATTAGAAATGCCTGTAAGGAAATGGGAACTCATAACAATGGATTTTGTTACTAAGTTGCCCAAAACCAGAAAAGGTAATGATGCGATTTGGGTAATTGTGGATCGATTAACCAAATCAGCTCACTTTCTACCCATGAAAGAAACCTTTAGCATGGAAAGATTGGCAAAGTTATATGTAGATGAAGTAGTATCCTTACATGGAGTCCCACTCTCCATTGTATCGGATAGGGATAGTCGTTTCACTTCCCATTTCTGGACAAGTTTCCAGGAAGCCATGGGAGCCCGACTAAATCTAAGTACTGCTTATCATCCTCAGACAGACGGACAAAGTGAAAGGACAATCCAAACCCTGGAGGACATGCTTAGGGCATGTGTGATAGATTTTTATGGAAACTGGGATGACCACCTACCTTTAATTGAATTCTCCTATAATAATAGTTATCATTCGAGCATCGAAGCTGCCCCATTCGAGGCACTGTATGGACGCAAGTGTAGAACTCCAGTTTGTTGGGCAGAAATAGGAGAAAGCCAATTATCAGGTCCTGAAATTGTGCAAGAAACTACCGACAAGATTACTCAAATCAAGGAAAGACTGAAAACGGCTCGTGATCGCCAGAAAAGTTATGCAGACAATAGACGCAAGTCGTTAGAATTCCAAGTTGGAGACAAAGTACTATTAAAAGTTTCTCCTTGGAAAGGAGTAGTTCGATTCGGTAAGAAAGGAAAGCTGAGTCCAAGGTACGTAGGACCATTCCCAGTAATCCAACGCATATGACCAGTTGCATATCGCTTACAACTACCAGAAGAACTAGCTGGAGTACATGACGTGTTTCATGTATCCAATCTCAAGAAATGTCTATCTGACGAATCCCTGATAGTACCTCTTCAAGATGTAGAGGTAAATGAAAAGCTAAAATTTGTTGAGAAGCCACTGCAGATAGAAGATAGAAAGGTCAAGTTTCTCAAACACAAAAGACTTGTGCTGGTCAAAGTCAAGTGGGATTCAAAGAGAGGACCAGAGTACACTTGGGAGCTGGAATCGGAAATGAAGCGGAAATATCCTCATTTATTCCAGTAAATCTTGAGGACGAGATTTTTAATAAGGTGGGGAGGATGTAACAACTCTTATCAAAATTCATATTTCCTATTTTATTTTGTCCAATAGGAAACCCTAATTGAGACCCCCAAGTAATCCTGCATAACCCCTACAATTTTCAGAACAATCGGAATCAGGATCAGGGCCCCTAAAACTCAGGGGGGGGGGGGTAAATCCTAGTTGATATTATCAACACAGTTTTACGTGTAAAACGAAATTGAATGAACGACCAACTCACCCAAGCTACTGAGACACGGGGCTACCCTATGGTAGGGTGGTGCCCCTTGCGCCACGCGAGGGGACTGTTTTTCCAGTATAAATACAGGGGTGTGGGACTTAGATTTCTGCGTTGGTTCGACGTTAAAAGTCATTTTGTACACTAAGTTATCGTCTGATTACTACAAAACACACACAATCACGAAACGCTGCCGCGATAACAGGGTAATAACTCGATCGCTACTACGATTCAATGTTCGATCGATGAAAACTATCCAATTGATGTTTAAGTGCTGCCCAAATTAGGGTTATGCTTTGTCATTCATCGTGAATTCGATGGATGTTTAAGTATCGCACTTTGTCATTCGTTGTGAAGGTTTTAATCTCGTGAGTTGTCATAAAAAGTTGGATTACAGTTACTAACCTAGTTTTCGTGTGCATTGTTATTTGAATTAGGTTAACAAGCTTATCAGTAGGCTAAACTCTGCTCGATTAAACTTGCAATGTGATTTATTCTCTTTTATCAAAAGTGTTTTACAATACTTCATTTATTTCCAAAAAGTTATAATTACAGGGATTAAGTCGTGGTTATCTTAAATCATTGGCTAGTGGGGTATTGTGCACATTACTAATTTCTCACGGTTAGGCTAATAAATCCTAACAGTGATAATCATCACTACTTGGGGTGGGACCCAATAGTGGTATGACCATCGTCACCAGGTGACACGGTGCCAGATAAAATAAGATAAAAGCCATTGTAATCGCTCTTATGCTGTAATTAATAACTAAATGCCATTTTATAAAAAATTGAGTAACTCACCAGTATTTCCCCGCTGACAAAATATTTTTAAAACATGTTTCAGGCGACCTACTGTAAATCAAGAAAAACGTGCTACGAATCACTAACCAGCTTGAAGAGGTGGCTCAGTTAAAATAAATAAACATGTTTTAATAAATCAGGGAATTTCCTAGTAAAATTCCTCTATTGTAAATTATGGGGGTTTATCCCGAATTATGAAATAAAATAATCGGGCATTTTCAAGTTTTAAAAGATCCTGTTAAAATCTTCCGCTGTCGCATTAATTAATAAATACCACAGGAGTTCATGCCCCGCGGCTCCTGGACCGGGTAAAACCGGTGGCGGGGGCCATGACAAACGATTCTCATAGAAAAGCAATTTATCTTCAGGTTGCTCAACAACCATATCAACAACAATCTTCACACTCGCGTACTATTGAAGAATCAAAGGGTAAAGCTTGTTATGGTTTGTTAGACCAAGAAGATGAAAGGATTCCGAAAGAGTTCAATTGGGATGACTATGACCCTTCTAGACCTTCAGTTTCTAAAGCATTTGTTGCTCGATTCTTTGAAGATTCAACCTCGGAAGAAAAATCAATCAAATCTAAGAACAGTCCTAGAAGACAACCGATTTTTAAGTCTTCAGGAAGTGATGAAGACACTGATGATGAGGAAGAGTATATTAATAAAGCTAGAAAACAATTGGATCCTTATAGTTTTGATTTGTTTTTTGCAGATAAAATCGAGATATTGAAAGAGAAAAAGGCTGCTAGACTGAAGAGAGAAATGGAAGCAAGAAGGGTTGCTGAAGAGAAAATTGAAGTCCAGATGGAAGCTGAAAAGGAAAAAGTTGAAGAAACATCGACAGAGAAGGTCGAGGTTGAAGAGAGTGAAGTGAAGATAGAAGTTGAGAAAGAACCGATTGTGATTGAGAAAATAGTTGAAAAAATTGTCGACGTTGAAAAAATTGTTGAAGTTGAAAAGATTGTAGAGGTTGAAAAACCTTGTGCAAAGTGTTTAGAATCCTGCAAAGATTGTGCCGAGAAAGATACAAAGTATGCTGAATTGGAGAAGCTCAAAGAGAATTTATTGCATAATGTGAGAAGCATAAAGGAATCATACGATCTCCTAAGCAGCAAAGTGAACTTGTACAAAGGAGCTAGTGATGAGGATATTCAGATGAAGAATCTTCTGAAAGCAACAGTTCTTCAAAAGCAAACTGCAATTAACAAATACATTGAGATTGTTGCAGGGCTGAAACAAGAATTGGCAGCGATGACGATCGAAACCGAAAGAGTGAATTCTTTACTTCGAAGTTATCAAAGTTCAGATTATGTTATTGATCGCATTTATCCTACCGTGGCAGCTCATAAGTTTGCAGAAGATGAAGAAAATTCTGGTAAGAAAACTGGTTTGAATTATAACAGAGTACCAAATCCAATGTGGGATGGCTATACCCCCGACACTTTGAAAAGGTGGCTGAAGCACTCAATCTGAATCTGAAATCCGAGTCTATCGATGGATTACCAGATGATATTGATGTCACCTTCACAGCGTCTGACACTGATCATGAGTCCGAGTTAATTAAGAAAGTGGTCGATCAGGTGTTGGAGAAAGATGAAGAGTCAAAGTCAGAGTCTAAATCTGAAAATTCGAGTACATCAGACAAAAGCTCGAATTCACCGGTTAAAAGGGTTTACAATAAAGATTTTCTGATGTCACAAAATAATTTGAATGACTCCGACAAATTATATTCTGATGAAGAATTTCCAATAAGAGGTGTTAAAACTGAAATGATTAACAAGGTTTTCAAATTAACAGAAATTAATATTTCTGAAATAAAAGATGAAAATCTTACTGAAAAATCTAAAAAGTACACTTCAAGAGTTCAATAAAGATTGAACAAGAAAAAGGGTTACAGTTCTGGTTCAGTTTCTGGTTCAGGTTATCGAAAGAAACCAAACCATAACAGTAATTTCAAAAAGAAAGGATTAGGTTTTATTCCACCAGAAAATCATAAAAATGAGAAAATTTATAAACCAAAAACTATATTTGTTTCAGGAGCAAGTTCTGAAGAGGAAAAAGAGAAACCTTTCTGGAAACAGTCAAACAAGGAGTTTCTCGCCGAAAAGCAAAAGAATATGTTGAAGGAATCTGAACCGAGAGTTGAAAGAAGAACCTGTTTCAAATGTCAAGAGATTGGACATATTGCCTGGAATTGTTCAAAGCCCACCAACACAAAAGTACAAAACAGGGAGTTTCTTCTAACTCTAAATTGAAAGAAAAATGTGTTGATAAAAACCAACAACCAATAGAAAAGTTTAAGGAGTTCAAAAATTCGACTTTCGAAGTTGGTGAAAGTTCGAAACACTTTTACAAAAGAAGAGCAAATCTTAACAAACAAAAATGGGTTGTTAAGAAACCAGAGGTTGTTTCTGGCAATGAATCTGATTCGTCAAAGTCAGAGGAGCCATCTATTGTGTTTAATGATGAGAATTCTGGCCCAACAATGGATGATGAAAATTTTCCACCTTTGTCAAACGGAAACTTGAAATCAAAAATTGGTAAGATTGAGATTTCAGATCAATTTTTCTCTGATAAGAAAGAATTTGATGCTCAAAAAGCATTTAATGGAAAAGTGCTACATATTTTTGGTAAGATGGCTGATGCGAAGTTGAAGGGAGTGAAAAAATTTTATGAATCGAAAATTGTTAAACCAAATGAGGATGGTTCACCCATGATTGATCAGGCATGGGAGATTCTTTAAAAGGTAAAATCCTGACTTGCCGGAGCTCCCAAGTTGGTAATCGTGGAGCATGAATTAGCATCATTCTTTGATAAATGTTTTTGTGAAAAATCTACAAAGTGATATTTTTTACAAAGTGGTTGAATGTAACACCCCGAAAAATTTACGTCCTATAATGTGTTGACACGTGTCATAGGTTTGAACATGTAAAAGAATGTTCTTGAAGGACTAAAGTTGACAAACAATGAAACTGTGTAAATATAAGGGTTCAAAACGTCAACAATGAATAATTAGACTTTATAATAACCCTACCTGATGTTTATAACCTTAAGCGAATGGATCATGGATCATACGATGAGAATTTTGAAAGAAAGTGAGAGATTACAAACTACAGGGGTTAAATGTGTCAACATGTTTAACTTATACCTCTGAGTGGCCTTTTGACAAGCCCGAAGCTTTGTAACGATTAATTATGCTCACAAGAATGCACCATAAAAATTTCACCAAGATTCGTTACAGTATGAGAAAGTTATGATAGAATTCGTGTGTAAGGGTTAGAATCGTCAACATTGAAATTTAGGGCTTTTCGGGTGATCACAAAGTTACCCGAGGACTTGACAAAGTGGGTATAAGTATTAAAGCCCCTATATATAAATATCAAAGCCCCTTAATGCAAGAAACAACGAGAAAGCGATGTTTAGAAGGACCAGGGACTGAAATGCAAATAATGGAAACATGTTATGCTGGTCATCTACACGCTAGCGTAGCGCGAGCATGAGACCCCCGGCAGTCGCGCTACGCGACTGCCTTGTCTGGACAGAAACTTTATGCAGGTGTCCTGCATGATTTTTAACCGACTTAAACTCATGTTTGGCATACCTTGGGCTGCCCTAAGATGGTTTTTAGCATGTAGGATACTTGTGGATGTTATTGTTCCATCCTAGACTTATGTGTTGATCATCTAAGAGTGTTTGAAGATATATATAAAGACCACATTATGCAACATTATGCATTCATCATTCTCATCAACTCCTGAGCATTTCCAGAGCATACAAGCAGGCCACAAGCATTCCAAAACATCCCTTAGTCGTGTGTAAGTGCCTTTGATCCTTCTAAATTCATTTATGTTTCGTTTATGGCCTAGAAATCAAACCGTCGTAACTACGGTTTGACTTTGTGATAAATCACAATCGGTCCAGAGATTTGTCGAATCGAAAGCCATTATAAGTTGGTATTTATATGGGTATTAAACCCCTAAAAGGTCACTCACTGATTCGAATCCTAACTAGGTCGTTTATCGAGTCAAAGGTTGTCCGAAAAAGTCAACAGAAACCTTAATCGCATATTTAACGATACGGAAGGCGTGTAACCTGTTTTATCAGTCATACAACTTGAAAATAAGTATAAAAACTTGTCTACGCTAGTTTGATTCGACAACTTTATGTTTTGAACCGATTCGGAACCGAGAGACGCAAAAGTTTGACTTTTGCTTTGACCTCAGTTCTGACCCGATTCATATAGGTTTAGACATGCCTTAAAGTTCCATTAGGACCTAGTGGCATGTGTGTATAAGCCTCTGCGTTTATACCACTCGAATCCCTAATCGTCCGATGTTTCCGTTAAACGCCTAAATATTGACCGTAATGCCCTTACGAACATAAAACGAGATTTTTGGAGATATGAAAATAAAATAATCTTAGTTACTGATTATTAATCATGTCTGTAAATTTTCACGTCAATCGGAGGTCTAGATTAGGAGATATGCGCATTAGCGTAAATAATAAGCTTTTTATTAATTAATCGGCACGATTAGCGCATAGCCTATCTAAACCCGGTTTTCGGCACCAAAACTTTTCCCCACTGATGTTAAATAATATTTTGGGATTTTTGAATATTTTTAATTATTTTTAAACTGATCATAAGCTTGGATTAGCGCCTTAATTCGGTAAATACCAAATATGCCCTTTTAGGCCATAAAATGAGTTTTACAAATCCTTTTAACGCCAATCCAATTGCTACTGATTTTAAATAATAAATGGAGTATTTTGAGCCTGTTTATTTGATCAGAAAACTCAGAATCATATTTTAACCCGTACATCGCTTAAAACGACTTTATACGCGTATTTAACGCATAGTTTGGGTTTAAAACTATTTTAGTATATAAGACTTATTACCAAATGTTATAACCTGTTAAAATAAACTATTTTACTGATGTAATCAGACCCGGATCACAGAAGATAAATTAATTCCTTTTATAACCTTTAAAATGACCAAAATACCCCTACGGGGCTTATTTATAGGTTAAACTCGTTTTGGGCATAACGGAAGGTATCCTACTGATATCATGACATATTTAAGGCATGTTAACTTAGGAAACCTGTTTAGGACTCTTATGGTTACCCGTTACGCCTCTTGCGCGTTCGGTTCGGTTTATGTAACTAGTTTACATAAATTAGCCGAAACGGGTCAAACCTTATCAGTTTTATCTCAAAATCCAGAATGTGTATCATATACCCATATTAAGCAAGTCTTCAAACTTGTCGGGTCTAAATCACATTCTATCCGGTCTTCGCTTGATCGTGCGTACGAACCGTATATTTCCATAAGACTAACCGGTCTAAGCTTAGGCTTAATTAAAGACCCGTTAGCATTCTAATTGATTATTTATACCATCATTTCCAGAATAGAGCATTCCGGTAAATTGTACCTACGCTTACTTAAGTGAATACGGCTGAGTTATTATAATCCTTGCTATTTAAGACAGGAGCTAGCTCAGGTAAATACTCTTAACTTATTTTCCCTATTACGGGCTTGGGATACGGTAATATAAATACCGCATGTTCAGGTATGGGATTCAAAGACCAATGAGTCGGGAAATCCAAATAACCTGTTTTAATTCGTATTGCTTGACTGAAACATTGGGGATTAATTTGACCGTGTCCTGGATATCCTTGACTCATTAAATTCCAATGGCCACGACCTAAGCACGGGGTGTAGGCATACACCTGACAGATGCCATATGTTTATTAATTAATTATACCCAATAAGGGATTCCCAATAAGGGAATAGTGGTGTGTCGGTTAATCTTGAACCGGCATAGAACCGGGCCCCGTATGTAGAGCAAGTTATGTAAAACTGATAACATGAAATATAGTTTGTCCCAAGTAATCAAGTATACAAAGTATAAAAGATTAATATTGCCTCTGTGCATTTTAATCCAAGTGTCGAAATATTTATGTGTCTTGTGCACCTAAACAAATTTTCATAAACTCTTTTCAAATGAGTCGGTTGAGTGTATTTACCAGTGAAAACTGACGTATTTTCAAAAGTCTAAGTGACAGGTACACGTACGTAATAGGCTGGAAGCGGCTCAGGACGTTACTAAGGAATCTTGCAAGTTCTAGACGTCTAAAGTCTGTTGAACAATGATAATGTTTGAAGATCCGCCTGTGGATCCTTTACTTTCCGTTGTAATACTTGGATATTACTTTATATTCGGATTGTAACATAATTATCTTTTGCTTCCGCTGTGCATTATTATATTGTGTTGTTTGACCATGATGTTGCCAACTACGTCACGATACTCCCCCACCGGGCCCACCGGTGACACGTGGAAAGTCGGGGTGTGACAGGTTGGTATCAGAGCCAACACTGAGTGAATTAAACACTAGCCTTTTGTGTTTAATCTCAGTTACACAGTTGCACATTCTTGAGTCTAGACGAGAACATAGGACAAATTCAAATTTCGTTTTATTTTGTCCTTATTTGGTTCCTTTGTTATTTATAAGATTAGCTCTTGCATGGGCGAGTCATTTTCGGTAGAAGTCCCGTTTAGGGCAACCATATACTTGTTTAGATTTTTGAAGGAACGATTATATTTAAAATATCATTTCTATATTATAAGATCTACCATTATAATAAAATGGCAAAATAAAAAAGGACAAGACCTAGCCATATGTCACATTAAGACAGGGCCAAGATGGTAGTTCCACAATTAGATTCAGATCCTTATTAACATCTCGATTTAAAATTTTGTTCTGCGTTAATTATTAAAAAGAATCTTAAAGGTAAAACCTAGCCTAAATGTCACTGCATACAAGGCCGAGATGGTAGAACCTATTCAAGAGATTCAAATCCTTATTAAACATATGAAAGCATAATTACATGCTCGACAAAGTGTGATACGATAAAATCACATAAGTCATTTTTATGGAAGTATTCTAAATCCTTATTTATATAAGCATCCCATATGGATGAAGTGCCCACGGGCTATAATTAACGTCCTCTGAGACTAAAAGACAATTCTATAATAAACTCACCAATAGACTATTGTCGATATGTTACAGTTCAAGCTACATGGCAGACTCAAACGAGGTCAACAGTCACCCAGGGATAGTACCTGATAATGCCCGAGTAAACGTAGAGGGTGCAGAATTACAAGCAATGATAGATAATGCGGTTAATAGGGCTATGGATAGACAACACCATGGATCAAGTGGTACCCATACGAGGACCCATTCTGCATCACACACTAGAACACCCTCCAGGACCCACACTGCCCACAACAGTAATTCTCACCACTCCTCGAATCAAAGGAGTAATCCATCCCAAAGAGTTCCACAGAACCAAGAACCTCGTAATAGGGGTTGCACCTATAAGTACTTTGTTTCGTGCAAACCCAGGGACTTCACTGGGGAAAAAGGAGCTGTTGATTGCATGACTTGGATGGACGAAATGGATGCGGTTGTGGATATTAGTGGTTGTGATGATAGGGATATTGTGAAATTTGTGTCACAATCTTTCAAAGGAGAGGCATTAGCTTGGTGGAAATCTTTGATCCAAGCTACAGGGAAAGTCCCGTTATATAATATGACCTGGGAACAGTTCATGACGCTGATCAAAGAAAACTATTGCCCTCAACACGAGGTTGAGAAGATTGAGACTGAATTCTTGACTTTAGTCATGGAGAACTTAGATTGTCAAGCATACCTTACAAGTTTCAATACCAAGTCTCGATTGGTTCCTTATTTGGTCACACCGGAACCAAAGCGAATTGCTCGCTTCATTGGGGGTTTAGCCCCAGAGATAAAGGCAAGTGTGAAAGCATCGAGACCTACTACTTTCAGGTCAACGGCAGAATTGTCGCTAGCTCTCACACTCGATGTGGTTAGAAACAAGGCTACCAAGGCCTCTGAAGATGGGAAGCGTAAAAGGGAGGAGAATAATTCCCAGAATCCTAAGAAGAACAAATCCGAGTTCAACAATGACCAACAGGATTCCGACAAGAAGCCTACATGCAAAACTTGCAAAAGAAGACACTGGGGACAGTGTCGATCAAACCAAAAGATAAAGCAATGTGGCATCTGCAAAAGAACTGGCCACCAGTCCCATGAATGTAGGGACATAAAGAATGCAAGCTGTTTCAGATGTGGTGAAAAGGGCCACATCAGTACTAATTGCCCGGAGGCTGCCCAGGGAGGAGCAGCTAAGTCTGGAATGGATAAGAAAGGAAACGCCTAAACTACCAGTTGAAGGCCAGAGACAGTGCATATCAATAATAAGGTACGTCCTTACCATTTAGCATCAATTGTATCTGCTAAGTATTTTACGTTAAAGTAAGGAATAATAAACCTTTAGTAAACCATAAGCTTAGCAAACTTTTGGTTGCATACTTAAGGACTCAATATAGTGATAAAAATCGAGTGGTTGCCTTAAAAATCAAGTCCATATTGTGAGTGATAAGAAGCAATTAATTATCAAGACTCCTTATGAGACAACCCTCGTAATTACACGTGTCTGTACGCTTAATTAATATTAAAAAAAAAAAAAAAAAATGGTGGAACTGATCGTCCCCGGAATCGAACCCGGGTCTAGGCTGGCCGCACCCTTTCGCGCGCCTAGCCAACTGAGCTAGGTGCCTAGTTTGTGAAAATCTCCATTCTAATTTAATATAAGCACTTGTACAATAAACTTCCTTATCATTTAGCAATAATAAAGTCTGCTAAGTGTCCTGTTTTTTTTTTTTTTTTTTTTTTATATACAGGCAATAATAAATCTTCATGAACCATAAACTTAGCAAAATTTTATTATCATCCACAAGGTATAACTACCAAGGAGACCATAGTAACCGATTCATATAAATCGGCTAGGAATCGTTCCGAAAATCTAAGAGCACTCTTTCTTTGCATAGAGTACGACAACGTATATTATTATTTCTCATTGTTTTCCATCGCCTGCGAATGCCAAACTATGTTTGATAAAAGTGTCATATGAGGATTGGCGTATCCTAGTGTGTCCCATAGATTGTTTCCATGTCTGATCAACATGGAGGTTTAATACATGGAACCCCTGAGACATCCCAATGGTCATATCATACTAAAGTCGACTAGTAGTATTCAAAGAAGATATCCAATATAAAATGTCCCTATAAGTATCTCTACTTAGGGCACCCTTACATTTGTAAAGTGAATGTGTCATTTATCTGACACCGACATCGATAGATGAACCAAAGCCTGAGAACACGGACAACTATGACATCTCTATGTGTGTCATGATTATTTTCCCCATAAGAATTACCATGCTTACCTTTTGAGAGGCAAGTGGATGCTAGGACAAACATCCCGCTTAGGGCTGCAATAATTGTAAAAGCCTTATATTTGTTAGTACCAACAGAATAGGATGAATTAAGAGCCAAATCGATAAGTTTTTAGAGAAGGTGTCATAAAGCCAACATTCAAAGTTCTAAGAACTCCAATTTTTAGTAAATAAGAAAGACGGTTCATCTTGCTTATGCATTGATCACCGCAACCCTATTTAGGCAACAATTAAGAATCGCTATTACCTACCCAGGATCGTCGAATTGTTCGACTAACGGCAAGGATTAGCTATTCCCTAAACATTAGCTAAGCAGTGGTTGGAGTAACCATCACACCTTAAAAATAAAGCTTTTCTATAATAATGGATATGTAAGTATTAAGGCTACTCCTTTGGAGACCTTGTATAGATGAAATGTTAAACATCTGTTGTTAGGACAATAGATTGGTAAGTCCAATATTCAGGATCTGAAAGTTGCATTGGAAACAACAAATAAGATTATACAAATCCATAATCGATTGTAGGTTGCCAGTATATGGCAAGAAATCGAGGAGTTATGAAAATAGCAAACTTCGTAAGTTCTTGTTAAGGAATATGGTTTAACATAAGATATCACCCAGGAAGGGTGTACCAAATTTGTGGAATTATCAGGCTAGTTAAGCTCTGAATATATGGAAATCATTCGAAGGAAATCGAATGTATCAAGATCAAGTAGCTTGTAAGCTAAAACCTACTTAAGGAGTTTGACGGAGCACGCAATACATTGCACACTAGTGACTGGAGGATGTGTTCCGCCAATAAGTCAAGAAGCACTATCACATAATGAGATGCAGAATTATGATATGATGAGCATCCTGTATCGATTGAGGATCGACAGGTCAAGAAGCTCCAAAAGGATACATACGCCTAATATAAGAGCCACTATGGGAGCTTGGAAAGACTCCAGATATACTATAGAAGTTAAGTCCCTTATGCGACAAAGAGTACTTCCAGCATTGTAACAAATCTCGAGGTCGAGATTTCTTTTAAGGGGGTGAGGATGTAACACCCCGAAAAATTTACGTCCTATAATGTGTTGACACGTGTCATAGGTTTGAACATGTAAAAGAATGTTCTTGAAGGACTAAAGTTGACAAACAATGAAACTGTGTAAATATAAGGGTTCAAAACGTCAACAATGAATAATTAGACTTTATAATAACCCTACCTGATGTTTATAACCTTAAGCGAATGGATCATGGATCATACGATGAGAATTTTGAAAGAAAGTGAGAGATTACAAACTACAGGGGTTAAATGTGTCAACATGTTTAACTTATACCTCTGAGTGACCTTTTGACAAGCCCAAAGCTTTGTAACGATTAATTATGCTCACAAGAATGCACCATAAAAATTTCACCAAGATTCGTTACAGTATGAGAAAGTTATGATAGAATTCGTGTGTAAGGGTTAGAATCGTCAACATTGAAATTTAGGGCTTTTCGGGTGATCACAAAGTTACCCGAGGACTTGACAAAGTGGGTATAAGTATTAAAGCCCCTATATATAAATATCAAAGCCCCTTAATGCAAGAAACAACGAGAAAGCGATGTTTAGAAGGACCAGGGACTGAAATGCAAATAATGGAAACATGTTATGCTGGTCATCTACACGCTAGCGTAGCGCGAGCATGAGACCCCCGGCAGTCGCGCTACGCGACTGCCTTGTCTGGACAGAAACTTTGTGCAGGTGTCCTGCATGATTTTTAACCGACTTAAACTCATGTTTGGCATACCTTGGGCTGCCCTAAGATGGTTTTTAGCATGTAGGATACTTGTGGATGTTATTGTTCCATCCTAGACTTATGTGTTGATCATCTAAGAGTGTTTGAAGATATATATAAAGACCACATTATGCAACATTATGCATTCATCATTCTCATCAACTCCTGAGCATTTCCAGAGCATACAAGCAGGCCACAAGCATTCCAAAACATCCCTTAGTCGTGTGTAAGTGCCTTTGATCCTTCTAAATTCATTTATGTTTCGTTTATGGCCTAGAAATCAAACCGTCGTAACTACGGTTTGACTTTGTGATAAATCACAATCGGTCCAGAGATTTGTCGAATCGAAAGCCATTATAAGTTGGTATTTATATGGGTATTAAACCCCTAAAAGGTCACTCACTGATTCGAATCCTAACTAGGTCGTTTATCGAGTCAAAGGTTGTCCGAAAAAGTCAACAGAAACCTTAATCGCATATTTAACGATACGGAAGGCGTGTAACCTGTTTTATCAGTCATACAACTTGAAAATAAGTATAAAAACTTGTCTACGCTAGTTTGATTCGACAACTTTATGTTTTGAACCGATTCGGAACCGAGAGACGCAAAAGTTTGACTTTTGCTTTGACCTCAGTTCTGACCCGATTCATATAGGTTTAGACATGCCTTAAAGTTCCATTAGGACCTAGTTGCATGTGTGTATAAGCCTCTGCGTTTATACCACTCGAATCCCTAATCGTCCGATGTTTCCGTTAAACGCCTAAATATTGACCGTAATGCCCTTACGAACATAAAACGAGATTTTTGGAGATATGAAAATAAAATAATCTTAGTTACTGATTATTAATCATGTCTGTAAATTTTCACGTCAATCGGAGGTCTAGATTAGGAGATATGCGCATTAGCGTAAATAATAAGCTTTTTATTAATTAATCGGCACGATTAGCGCATAGCCTATCTAAACCCGGTTTTCGGCACCAAAACTTTTCCCCACTGATGTTAAATAATATTTTGGGATTTTTGAAGATTTTTAATTATTTTTAAACTGATCATAAGCTTGGATTAGCGCCTTAATTCGGTAAATACCAAATATGCCCTTTTAGGCCATAAAATGAGTTTTACAAATCCTTTTAACGCCAATCCAATTGCTACTGATTTTAAATAATAAATGGAGTATTTTGAGCCTGTTTATTTGATCAGAAAACTCAGAATCGTATTTTAACTCGTACATCGCTTAAAACGACTTTATACGCGTATTTAACGCATAGTTTGGGTTTAAAACTATTTTAGTATATAAGACTTATTACCAAATGTTATAACCTGTTAAAATAAACTATTTTACTGATGTAATCAGACCCGGATCACAGAAGATAAATTAATTCCTTTTATAACCTTTAAAATGACCAAAATACCCCTACGGGGCTTATTTATAGGTTAAACTCGTTTTGGGCATAACGGAAGGTATCCTACTGATATCATGACATATTTAAGGCATGTTAACTTAGGAAACCTGTTTAGGACTCTTATGGTTACCCGTTACGCCTCTTGCGCGTTCGGTTCGGTTTATGTAACTAGTTTACATAAATTAGCCGAAACGGGTCAAACCTTATCAGTTTTATCTCAAAATCCAGAATGTGTATCATATACCCATATTAAGCAAGTCTTCAAACTTGTCGGGTCTAAATCACATTCTATCCGGTCTTCGCTTGATCGTGCGTACGAACCGTATATTTCCATAAGACTAACCGGTCTAAGCTTAGGCTTAATTAAAGACCCGTTAGCATTCTAATTGATTATTTATACCATCATTTCCAGACTAGAGCATTCCGGTAAATTGTACCTACGCTTACTTAAGTGAATACGGCTGAGTTATTATAATCCTTGCTATTTAAGACAGGAGCTAGCTCAGGTAAATACTCTTAACTTATTTTCCCTATTACGGGCTTGGGATACGGTAATATAAATACCGCATGTTCAGGTATGGGATTCAAAGACCAATGAGTCGGGAAATCCAAATAACCTGTTTTAATTCGTATTGCTTGACTGAAACATTGGGGATTAATTTGACCGTGTCCTGGATATCCTTGACTCATTAAATTCCAATGGCCACGACCTAAGCACGGGGTGTAGGCATACACCTGACAGATGCCATATGTTTATTAATTAATTATACCCAATAAGGGATTCCCAATAAGTGAATAGTGGTGTGTCGGTTAATCTTGAACCGGCATAGAACCGGGCCCCGTATGTAGAGCAAGTTATGTAAAACTGATAACATGAAATATAGTTTGTCCCAAGTAATCAAGTATACAAAGTATAAAAGATTAATATTGCCTCTGTGCATTTTAATCCAAGTGTCGAAATATTTATGTGTCTTGTGCACCTAAACAAATTTTCATAAACTCTTTTCAAATGAGTCGGTTGAGTGTATTTACCAGTGAAAACTGACGTATTTTCAAAAGTCTAAGTGACAGGTACACGTACGTAATAGGCTGGAAGCGGCTCAGGACGTTACTAAGGAATCTTGCAAGTTCTAGACGTCTAAAGTCTGTTGAACAATGATAATGTTTGAAGATCCGCCTGTGGATCCTTTACTTTCCGTTGTAATACTTGGATATTACTTTATATTCGGATTGTAATATAATTATCTTTTGCTTCCGCTGTGCATTATTATATTGTGTTGTTTGACCATGATGTTGCCAACTACGTCACGATACTCCCCCACCGGGCCCACCGGTGACACGTGGAAAGTCGGGGTGTGACATTGAAAGAACAATATGAGGAATTAAACCCCATGATGTGTGAAATCAACAAAACTAATTTTCCGAAAAAACCATTTTGATTAAAACAAACTTAAGTGTTTTGAAATCATAATGGGAAAATAGTTTGTTGTCAGGGGGAGTTCTGATTGTTTAAGCCAAGTGGATGGAGAATTGAAGCAATTCACATCAGTTTGTCATTTTATTTGTACAGTTTATTGCGTTTATTTTCAAATTTTCCTTGAAAATCAAAAATTGAAACATATTTTTGATTTTAGGGGGAGTAAAAAATTTAGAAATTTTGAAAATTTGAAAAATCCAAAAACATGATAAAATCTAAAAATAAAAAACATCAAAAAATCAAAATGAGTTTTGTTGTGAAAAAGAGGAAATGATAGTACATCAGTAGACAATCATAGGACGCTAAAGAATTGGAAAGTTAAAATGTGATAAACGGTCTCACTGATGATATGCCAGTAGGTTTTTACACGCTTAGTAGATTGTTTTCGAGATATAAACCTAAATATCAAATACTTACTTATTTCGTGGGGAACATCTCTCGGATATATAGGTAACCCCTGAAATCTTGTTTACTAGGTCTTTGTGCGTGATGATATCTGGGGTATTATACCGGGACTTCTGATTTTGCGGGAGCAATAGCCTAGTCCTTGTATAATACTCTGCACTGCTTTAATCATAAAGCCCACCCTCAGCATAAAAAATGATGAAATATTGAAAAATGCTAATCATTTGTTGTTGAAGAAAAGATCCCCAAACGGGACACACTTAAAGTCGAGCCATCATATCTTTGTCTGAACGGAAGTTCTAACCTGAGCTCTCATGGCCTTGCATTACCCATTTACAGATATCATTAGTGTGCATTCACCTGTAAGACTGAATATAGGAGTCTGGATACGGGAGTATATTCTGAGGTGGGACACACGAATAAGTTAAGTGCTTAAAACACTAATTCTCGTATCTCGAAACAATTGAACTTTGTGTGAAAATTTAAGTGGATTAGTATACTGACAATCTAAGTGAATCGTTTAGATCTTAAAGTGTTTAAAGCTCAACGGTGCTAGTGATTTGTCAAAAACTGATATGATCCTCTTACACAAACTCACAAAAATATTGTCTGTAAATATTTCTTTATTACATTTTAACACACTGAAAATCTTAGAAAAAACCCAAAAAGAATGCGTTTTAGCATAAAATTTTGAAAAATCAAAAAGATTTTATTTCATTTTATTTTCGACAACTGATGTTGAAAAGCTGATTTTCAAAATTCCAAGTGCTAAACATGATGAATGACAGTGGATTGGGAGAGTGTGTTTGAAATAAAAAATGAAATTAAAGTTTGAGATAGTTTGACAAATGTTACAAGTGATGTTTTGAGGCTGATTTTATTGTTAGTTAATCAAGGTCATTAATTTGAATTTGATATAACTATTGTTGATGTTGAATGATATCTATAAGTGGATTCTAAATTTGTTAAATTTTAACAACTGTGAAATTTACTTTTGGGTAGAGAATTGTGCAGGTTACCAGGTTCTTGATCCTGTTGCTACGGAAAGCCAGGTGATGTTCCTGAACATGTGAAAGCCTGTAGATAGAAGATTCCAGACTGCGATCCCAGTTGCATTCAAGGGGGAGTCTGAAGTAATGAGCTTAAGGAATCAAGAGATCTGATCAAGAGGATTTGAAGAGTGAGATTGAGATTCTGGGAGAGTAAGAGAGAGATTGAAAGGATGCTTACAGAGAAAGATACTTTGGAAAGAGCGAGAAGACCGATCAAGACTGAAGACTCAATACACTGAAGACTCGTCAACATCCAAAGGGGAATCTGTTAGTGCATATGTCTGTTGACTTCGTCTTGTATCGAGTCATGTACTAGAATAGATAGACCAGAAAGCACGAAATGCCAGAAAGCATGAAATGCCAGAAAGCATGAAATGCCAGAAAGCATGAGATCCAGTTCGTGCGACCTGGCCAGAAAGCATGAGATCCAGTTCGTGCGACCTGGCAGGTCTAGTTCGTGCGACCTGGCATTTCCTATAAATAGGTGGTCTTGGATCTTCATTTGTAACATTCTGATTCCGGAGACGAAGTGCTGCCGAAGTGTCGAACAATCTGTAATCAGTTTCAAATCAATCTAAACGACATTTAAAGTGATTCTTAGTGTTAAACAAGCTGCAAACATGTCCAAATCATTGAATTCTGCCTTTGGTTTGGTCTAGAACTCTTCTGATCGACTCATTAGGTTGAACCTTCGATCCTACAAATTTGAGTCATTACGATTCGATTCGAATCAATATGCACTCGTAGTATTTATTACAAACTTCTTACAGTACCTGGAGGTGAGTTGCACAAGTTCAAGCAAGATCAGACGATTTTCAGTCGGTACAGAGGCCGGATTCGCGTTGAATTTGATCAACAAAAAGCTCGATGATGGATTGCCGGTAGCTTCGAGAATCAGGAACTTCTTGGACGGCGATGGGGAAGATTATAAGATCGTGCGAGGATGATTAGGCATGAATAAATGGATAGATTAGGAACGTATGAAGGCGTAGAAGTGAATAGGGTTTGGAAAGAACTGTGGGGATCCTGATGAAAATCTCGCAAGGTTAAGAAAGACACGTGTCAGATGTAAACTTTATAAATAATGAAAGAAGAAAAAGCCACTTGTCAAAATAATGGGGGTGGTTTTATGTATAGATGACACATAAGTCAAAACCACTTTATTATATTAGAATAGATAGATTTTCTTTATAGTTCATTGGATAAAGTGACAGTGAGCAGGGCCGGCCCTAAGAATTCGTGTGCCCTGTTCAAGCTTGACAAAATGTGTCATTCGGCTTTAACGAAATATATTAATGTAAAATAGTTTTTTATATAACTGTTCACGAAATCATAGTATTCGCTCAGACCAAACAGAGATACTACGACTATGTGTTTCGGGTTTCGGGTCGCTTCAACGATTCAGGCCAAATAAGATTTATCACATAATAAAAAACACGATACAATAAGAAAAAATGAAAGTAGCAAACACATTTCCTATTTCTCTAAATGTGGTTTACTTTTGTCAGCACAATCCACACCAAAATCAATTCACAGATCAAAACTAATATTAGATTTAAAAAAAAACCTTCAAAAAATATATCAGCAAGCATGACTCGACCCCAGGCTTTCAAGTTTGGAAGTGGGGAACTTAACCACTAAGCCATTCATCCAATTACATTGGTATACTCTTAAAAAAGAATTATAACATATATAAGATTTTTTTTTTAAATCGTGCCCTTCGGAATCTCGGGCCCTGGCCGGTGGTCCTCCCCGCCCATCTCCAGGCCCCCCCCCCCGGACAGTGAGGATTGAGAAAGAGGTTGGATTTAAACTTAATTGTGATTTGATAAACTAATGGTGAAGATGAGTGGATTCACAGAAAGTTAATTTTAAAATAATCACCTTCTGTTATATGTGTATTTTCAAATTTGTTTCGTATTAATACTATTTAAATTTTATTATATTTTTTTAGTTTATACCTATTTAAATAGGATCTTAGATAAAGTTTTGAGTATGTTATTGCGAAACGTCTGTTTTTAGTTACGTCTACATTTAAATATAACTCAAAACCGAGTTGTAAGTGGCAATGTATAAGTGGCCAAAGCACAAACATACATGTACCGAGTTTTTGTTTTAGAAACGTAATAATAACATTTTTATAACATTCAGAATATACTGTTGTGACGTGTTTATATTTATCTACAATTGAATAAATGTTCTATTTTTACTAATGTAATACGACGTTTTATAAAATTCCAGATATACTATTGCGTTGTGCCTATTTTTACTACGATTCGATGAAAGTTCTATTCTAACAGGTCAATATAGTTAACTTTTTAGGTTCTTTACCATGACGATCCGCCAATTCCGGATATACCGTTTTTTAAATGGATGGTGTTCGAGTTAACCAATAAATATGTTGAGACGAACATTTTTTACCCAAACTCGTAACTGTACCGATACCGACTGTACAACATTGGTAAATGTACCGATATTCATTTTTATGGTTTTCGGTTTTGGTATATTTCCGGTATGTTTGCACTATTGGTACCGAAATGGTACCATAGCATTATAAGCATTACATTATTCGGTTTGTGTTTTAACTCATTTTTAGTACTTGTACCGCCACGATACCAATCTCATCCATTAAATAATTCGTGTGAGTCGACCCAAAACCTTTAATTTGTCGTCATAAAAATAGAAGGTGCCTGTAATCTTGAGTTTTTCCCTTTGCAACCTAGCTTTTTTATACCATTTAATGGACAATAAAAATGAGAATAGATAGTGATAATATTCATACGCCGCTTAGATTGTCCATCCTCACCAACGGTTGTCCGACTTCTTGATCTTCTTATCTTCCTCTCTCACATCATCATTGTCGTCGTCAACATCATCATCATCATTTGCACGTAAATCTCCTCTCTATTTAAAGATCCAAAATTATATCTCAGATCATGTTGAATACACATCAAATAAAAAATGTCTTTGTGATACACGATGAACGAATTTTGTGACTGCATTATAACAAGATACCAATTCTTAGCCGAAATGATTTGAATTCGATATTTAGAGTCTGATTCGCTTTTGAAGGACATATTTTGCGACGCACTAATCCATTGTTAAGGTGATTTTAATCTTTCTTCTCAATTAAGATAAAATCCTTTTGAATATATGATATGCAAGATAAAGAGCCATTCAAGAGGTGATTGGACTTTTGTTTAATTGATTATATTGATATTCAAGAAATTGGTCATGACAAGATGATCAAAGCTTGAGATATTTCATTTTGAAATCCGATTATTTAGGCCCTAAAATTTCAAAAAAAAAAAAAACACAATCAAGTTTGCATCCTGCAACCATATTTGGTGTAAGAGGCAATAATAAGTGTGAAAACACATCCAAACATCATTTTAGTGGTTCATTGGCCTATAGTTTGGGTTAATCAGTATATATGATAAAAATGGTATTCTATAATTAAAATAGGTAATAATTTATATGAGAATAGATCATGAGAACACTTAAATGAGAAAACTAAAAAGCTCTTTAAAAAAGTTTAAAAAACACACCATTTTTTAAAACATTTTGGCCGTAAATCTACTTTTTAAAATAAAAAAAATTGAAAAAAAAATATTGTATTACACATGTGTAACACTACAACAAAACCTAAACATCCTAACCCCCCCCCCCCCCCCCCCTAAAAAAAAAACCTAACCCACCCACAAAAGGAAACCTAAAAACTAAATCCTAAACAAATTAAACCAAAATCCTAACCCTAAAAGCTAAATTAAACTGAAAATCTAAACCCTAAAGCTAAATTGCATATTTGCATGTGCAACATATGTTGCACATGTGTAATACTAATTTGTTTTTTTTTTTCTAAAAAAAATTCTCTTAAAAAATGCTAGACTTACAACCAAAAAAATGTTTAAAAAAATTGGTGTGTTTTTTAAGTTTTTTAGTGGATTTTTCTAGTTTATCACATTGAAGTGGTGGTGGACGGTGGTGGTGATGGGTGGTGGTGGTGAGTGGTGGTCTTTAACTATCTGCAGACATTAGAAGATCTTAGGTGCTGTTTGTTTAGCTCTTAATGGTTTAGACCTCTTGCTGGTTCATTAGGGGCTGTTTGTTTAGCTCTTAATGGTTTAGACCTCTTTCTGGTTCATTACTTAATGGTTCAGACTGTTGGTTTCGCGAACAGATGTCTGAATGGTTCAGACATTTGCATCTGAATAGTTAAGCATTATACCAAGTCTGAATGATTAAGACCTCTAATCTGAAATGGTTAGACATTTGCCTCTGAACGATTAAGCATTATACTGGCTCTTAATGGTTCAGATCTCTTATTGGTTCAGCACTTAATGGTTCAGATCTCTTACTGGTTCAGCACTTGACTATTCAGATGTTGCCAAACAGCTCCTTAACCATTGAGAAAGTTGCCAAAACATCCCCTTACTATACTACTATGTTAGCAGCCCAGCCCAATTAACAAGGCCCACTCCAAACCGCCTCTTGAGTTTTGTGTTTATCATCCACTACATCTGACAAAGCAAACCCTAAATTGCTCCACCACTTTTAAAATCAGGAACGGGAAGACGAAATTTACTGGAGCAGAAGTCGATTTGAAGAGAAAACCAGGAAGCTTTAGACGAAAGCCCACTTTTCTGCTCGTTTTCTTGAATCAGCAGAACCCTAAATCGATCTTCATCGTTATTCCGATCTGTAAGTCACTTTTCTTTGATAGATCATGTGAATAAGGTCAAAGTTGAATCGCTAGAATACGTTTTGATATGGTTTAATTTCATTATTAGTTATAAAATCACGTGGGTGCTTAGGATTAGATAAATTCAGAAACCAACCCTAAAAGCAAGTGTAAATCTGAATATTTGAAAAATAACTGGAATATTTTTTATTTAAATCGGTTTATTTGGTTATCAATCAAAACCTAACCCAACCCAACCCAACCGAACTCTTGTTCGGTATGGTTAAATGTTTTACCTGTTTGGTTACCCGACCTGACTCGAAAATTTTAACGTCAATCTAGTAGACATTTAATAACCAAAAAAATCCAACCGGTTTTTGTTTATTACTTTAAAAATAAAATATCAAACTAGAAGAGTTTTTAAAATTTAACAAAGACTCTCTTAGGCGTGCGCGTAGGCTCGTTTTTTAGGCCCAAGAAACCTATGTCGTTTCGCTCTAAAAGCTCCACTTTCAGGCCCTTAGGTACATTTTTTAGGTGAAGTCTTGATGAAATTTTGGCCAAAATCGTTTAAAGCATCTTGCACTATGAGTAAATGTGTTTCAAACAATTATACCAACCCTAAAGAAGCCTTAGATCTACTTAAAACAACCTAAACTAACCCTTAATAAGCCTAAAACATGTCTAAAGCGTCTAAAATATGTAAATTTTACCATATGCCTTGTCTAAAAAGGTCTTCACCATTTAAGCGCAAATCAACCTTTACGTCTTGAGTACGCCTTGCATCTTCAACAACTATGGAATGCTCTCGCATCTCACACTCTATATTCTTCATTCTACTCTTAGAGCATTCATATCTCATCCCTTATCCCAAGCCATACAATCATATTTTTCTTAATTTGTTTTTCACCTTTTTAAAACCTCTTGCATCATATCTACATATTTATATATTTTCAATTAAATAATATAACTTTAATTTTATTTTAATTATTTTTCCCTTTCTTCCATTTACATACACCAATAAAAAAATAAAAAATAAAGATATGGGATATGGGGATGGAGATGGAGATGGGGTTGAGGGAAGAGATGTAGAGGTGTTTTATATTTTTTTAGCCATTTTGGGGCTTGTTACGGGGGATGAGATGTGAATGTTGTTAATCACTAAAATATATGGTAGAGAATAATAGTCACAAAACTTGGAGAATAGAATAACATGTTTTAAGCCAATGAGGTAGTGATGGAGTGGTTGGGGAAAGACTTAGTGTTCCTTGTGACCCAGGTTCGACTCCCACTCTCCCCATTATTTTCTGCGGCATCCAGGTGAAAGACGAATACAGGTGGCGCCGATTCGTCTTAGATGGGATAAGAGGGTTTACCGATTATTCCACTATCGTGCCTTCGGGCGGGTGGAGGTCGGGTTTTCGCGCATCTGGGAGACATAAGGGGTTGTCGGCGGTCGAGTAGTTGACCTTGGCTACAACGCCCGTTGTCACGGTGGTTGGCACATCATTCCTTGCTATTAAAAAAAGAGTAACATGTTTTAAAATTATTAACAAAATTTAGAGTGAATAATAATTTTTAGTTAAATTATATAGATAAAGATACAAAAGAATATGAATGCTCTGATCATAAGCATTTATGCAATTCTCTCAATTGTCAATTTAAAATTTGGTTGGGCATTAAACATGTCCCTTGTTCTTATATGATCTTTATTTAGCTAAGAAAAACCTATATGCTTTCTGAAATTTGTTGTACTTGTTTAAAGAGTTTTTTTATGAACAATAATGAATGTTGATAAGATATATGCTCAATCAGGTTATTTATTTTTCGAAAACGATGAAAATAATAATAACAACAATTGAGAACTAGAGAAATTTATTCATGAATCAACGTTCGTTAATCTCGACTTGTTATATTTTGTTTTTCTCTCCCTTTCAACATATTTTTTTGACAACCAACATTAGACTTTGTATAAGAACTATTACATATAAATGTAGCAATGATGAGTTAATTCCTCTTTAGGGTAACTAATAGATGTAGAGAAGTTTTTGCGAGTTACCTTTTTCGCTCAAACTTGTTTAGGTTGCAAGTTTTGTTGAGTAGGCTAGGAGTTGGCTACAAAGTCTAAATTTCCTAAAAAGTGTAAAAAGTCATAAAACACACCCAAAACCCACAAATAACAAAATGAAGATTACTAATAAGGCTCTAATTATGGAATGACAAAAAATATTGTGTTTATGTTGATTTACATGTTGTGTTTTATATGCATAGTTCTACGATTATGTGTTTAAAGTTTTTATGGACTATTTATGGTTTGAATATGGTGTTTGAGTAGTTTTCACTTTGTTATTTGTGGGTTTTAGGTGTGTTTTATGGCTGAAATTATAGTGTTTTATATTTTTAGAAAATTTGGGCATTTCTAGCCGAACCCTACCCTTGTTGAGTATACATTACAAGTGTTTGGTCTTTTTTATGAGTGAAGACAAAGATAGTTACCTAAACACGATTAGGACCAAAGATAGTTACCTTTAGATGAAATAGTATAATCTTACGGTCATATCTTTCATTGGTTAGCGTATTAACTCTCGCTATATTAACTAATTAGTTATACACCCGCTTATTACCACTCTAATTTTGAATTCTTCAATATCCTTTCGTTATTACCACATCACAACAACAAATTCCATATATATTAATTTCAGAAAATTCAAGAAGAATCATTCACCCTGTTGTGCTGGAAGTTTGTATTTCATCAACAAAGCAAATTTGTGACAATATATAAGGTGCTATAAATATTTAAACACATTAACCATGAAGTCAACTCGAAAGGACTTGTTCAACTATATCAATGATGCTGAACCAAAACTGGTAATTCCAATTGGCCCGCGTTTTCAAGCTAATGTGCCTGAGTGGACCGGCCCACCTCGTAAAAACAAGGGTTCTCTTTCTGAATTAGACTCTTCTAAATGGTTAGGCACTGTGATATGGCCGATAAAAAATCCGACCCCAGGAATTGAAGGGTGTGCCATAGGGAAAGGAAGATCGGAATCTTGCGGCTGTATAACCCCTGGTTCCGTATTATGTGTTAAGCGCCACATCATCGAAAATACGAACCACCTACAAACGGTCTTGGGGCCCGCTTTTCAGAAATGGAAGTTTGATCTAATGGGAGAAGCGGTTGCCAAATTATGGAAGCAACAAGAAGAGCAAAGGCTAACCCATCTTATAAAAAATAATCGATTTTTAGAAGGTCATGATTTCATTAAACTTGCTTTGAGATGTTTTCCGTTAAAATCGAAGAAAGATATAGTTAACTTTTACTTCAATGTATACATCCCTAGACAAATGAGTATACAAACAAGATTGGGATGCAAGATGGTTAATACTGACGATGATGAAGAAGAGAAGCCAAAGAATCCTTATAAGGGTTCTAGAAAGAAGGCTCGAGTTGATTGTGTAACCGTGTATGGTCCTAAACTTGTGAAGGCGAGGTATTTGACCGGAAGAAGATGATCTTATATTGGAAATGGAAATACTTTAGGTGAAATTTGGAACATATACTACTACTTATGTTTGAAGAACAAAAAAAGTGAGTCTTTTGTCCCTCGCATTGTTCGTCTTTTCATTTCCCTCACACTTGAGTTAATTTGGGAATATATATTGAAGAAGGGAGGGGATGGAATTTTGCCCTATAAGATTGACATACTCAATTTTTTTCTTTTCGTGTGATTTTTCTAGATATGCTTTATGGCCATATAAATATTATTCTTGCTCGTGCTAATAGTAGGTTTTCTTTTGACAGTTTTTCCTAAACACGGTTTTACTTTTTTTTTTTTGAAGTATTTTGTAGGTTATTTAAATTTCAATTTGATAATTTAGATATATCAAGAACCAATATGTGGTTCCTTTTTAATTCTCTTAGCCCCAAAATAGATCATATAGTTGAAATGACACCATGTTGCATGAAATAGTGTATCAATTAGTAGGTAATTTGCTTGGACCCCTAAGGGGAGTGTTTCCAACGCGACCCTCTTTGGTTTAGTTATTAATTTAATAACTCTTAGCATAATTAGGTGTGTTAACTTAATAACTTTTACACGGTTTTATCTAGATTTAAATTTATAAGAAGCTGGGTTATAAAAAGCGCACCTGAGGCGTGCCTTGGCACGAGGCGCAAGCCTTGGCGCCTTAGGTAGCCCGAGGCATGCTTTTTACAAAAGCCCCGAAAAGCGCAATTTTTTGGGGTTTTTCTGGCCTGAGGCGCGCGCCTCATGTCCATAAAGTGTTTTTATGTTGTTTTTAAGCATCAAACTGTTGTATAATAGGTTTTTTGGCTTGTACTTGTAGGTAAAATCATATATAAACCATATTTATAACTATATTTTGGATAAGTGATGCTAAAAACCTATGGGATATATAAAAAAATTATATAATCGTTTTGTGCCTCAAGTACGAAAAGGCCACTGCTTTTGCGATTTGTGCCTCGGTTTTAGATCCCGTCGCTTTTGTGCGCCTATCTTTTTTAAAACCAAGGTAAGAAATGATTATTATTTCGACTAAACATGAAAATAAAAGCAAGTAATAGAGAATTAGTAGAGAATATCAAGAGCATGAACAGTGTTTTGCATTTTCGAATCCACTTGGGACGAATTATAATTAACTTATTGGCAAATGGTGAGGTTAGTCAACTAAAAAACTCGGCTCCTAGCTAAGGTTACCGACGAATCTTTATTAAATTTACAAATTGTGACTTTAAGGTTAAAATAGAATTAGAGTCGGTTAAAGATAATTTGTTGCCCAACCTTTAGAAGAAGACTCCTTTTAAGGAGCAATCCCTTAATTTTGGGTTAGTTACATTCAATTACTATTCTTTCCTCTACATTTTCCCCATGGTTTGCTATCCTTTAAAGGGCACATCTCTCTCAATTCAAAGATAGCTAATGACACTTTCAATTAGGTGATTGATCTTTATTTAATAGGTGGCATTAATATATATATATATATATATATATATATGTGTGTGTGTGTGTGTGTATAGGATCAGGTGAAAACGGCTGGAAGTGTGAAAACGGTGAGAACGATTTTCAGCCACAAGATCTTTGTGATTTGTGGCCGAGTTTGATGCGGTGGCGTTTTTGTAAATATTAAGAACCTTACAAATACCAGGAGGGGTAAATTGGGAAGATCCAAATAAGGGTGCACATGTTAATCGCATGCCATTTTCCCCATCATATTTAAACTTCCATAACTTTTTTTATACATGATTATTTTTAGAAAAAAAAATACACCATAAAATCGAATATTTTAATCTTTCTAACGAGTATACTATTGATATACTTTTAAGAAGAAAAAAAAAACGAACTGGGTTTTTAGGCGTTTTCAACCTTTTGTTTTTATGGCGTTTTCACCTGACTTTTTTGGTGTTTTTCTGAACTTTGTGTTTTTATGGCATTTTTAACTAAGTTTTTTATGGCGTTTTTCTGAAATGTGTGTTTTTATGGCGCTTTTAACTAGGTTTTTTATAGTGTTTTTTTTTAATTAGGTGTTTTATGGCATTTTCAACTGAGTTTTTATGAATTTGTGTTTTTATTTGAACACTCAGTTCTTGTTATTTTTTTTTAATTTCAAAAGTATAGCAATAGTATACTTGTTGGAAAGATAATAAAACCCTTAATTTTATGGTGTAATTTAAAAAAAAAATAATCATGTATAAAAAGTTACGGGAGTTTAAAAAAAATGGTGGAAAATGCATGTAACTGCATGTGCATGGTCTTTGGCATTTGAGTGACATGTGCATGGGTTTTTTTTTTTTTGACAATATTACCCTTAGTGTAAGTTAGCATTAACGCCACATGTTAACACTAAAATCGTTCTCACCGTTTTCACACTTTTAGGTGTTTTCTCCCGATCCTACCCCTATATATATATATATATGGTATGGTTCATTTGAGAACCACTCTTATTGCGAGAACCACGAGAACCAATGTAAACACAAAAAATACCTAAAAAACATACAATTTTTTAAAAGAATCGCTATATTTCGTTTTTTAATATTTAAAAAAAACCGCTATATTTCGTTTCTAAAAAAATTTCGAGTAACAATTATCGTTGCACATGTGCATATCTATCATTTCTTTGACAAATTCCGTAATACATTACCAGTGTTATACAATTGCACTTTCATTTACACTATCATCTATAATACACTACTTTTTGCCTTAGCAATATACAAAATGCATATGTACGTCTATATGTATAAACATGATATAACGTGTTTTCTTACAAAAAAGTTTGTGATTTTGAATGATGAAGTAAGCCCATATACATGTTTTTGGTTAGTTATATCTAGTGGTTGATGGTTTGGTTACATTTGTCACTTATGATGTAATATGTTGTTTGCTATGTTACGAAGGGTGTTGATGTACATATGCATAAAGTGAAAATATTATACATATTGTTAATGGTAGTGTATTATGGATAGTATGATGTAATGATATTGTATTATGGATGATATGATAGATGAAAAGGAAAGTGTATTCAAAGTAGTGTACCAAAACACGTTATATCATGTTCATACATATAGATGCACATGAGCAATTCTAATATTAGTAATGTAAAAAGTAGTGTATTACGGATGATAGTGTAAATGAAAGTGGAATTGTTTAATACTGGTAATGTAATACAAAATTTGTCAAAGAAATGATACATACATGTGCATTGATAATTGTTACTCGAAATTTTTTTAGTGACGAAATATAGCGATTTTTTTTATATATTAAAAAAAATTGTGTTTTTTATGTATTTTTGGTTGTGTTCATATTGGTTCTCGCAATAAAGGGTGGTTACTAACGGATCCTTATCATATATATATATATATATATATAGTAATTTAACATGCGTTCACTAACTTTTGGTTCGCGACAAACCTAACATTTAGATCGCGCATGCCAACAATGATATTCTTGTTAAACAAGGGTTGATCACAATATATGTTTCCATAAATGGGTCACCTACGTGTATTACAAAGTTATCAAGAATTCCCACAAGATCAAAGTTATTCACAAGCTCATTACGGAAGAAGAAGAAGAAGCGTTGAAGGAATTAAAGACACAACACACCACTTTGCTAAAGATTAAACATTTAATTCATACTATGTTTCATCTTCAACTCAAACAACACAAAAGGGTTTAGCTAAGAATGGTCATAATTTGTCCACAAACAATGATCATAGAGTGGATCATGATGGGTCAAGTGTAATAAGATCAAACAACTTGAAGAAGGATTGTTGATTACAAGTTCTCTCTCAAAGTAAGATATTACAAGTGTTTTCTTAGAGTGATCCCAAACTCTTTTGTGACCTCTCAAGATTAGAGAGTATATGTGTGAAATGTGGAAGAGGTGATGAATTGGGATGATTAAAATAGGCACAATGGTCTATATTTATAGGCTGGAGTGGAGTAGGTGAGCATGGGCATGCTTAGGGGGGCATGGTCGTGCCTAATGCTAGTCTTCGACACTGGCTTGCCTTTTCCCAATACAACCATTGCGAATCAGTTATAGGCATGACTGTGCTTGGACAAGTGATCCGACAGGGTACGGACAAGTGGCATTCTTGTTGGTTCCAGAAACTTCCAATCTTTGTCCTTAGTTGAGCACGGACGTGTACATGGGTGCACGAGCGTGCTTCCTCGTCTCGTGGAATTTTGTTGACCATTCTTGGGTTGACTTGTTGAATTCATGCTTTTGGGTGTTGTGCACAGCCGTGCCCATGGCCTGACATGGTTGTACCTATCTAGCTATTTGTTGATTTCCTTAGAATTTTGGGGTTTTACTTCTTTTATGCTCGTTTTTCACTTCTCTGAATCTCGAGACTTTGGAAACCTGCATTTGTCAGAGACTTTGGAAACCTGCATTTGTCAAATATGAACGATTTATGTAGTATTTGCAGCTAAAAATCATTAAAGTATTTAGAATTAGGGGTAATTATGCACAAAAAAATTGTATAATTGATGGAACATCAGTTATCTGCTTTTTTTGTACCCTTGGTAATCAAAATTAACCAAACTGAAATATTTGTATTTTCATATATTTCATGTTTTATACCTTTGTTTCATCTATTTCTCGTTTTATACATCCATTTCATGTATTTATCTATTTTTGTATTTCTAAGCAATAATATTAGCCTAAGTTTGGTTTTGTTTATTAACTGAAATAAACTCGACCCAACCGAATCGAAAACCGACAATCTAACCGAATAAACCAAACTGTTTAACCAAAAACGGATTGGTTAATAAAATAAATAAACCGATGACTTTCGTTTCACTGGCTAATAACTGAACCGTTTACACCAAAAATTAAGTTCAAGAATTTTTTGATAAATTTGAGTGATAAACCAAGGCAAATGGCCACATATAACATGACATCTATAGTATAACTAGTAGACGTGAACATGTGCAATGTTGATTTGGTGGAAAATTTTGTAAGACTCGATTCTGAATAAAAATTATGTGGAAACGTAAATACACTAAGCATGTCAGAATGTTATATTTGAATTTGAATAAAATTGACATTTAACCTTTGGAAATAATAAGCATCTAGTATCAAATTTTAAAAGTATTATATGGTGTTACATAGTGTTATACGGTGTTTATATGGTGTTGTATATAGTGTTATAGGACACTTCTCACGCTTCTTACACATCTGGATTAATGTACACTATCCATACCCTATTATATTAATCGTATTATAGTATTTATTTGTAGAGTTAACTGCCATTTTCGTCCCTGTGGTTTGGTCACTTTGGCCACTCCAGTCCATTTCTCAAAAATGCGCCATTTTCGTCCCCCACGTTCTGGAAAGGTGCCATTTCAGTCCAAAAATCATAACCCAGTTAAGTCAGTTGTTAAATAAGAACTGATTGTGTAAATTTGTAACATAAAGGACTGATTGTGTAAATTTGAAAAATGGACTGAAATGGCAGTTAACACCACCACCACTAGCCCTGCCACCACCACCACTCCGCTGCCACCACCACCACCACCGCCACTACCACCACTCCGCTGCCACCACCACCACCGCCACCACCACCACTCCGCTGCCACCACCACCACTCCGCTGCCACCACCACCACCACCACCACCACCACCGCCACCACCACCACTCCGCTGCCACCACCACTCCGCTGCCACCACCGCCACCACCACCACTCCGCTGCCACCGCCACCACCACCACTCCGCTGCCACCGCCACCACCACCACTCCGCTGCCACCACCACCACCACCACTCCGCTGCCATCGCCACCACCAATTTTGTTGATGATAATGTTGTTGCTGATAATGTTGCTGCTGTTACTGTTGCTTCCTTCAAATATTAATAGAGGCGATGATGATGAATTTGTCGTCGTCTGAGTGGATCGAACAAAGCTTGAAACAGAGTTTTTCTATTTTCTTCAGCAAAAACAATAGCTATTTCACGCCCCCCGATCACACAATGATTTAGCTCATGTTTAGCTTCTGCTGCATCTTCAGGGTTACGGAACTTCACAAAACCAAACCCACATGGCTCACTGCAATTATAAACAACATATTTTTTCTGTAAAATAAACTCTTGCATTTTGATGAGACTTTTCATAATATACCTACTAATTACTAGTGAAAAAGAGAAGGGCATCAGCTATAGGGAATCATACCCAGTATAATAGTTTTTGGGAAGATAGACATCTTTCACGGGGCCAAAACGTTCAAAAAGGATCCTAAGATCTTCTGGTCTGCACAGACAAAAAATTAACTGCTCAATATTTCCCCTTTGTAGTTTAAATCAATCACACCCCAACTACTTACCGTAAAACATACAACACGAAAATTGACAAAGGAGTTAAAGTATCAAACAAGTCTTACGGTGAAACACGCATGTGATACAATAAGCCAACTTACCTTAGAGTTCTTCAGTACATCAAACTTGGGTTCGAAATTTCTGTACTGGTCGCTAGTCACTTGACTGACTATGATGAGTTGCTAAACTTTCATGCACCATACAACTATAAGGTGACTAAAGCTAACAAATTTTCCCATGCTAACATGATAATGACATTGTTGTAAGAGTACTAATTATCAATTTAACATGAAAAGAATCACACCCAGTGGCTACTTAATCTTGAACAAATCAATAGAGTACTAGACTACTAGAAAATGAATTTAAAACCAACCATTAGGTTGATCTAGGCCTGCACTTCTACAATGCATATTTTATATAAACTCCATTGCATACAATAGATTAACAAAGATCTAGCCAAATCCCTTAAAGAATTGTCTTCAGACTGAAATCATAAAAGAATGTTATCAATATCCTGCATGTCCTAATATTAGGTACCCTGACTGAAATCATAAAAGAATGTTATCAATACCCTGGTGCTGGTGGTGGTGGTGGTGGTGGTGGTGGTGGTGGTGGTGGTGGTGGTGGTGGCAGCGGAGTGGTGGTGGCAGCGGAGTGGTGGTGGTGGCGGTGGCAGCGGTGGTGGTGGTGGTGGTGGTGGTGGTGGCAGCGGAGTGGTGGTGGTGGCGGTGGTGGTGGTGGTGGTGGCAGGGCTAGTGGTGGTGGTGTTAACTGCCATTCCAGTCCATTTTTCAAATTTACACAATCAGTCATTTATGTTACAAATTTACACAATCAGTCCTTCTTTAACAACTGACTTAACTGGGTTATGATTTTTGGACTGAAATGGCACCTTTCCAGAACGTGGGGGACGAAAATGGCGCATTTTTTAGAAATGGACTGAAATGGCCAAAGTGATCAAACCACAGGGACGAAAATGGCAGTTAACTTTTATATAAAATATGCATTGTAGAAGTGCAGGCCTAGATCAACCTAATGGTTGGTTTTAAATTCATTTTCTAGTAGTCTAGTACTCTATTGATTTGTTCAAGATTAAGTAGCCACTGGGTGTGATTCTTTTCATGTTAAATTGATAATTAGTACTCTTACAACAATGTCATTATCATGTTAGCATGGGAAAATTTGTTAGCTTTAGTCACCTTATAGTTGTATGGTGCATGAAAGTTTAGCAACTCATCATAGTCAGTCAAGTGACTAGCGACCAGTACAGAAATTTCGAACCCAAGTTTGATGTACTGAAGAACTCTAAGGTAAGTTGGCTTATTGTATCACATGCGTGTTTCACCGTAAGACTTGTTTGATACTTTAACTCCTTTGTCAATTTTCGTGTTGTATGTTTTACGGTAAGTAGTTGGGGTGTGATTGATTTAAACTACAAAGGGGAAATATTGAGCAGTTAATTTTTTGTCTGTGCAGACCAGAAGATCTTAGGATCCTTTTTGAACGTTTTGGCCCCGTGAAAGATGTCTATCTTCCCAAAAACTATTATACTGGGTATGATTCCCTATAGCTGATGCCCTTCTCTTTTTCACTAGTAATTAGTAGGTATATTATGAAAAGTCTCATCAAAATGCAAGAGTTTATTTTACAGAAAAAATATGTTGTTTATAATTGCAGTGAGCCATGTGGGTTTGGTTTTGTGAAGTTCCGTAACCCTGAAGATGCAGCAGAAGCTAAACATGAGCTAAATCATTGTGTGATCGGGGGGCGTGAAATAGCTATTGTTTTTGCTGAAGAAAATAGAAAAACTCTGTTTCAAGCTTTGTTCGATCCACTCAGACGACGACAAATTCATCATCATCGCCTCTATTAATATTTAAAGGAAGCAACAGTAACAGCAGCAACATTATCAGCAACAACATTATCATCAACAAAATTGGTGGTGGCGGTGGCAGCGGAGTGGTGGTGGTGGCGGTGGCAGCGGAGTGGTGGTGGTGGCGGTGGTGGCAGCGGAGTGGTGGTGGCAGCGGAGTGGTGGCGGTGGTGGTGGTGGCAGCGGAGTGGGGATGGTGACGGTGGTGGTGGTGGTGGCAGCGGAGTGGTGGTGGTGGCAGGGCTAGTGGTGGTGGTGTTAACTGCCATTTCAGTCCATTTTTCAAATTTACACAATCAGTCCTTTATGTTACAAATTTAAACAATCAGTTCTTATTTAACAACTGACTTAACTGGGTTATGATTTTTGGACTGAAATGGCACCTTTCCAGAACGTGGGGGACGAAAATGGCGCATTTTTGAGAAATGGACTGAAATGGCCAAAGTGACCAAACCACAGGGACGAAAATGGCAGTTAACTCTTTATATAAACTCCATTGCATACAATAGATTAACAAAGATCTAGCCAAATCCCTTAAAGAATTGTCTTCAGACTGAAATCATAAAAGAATGTTATCAATATCCTGCATGTCCTAATATTAGGTACCCTGACTGAAATCATAAAAGAATGTTATCAATACCCTGGTGGTGGTGGTGGTGGTGGTGGTGGCGGTGGCAGCGGAGTGGTGGTGGTGGCGGTGGCAGCGGGGTGGTGGTGGTGGCGGTGGCAGCGGGGTGGTGGTGGTGGTGGTGGCAGCGGAGTGGTGGTGGTGGCGGTGGTGGTGGTGGTGGTGGCAGCGGAGTGGTGGTGGTGGCAGGGCTAGTGGTGGTGGTGTTAACTGCCATTTCAGTCCATTTTTCAAATTTACACAATCAGTCATTTATGTTACAAATTTACACAATCAGTCCTTCTTTAACAACTGACTTAACTGGGTTATGATTTTTGGACTGAAATGGCACCTTTCCAGAACGTGGGGGACGAAAATGGCGCATTTTTTAGAAATGGACTGAAATGGCCAAAGTGATCAAACCACAGGGACGAAAATGGCAGTTAACTCTTATTTGTATTATTGGTATCATCGTAAGGTGAGCAGTGAACTACTGCACCAAAAGGTGACCACTAAACCACTAATTGTAAACTTCTAAACGTGAACCACTTAATATTATACATGAACCACTGATTGTGAACTACTAAATTTGCTACTACTGAATATATGTAATGTACTTTATAGATATCGTTAGGAATTGCATTTCTTATAGTTGTTGTCATACATATCTCTTTTATGTACGTTACATTACAGGTTTATCTGGGATTTAGAAGTGGGCTCAAGGAATTCAAGACTCATAGGATTTTATGAAGTTAATAACATTTTGTAATGAATTTTGTAATTTAATGGAAAAAATTGTAATTATTTAATGGAATTATGTTTGATTCTGATTACTATATAAGTGATACGTCAGCTCTATCACAGGTGAGGTGTTACAGTTATGGTATCAGAGCTCAGGCTCTATCCTATCAAAAAAAACTTTTTCTTGAAAACAAAATATGTGAGATAATGGATAGACGTTCAATTACGAGATCTGTACAACTATTGCTAATTAGGAGTCATTTTTAATACTTACGCTTCCCCAATAAAAATATAGGCAAAAGATCAAATACAAATAATCTTAACATACTAAACATACAAATTGAAGGAAAACTCAAAAAGACAAAGTGGCATTTTTATAATTATCACCAACTATCAAAGTTACTATACAAATGTGAACTCAAACAAAAATACCTAAAAAACACAATTTTTTTAAATATTTTTTATAAAAAAATCGCTACATTTTTTTTGCTGCTACTAAAAGTAGCGATTTTTTAATAAAAAATGTTAAAAAAAAAATTTGTGTGTTTTTTTTAATTTTTTTTAGGTATTTTGGGGGTTTAGTTTTTAGCATTTTAGCTTGGGGGGGGGGGGGGGGGGGGGGGGGGTGGGGGGTTTAGGTTTTTTTTTAAGTTTTTTAGGTATATTTGTAGAGTAACTTTGATAGTTATTGATAACTACAAGAACTTTCCCCTAAAAATATAACTCTAAACTTCGTATTGGCCTTTGAGTAACTAGGTTTTTTTTGTTGCGTTATGTTACTATTTATGGAACTAGAAATTTTGAGGACGAATTTGTTTTAAGAATGGTAGTGTTGTAACATACTGGTATTTCAAGTATTTTTAAAATAAAAAATGATAACAATTAATTTTTATTTATAATATAGTTTATTAGATGAACACTTACTAGTTTTAAAATTATATATAGTTTAATTCGATTTTATTCCATAATTTTTAAACAAATTATATATAACTTTCAGTATTACTTTATATATAAAATTAGGTTTATTACGAGTTTTTTTAAATATAATTTATATCTTATAACTTATATGGCTGCTTATTTGCTTCTTGAATAATATGTTTGACCATTGTATTTTCTTTTCAATAATCATCTCCGCAATCGCCATATCTATCGCGTACCAAGTATATCCATTAGTTTTTTTATATATAATTTTCTTATTATTTGGTATATAAAATCATATTTATTCAACCTGTGTTACCGAAAATAATTTGAATCCAAAAAATATTCACATAATTCGTAAATATCTATATATTTATTTGTAGACAACACTATATCTTTTATTCATAACTTTACCATCTGTATCTATAATTAGTAGTTTTACTTTTACCTAGTCTCTAGTTTTAATTTTTATCTGTATCTATATATTTATTTGTAGACAACACTATATCTTTTATTTATAACTTTACCATCTGTATCTATAATTAGTAGTTTTACTTTTACCCAGTCTCTAGTTTTAATTTTTGATAATGCCATATACGATTGAACATGAGTGCATCCAGTAGTGTTAAAAACAAACTAGTCTTGGATAGTGACTGGCCTTAACTTATATTAATTGTCATTGCAAAACAGACAGATAGTGGAAATGGAAATCTGTGGATATATGGTCACAATGCAACATGACAAAATTAGGTGTTGATAGTAAAAACAACCACTGCTTACACTCACTCCTAGACCGGCCCGTAGATTTTTCTGGTAGCCTGATTAAAATCTCATACACAAATATATCAATATAAGAAAGGTACAACAACAATAACAAATAACAATAATAATAATGGTAGCAATCATAAATAATAAAAATAGCAGTATATAATGATATTAATAAAACAATAATACTTTTTGTCATATATATATATATATATATATATTAATAATTATATAAAAAAAATATAATATTTATATATAACAACATTAATAAAATGTAATCAATTAGAAATTACAAACATAAATATAGAGTTACATTGGGTATTGAGATGCTATAATCAATATGGAACGGTGAGATTAAAATAAAGATGAGATAAAATAAAAATGAGTAAACTGCCATTTTGGTCCCTGTGGTTTGGCCATTTTTGTCATTTTAGTCCAAATCTCAAACTTATTACATTTGAGTCTCTGTGCTTTGCATTTTATTGCCATTTTAGTCCAAATTTCAAATTTGGTCAGATTCCCCACTAATGACCCTGCTATTTTGTCTTTACCCTCAGGGACATTTTAGTCATTTTAGAATTATTATACCCACTTCTTCTACCACTTTCTCTCTGCACATACTCTCTGTCTCTAAAAACACCCATTTGTCTCTCTCTCTCTCTCTAAACACCCCTCCGCTCCATCTTCCGCCTCTCCTCCTCTCTTCGCCACTGTCCAACACAAGCAAATTATCCCACTCATTTCACCAACATTTCAATCCAGTCCAACACAAGCAATCAAAATATGCAAATTCATATTCTCAGAGCAAAAAAAAATCTAAATAATATGTGCATACACAACAAAAACCTAAATCAATCACTCTTCTCCACCAATCTACAACATAAATCAAACAATTTCTAATCACCAAATTATAACCTAAACAAAAACGAAAACAATCAAAACCTGTAAAGCTCCTCGAAACCTGATGAAACCTGATTTAATCATGTTCAGGCGATTCGAGAAGATGATGTTCCGGTGGCTCAGCCCAAGGATATGGGGTTTTGGAGAACATGATATTACAGTTCTAGGTCTCATCACCACCACCACTGCCCCAAGCACCTCCGCCGCCGCTGCTGCCCTATACTTCCCCAACCACATCCTCCTCCGCTGCCCTATACTTCCCCAACCACCTCCTCTGCTGTCGCTGCTGATACGCGGCTCCGCCGCCGCTACCGCTGAAACGCAGCTTCGTTTCTTCGATCTCCCTCTCTCTCATGCATCTCTCTCTCTCTCCGCCGCTCATGGCGGCTCTGCTGATGTCGTACCGTCCGCCACCACCAAGTGGTGGTGGTGCTGCCGCCGTTGTTTATCGGGAGGGGAAGGCGAAGGGCAGGGGATAGTGGAGAGTGATGGTGGTTGCGGTGGCCGGAGATCGATATGGAGAGATCGAGATGGAGAGATCGAGATAGAGAGATCGAGAGGTTGGGGATGGAGAGATCGAGAGGTTGGGGATGGAGAGATGGTGGATGTGTGAATGTCTGTATGTATGTATGTATGTATGTATGTATGTATGTATGTATGTATGTATGTATGTATGTATGTATGTATGTATGTATATATATATATATATAAAATTAATTTTGTTTTAATTTATTAAAAGAGTAAATTAAAATGACCAAAATGCCCCTGCACTAAAGGACAAAATAGGAGGTTGCAACAGTCAAAAAATAGGGTTTTGGATTTTGGACTAAAATGACAACAAAATGCAAACCACATGGACTCAGATGTAATAAGTTTGAGATTTGGACTAAAGTGGCAAAACTGGCCAAACCACAAGGACCAAAATAGCAGTTTACTCAATAAAAATAGATAAATGGGAACATGTGATTTAAAAAGAATGTATTATTAATGAAAAAAAAAATAAAAATAAAAGAAGAAACTATGAGTGATAATATCCTTTTATTGCAGTTGGCAATTAACATGATGTAAATTATAAAGACGTTCAATGTTTATTTTTTATGCAAATCATTTGATTAGGAAATGAAGGAAAGAAATTGTATGACTATTAAAAGATAATTTTTGTGTAAGTTACTATAAAATCAAATTTGTTATAAACCAGACATTTTAGGCCCAACCCATTACTTATGGGTTTTAGGGTTTATAGCTATGTTCATCTATATATTGTAATGTTGAATAATGATGAATTGAGTTTATCTCTATTTCTCTTTGGTTTTTAACACGTTATCAGCACGAGACTATCCGCTGAGATTTACTGGCCATCATATCAAATCGTTGCTGTAACTTGCAACGGGTAGCAGTGCCACAATCCGCAGACCATAACACATCTTGAATAAATCTTCAGTCCCTCATAATCCTGGTACACATCATCACAATCTCTCTCATATATGTTGATTATATGTTATCCTCCTTGATATAGTACCACGTATACATCTGCATATCATATAGTAGATCCATCAATTTATATATACTCCACCGGTTTTTTTTTTCCAAACACAAAAGCGGTCACTGCCGCCCATAATACAAACTTCCCGTACAACAAACAGAAAAATAAACAACGAAAAAAAATCTGACCTCAAAACTTTTTCCGGCGCCGGTTAACGGCGGTTCCTACCGGACTATTCGCCGGAATCTCAAACTCGTTCAACAAACGCTCAATCCTGTCAATCGAATCGGTATTCAAATAGCACCCAAACGCGTGTCTATTTATCATCTCGAACTCGCTGGATTCTATAAAATGACGACATATTCTTCAACAATTATCAACGAAGATGATGAGTCGCGGATCAACAACTGTTGTACGATCCGTTCAGATATTCTCAACCGGTTTCGTGATCCGCCCGGTTCGAACTGGTGGATCTGAATAGGCGGTGGCGACGTGGATTAGATCGTATTCGGTGGAGTTGGGGACGGCAACTATGTCATGAAATTAGAAGCGGAAATTACTTGGATTTTCCTTTCGCACGCTAAAGATCTTTGTGATAGCTTTCTTGAAAATTTTTGGGATTCAATATTTGCAAGAAAAGATATAAGAAGAACAGTGAAAATAATGATAGTGTCATGAATACAGATAAGGTGTAATTTTGGGTAAAGTGTATAAGAGCATTCACATTCTATCCATCAAAATATGTGAGGGGGAGTTTTTATATTATAAATGGTATAAAAAGTGGTTGTGAGTGGAGGAGAGAGAAAATGTTACTGTTCATCTGTATATTTGGGGGGGACACTGTTCACCCAGTATAATTTTTTTAATATATATTAAAAGTGGTTGTGAGTGAAGGAGAGAGAAAAATGTGATGATAATATTATTTAATTGAAAAGGAGAGAGAAAAAGTATTTGTTTTTAGTGGAAATATATTGATATAAGAGTTGTTTTTTAGTGGAATGTATATATAATTTGATGGTTTGGATGTGAATGCTCTAAAAGAAGATGAAATGGTATACAGCTGTATCCCATCGATCTCAACTTTAAAATAATATTTTCAAATACTAACAAAACAATTTACCAGATCCATACTTGTTATCCCCATTCCCCAAATAAATGACAATGATACACAATTTATCAAGTTAAATTGCATAAAAAGTGTCCTCCACTATTATATTTTTTATATATAAAGTTTTGAACTAATTAAATAAACACTAATGTGTTTTATACATTAAATATGACAATCATCCAAAAGTTTTTAACTTCCTTCTCGATTATCTAAAAACAGCTTTAATGTTTAGAACCTGCACTTCTAACTAAAAAGAACCCGAAGTTCTCATACAATATACATTTCTTTTCTTTGTAGAAAATATGTCGAACTTATCAAAGCTTGAATTCACCGCTATTGACATCTCGGGTAACAACTACCTCCCGTAGACTCTTGATGCTAAAATTCATTTGATGGCAAATAATTTGGGGGAGACAATTATTGATGTTAATCAAACTTCACCCCAAGATAAAGCGAAAGCTATGATATTCCTCTGCCATTATCTTCACGAAGATCTAAAGCGGGAATATCTAACTGTTGAGGACCCCCTTGAGCTATGGACAAATATCAAAGAACGTTTTGACCACCAGAAGTTGGTCTTACTCCCCAAAGCCGGCTATGAATAGCTTTATTTACGACTACAGGTATTTTAAGACCGCCAGTGAGTATTCTGCCTTGTTCCGCATTACCTCAATGTTCCATGCCTCAAACATGCTCCTGTCGCAGCAATACCGGGAACGTAAATTTACTAAATATTTTGAATTGATATCATGTCTTCTGGTCGCGGAGCAAAACAACAAGCTCCTACTCCAAAACCATCAATCGCGACCCGTCGGTGCAAACCCATTCCCTGAAGTGAATGTGGCCAATTCTTAAAGCGGACAAGGTAGAGGTAGAGGCCGCGGCCGCGGCCCCGGTAGAGGTAGAGGCCGCGGCCCCAGTAGAGGTCGTGGTCGAGGACGGGGATATACATGGCATCGAGAGTCCTAGAACACTAAAAATAGCGGTGGTGAATCGAGTCGACATAATACGGGGCGATCTTCAAAAGGAAAAGTAGCGGGAACCAAAGCAACATTTGTTATAAATGTGGGATGTCAAATCATTGGTCCCGCACATGTTGCACCCTTAAACACCTCATTGAGGCATCTCAACGCAAAATGAAAGAAAAAAGGAAAGATTGCTGAAACTAATCTGATTAAGGATAATGTACCTTTTATGCTTTACTTTTCATACTGTGACCTTTGTATTTAGCTTGGTTTGAAACTTTTGCAATGTTTCATTTTACTTCTTTGCATTAACTTTTATTTATTTTTTTTATTTATTTCCTGAAGAAATATGTATACTAGCTCCAGTAGAGCTATTATTGGTGATGAATGTCTGGTAGATAGCGGTAGTACTAACACTATTATCAAAGATATCAAATTTTTCTCTGAATTGTCTCCGGCAAAGACGCCGATTAGTACTATATCTGGTGTCAGTAACCTTATCGAAGGCTCCGGCAGAGCACACATAACATTATCTTCGGGTACCAAATTAACTATTGATAATGCATTATATTCTAGTAAACCCAGAAGAAATTTACTTAGTTTTAAAGATATTCGAAAAAACGGTTACCACCTCAAAACAATATCTGAAAATAATATTGAATATCTTCAAATTACTTCAAACAAAAATGGCCAAGAAACAATTGTTGAACAATTAGAAGCCTTATCCTCTGGATTATATTGTACTAATATCAATCCTATCGAATCATACATGGTGAGTAACCAAAAGCTATTAGATAAAGACACATTCAATATATGGCATGACTGTCTAGGTCACCCTGGTAGCATAATGATGAGACGAATAATCAAAAGTGCAACCGGGCACCCTCTCAAAAACATAAAAGTTTTGCTACCACAAGACTTATCATGTGCAACATGCTCTCTGGGCAAACTTATAACTCGGCCCTCACAAACTAAATTGATACATGAAACCCCATCATTTTTAGAAAGAATCCAAGGGGATATTTGTGGGCCTATTCATCCTCCGTGTGGACCATTCCGCTATTTCTTGGTCTTAATAGACGCATCCTCAAGATGGTCACATGTGAGTCTTTTAGCTACACGAAATGTAGCATTTGCCCGACTTTAAGCTCAAATCATACAATTGAGAGCCAATTTCCCCGATAATCAAATTAAAAACATTCGGATGGATAATGCGGGAGAGTTCACATCTCAAGCTTTTAATGACCATTGTATGTCAATTGGGATCAATGTTGAACATTCAGTACCTCATGTTCACACACAAAACGGTTTAGCTGAATCTCTGATTAAACGATTACAAATAATCGCTAGACCACTCTTAATGAGATGCAAATTACCATCTTCTGGATGGGGTCATGCTATTTTGCATGCCGCTGCACTGATTAGATTGAGTCCAACTGCTGATCACGAATACTCCCCATTGCAACTGGTCTCCGGACGAGAACCAAGTTTGTCCCATCTTAGAATTTTTGGTTGTGCGGTATATGTACCAATACCGCCACCACAACGTACTACAATGGGACCCCAAAGAAGACAGGGTGTCTATATTGGTTTTAACTCCCCGTCCATAATTAAATATTTAGAACCAATGACGGGAGACATGTTTACAGCACGGTATGCTGACTGTCATTTTGATGAAACAATGTTCCCAGTCTTAGGGGGAGATAAGGACAAAGAAAGACTGGTAACACAAGAAATAACATGGAATGCATCATCGCTATCAAATCTCGACCCCCGAAGTGGTCAATGTGAATATGAAGTCCAAAAGATCATACATTTGCAAAGAATAGCGAATGAATTATCAGATGCATTCACAGACACGAATAGAGTGACAAAGTCACATGTACCAGCATCAAATGCACCTGCTCGAATTGAAGTAATCCCATAAGCGATTACTATACAACGAAAGTGTGGGAGACCAATCGGTTCGAAAGACAAAAACCCACGGAAACGAAAAGAGCAAAGTAACGCAGTTGGTGAAAACTCACAAAAGATTATACGTGAAACCCCGGTAGAGGTAAATGTCCCAGAAGAGACAACTATGAATCCAGAGGAAAATGAACTTTCAGAAGAAACACCAGTACCGAACGAAAATGAGATCTCTATTAATTATGTACAAGATAGTATAATGTGGAACCGAAATAAAACACGTGTTGATGATATATTCGCATATGCTATAGCAACGGATGTAATCAATGAAAATGATTACGTACCTAAAACTTTAGAAGAGTGCATGCACAGAAATGATTGGCCAAGATGGCAAGAAGCCATAAACGCCGAATTGAATTCGCTCGAAAAGCGACATGTTTTCGGACCTGTAGTCCGAACGCCCATAGACGTCAAACCAGTAGGTTATAAATGGGTGTTTGCAATAAAGAGAAATGAAAAGAATGAGATTGTACGATATAAGGCTCGACTTGTAGCGCAAGGGTTTTCCCAAATCCCAGGAGTTGATTATAAGGAAACGTATTCCCCTGTAGTGGATGCGATAACCCTTAGGTTCCTAACCGGCCTCACAATCTCTGAAGGACTTCATATGAGACTAATGGATGTCGTCACTGCAGACTTATACGGGACACTTGAAAATGACATCTACATGAAAATCCCTAAAGGATTAAAATTGCCTGAAGCATTAAAATCAACACCTCAAGATATGTGTTCTATAAAGCTCCAGAGATCTTTATATGGTCTTAAACAATCTGGTCGTATGTGGTACAATCGACTTAGTGAATATCTCAAAAAAGAAGGATACAAGTCTGATGTAATCAGTCCATGTGTTTTTATAAAAAGAACACTCTCAAATTTCACTATAATAACAGTCTATGTTGATGATATCAACATCATCGGATCTCCTGAAGAGATAGAGAAAGCTGCTCAGTTATTAAAAAAAGGAATTTGAGATGAAAGATCTTGGTATGACAAAAGTATACATCGGACTACAATTTGAGTATCTGTGCAATGGCACATTTGTCCATCAATCAAACTACATCCCGAAGATGTTAGTACGTTTCAATATGGATAAAGCACATCCGTTTAGCGTACCTATGGTTGTCCGACCGCTAGATCCACACAAGGATCCTTATCGCCCTTAAGAAGAAGGCGAAGAAGTACTTGGTCCAGAAGTACCATACTTAAGCGCGATCGGTGCCCTTATGTATCTCGCAAATAACACAAGACCGGACATTGCATTTACAGTACATATACTAGCGAGATACAGTTCGAATCCAACACGTAGACACTGGAATGGCGTAAAACATATATTCCGGTATATTTGCGGGACACAAGACTTAGGTCTTTTCTATCAGAGAGAACAAAAGTCCCAGTTTGTTGGGTATGCTGATGCCGGATATCTATCAGATCCTCACAAAGCAAAATCTCAGACAGGTTACGTATTCACATACGGTGGCACAGCAATTTCTTGGAAGTCAACTAAGCAAACACTTACAGCAACATCATCAAACCATGCCGAATTGATAGCACTATATGATGTTGGTCGAGAATGCGTGTGGTTGAGATCAATGATTAATCACATACAAGAAGCATGCGGATTAGAACAGATCAAGAAGGAACCGACAATTATTTATGAAGAGAATGCTGCTTGCATAGCTCTGATCAGAGAAGGTTATATCAAGGGTGATCGAACAAAGCACATCTCACCAAAATTTTTCTCAACATATGACTTGCAAAAAGAAGGGGAAATTGATGTTCGCCAGATTAAGTCAAGTGAAAATCTAGCTGACCTGTTCACGAAATCTTTACCTAGAAGCAGTTTCGAGCAGCTATCACACAAGATCGGTCTTCGTAGATTGAAAGATGTTTGTTGAATTCAGGGGGAGAATTATACACGCTGTACTCTTTTTCCCTTAACTAAGTTTTGTCCCACTGGGTTTTCTTAGTAAGGTTTTTAATGAGGCAGCATAGCTGATCCAGTAGTATCAGTTTATTTATTCTAGTCCTGAAGTACCTATTTAACATCATCCTGAAGTACGTTGTTAAACTGTGTATAATTCTAAATGTCTGAGGGGGAGTGTTATAAACCAGACATTTTAGGCCCAACCCATTACTTATGGGCTTTAGGGTTTATAGCTATGTTCATCTATATATTGTAATGTTGAATAATGATGAATTGAGTTTATCTCTATTTCTCTTTGGTTTTTAACAAAATTGATATTTATTATCACTATACGGGTTTACAATATTTTTATAATACTTGATTTCTCTTATTAATTAATTAGCTGATACCTTATAAAATTAAAGATACTCATCGTATTAACTTGAATATGAAAATTAAGATTAGGATAAAAATATTAAGTAGGGATTATTTTTTTACCGAGATTTAAGAATTATTATTATTATTATTATTATTATTATTATTATTTTTAAATTTAGGATTAACTATGAAACTAAAAGGATTATGTTTTAGGCGGGAAAATAGAATTCTAGATAGCCTCAATAATTGCCATGTGTCTCAAATTGGTTTACTTTATTATATGTATATAGATATAGATTGGATGAACACCTACTAGTTTTAAAATTATATCTATACTATCTATAATAAGAGACTTTGAGCTGATGTAAAACTGCTTATGTGTCAACTCCTAAGCTATGCCATGTGTACATGCTGATGTCATAAATTCGTTTTCAATATTTATATCTATATTAATCTATCCTAATTATATAATCTGATTTTATTATTAGGATTAAAATGGTTTTGTTTTGGAGGGATTTTTTAAATGCACGGGGAGAAGAAATTGGCATTTAATGCACCTGAAACAAGTAATCATATCTCAACTCTCTCTCCTTCTTCTTCACACTTTCTTCTTCACGTTTCTTCTCATTCAAAAATTCAAAATTTAAACAACTGACCTATAAAAAGCTCTCTCTCTAAAATTCAAAATCATAGCTTCACTTTCAGAAATCAATCCATTTCTCTCTCAACTCTCTCTCTCTAAAATTCAAAATCTGGGCTCCTATTAATCCCATCTCTCTCTCACCCAGATCTTTCCATCAGTGCACAAGAAATCCGGTGACGGTGTTGTGATGAACACGATTTGAGATTGTGATGAACACGATTAACTCTTTCTTATTTCATTTCATTCAAATCCCCTCACACACTCTCTCTCTCAAATCCAGAAGACGGTACAGTTGTTCCGAAGGTAACGGTTGTGGTTCCGCCGATGACGTTAATGGATAGTAATAACTTCCGGCAATCGGTGATTCCGATGTTCCTGTACTCATCTTCATCCGATGAAGAAATCGTTGAATATAAAGTAAGTTTTGGTTTTAAATTGATTTGAGTTTCTGTTGATTGGGTTTCTAATTTAGGTTTTGTGTTTCTATTGATTGGGTTTCTAGCTCCAGTTGTGTTGCAGACCAATCAACGACAGATTCAGCAGCAGCAGTTGTTGATGTAGGAATATGAAGATTGAATTTGTGAGGTTCAGTTAATAATCGACTGATTGAAATTAAATTATTTATTGTATTCACGATTGTTAAACCGAAATGATTGAATTTGTGAGGTTCAGGAATATGAAGATTGAATTTGTGAGGTTCAGCAGCAGCAGTTGTTGATTCAGCAGCAACAGTTGTTGATGTAGGTGAGTTTTGCAAAGGTTTGCGGGTTGAAATTAAATTATTTATTGTATTAACAATTGTTAAACCTATTGTGCTTTATGTTTATGATTTGAACTTGTGATAATTTGTGCCTAATAATCGACTGATTGAACGGATTGTGATTTTTAATTAAGTTTATTAATGTGAACCAAAACTTTTGATAACTTGTGCCTAAATTCAGTAATATGAGCTGTCGTGGAAACCTTCTCAGGTGGATTTGATGACTTGTGCCTAAATTCAGTAACTTGTGCTAAGCATTCCGTCAGAAGCTGTTCAGATGAGTACCCAGATATTATAATATTTTTAAAGGTAGCACATGTAAATGGATTGATTTGGGTTTTGTTTTCATCTCTAATGGGTCAAATAAAAGCATGTGCTCACTTTGTTGCAAGGATCTACACAACAAGGTATGTGCTCTCACATATTCTTGGTTCAAATTAATTTTATGGGATGATAACATCTTCATTTTTATTATTTAGTTTACGGATTGAATTTTGTGTAGAGATGGATGGAAGAAGTGGGCACCTGTTTCATCGGACGAGTTTCGGTGTAATCGAATCGAATTTCGGTTTATTTCGGACTGAATTAATTGATTTTCTGTGAATTTCGATTCGTTTCGGTGTGTCGTTTTAAAAATTTGAACTGTTTTCAGTGAATTCGAATGACTTTCAGTTGATTTTCAACATGATTCTAATCTGTTTGAATCGTATTTTTGAAGGATCGTTTTCACGACCGAAACGAGTCGTTCAGAGGTGTTCTTCTCAATACGAGAGGCGGAAACTAACGTATCGAGTTCGATTCAGTTAGATATTAACTTTAATTGTCTTTCTGATTGATATAACAACGATTTACAGCGAATAGACACTTCAGCAGCATTCGGCTCTGGAATTCGAAACTTACAAATGAATTGGTACGACACATATATATAGGCTGGCTATTTCGCACGAAATGGTCCACACGAAATCAAGTTCACACGAAATAGTCATTTCGTGCCAAATGAACAATTCATTTCGTACGAAATACCTATTTCTCATTTCGTGCGAAATCAACCTTTTAACATGTTTTCTCGTTTTACATGCCCTGATCTATGCAATCTGGTACAAGACTCGATACAAGATGAAGTCGACAGACATATGCACCAACAGACTCCCCCTTGGATGTTGACGAAGTCTTCAGTGTCGAGTCTTCAACATCTTCAGTCTTTATCAGACTTTTTGCTCTCTCTGACATATGCACCAACATCTTCAGTATCTAACAATGTAAAGCATCCTCATTATTCTCTCTTCTCTTCTCTCTTCCAGGATCTCAATCTGACTCTATCTTCTCTTGATCAGATCTCTTGATTCCTTAAGTTCTTCAGCATCATCAGCTTGCGTGATCCTTAGGATAGAAACCTAGCTTTCCTAACTTCAGACTCCTCTATTCCAACAGACTCCCCCTTAAACTATGCTGGGATCGTAGTCTGACTTTCACAGGTTCTAGAATCGAAACTTGACTCTCTGTAAGAATAGCATCTGAATCCTGGCAAACCTGCACATTCTCTACCTCATAGTAAATTTCACAAATTTAAGATTTGACAAATTTAATCTCTGCTTACCACATGTAGATTCAATCTTAAAATGATTTAACATTTATAATCTCGAATGACCACTTGTAATAAAATCTTTTTCAAACACACTTTCCCAAACCTATTCATCATGTTTAGCACTCGGAATTTTGAAAATCAGCTCTCCAACATCAGTTGTCGAAAATCTTTTTGAATTTTCAAAATTTATGCTAAAACACACAAAAATCTTTTTGGATTTTGAAATTAAAGAATTGCAGTAAAGAAATATTTACAGGCAATATTTTTGTGAGTTTGTGTAAGAGGATCATATTAGATTACGAGACAAATCACCAACACCGTTAAGCTTTAAACATTTTAAGTTCTAAACGATTCACTTAGATTGTCAGTATACAGATCCACTTAAATTTTCACACAAAGTTCAACTGTTTCAAGATACGAGATTAATGTTTTAGAGACTTAAACTTATACGCGTGTCCCACCTCAGAATATACTCCCGTATCCAGATCCCAATATTCAGTGTTACAGGTGAGTATACCTAGATGATATCAGTAAAGGGTTAAATGCGATGGCCATGAGAGCTTAGGCTATTGCTTCCGCAAAATCAGAGAGATGATGGCTTCAACTTTAGGTGTGTTCCCTTTAGAGAATCTTTTCTTCAACAGCACATGATTAGCATTTTTCAATGTTTCATCATTATTTTTGCTGAGGGTGGTGCTATATTTCAAGCAAGCGAAAAGTATTATACGGGGACTAGGCCATTGCTTCCGCAAAATCAGAAGTCCCGGGATAATACCCCAGATATCACTAAGCATAAAGACCTAGTATCTCAGAAAGAGGGACCTTTCAAACAAGATTTCGGGGGTTACCCATATATCCGAGAGATGTTCCCCACGAGATAAGTAAGTTTGAAATTTAGGTTTATATCTCAACACAATCTACTAAATGTGCAAAAACCTACTGGCACATCACCAGTGAGACCGTTTATCACATTTAACTTTCCAAATCTTTAGCATGTTGTGATAGTCCACTGATGTACTATCATTTCCTCTTTTCTCAACAAAACTCACTTTTGATTTTATCATGTTTTTGTATTTTCAAATTTTCAAAATTTCTAAATTTTTACTCCCCCTAAAATCAAAAATATGTTTCAATTTTTGATTTTCAAGAAAAAATTTGAAAACAAACTGTACAAATAAAATGACAACTGTTGTGAATTGCATCAATTCGCCATCCACTTGGCATAAACAATCAGAACTCCCCCTTACAACAAACTATTTTCCCATTAAGATTTCAAAACACTTAAGTTTGTTTTAATCAAAATGGTTTTTCCGGAAAATAAAGTTTTGTTGATTTTCACAAACCACTTGTAGGTTAGGGGATAAACTCATCACATTGTTTTCTGATCCACTTGAAAAATTTAACATTTTTCGGTTCTATCAATAACACCACTTGTGGGAAAGATAAATCAAGTACAACTTAATGTCCCTGATTAATCTTGTATGTAGGAATATCATTTAACAACCACCATCCACAACTGTGATATTTCTCAAGAAAGATGCCGATTCCTACTCCCCAATTACCAACCTGGGAGTTCCGGCAAGTCAGAATTTTTACATATGAAATACAGACATCCAAGCCTGACCAAACTTGGATGTGACCTTTTCAGTCTCACTTGGGGTTTGAACATTTCTTTTTTCCTCATAAAATTCTTTCACCCCTTTGGCCTTACCATTGACCATTTTTCCAAAAATATGTTTTACTTTCCCATTGAAAGCCTTTTCGACATCAAATTCTTTCTTTTCAGAATAAAATTGATTCGAGATTTCCACTTTACCAACTTTTGATTTTAAGTTTTCAGCCCGCAATGGTGGAAAGTTCACGTCATCCATTGGCGGAACTGAATTTTCTCTTTTAACCTCAACTTGTGGCTCCTCTGACTTTGACGAGTCAGATTCATTGCCAGATTTCACATCTGATTTATTAACAACCCACATTTGGTTATTAAGATTTACTCTTCTTTTGTAAAATCTTTTTGAACATTCACCAACTTCGTATGTTGAGTTTTTAAACACTTTGAATTTTTCAGTTGGTGGTTCAGTTTTATCCACAACTTTTTCTTTCAGTTTAGAAGAGACTCCCTGTTTTGTGTTGGTTGCATTTGGACAATTCCAGGCGATGTGACCAACTTCTTGACATCGGTAACAAGTTCTTGTCTCTTTTCTCTGATAAACTCCATTCTTCTCAAACTTTTGTTTTTCTGCAAAGAACTCTTTGTTTGATTGCTTCCAGAATGAGCTTTTTTCTTCTTCCTCCGAATTTGCTCCTGAAACAAATACAGTTTTTAGTTTATAAGTTTTCTCATTTTTATGATTTTTCGGTGGAATAAAACCAAGACCTTTCTTTTTGAAATTACCGTTATGGTTTGGTTTCTTTCGATAACCTGGACCAGAACTGTAACCCTTTTTCTTGTTTAAACGTTGTTGAACTCTTGAGGTGTAAAGATTAGGTTTTTTAGGAAGATTTTCATCTTTTATTTCAGAAATATTAATTTCTATTAGTTTGAAAACCTTTTTTATCATTTCAGTTTTAACACATCTTATTGGAAATTCCTCATCAAAATATAATTTGTCGGAATCATTCAAAGTATATTCCACTTTGATTGGTTCGTCATTCAAATTAGATTTTGATAACAGAAATTCTTTATTATAAACCCTTTTGACCGACGACTTTGAACTGTCAACTGATGAACTCGAACTCTTGGATTCGGACTTTGACTCCTCATCTTTATCCAACACCTGATCGACCACTTTCTTTATTAACTCAGACTCATGATCAGTGTCAGACGATGTGAAAGTGACGTCAATGTTTTCTGGTAAATCATCAGTTGTTTCAGACTTTAACTTTATATTGACAACACCTTATTTGGTTTTCTGGGAGAATAACCTTCCCAGATCGGAGGTGGACACGTGTTATAATTTGCACTTTGTTTCTTACCAGTATCCTTCTCTTCCGATTTCTTGTCTTGAAAGGCTTCAAAACCTGCAACCGTTGGATAAATTCTGTCAATAAAATAATCAGAACTAGAATAACTTTGCAGCAATCGTCTGATTCTTTCATTTTCTATCTTTTCAGTCTCCAACTCTTGCTTCAGCTTTGCACATTCTTCAATGTAGTAATTGATAGCCTTTTGCTTTGACATCATTACTGCATTCATCATCGTTAATGCATCTTCTCTTTCAGAAATTTTCTTTTGTAGACCATTCACTGTTCTATTCAACACATCATACGATTCTTTCCCATAATTGAGGTCGAACAGTAATTTTTCTTTCATCATATCTTGCTCGCTCAACTTCTCATCTTTTTCTTCGCATTGTTTGCAAGATTCTGAACACTTCAAACACGACTTAATGACTTCAACAATCTTTTCAACTTCGATAACCTTTTCAACTTCAACAACCTTTTCAGCTTCAACAACTTTTTCAGCGACTTTAACTTCTTTACTCTGCTCAGACTTCTCTTTTTGAGCAATACCTTCACATTTCATCTTTTTTTGTTCTTTTGCTACTCGTCTCTCCTTCAGCTTTTCCAATCTATCTGCAAAATAAAATTGAAAACTTTCAGGAGATAACATAGATTTTCCAATGTTTATTTGTGTATCTTCTTCATCATCACTACTGTCAGATGATGATTTATCAAACACTTGGGTCTTTTCTGAATTATCGTCTGAAGAAACAAACTCTTCATCTTGACTTTTCTCATCACTGGCAAACACTTTCATCCATTCCGTCATCAAATCTGGCTCTTGAACTATTTATGCAATGAGAGCTACTACTTTTGAATCAGGTGGTATGTATTTATCCCAACTGAAACCCTCTGCCACTTTTTCATCATCTTGATCAATTATACCAAAATAAGCTTTCTTTTTTGACTCTTCAATCGCCTTTTTAGCATGTGCAGTTTGTGGTTCTTGTTGTTGATACGGTTGATGAGCAACTTGTTGATATACAGCTTTCCGATAATAATCATTGTTTCCAAACGGATTTTGTGCTCCATTTGCTTCTCGATTTTTACATTCCCTCTTGAAATGTCATTTCTCCCTGCATCGAAAACAAGTGACTTTAGATTTATCAAAATCCAAAGTAGAAACATTTGCATCCCTGAAATCATCTCTTCCTGTAATCATCTTAAATTTTTTAGCTCTTCTCAAAACACTAGCTAAACACCATTTAATGTCCATAAGCTCCATCTCCTTAGCATCGATCTGATCGTAATCCTCTTTTGTCAGCATAGGATTTCCGATCCTTCCAGCAACCAATCCTTCATATGATTCTAACACAGTAGCAAGTAATGACATGTGACCTTTAGCAACCTCTTCAGAGAAATTTTGACCATTCTGAAGATGCAACGTGATGTTGCAATGTAAAACATGACCATTCGCGCTATTTGAGCTTTGGAACTGATGACTTGAGGTTGACTTTGGACTAACACTCGGATATGAAGAAAATCCACTGCTGCTGTTTGGACTTAGATTGACTGATCCGGATGAGTTTTCTGCACTAAAAGCAGTTTGGACTTTTGGACTCGCTTCAATATCCTAAACACTCCCTTTGTAATACATCTTGATGTCTTGTTGACCACTTGGACTGTTCATCCTTGCAATCTTTTGCTGTTCAAGATCTTGACCCTCGATCTTTTCAATGAACTGGGAAATTGTCAATTTGTCATATTCTCCGGTGTTTTTCACGATCATCAAATATGTACCCCATTCTTTCTGAGGTAAAGCATCAGCTAATTTATCAACCCATTCCTCTTGATCTTTGACTATTTCTAACAGAGACATAGATCGCACTAAGTGACAATATCTTTCAATCAGCTTCTTTGAAGATTCACCTGGTAAACTTGTAAACAAGTCAAATTCTTTCTTTAGCAAAGATTTCTTACTTCTGATCATCTTCTCACTTCCCTCAAACTTGATTCGAAGTGCTTCCCAAATTGAACGTGAAGTATTGTCATGTTGAAGTAAAATGAATATGTCTTCTTTCACAGCTTGCTGTAGCAGACTGATCATCATCTTTTATGCTTTGTACATGTCTCGTTCTTTATCCATCAATTCAGAAATTGCTTAATCTGTACGAGGCTTAACATACTTTTTCTCAATACATTCCCAAGACCTCAAATGATTTGCTTGAACCCAGTTTTCAAATCGGTCTTTCCAACCATAGTACTCCTCAATGCCCATGATTTTAGGGTGGTTTTTGCAAAGTTCCAGTCTCATTTTCCATGTTCACGCTTTGAGCAATGGTAGCCGGAGTAGTCGGGGCAGTAGCAAATGCGTTATAGAATTCCTCTTCCATGATTCGGTAACAAGTTTTCCAAAATCAGACACTTTCAAGCGAAATCAATACTTTCAAACGAAATAATCTCTTCAAACGAAATACCCTGTTCACACGGAATAACATGCAAAACAACTTCAAACGAAATGAGGCCGCACGAAATGATTTCACACTAAATGAGTGTTTTCGTGTGAAATGATCCTAATTTTCAAGCGAAATAGTGATTTCGTGCGAAATCAACTCAATCTCAAACGAAATAGTGGTTTCGTACGAAATAATTCACACGAAATAGTGATTTCGTGCGAAATCAACCAAATCTCACACGAAATACCGATTTCGTACGAAATGAACTAATTTCAAGTGAAATGAAACTCAAATGTGATTTCGTGCGAAATGAAAGATCTATTCCGTGCGAAATGCTGCTGATGTCATCATGTCGGCCATATTTTTGTCAATTTGATCAGGTTTTGGTTCGAATTTTGGTCCAAATCTTTCAAGGCTTTGTTAAAACACTATTACGCATATAATGTGTGAAATTCAATCCATTTTAACCGTTAAAACTTGTTTAATTTTGAAAAGAATGTGTAGAAATCAAAAAATAGATGAAATCAAGCTGAATTCGATAAGAACTCCTCCTCCTGAGCTCTGATACCACTTGAAGGATCGTTTTCCCGACCGAAACGAGTCGTTCAGAGGTGTTCTTCTCAATATGAGAGGCGGAAACTAACGTATCGAGTTTGATTCAGCTAGATATTCACTTTAATTGTCTTTCTGATTGATATAACAACGATTTACAGCGAATAGACACTTCAGCAGCACTTCGGCTCTGGAATTCGAAACTTACAAATGAATTGGTACGACACATATATATAGGCTGGCTATTTCGCACGGAATGGTCCACACGAAATCAAGTTCACACGAAATAGTCATTCGTGCGAAATGAACAATTCATTTCGTACGAAATACCTATTTCTCATTTCGTGCGAAATAAACCTTTTAACATGTTTTCTCGTTTTACGTGCCCTGATCTATGCAATCTGGTACAAGACTCGATACAAGACGAAGTCGACATACATATGCACCAACAATTTTGAACATTCTGATTGGTTTCGATTTGTTTCAATGAATCTCGATTTGAGTATTATTTATTTCGGATTGTTTTAACGACTGAGATTGAATCAAAACATGACACTTTAATCACAAAGTCATGGAAATCTTATTAAAAACGTAAAACTGTAACAAAAATTTAAAAAGTTTCATCAGATTTGAATTCGAAGTCCTCAACATACACGTATCATTGTTACAAATCTGACTTTGATATGTTGTTGTTTGCAAACAGAATTTGATTGCTAGATAAAGATGATTTGAATTGTCTGATGGTGATTGCACGTTAGTCTGCGAAACGAATGAGTTTTGAACTGTTTCGATCGAGTTTTTGATTCGTTTCGGATCGAAGTTTTGTGATATCGATCAGTATACACCTTTTCGAATTAAATCTGCAATCAAAATTGAAAATAGAGTTTTTAACAAAATCTGAATCTGAGTTGTAGGAGAACCGATTAAATCATAAGTAGCATGTTTTGTTGGTGTTTGGCATTGACGGTTCTGACATAGAAGCTGAAAGGAGTTTGTTATAATAACGAAGAAGGAGAAAGGAGTTGATTATTTTCGACTGTTGGTGTTAAATCATATTATGGTTTTAATGTTGAAAGTGATGAATCAGTTCTAATAGAAGCTGGTATGTTGAAGAGTATTAGTTTATGGTGATAAAAAATTGAAACGACGAATCTGAGCTGCAGGTCTATAAAGGAGTTTTTGTTATTGTTGTTCGAATTAAAGGTAGAAGGAGACAACATATTCAAACGAATCACGCAACAAATCAGGTTATAGTTTCGTACGAATTAAGTCAGCAGGCACGAATCAACATTAGTCTAGACCATTGCTGATTAACTTGCGCAGAGTATTGTTTACGGATCAGAATTACAGTTCATTCGCTGAATCTGTACATCCGTTGGTTCAAGTTCATTCGCAGTTTTGTATATTCGCTGAAATCAGAATCTGTCCATTGACAGTGGCGCAGATTATTCATCCGCAGAAATACTTCATTCGCAGATGTAAATTTGTCCGCAGAACTGAGTTTTTCGCTGCAGAATATAGGGTCCAATTACTGATATTTTCATCTGTAGAATATAGTGTTCATCTGCTGAAAACTGTTCTTTTTGGTCACACAAAGCCCTAAAAGTGGATCTACGTTTCGTTTGTTTCTTGATGTTACTGTGACGATAACCGAGTATTATCTTATCGACTGACTGCGAATTAACTTTCTTCAAAATTTGTATTTTGTTTCTGCAGGCAATAATGGTTTCCAACAATGCAACTTGCGATGGAAGCCTCTCATCAACCGATTTCCAAATCGCTGCCAAAGCTTTTGCTGAGAAGTAGAAGAAGTTTAATATAGAATTTTTCCTGAATGGTTATGGATTGATTGCTCAAACAGATTAGGGTTTGCAGCTCATGGAGTTAGCAACGGATATTTATCGGTACAGAATGTGTTCTTTAAAGTTCAAAGTTCTCTCAAGGTTTGACTTCATACATATCACATAAATCACACACAAACACACTCAATATGTTATCTGAACTTAGGTTTCTTATGCAGGAAGAACATGGTGAATGCAGTTCAAACGATTATGAAGAGCCGTTTGATAATGCCACTTTGGTATGCATGTTTTGACCTCTGTTCCGTTCTTTATGTTTGTGGCTTCTGCAGAGTGCTCGATTATCAATAATGACAAAATAGAGGAATCTTGATGAAAATTAATTTGAATTTTGAAGTTGCAGAGCACTGGTGATGATGGACACTGGTACGATTTCCACATAGTATACAGTTCTTCATACAATGTTCCCGTACTCTACTTTCGTGTACACAGTAGTGGTATGTCGATCTCTACCAGTTTGTGACATGACAGTTAACATGTAAAGTAGGGGTGTTCAGAATTCGTTTCGAATTTGAAAAATTCAAAATTTGATTTAATACGATTCAGTGATTGTGTATGGTATTTATCCTCCAGTGTCATAGTTTCAATAAAGCTAGATGGTTTCTTATTTTATTTTATTTTATTTTATTTCTGAGTAGTGGCATGGTATTTATACTTTGTAGATGGAACTGTTAGCAGCGAAGAATCTTATTGGTGCTAATCTGAATGGAATGTTGGATCCTTATGCAATCATCACTTATGGTTCAGAAATGCGGTTTAGGTAATAGATAGTATAAATTAAGTTTGTTGTGAAACATGTATTTGGCAAAGGTCTGTTTTATGTTTGAAACCTCTATTTGTTGTGAACAGATGTTAGAATATAAAACAGATGTTTCAAACCACTGTTGGGTTAAACAGTGTTTTGTGGAGAAAAAAGTGGTTGAAACCACTGTTGGGGTTAAAACGGTGGTTGAAACCACTGTTGGGTTAAAACGGAGGTTTGAAACCATTGTTGGGTTAAAACAGTGGTTGAAACCACTGTTTGGATGTGTGTTGAAAGTGTTTAGATGTGTTGAAAGTGTATGATACTTGATTAGTCAATAACCAGAGCCAATTAATCAGGTGTAAAGGTTGCGTTGTAGAATAGTGTTTTGATGTACTTCCGCCGTTTGGAGCAGTAATAATCAGAACAATTATCGAGTCTTCAACAATTTTTTAAATGGGAGTAAAAGTCTCAATTTAGATTAAAAGGGGGCAAGGGGCAGACATGTAATTTATAATTACACCTAGATAATTAGTTCTGCTGTAGCTGGTATGAAACTAATAGTTTAACCACTAAACAGTTAGATAAGCAGTATATGAATCTGTCATCTGAACATTAAAATCTAACTATTGCGACTTCGAAACCCTCTAACATTTTAAATCATTATTTTGTATATATATATATATATATGCATGTAAATGTTGTTGTAACTCCAAACTGAGAATCTGCATTTTAACTTTGCAGGGTCTTCAGAATTACCTCCAAAATCAAGGGTGGTACCTCCAAAATCAATGTTGTTGTAACTCCAAACTGAGAATCTGCATTTTATATTGTTCAATAACATTTGGTTATTTACATTAGGTCATGTTTTAATTATTAGACAACATAAAATTAGGTCATGCTTTCATTTTAGACAACATATTATCAATTAGTTAGCTAATTTTCTATATCAAACATGAACTAATAATTTTTTTGTAACACAGTAATAAAATTTTGATGTCCTAACACATATTGTCTTTAACATTGTTTTATAAAGATATGTAACTAAATACAAACAATTTCAATGACGTATTATAATCTATTTTTATGCTTATTAAACCTACCCGTGTGGTCACACGGGCCCTACAACTAGTTTAATAAATAAATGAGAAAAGTGCCCGGATAATCCCTATGGTTTGCCTGGATTTCACCTTTAGTCCCTAACTTTCTAAAATTATTGCTATAGTCCCCAACTTTTGCATTTTCGTTCCCGGATAGTCCCTGGCATGGATGGGGTTTAGTTTTCTCAGTTAAGTGGGTGTAAAATTACAAAAATACCCTTAGTATTAAAAATATGATAAATAAAATAATTTAATTCCATAAAGCCTTGGCCCCACACCCACTTCTTCTTCTTCTTCATAAAACCTGCAATCTTTGACCTTCTTCCCTAACCTCCTCCATATCTCCAGTCACCTCCGACCTCCTCCATTGTTCCCCACCATCCTTCCACCATCACCTTTCACCTCCGTTGTACACCATCCACCTTTCACCTTCCGTCCAAAGCCCCTCACCGTTATACCACTACCACGGCACCACTCCACCTTTATCATCCTTCACTCGCAACTCACCATATCACCATCTCCTTCCGTCACCACCAACATCAAACACCACCGTCTACCTCCCACTGACCACACCGTTGAAACCAACTTCTACCACCAGGGCTGGCTAAAGGGTGAGAAGTTGCATTCGAATAAATGTTCTACTTTTCACTTCAACTGATTTAAGCTAATTTGGTTATAAATTAGAATCGATAATGAGTTTACGGGTGGCATGGTAGCGTTTGTCAAGTTTAGACGTTCAGTATGATTTTTTATTATTTAGAAAAAAATCATTGTAGGAATCTAAAGTATAACACCATGAATCAAGACCTCTTGTGCAAAATCACTAAATTCATATTTGCCCCATGTTAATTCCGTTAATTTGCCGTAGCTTGATAGATAATTTGCTGATATGTTAATTTCCAAAATCACTAATTTGCCTAATTTGCGCCAAGTTAATATGTTAGTTAAACTTCTAAATTGTCAGCAAGAATTCGAATTTGATGAAGGCGGCGCCAAAATTACTTGTTTGTTCTGATAGATGACGGTTTGATATCCTTTGTTATCTTTGACTTGTGAACAGAACATCGGTTATCGGGGAATGCTTACGTGTGGGTGATGAGATACGGTAGTGGAGATGATGGTTGTTGCAGCTGTTGAACAGTGGTGTAAGGTAGTTCCGGTGGGACGACAGACACATATTACTAAGAAGAAGAGGATGTTACAGTGGGGGGAGGGTGGGGTTAGTTTTTATTATTATTTAATATAAATAAATGGTGGGGCCTACTAACACAAAATAATAAATTAATTTTTAATACTAAGGGTATTTTTGTAATTTCACACCCACTTAACTGAGAAAACTAACTGATGTTAGGCCTAGGGACTATCCGAGAACGAATTTGCAAAAGTTGGGGACTATAGCTGTAATTTTAGAAAGTTAGAGACTAAAAGTGAAATTTAGGCAAACCACAGGGACTATCCGGGCACTTTTCTCTAAATAAATAAATGTGGTTCTTGATTTTATCGTATTTGAATTTGAATATTTATAATTCAAAGGTTTTTTTTTCTCAAGTTTTTTTTCTCAATAACGATTTGATAATAAGTATATAAAAGGTAAGTGAATATATGAAATTATTATATTAATACTAAATTAAATTAAAGTTATGAATATGAAGAGAAGAGTTTTTTTATATTGTTTTATCTGAAGTGTCAAAATATAATCATACTTATGTTTGTATATTAATTAAAGACTAAATTACAAGTTTTGTCCTTTATCTATATATCAAATTGCAGGCGGTATCTTTTAGCGCAAAACTTCACGAGTTATGTACTTAATGTTTTAAAAACTTGCACGTATGTCCTTTGAAGCTAATCCAGTTACTTTTTTGGTTAAATCTAGACATATACATGGCACATGAGGTGTAATTGTCTTTTTTACCCCTATTATTAAAAAAAACATCTTAAAAGGAAAAATATATACCATCTTCTTCCACTACCACCACTGCAACAAAATTTGGGCAAAAAAACCACCACAACTAAACCCGGTCAGAAAACCACCACAACCTTCTTCGCATATCTAAACCCTAGGCGGCGACTAGGGTTTGGTTGAATCTTAAAGTTTCAAAGTAATATCAAGGGTGGCGGTTGAATCTCTAACCGGTGGTCGAGCCATACTTGAACCACCAACATTATTAATTTACATGAAGCTTCTGGCTAACACATTTGGGGTTCATCTACCTCCATGAACATTGGTAACGGAACATAGGTTTGGTCGAATCTTGATCCACCTGTCATGGTGTAAAAGCTCGTTTGTTGAGATACAACCCGCCTTTGATGCAGTGACCCGTGGGTTGCCGCTTATCATCACCGCGGAACCCTAGCCGCCTAGGGTTTAGATCTGCGAAGGAAGCTGTGGTGGTTCTTTGGCCGGATTTGGTTGCAGTGGTGGTGGTGGAACTACAGAGCGAGAGAGATATAGTAGAAGGTGAGGGGTTTAGAGAGAGAAAGACATTGAATGAGTGTATATATATTTTTTCTCTTAAGATATTTTTTTTTAAATAATAGGGGTAAAAAGACAATTATACCCTCATGTGCCATGCATATTTTCAGATTTAACCAAAAAGATTAACTGGGTTAGGCTCAAAGGAAATAACGTGCAAGTTTTTAAAACATTAAGTACCTAACTCGTCAAGTTTTGCGTTAAAGGACACCGTCTGCAATTTGGTATATAGATAAAGGACAAAACTTGTAATTTACTCTTAATTAAACTAGATCGAGTCATGGAGTCGCAAGGGCTCGATTGTCAGATGAGGGACTGTGTATGGAAATGCATATTATTGTGTAGTATTTTGGTCGGAATCCTAACACACTCGATCCTTTCGCTTTGAATCAGCAGGGAAACGCCACTCGAGGCCAGGATATAGTATTAATTAATTAAATAGTCCAAGGGATATATATTAGTTTCTATTAGTCTGTCGGTGAATCGTAAATTCCCCTAAGGTAGTTACTTTTATGTATATCAAGTCCTTTACACTTTGGTATTATCTCCACGCAAAGGCAAGAGTTACCAACCCGACGACTTATCCAAAATCTTTAACATCCGTTAAGAGCATCAACATGTTTTAACACTACATAGACATAGAAAACATGAACGACCCAAGTTAGTGGCGTCGCGAGATTGTTAGTATATTTTACGGATTAGGCGGAAACTCTAATGACCCAAGTTAATGGTGATACTATTATTTCACTCACTTTCAATAAACTTTGTTTAATTAATTATAGTCATTAACACACACATACACACCTTGCTTACCCATGATCTTCCTTAGCTAGCTTGACATCAAGGGAGTAAGTTTTCCCCCAAACACCTCACGAATCTAGCCAAGAATGGTCTGGGCCCACATAGCCTTAGGCGCTGTCGACAAGGCCCACTCGGTATGAGACTACCTCGTCTTGGGCTTCCTTTTTTGTTGGGCTTGCTAACAGGCCTAAAGACGATTATCCCTTATGATAAAGAGTTATGAAAAAGGCGGGAAGAAAAGGGTCACGTCTCTAGCAGAGAGCATTAAATGACTGTCAACAAAAGAGAGACTTCGCCGGAAAGGTACGAGGTAGGAGCTGGCATCATTAAATGATAAGGCATCGAGCCGGTGGGGATCAGACATGTGTCTGAGTCTCCCCAAGACCTTACAATGCCGTTAGATGGCATCGGAGCTCTCACCAAGGAGATAAGCCACCTCTGCTATATAAGGCAAGACCAATATCATCTTAAGTAAGCATTCAATTCTGATTTCATTGATTACACTCACACTTCACATTTAATCCAAACATTCTTGGGATCACATTTAAGGCTCTTCGCCTAGGGTTCACACCAAAGAGGATATTCCGATGACTGCATACTCGTTGAAATAAGCTCCTTTTTCTCCTGCAAGCTTTCTTATTCTCAAGTCAGAGTTTGGTCACGGATCCCCCCTCCGGGGCCCTCCGTGGCGAGGCTAACGGTGTTCTTTTTTGTAAGAAGACAAGATCGATCCGTTACAACGTGGAAGAGCCTAGTTAACTTCATACCGGAATTCAGGGACTCAACATTGGCGCCATCTGTGGGACACTGTTCACATAGTAGTCTCATCATGAACCTAGACGTTGTAAGGGATTTCTTCTCTAAGAAGCAGCTTGGCTGCACCACCGCCTCCTAACTCTCAAGTTACAAAGGTGGTCCAGGCCACCGACGAGCTGGTGACCATCGAGGACGTCACCAACGAGGTTGAAACTAGTGACAGGACTGGACCGTCAGTGAAGAAGGGTGCTATCACTCCAGACTTCATGTCTATGTACAGAGACGAACTACGAAAACAGTTGCAAGATCTTGAGAAACGAGAAAGACTTTAGAGTCTCCGGTCCAGACTCTCCTTTGACACACCACCGGACAAAGGCAACACCAGTCTTCATGAAGGTAACACTGATTCAGACCCGTTAGCAGCATTCATGACTGCCTTAAGGCAGATGACACCCGAAGAAAGAGAGGGGTTGGTGAAAGGAAAGGGAGATGCAAAAAGAGAAGGTAAAAACAAAAACGACCAAGATGATGGCACGTTAAACAAACCCTATATACCCAAGGACCTAGCAAGGTCTCAAAGTTTACCAAGAGAATTGCTGAGGCTCCTCTACCACCAAAACTCAAGCCTCCACTCAACCTAGACAGGTACGATGGAACTAAGGACCCAGAGGATCATCTCCATGCCTTCTGAGGTGCCGAGCAGGTGGGAAGGTGGTCCATGCCCACATGGTGCCACATGTTTGTACAAACACTCACCGAGGGAGCTCGACTTTGGTTCGATAGCCTCCCGGCCGGGAACATTGATAGTTATGAGGAGTTGAGCGAAAAGTTTCTCAGGAATTTCAGTCAGCAGGGGAAAGTGATAATAAAAACCCTAACGAGATCATGCATATCCATCAGAAAGACAACGAGCGGGTAGATCAATACATGGAAAGGTTTATCAAGAAAAGCATGAACATCAAGGGTGTCCCGAAAGTGATGAAAATAAGCAGCTTCATTAATGGGCTAAAACTCACCCAACTGTGTGAGAAGTTGGGGAAGAGTTCCCCGAGACCTTCGACAACCACATGGATAAAGTTAGAGCTTTTTTCAGGGGAAAAGACACCGGCAACAAGGCTAAGGAACTAGACGTTGCTCCCATAAAGATCACTCGAGCCCCCAAGCCTCAAGAAAAAGGTACTCTCTATCCCAGAAAGCCTCTATATGATAAAATGCAACATGACAGGTTAAGTCCCGCTTACTCTCCCTACAAGCCCCGAGGAAGAGGGATAACCCCTTACTATGACAGCTTTACCCCCTTGACCAAGACCCCAAGTGAAATATTGGCTACAAAAAGAGTTAAAAACTCCTTTCCCAAACCCCTCCTATCAAGCAAGGCTGAAGGCTTACCCAAGTGAATATTGTAAGTTTCGCAAGGGCTTCAGCCATAAGACATATGGCTGTATCTGAAAAGGGAAATTAAGTCAGCAGTTAAAACCAAAAAGTTGTCTCACTTGATAAAAGAAATAAAGGAAGGAAGGGACATCAAGAGGGGGGGGGGGGCTGAAAGGGGATACGTAGATATGATCAGAAGATGGGAGGAGTATGATCCAACCCGGAGTGTCAAGGCATGAATACTAGTACCTTCAAGGTGCATGAGAGCTCCAATAATAATGCCACATCTTGAAGAACACGAGGTTCAAAGACTCCCTCTCAACATCTTTGCTATAATAGCTGGGCACAGAGTTGCCCGGATACATGTGGACGGGGGGAGTGGTATAGAAGTAATCTACGAGCACTGTTTATTGAGGTTTGATAGAGACGTACGAGATAGGCTGGAGGAAGACAGGGAACGAACCATAGAGCTAACATTTCACACCCCTTAGGAAAGATTAGACTCCCATTCACGGTGGGGGTAGGAGACAGGGTACGAACCATAGAGCTAACATTCACCGTGGTTAGAGGCCCATCTAAGTATAATGCGATTCTGGGAATAACATGGATTGGAGATTTCCAAGCACAAGCCTCTACTTCTCACGGGGCGTTAGTGTTCCAGACTCCCTGAGTCTTGGCCTGGGTAAAGTCTTCATATGAAGTGGTATCATCGATCTCGAAGGAAGAAGCCGGGAGGGAGACCCGAGAAGAGGGAATAGAGTAATGGTTCCTTAATGAGAGGTTCCCAGAATAAATGATAAAGGTAGGAAAGAACTTGAGTGATAAATGCAAAAGTGCACTCAAGGAACTGCTACTTTTCAACATAGACGTCTTTACATTTCAGCATGGGGACATATGTAAAATCCTCTGAAACTTAATAGAACATAGGCTTAATACCCGCAACTGTGTGAGGCCTATTAAACAGAAGAAGTGAAGTATGGGACCTAACAAAAGGAGGGCTGCTTGCGAAGAAACAAGAAAGCTCCTCAGAGCTGGAATAGTTAGAGAAGTCAGATACCCTTCATGGATTGCTAATCCGGTCATGGTCAGCAAGAAAGACGGGGGATGGAGGATGTGTATAGATTACAAGGATTTAAATGAAGTTTGTCCTAAGGATTGCTACCCCCTCCCTGAAATAAACGTCTAAGTAGACTCCCTGGCCTCGTACCCCCCTACAGTGTTTTTTGGACGCATACAAGGGCTATCACCAAATCCAGATGTCCCTAGAATATAAGGAAAAGACGACATTCTGCTACACTAAGATGCCCTTCGGACTCAAGAATGCAGTCCTACCTATAAGAGATTTACGAATACCTTATTCAAGGACCGGCAGGGAAGGAATCTGGAAGTATACGTGGACGACATCTTCGTAAAGAGTCTCACCGAGGCAACCATGTTAGGGGACATTGCGGAGACAGTTAGGACCATGTAGGAGGTCAACAAGAAGTTAAACCCCGGGAAATGTTACTTTGAGGTAGAAGAAGGAAAGTTCCTGAGAGTGGTGGTAACAAAATGAAGGATCAGGGCAAACCCTGAGAAAACACAGGCGGTGGCTGAGATGCGGTCCCCCAGGACCCTCAAGGACGCCCAACAGTTAAATGGTAGGTTAATAGCACTTAACCGTTTTTTGTCGAAGGTTACAGACAGGACTCTGCCCTTCATGAAGGTTTTGAGAGATTGTCTCCAAACAAACAAGTTCAACGGGACCTCTGACGCCGAAGCCACCTTCCAGGAGATGAAGGAGCTTATGTTTAAGTGATGTGTGTAAAATATAGCATATAAATTACATCAAATGAGGCATAAAACTAACCCCTTTTTAGTACTAATGTTGTAAAAAGTGTGCTTTTGTCTTCCTTTTGTATTTTCAAGACCAAATGAGCTTAATTGAAAAAAAGGAACAAATATGCAGCCAAATCTAACATAACTACAAAGAAAAGGAATAAACGTGGCATGCCCGATGTAAGGACCTGCAAAAATGCCCCACTGTTGGACCGTTCTACGACCTCTAAACGTCAGTTAAGGTAGTTCATCTTTGCGTACGAAGGCGGAATCAACGTAAACAAAGTTACAACAACTATTCTATTTAATTTCTTCTCTTTTATTGCTTTCTGATTACAATTTGACAGAGTTTCGTTCCACAAGCAATGATCCAAGTCCGTTACAAATGAACCACAGAACCCCTATATATAGACCTGATGATTTCGCTTGAGTTGGTTTCAAGCGAAATCTTCACTTGTTGATTTCGCTTGAACTTGTTTCAAGCTAAATCTCATGATGTTGATTTCGCTTGAACTGATTTCAAGCGAAATCTTCATGTTAAACATGAATAAACCCTAATTAAGACCCTGTTGTGTGTACATTCAACCTCTCTAGACACAAGACTTGATTATGACGTAATCAACAGACATTTAGTGCACCAACAGACTCCCCCTTGGATGTTGATGAAGTCTTTGGCTTCAAGTCTTTGTCTTCATCATTCTTCAAACCTTGTAAAAACTTTCCTCAATCTTTATCTTCAACTTTTAAACTTCAAACTTCAATCTTTCCTTTGACCGTTGACCCAGACTCCCCCTTTCACAGACTCCCTCTCTCGATATGCTAGAATCTGAGATATCTGGTTCAAACTTTGACATTTTAGCTTCCGTGGAAATTCCTGAAACCTGCAATCACTCATCCAACTATAAGTAATCAACATTTAACACTTCCAGATATTGTAATCTAACAATTCAAACCTTCTATACCACTTTTCATGAATTTGGCAGTTTCATCGAATCATATCGGAAACTAGCTCTATAACAATATAAGCATCCAAATCCCCCACAGTTAATCATCCAAGTTCAACTTAATGACCTTGGAGATATCACAAACTGTTTTTGAATTTTTGATTTAAAAACTTCAAGTTTCAAATTAATGAACTTGTTTTATTTTTCAGAAACACAATCAGCTTACTTAGATTTTGAAACTCAGCACTCAGACATCAGTTGTCGAAAATAAAGCAGAAATCAAAATCTTTTTGTATTTTCTGAAAATATAAAACAGTAAAGAAATATGTACAAACATATTTACAAACAATATTTTTGTTTTGAGTATGCGACAGAGAATCATATCAGTTTTTGACAAGTCACAAGTACCGTTGAGCTTAGTTACACATTAAGAATTAAACAATTCACTTAGATTGTCGATATACTTGTCCACTTAAATTTTCATACAAATTTCAACTGATTCAGGATACGAATTAGATGTCTTATGAACTTAAACTCATTCATGTGTCCCACCTCTTGAATATACTCCCGTATCCAGATCCCAATATTCAGTCTTACAGGTAATTATAACACAAATGATATCTGTAAGGGGTTAATAAATTATGAAGAATCATGAGAGCTCAGGTCAGAACTACCGTTCAGCAGAGAGATCATGACTCAACTTGGGTGTGTCCCCTTTAGAGGATCTTTTTTACAACAGCATTGCTAAGCAATTTTATTGTCTTATCATATATGCTGAGGGTGATGCTATGTTTCAAGCATTTGCGGAAAGTATTATTCGAGGACTAGGTCAGAATTTCCATTCAGCAGAAGTCCCGGAATAATACCCCAGATATCACTGAGTATAAAGACCTAGTATATCAGAATACGAAACCTTTCAAACGAGATTTCAGGGGTTACCTATATATCCAAGTAGTGTTCCCCACAAAATAAGCAAGTATGAAATTTATGTTTATATCCCGAAAAAGTTTACTAAGTGTATAAAAATCTACCGACACATCCACGGTGAGATCGTTTAACACATTTAAACTTTCCATTTCTTTAGCGTACTGTGACTGTCTACTAATGTACTATCATTTCCTCTTTTTACGCAAAACCTCAAATTTTTGAATTTTATCATGTTTTTGACTTTTTCAAATTTTCAATTGTTTTTGTATTTTCTAACAACATTATATCTCCCCCTAAAATGCAAAACCATTTAAAGAAAAATTTGACAACCAACACTGATAGCTTTGTCTCGCCATCCATTTTCTGCTTCAAGTGCTCTGATTTGCAGAAAATATAACGTACCCCCATGATTTACAACCCATTGATCTTAACAGTTTGAAAACCGTTTTTCAATCTGATGAAAGTAATCATGTTTGTTCAGCCGTGAGGGTTTCGGCGTATTCAAACAACACTCCCCCTTACAACAAACTATTTTCCCATAATGATTTCAAAACACTTAAGTTTGTTTTAATCAAAATGGTTTTTCCGAAAAAAAATTAGTTTGTTTACCCATCTCTTTTGAGTTCGGGGTCATCTCATCACCTTGATCTTTTTTAACCATTTTGAAAATTTAACATTATTAGGATTCTAACAACACAAACACTTGTAGAAAATCAAGTACAACTTAATGTCCCTGATTTACCACATGTAAAACGAAATATCACAGTTACCATCCTGTGAATTTCTCAAGAATGATGCCGATACCTGCTTCACACTTACCAACCTGGAAGCTCCGGCAAGTCAGGAATTTAACCAACAAATTTTGACACCCAAGCCTGACCAGCCTTAGGTGCATTTTGAGCTTTTCTCTTTTCTTCATAAAATTCTTTCACTCCTTTTTCCTTACCATCAGCCATCTTACTAAAAATATGTTCAACATTGCTATTAAACATTTTTCTAGTTTCAACACCTTTTGATTTTAGGTTTGCGGCTTGTAATGGTGGAAAGTTTTCATCATTCATTAAAAGAACTATTTCTTCCTTTTTTACCTCAACTTGTGGCTCATCTGATTTTGTGGAATCAGATTCATTGCCCGAACTTGGCTTGTCTGACTTGGATGAGCCAAATTCATCGCCAATAACTTTCTTTTTCTTCTTGTTCTCTTTTGTCCTCAGATTTGCATCTGAAGAATTCAATTTACTTGGCTTTGCAGTCGAGTGAGTTGATTCATCAGAACTTTTATTCAATTTGTCCTGTGAACCCGAAGACAAAATTTTCTCGAGATACTCTCTCGCCTTCTTCCTTTTCTTTCGCAGTCTGTCTTTCTGCCCCTGTGAAAGTTTAACTTTCTTTTCTTGAATTGTCTGATCCTGAACTTTAGGTTTTAGAACCTTCTGTTCATGGGGCTTGACGTTGACTGGCTTCTTTGCCATTCTTTGAGAATCAGCCCTCGATCTTCCCATCGATCTCCTTGAGCAATCCCTGGCAATATGTCCTCTGATATGACAATTATAGCATCTTCTTGTTTCAAAACTCCAATTCTGGCAGTTAACAGCAATGTGTCCTCTAACACCACAAGTGTAGCACACTCTGTTATCGTACCATTCACTTCTATCAGTCCAAACCTTCAGATCATAACATTGTTTGGCTTGGTTATAATCATTTCTCCTCCTCAATGCTGGATTTGGCTTTTGAGCACTGTGGTCAAACCTGCACCACTTATTACTTTTTGTTTCTGTTCTACACTCTTCTTAACAGGTTTTTGTTTAGAACATTCACCTGTTTCAGTAGATTGCAAAACAGTATTTTTAAATTTTTCTTGTAAATCTAAAAATATTTTTCTTTTCTTTTCTTTTTCATCATCAGATATTTCATCACAATCTTCAATTTTGACTTTGTCAAAATTTGTGACACAGTCACTTATTGAAACAGAATTGATCGGTTTTGGAGAAACATGTGATGTAAAATTCTCAAAACCTTTCAATTTCACTTCAAGCTCTTTGATTTTAAACCGAGCTTTTTCAGCTTCTTTTTCAAGCTGAATGATTTTAGCAAGATGAGAATTGATTTCCATTTTTTTTTCAAGATTATCTTTACCAAAAATATCTTTCTCATCTTCTAAAATCTTGATTTGATTTTGAAAATCTTTTTCTTTTTCTTTCAAACCTTTGTTTTCCAATGTCAAACTGTCCACATCACTCAACAGTTTGACATTTTCAGTTTTCAGTTTTTCACAGTTCAAGCGCAACTCCAAAATATGTTCATCATCAGCTTTCTTCCCGTCTTTCAAAGCTTTGTTTTCCAATGTCAAATTCTCCGCATCACTCAAGAATTTGGCATTGTCTGCTTCAAGTTTATCACATTTTGAGCATTTTTCATTCATCTTTTCAACATCAACTCCTGTCTTTGTAATTACTTCTTCAAAAATCTGCTGTTTTTCAGTAACAGCTTCTTTCTCTTTCTCAGTTTTTACTGTTTCCATTTTGACTTCCTCTAAAGCTTTCTTCTTCAAATCTTCAACCATCTTTTCCAATTTTTCTTCTTTTCGCTTCTTCATTTCTACCACCTTTGGTAGACTTTCTTCAAAAACTTCTTTTAACTTTTTCATCAAATTTGGCAAATAGCTTTTATCAGAAAGCCTTCTTGTGTTGAACGTGCCCTCACTTGGAAACACATTGGTTACAGCATCAAAATCCACTTTTGATGGATCAACTACTGGATTACCCTGTGGATCCATGTAACACTCTAGTTCTTCATTCCATCTATTGGCTCTGTGTGCTTCCTTAAATGGTTCATATAATTTACCAATCTCCCATCTTGCACTGTCTCTTCTCCACCAACTATCATGAGCACTTTCTCCTGACATTTTAAATCTTCTTCTTGATATTTGCGCCTTGTAAATCACCTCGAATCACGTGCAAACAAACAAACAAACAATCAGTTCAAACAAAATGAATACGTAACAGTGTGTTTGTAGACGAAAACAATCTAAGATTCGTTTTCGAAATAACAGCAAGTTCAAACGAAATCTCTTGAATTGAAATGACTTCAAGTGAAATCAGCACTATATAACTTGTTCAAGCGAAATCTGATCTAAGTGTTTCAAGCGAAATCTGATATAACAATTTCGCTTCAATCTGTTTCAAGCGAAAACAAAGAACAACACTGGTTCAAGCGAAATCCATGAACAATTCTGATTCAAGCGAAAACCACAAGATCAGTTTCGCTTCAACTGATCTCAAGCGAAAACCAATACCAGATCTGTTTCAAGCGAAATCGACAGATAATCAATTTCGCTTCAACAATTTCAAGCGAAATCCAGACAAAATGTCTGATTTTGAAGCGAAATCAACTACAAAATTAGAACACTTTCAAGCGAAAATCTGTTTTAGATCAATTTTAACAAGTTTTAATCAGAATTTTAGTCCGAAACTTTGTAGGCTTTGTTAAAACTCTGTTTTACACGATATACTTGAAGATCAGACCATTTCGACCGTAGGAAATAGTTCAAAACGAAAAAGTATGAGAGAAATTGAGTAGAAATGAGAGAAATCGGTAGAATCAAGCTGTAGTAGTATGAACTCCTCGTCCTGAGCTCTGATACCACTTGTTGGACCGTTGTACGACCTCTAAACGTCAGTTAAGGTAGTTCATCTTTGCGTACGAAGGTGGAATCAACGTAAACAAAGTTACAACAGCTATTCTCTTTAATTTCTTCTCTTTTATTGCTTTCTGATTACAATTTGACAGAGTTTCGTTCCACAAGCAATGATCCAAGTCCGTTACAAATGAACCACACAACCCCTATATATAGACCTGATGATTTCGCTTGAGTTGGTTTCAAGCGAAATCTTCACTTGTTGATTTCGCTTGAACTTGTTTCAAGCTAAATCTCATGATGTTGATTTCGCTTGAACTGATTTCAAGCGAAATCTTCATGTTAAACATGAATAAACCCTAATTAAGACCCTGTTGTGTGTACATTCAACCTCTCTAGACACAAAACTTGATTATGACGTAATCAACAGACATTTAGTGCACCAACACCCACAACACTCCGTAAGTGAAAACCCGGACCCCTAAAACCCTAATCCTTGTGAAAAATCAAGAAATTCAAATTTGTTGATCTGTCGCGGGCCGCGTAAGACTTATGGGAAGCTTACGCGGGGCGCGACAGCTTGAAAGTTCCCCGGATAAGCTTTTGGCCACGTGTCAGACACGTGGCAAGCCTACCCCGTGACATGGCAGCCCTAGCCGTAGCTAGGGTGGCCCTCGCGGGCCGCGTAGGCCGTTCTTCGAAATTTACGCGGGCCGCTTAAAACCCAATTTTCAGCTATAAAAGGGACGTTGCATGGCATTGCTTCTGTGTTCAAAAAATCAATTTAAAAACGTCCATATTCTGCTTAAATCGAGTGTTTAGGTATCGAAACGCTGCTACGATTACAGGGTAATAACTCGATCACTGCTACGATACAATGTCCGATCGATTGAAACCGATCCGATGGATGTTTAAGTGCTGCCCAAATTCGGGCTATACTTTGTCATTCGTCGTGAGGGTTTTGATTTCGTGAGCTTATCGTAAATGTTGTATTAAGTTACTAACCTAGTTTCGTGTGCATTGTTATTTAACTAGGTTACCAAGCTAAATCAGTAGGCAAAACTCTGTCCAACTAAACTTGCAATGCGAGTCATTCTCTTTTTATCAAAAGTGCTTTACAATACCTAAATGTTTTCCAATTATATGTTACAGGGATTAAGTCTTTGTTATCTTAAATTACTGGCAGTAAGTGGGGTATTGTGCACAATGACTACTATTTTATCACTTTTAGGTGAAAGGACCTAAATAGTGATCCACGTCACTTTTGGGTGAAAGGACCCAATAGTGATATGACCACCGTCATAGATCCGGTCGAGTGATAACTGAACCAGCTAATTATAAGATAGGGGCAATTGTAATCGCTCTTAATACTGTAATTTATAACAATGTGTGGTTTTGTGCAAAATGAATGACTCGCCAGTATTTCCCCGCTGATAAAATCTTTTTAAACATGTTTCAGGTGATTTACTGTGAACAAGGAAAAGTGCCGCGTAGCACTACCGGCTTGGATAAAGTGGCTCAGTAAAAAATAAACATGTTTTTGTAAAAAAGGAGTTTCCCCGAGAAATTCCTTTATTGTAAATTACGGGGTTTGTCTCGAAAGTTGAAATGAAATCAATGGGTGTTTTCAGTTTAAATGATCCTGTTAAATTTTCCGCTGCCTAATTAAACACCAATACCACGGGTTTCTGTTCCGCGGATTTTGCACCGGGTCGGGGGCCGTGACAGAAAAAGGTGGTATTAGAGCCACTGATTTAAGCTAATTAAGTATTTAGAAATACTTAATTTTTCAGATTGTCATTTTATGATTCTGTGAAAATTTAATTTAATAAATAAAATTTTAACTTAAAATTTTGTGTGTTTCTTCATGTGTGCCAACAACATGAATGAGCTGTCGGAGGCACTCCGAAACTTTACTATCCATACCACCGATATGGATACAACAGGAACCCAATCCGGGTATCAAGCGGATACTGAGGAGCCACTAGTATTCCAGGCCCAACCTCAGGAGAAACCCAAGCCTAAAAAGAGGAGGAGAATCCTTGACTGGAAACATGGACGAAGGAAGAAGCCAGCTGCTCAAAAGGTGAAAAAGACGGAGGATCCAAAAGACAAAGGAAAGGGAAAGGAGATAGGGGAAAGCTCGGGCCAGGCCCAGGAAATGGAGATGCTACCTTGGGAGGAACTTGATCGAAAACTTGCAAACTGTGACCTCATCGGACCTGCCGATGAAAACCTTTCCAATTTCCTAGCCCAATCACAACTTCCAGTTAATTTGGAACCTGCTATCCCAGACCCTACTGTCAACCCCCAACCTTTTACAGGACAGTTAGAAGAGTGGTGGACGAGCGACTGGCACTTTCAGAACTTCATGAATAACCCTAATGTTTATTTTCCCCAGTTTGATCTTGAACCTGCACCATTCCCACCTATGAACGCAGAAAACGTTGCCGAATTACGTCGCTACGGCGAGGAACTGGTAGAGGCGGGAAACCGGATTCGAGAAGTGGGGGAAAACATCACATGGAAGTACGACGAGAGGGAGCGTCGTTTCTGAGGAGCCGGTCGATTGTGGTTAAAAAGTTTTGTATAATAATAATATGTGAAAAGAAAATATATATATAGGGTAGGGATAGTGTACAAAGTGTCTAAAGTGTGAGAAGTGTAAGAAGTGTTTTAAACCATTAGATCTTTGATCAAATGGTTGAGATCAATAGGGACCAAATTATAAATTGTGTTTTAATTATATGGACTGATTTAGTGTCTTTGTATATGTTTCAAATTAGGTAACATCTCCTAAATTCTAGTGATTCACTCCTAAATTCTAGCGATTCAAAATTGACTGCTAAATTCTATCGATCCTAAATTCTAAAAATACATAAATATGTAACTGCTACAAGAAATGTATAACACTATACATCCATCATATAACACTATACATCCATCATATAACACCATATAACACTATGTAACACCATATAACACTATGTAACACTATATAACATTATATAACAATATATAACACTATACATCCATCATAGACATGCTACCAGAAAAATATAACACTATATAACACTATGCATCCATCATATAACACTATATAAACCAAAGAACACTATATAACACCATGTAATACTATCTAACACTATATAAAAATACATAACACTATACAGTTCTGAATGGTGGTTGCACTACAGAATTAATAATTGATGGTGTTATATAGTATTTTTTGGTGGTTGCACTACAGAATTAAATAACACTACAGAATTAATAACCGGTGAACGAGATAACACAAATTCCTAGATTAATTCTTAAATTCAAATTCCTATAATAAAGGGTGGCGGTTATTTTGGGCAATTATCTTTTAATCAATTAATTGAAAGAAATATAAAATTACTAATTCACCCTTTTGAATTAATTTAGATATAGGACACTTGTCATCACAACATTATTTCTCACTCTTCTCACAATATTAGATTAATGTACAGGATCCTCTACCTATATATATAAAATAACTAATAATATAATATTGTATAATAATAACTAAAATAAAACATCTGTAAATATGTTGTGTGTACAGATGTGTTGATGCATGAAATGTCTGTTGACTGCGTCTACAAGAAGTCACAAGTCAAGATTGGTCAACAGAGGATCAAAAGTGTCAAAATATGTATTTTATTAGTCTGGTTCGCTTTTATGTCATTATCTTAAGTCTGGTTTGCTTTTATGACACTATGTTAGGTCTGGTTCGCTTATGTGTCAAGTTCTGGTCAGCTTATATGTCAAGAGGTCTGGTTCGCTTATTTGTCATGCCGTATATCCAGACCAGAAACATTATAAATAGGCTGGTTGTGTTCATTAGTTATAGGATTTGTGTGTGTGTGCTTGTGGAGCCAAACTCTGTCAAAATTTCAGTTGATAAGCAATAAAGAAAGGAAATTAATAGGATAAGCTGTTGTTACATTACATATTCTGTTTCCGCCTTTATATGTAATGATGAGCTACTTAGATTGACGTTTTCGGGTCAAGGAACGGTCCAACAAGTGGTATCAGAGCATCAGGATGAGGAGCTCTTACTACATCAGCTGATTCGGATCTTATATCTCATTTCTACTCATTCTCTTTTTATTTTTCGTTTTAAACAGGTTTTGTCGGACAAAATGGTTTGAAATTTGAGTATATTGACTAAAACGTGTTATTAAACAATCCGTATAAGTTTCAGATCTTAAAACACAGTAATTTCAATCAAATTCATCTAAAACGTGATCGATTTTCGGACAAGAAACTTTGAACTTAGATCTGGAATGGATTAGTGGTCGGAATTGGACGAAAATCATTTCTTTGTGATCGGAATTAAGAGTATTATAATCCTTGAAAGTATCAGAGTGTTATTCGGACTATAATCGGTTAAAATTTGTGGTTCACTTTTTCGGACATCACATTGTTTCTGGTTCGCTCATTCAGACTTTCTGGTTCGCTCGAACGGTCATTGATCTGGTCCGCTGTTTTGTACAAGCTGGTCCGCTTGAACGTACAAGAGCTGATTCGCTCAAACGACAATTGTCTAGTCGCTCATTCGGACATCTGCTGGTCCGCTCGAGAGAACCATATCTGAACCGCTCGAACGAACTTTATCTGGTCCGCTCGAGAGAACTTATTTGATAATTGTTTGGTCCGCTGTTACATACAACCTGGTTCGCTCAAACGGACAAAAGCTGAATTGCTCGAACGAATTTTTTTTTCTGGTTCGCTCGAGAGAACATAGTTGTGTTTGATTCGCTTTTTAGGACAACATTTGATCCACTCATACATACAAAGTCTGGTCCGTTTGAACAGACTTTCTGGTTCGCTTGAATAGACTTTCTACTTCACTTATCTGAACTTGTTTAGTTTGTGTATCTGTCACGTGCACAGATTGATTCATTTTTGTGGATCTGTTTATCAAAAATCTCGGAAATTTTTCTAATTGTTGATTGATTTTGCAGGTACGATCAAATGGATGATATTTTCATGAATCCCTTCAGCGATATGTACGCATTCACGGGTAGTTCAGGAAACAACGATACGTCTTCAAGCGATGCAAACAAAAGTCCACCAAAAGAAAGAAAGAAGGAAGCTTGGGAGTCTGAAAGCGCATTTGGAACATTCAACAAACCTCCTAAGCTGATGGCTATAGAAGATTATAGCAGGTGGGCAACAAAATTCGAAGACTGGTTGATGGCATTTGCTTTTGCTAGCTGGAAGAGTATGAAGAATGGTTATGCTCAAGGAAAGAAGAATGGTGAAGCATTAAGATCAGCTGAAGAGATTGATTCATTCGTAGCTGAGCAAAAATGTGTGGCATTATTGTTTCAGTCGGTGCGAGAGGACATCATTTCACTGATAGATTACTCAAATTCTAAAGACTTATGGGCAAAGTTAGAAAAGAAATGTGTCGGTAGTCAAGAAATTAAGAAAAACAAAAAGAAACTTCTTAGAAAAGAATTTGATCTGTTTGGTTGTATAAAGAACGAGTCAGTGTGTAAAATGATAGAACGGTTCGGTCATCTGAAGCTGGAATTAGTAAGACATGAAATTGACATTCCTGAAGAAGATCTTATCGACAAATTGTTCGATTCGTTGCCTGACGAGATGGATTGGAGATATTATGCATTGATGTTGAAGAATACCATAAAAGAACCAGAAAAGTTGACATTAGATTTGCTGATTGAAAAACTCGAGAGTCATGAGCTAGAGTTGAAAAAGACGTACAAGATTAATCATTCATCTTATCAGCAGAATCTGGATTTATACTATCCAAAGAGTATGATGCCGAAAGCTACTTCTCCAAAGACTGCATTTTCTGCTGAAAATGTGTCGACAGTCGGCAAAGAAAGTCAAAGTGGTCAAAGCAGTGGAAGCCATAGTGGTTATCACAGTGGATCTACATCTTCTGCAAATCATTCTGATGCAAAATTTTCTTGCAATATCGCGATAGATCTGAAGAACGCACAGAATTTTGATGCGGAGTCGGCCAAGCAACAAATGGTCTTTCTAGCGTCTGTTTTGGAATCCTACGAAGGATTGGTGGCTGGAAAAATCGGGAATACAAATCTGACGAAAGAAGACTATGATCAGATAGACCCTGAAGAAATGGAGCTGATCGACATTCGTTGGGCAATGGCAAGTGCAGTTCGACGTGCACAATGCTTCATGGAGATTACAGGGAGAAAAACGATCGGTGGTCCGTCTACAAAACTGGGGTTCGACAAGTCAAAAGTGACATGTTTTAAATGTAAGCAGAAGGGTCATTTCAAACGGGAATGCAGGAATGCGTATGCTGATGAGTCAGAGAATCCGTTTAGAGATGATTATTACAAAAAGGCAATCTACCATCAGAATAAATCTGAGCCACCTCGATTGAAGCAGTCTGAAGATAACAGAGACAAATCAAGGGCTCTTGCTGTGATTTATGATGATGAGGGGTATGATTGGAGTAAAGAAGTTCTACCTGAAGAAGATGCGGTGGGTTATGCATTCATGGCAAGCAATGATGAACCTAAGCCATGGAAAGATGATCGTACTGAAGAAGAGAAATATCACTACCGGAAGATGGTTGCTGAAACAAAGATTATCAGACTTTCTCGTATCTATCTGAATGCAAGGAGAGCCAATAGATGGGATCCAGATAGAGAGTGCTATCTTGATGAGTATGGAAATATTGCAATTGATGATAGTACACTTGATATCGAAGCCATCATCAAGGAGTACAAAGAAGAAGATGAATATTGGCAACACAAGTGGTGGGGAACTCCAACTTCGAAAATGATTGAAGAGGAGAAAGAGAAAGAGAGAAAAGAAAAAGAGGAGAAAGAGAAAGAGAGAAAAGAAAAAGAGGAGAAAGAAAAGAAAGAAAAGCAAGTTGATACAGGCTTAATTGATACTACGCAAGAGTTGACAGCTGAGAATTTGGGAGTTATGGCTGACAAAGTGCTAGCTGCAAAAGCACTTGAGGTAGATCCTAATTCTGTTACTGAGTCAAAGGAGTCGGTCAGTCAAAGTGTGTCAACAAATGCGTCAGGTAACAAGATTGAGTTAGGTAACAAGATTGATGGAAATGTTGACTGCAAAAATTGCATCAAACAATGCAATTTTTGTAGCACTGTCACGTATCTTAACAATGAGAAAATCCAGAATCTGACAACAAAGGTTAGAAATGTTGAAAATCAGATTCTTGATCGTGACAAAAGTGTAAGAGTTTCAACTGAACGGATTAAAGAATTAACGGTTCAAATTGAAAATGATAAAACTGAACGTGAGAAATTAAAATCTGAAAATGAAAAGTTAATTCTTGAAAACCGTCAAATTTCTGAAAAATTTGAGAAATTGAAAAGCATTGTTAAAGATAGTGATGATCGTAATGGCAAAACATTTAAAGAAAATGAACATCTAAGAGCTGTTTTGAGATTAAAAGAAGAATCGATTAATGAACAACTGGATCAAATTGCTAAACTGAAACTTAAAGTTCAAGAAGCTGAAATTGAGAATGAACGAATCCAGTTGAAGCTTAACAGTTATAAATCGGCAAGCTTTGTTTTGCAGCATATTGTTCCTAAACCTATAGGGAAAAACAAAGATGGCGAGGATGTGTTTTCTGATGGAACGGGTGTAGGTTTTCACAAAGTTCCACCGCCAATTTTAGACAACTACACGAAAAAGCAGTCTAGTTTGGTGGAAATTGAGGAAGAAAGTGAAGTTAAACTTCCTGAAAACATTGATGTCACGTTTACATCTTCCAATGACGAGGGTGTCCAAAATGATGTGGTGAAAAGTGTGGTAGACAAAGTGCTTAAACCGGATTGTGACACTTCTGAGGAGGATGGGTGTTTCTTTGATAAATACATTCAGAAACAAAAGTCCAAAAACAACTTAAGTGATGAACCGGGTCTTGTGATGTACAAGATGGCTGGATCTGATAAGTTGTATTCGGATTCTGAGTTTCCAATAGAGAATGTTAACATGAACAAATTGACAAATGTTTTCAAACTTGTTGAAGTCGAGTTGTCTGCAGTGAATAATCTGAGTCGAAAGAAAGACAGGGTTTATAACAAGAAAACTGTTTATTCACCACGTTTTTACAATAACAATCGAAACAATTGGTCAGGTGATTATCGGGGTGGTAATAGTTATCGGAAGAACAGTTTTCAAAACAAGAGTTTTACTGAAAAGAAGGTGTTTGTGAATGGTTCACGGTTACTTTCTGATGAGAAAAATGAAATCTTTTCAAAATCGAATGAAGAGTTCTTTGAGAAAAGAGCTTCACAGTATCAGTATGAAGGCACGAGTCGAGTAGTTGATACTCGTACTTGTTTTAGATGTGAACAAGTTGGTCATATTGCACGAAAGTGTACATATGTGAAGCCTAGGACTGAAGCTGTGAAGGTTCAACAAAAGAAGGTTGATGTGAAGGGTAAAGCACCAATGTATGTTGAGAAGAAAGTGGTTGAGAAGCAAAACGTTAAAATCAACAATGTAAAAGCAAAAAATGAACCTGTAAAGAAATTGGTAACTCAAAATGACAAGTTTTATAAACGGGTTGCATTAACTGAACAAATTTGGAAACCAAAAGGTGAAATGAAAAGTTCAACTTCAGAAGTGAAAAAGGCTGAAGAATCAATTTCGGTTGATTATGATGCAAATTTTCCACCTTTGAAGGCTGAAAATTTCAAAATTCAAGTTGCTAGAGTCAAGGTTACACCTAAGGCTGATGAAGCCTGGGTGGACACCATGTTCGAATAAACAGTTTGAATTGCCGGAGCTTCCTGGATCGCGAAGCATGAATCGGCATTTTTCTTGAAGTTGTTTAAATTGTAGTTTGTTTTGTGCAGGATCTTCCACAACTGATATCCAGATGGATTATGGATAGTGGTGCATCTCGACATATGACAGGGAAGACCGCGTTGCTGTATGATGTGAGAAACATTAATGGTGGCTATGTGGGATTTGCTGGTCATGAAGGTGGTAGAATTGTTGGTGAAGGAACGTTATCCAATGGGATCGTGACGTTTGAGAGAGTTAACTACATCACTGAGCTGGAGAACAATCTGCTTAGTATCTCGCAGATTTGTGACAATCAGTATACTACTCACTTCACTGATAAAGAGTGTTTGATTTTGAAACCTGGTTTTGTTGTTCCTGAAGAATGGATTATTATGAGGGCACCTAGAGTGAACGATTTATATGTGTTAGATATGTCGGTAGCAACTACAACTACTGGTCAAGCACATTGTTTTGTGTCTAGAGCAACTGAGAAAGAATCCAGATTGTGGCACCGAAAGATGGGGCATATACACCTAAGGAAGATGAATCACTTGGTGCACAATGATTTGGTATTGGGAGTTAATATCAAAGGTTTTCATCTGGAAGGGGAGTGCATTAGCTGTGTCAAAGGCAAGCAGAAGAAAAAGTCACACCCTACAAAGCAAGTCAATTCAGTTTCGAGACCTCTGGAAAGACTTCACATGGATTTGTTTGGTCCGGTGAATGTCAAAAGTATTACAGGAGATTCCTATTGTTTGGTCGTTACTGATGATTATTCCAGATTTTCATGGATTTCTTTCTTGAAGACAAAAGATGAAACATTTGACAGTTTGATGGGGCTGTTCAGGAAGATAGAGAATTTGTACCAAAGGCGTATCAAGAAAATTAGAAGTGATAATGCTACTGAATTCAAGAACAACAAGATGGAAGAATTTTGTGATGAAAGAGGTATTTTGCATGAGTTTAGTGCTCCGTACACTCCGCAGCAGAATGGAGTCGCAGAACGCAAAAACCGGACGCTAATCGAGACGGCTAGAACGATGCTCGCAGATTCAAAGTTACCGATTAATTTTTGGGCTGAAGCTGTTTCCGCCGCATGCTATACGCTCAACAGAGTTCTTACTGTCAAGAAGTTCAACAAAACATGCTTTGAGCTAATCAATAACCGCAAACCGAATTTGAAGTATCTAGAACCGTTTGGGTCACCTTGTACGGTTATAGAACCTTTTGGAAAGTTTGGTCCGAAGTGCATTGAGGGTATATTTGTTGGTTATTCAAATCCATTGCGACGTGTCTTCGTTCCAAGTGAGAAGCGGATTATTGAAGCTGCAAATGTTGAATGTCAAGGTTATACTATGCCGCCGCAGAATCCTGGTGATTCATGGCGTTATCATTATGACAAACTTTGGGATTCGTTTGACATGAGAGAAGAATCAGAGGATGATGAAGATTTCTTTGATGAGTTGGATATTTTGCGTGAATATGAGTCGCAGTTAAGGTTTCCAGCTGAATATTCAAGAAGACCACGGGAAACTTCAAATGACGATGAAGCAGGTCCAAGTAATGCTGGTGAACATGATGATGTCCAACAAAATGAAGTTGCTCAAGATAATCAGTCGGCTCAGAATGATAATTCAGAAGCTGAAAACATGCCAGTCTTTGATCATGGTGATTCAGATTCTGAGGGGGAGCAAATTCAGATTTCAGGTCAAACAAACCAAGTTGGTGAACAAGATGCAGAGCAGAATGTTACTAATCTGGAGGAAAATGTAGATGTTCCAAGCGAAGTGATGCCGCGAACTTTTTCATATCATCCAGAGGAGTTGATCATAGGAGAATTGCAGAAAGGCGTTCGCACTCGAAATCAGATTGATAAAGGGCTTACATGTTTTTATACAAAAGTTGCTTCTTTGCAAACTGAATTCTCATTAAGTTGTTTTATCTCGCAGGTTGAGCCAAGAACTTACAAAGAGGCGCTCACTGAAGACTCTTGGGTCAATGCTATGCAGGAGGAACTTAGTCAATTCGAGAAATTGGGAGTGTGGAAGTTAGTTGATTTGCCGGATGGTCAAAGGAAAATTAACACTAAGTGGGTGTTTAAGTGTAAGAGGGACGATAGAGGAGTTGTCGTAAGGAACAAAGCTCGACTCGTTGTTCAGGGATTTAGTCAACAGGAGGGGATTGATTTTACCGAAGTCTATGCTCCTGTAGCACGACTAGAGGCAATCAGAATTTTTCTTGCATTTGCGTCTTGGAAGAATTTCAAAGTATATCAGTTGGATGTTAAATCGGCGTTTCTTTACGGGAAGGTTAAAGAGGAGGTTTATGTCGGTCAGCCGCCGGGCTTAACTGACCCAATCCACAAAAACAAGGTCTACTTATTGGACAAAGCGCTGTATGGTTTACACCAGGCCCCGAGAGCCTGGTACGAGACTTTGTCTCAACACCTACTCGCTAACCAGTTCATACGTGGAAAAGTGGATGCCACTCTCTTCACTAAAGTCGTTGATGGTCATCTTCTGATAGTACAGATTTATGTGGACGATATAATCTTTGGGTCAACAAATGAAAATCTATGTAAAGATTTTGAATCAGTGATGAAGCAGAAGTTTGAAATGTCATCAATGGGGGAGATGAAATTCTTTCTGGGATTACAAGTTGAACAACTTCCTGAGGGAATTTTCATTCATCAGTCAAAGTACGTTCATGATATTCTAGAGAAATTTGGGATGTCAAGTTCTACTCCAGCTGCTACCCCACTTGCAACAAATCATGGGATTCACCCAGATCTCACCGGAGACAGGGCTGATGAAACTTTTTATCGATCCATGATAGGTTCTTTAATGTACCTAACTGCTTCACGTCCTGATATAATGTATCCAACGTGCCTCGCAGCAAGATTTCAGTCTAACCCGAGAGCATCGCATATGATCATTGTGAAGAGGATATTGCGCTACCTGAAAGGAACTCCTTCATTGGGGTTGTGGTATCCTAGAAAAGGCGATTTTACGCTCGAAGGGTATTCCGATTCGGATTTCGGATGCTGCAAAGTTAATTCAAAATCAACAACTGCAGGATGCCAGTTCTTTGGTCCTAGATTGGTTACCTGGCAGTGTAAGAAACAAACGTCTGTGGCGTTATCTACATGTGAAGCGGAGTATGTTTCTGCTAGCAGTTGCTGCTCTCAGATCTTGTGGATACAGCAACAGATGCGCGACTACGGTTTGCAGTTTCTTAACACACCTCTTTTTGTTGATAATGAGGCCGCAATAAATATAACTAAAAATCCAGTACATCACGCTAAAACGAAACACATAGAAATTCGTCATCACTTTATTCGTGATTGCTTTGAGAAAAAGTTGATACGAATTGAGAAAATCCACACAGACGAACAGAAAGCTGATTTACATACCAAAGCTTTTGATAAAAACCGGTTTAAATATTTGTTAAAACTGAATGGTATGAAGCTTCTGTCGGTGTCGGATGGCATAATTGGCGTTGATGAGGGTACTGTTGCGGATGAAGACGACAAACAATCTGCAATGGTTTGTCGATTTTTTACTTGTTTTGGTATTTAGGGGGAGTATATGTTTGTACATAGTTTATTTTCAGAAAATACAAAAACAGTAAAAAATGCAAAAAATACAAAAACATGATAAAATCTGAAAAAGAGCTTGTGTATATAGGGAAAATGATAGTACATCAGCTAGACGATTACAGTATGCTAAAGATTTGAAAAGTATAATAGAGTTAAACAATCTTACTGATGATGTGTCGATAGGTTTTCGCACACTTAGTAGATTTATTCGGGATATAAACCTAAATTCAAACTTGTGAATTCGTGGGGAACACTACTTGGATATATAGGTAACCCCTGAAATCTCGTTTGAAAGGTCTCGTAATCTGATATACTAGGTCTTTATACTCTATGATGTCTGGGGTATTATTCCGGGACTTCTGCTGAACGGTAGTTCTGACCTAGTCCCTGGCTAATACTTGCTTAAATGCTTGAAACACAGCATTACACCCTCAGTATGCTGAAACAATAAAATTGATATATGCTGCTGTTGTAAGCAAAAAGATCCTCTAAAGGGGACACACCAAAAAGTCGAAGCTGATATCTCTCTGTGTATACGAAAGTATCGATCTGAGATCCCTCGGCCCTCGCATACCTAAATTATATACATATATCATTGTAGTATTCTCACCTGTAAGACTGATTATTGAGATTCTGGATACGGGAGTATATTCAAGAGGTGGGACACATGAATGATCTAAGTTCTTAATTCACCTAAATCGTATCCTGAATAGATTGAAATTTGTGTGAGAATTTAAGATGGATCAGTATATCGACAATCGAGGTAAATTGTTTAAATCTGAGTATGTAATGTAGCTTAACGGTACTTGTGATTTGTCTGAATAGCTGATATGATTCCCTGACACGCTCACCAAAAATGTGTTTGTAAATAGTTTACTTTGTTTAATTTCTGCAATTTAAGTTTTCTGTATTTCATTTCTTAGTTTAGATCACTTTGATAAAATCCAAAAAGATTTTATTTCTGCTTTATTTTAGACAAACCAAAGTGGAGAGTGGATTGTTGGATTCTTAGATGTTTGAAGCAGATGCAGGAGATTCTGGACTGAAGAATGAGGAGAGCTTACTTTGAAGAAGTTTGAATTATTTGACATGATAAAAACAAGTTCATTAACTTGATACTTGTTATTTTCAGAAATTGTTTGAAATTGTTGTTTTAAATCAGTCTGTTTTGTCAAAAGATCAACCAAGGTCATTAACTTGGACTTGGTAGATTAATTGAGTAATCAGGGTCATTAATTTGGACCTGAATACTTGAGTGGATTGTTATAACTGATTGATTTTGTGATTTAATGTTGAAAAGATAGATTGTAATGATTGTTGGTTGAGTAATAGGTTTAATCTCCATTATTCCCAACGGAAGCTATTTGTCAAAGCTTGAACCAGATCTCTCAGATTCTAGCATATCGAGAGGGGGAGTCTGTGAAAGGGGGAGTCTGGATCAACAATTAATGGGAATGTGAAGATAGAGTGCTTATGATGAAAAGACAGAGTTGAAGAGAAGATTAAGATTGAAGACTCAGGAGCTAAAAGACTACGTCAACATCCAAGGGGGAGTCTGTTGATGCATGAAATGTCTGTTGACTGCGTCTACAAGAAGTCACAAGTCAAGATTGGTCAACAGAGGATCAAAAGTGTCAAAATATGTATTTTATTAGTCTGGTTCGCTTTTATGTCATTATCTTAAGTCTGGTTCGCTTTTATGACACTATGTTAGGTCTGGTTCGCTTATGTGTCAAGTTCTGGTCAGCTTATATGTCAAGAGGTCTGGTTCGCTTATTTGTCATGCCGTATATCCGGACCAGAAACATTATAAATAGGCTGGTTGTGTTCATTAGTTATAGGATTTGTGTGTGTGTGCTTGTGGAGCCAAACTCTGTCAAAATTTCAGTTGATAAGCAATAAAGAAAGGAAATTAATAGGATAAGCTGTTGTTACATTACATATTCTGTTTCCGCCTTTATATGTAATGATGAGCTACTCAGATTGATGTTTTCGGGTCAAGGAACGGTCCAACAAGATGCATACTATTATAAAAATATATGAAAGTCGCAAGGTCGACAATTTTGGCTATACGTGTTGACTTAATTGTGTTGTGATTACTCTATTGTGATTGATTGCTATCCATTATGTGACAATAATATATATATTGTTAATGATTCAGATGGAAAACACGGAAAACCAACCGGTAAACGAAGTTAACCAATCTGAACAAAATAATGACGGCCATTTCCTTAATAGGCAAGATATAGAAAATATCCTTGCCCAGGGAATAGCCAACGATATCCCTGCAATCGTCACTGCTGTTAAGAACCCCGTTGAACCTTCACAAGTCAACCATAGAAAACGTACTCGCGACGATAATTTTAGTAACAGTGTGAATGGAGACGGCAATAACGACAATAATGTGGTTTAAGCCCCAATACTTAAGAAAATGAAAGTTACAACACATGGTTGCACTTATAAAGAATTCCTTGCTTGTAAGCCGGTCGAGTTTGCGGGCAATGAAGGGGCAACTGCTGCACTACGCTGGTTAGAAAATACCGAAGCAGTAATTAAAATCAGTAAATGTGCAGAGGAAGACAAGGTTATGTATGCATCCCACCTTTTCAAAGAGGAGGTGTTAGAATGGTGGAACACGGTGCTACAAGAAAAAAGGAAGTGACGTGGCTTATGCCATGAGCTGGGAGGAATTTAGGGAATTGATGGAAAGAAAATTTTGTCCCGCTTACGAAAAGGAACAAATGACAAATAAGTTCCTGAATCACCGGATGGTAGATGTTGACTGTAGGGGGTATACTTCGAAATTTTTCGAATATGCTAGAATTGTACCAACTCTGGCCTCGCCAGAACCGGTGCTTATTTCTCGCTATATCTGGGGACTAATTAGCGAGATTCGCGACATAGTCAAAGCTGCGAGACCCCGCACAATTGACGATACGGTTGAATTGGCCAACACCTTGACTGACGGACTGGTGCGCACGAGGGAAGAGAATAGGAAAAAGGAATTGGCCCAAAAGATTACTCAAGGTTTTCGTGGGGTTAGTAATGCTAGTAACTTCAAGAGGAAAGGAGCTAGGCAATCCTCCACTGCTCCAATCTGCAGTACCTGTAAGAGAAAACATCTTGGAAAATGTACGGGGTACTGTAATTTCTGTAAAATCCCGGGGCACCAAGAGGAGAATTGCAGGAAGAAATCCATGATCTGCTTCAATTGCGGAGAAATGGGGCACTTCAGGCCAGAATGCCCAAAATTGGTAAACCAGCTGTTAACAAGGCCAAACCTGTAGAATGAACTACCAAGAAGAATTCCAGAGCCTTCCAACTGACAACACAAGAAGCAGATCTGATCCCCGATGTGATAGTTGGTACGTTTCTGGTACATGACGTTTATGCAAAAGTATTATTTGACTCTGGTGCAAACCAAAGTTTTATAAATACTTCATTCTGCCAAGCTCTTAAGCAACCTTTAACCAAACTTAAGCAGATTTATACGGTAGAAACGGCAAATGGGAATTCTGTTAACATAGATAAGGTTCTTCAAGAAGGAAAGATAGAACTTTCAGGCCACAAATTTTCTGCAAACCTGCTGCCTATGAATTTAGCTGGATTTGATGTGGTATTAGGAATGGATTGGCTAGTAGCCAACCATGCTCGAATCCTCTGTGATAAGAATTCCATAGAAATTCATACACCCACAGGAGAAGTAATTTTGATTTCAGGAGATAAACCGCGTAAACCAATGAAGTTTATTTCAGTAATGAAAGTTGCTAGTTATGAACGAAAACAAGGAATAGTGTATATGATTTCGGTAATCATTAACACTAAAAGTAAGGAACTTAAGGAAATCCCAGTAGTATCAGAATACACAGATGTATTCCCAGAAGAACTACCTGGATTACCACCAGATAGGGAAGTGGAGTTTAGAATTCATCTAATTCCTGGAACTACAACAATAGCCAAGGCACCCTATCGGTTAGCATCCACTGAAATGTTAGAACTGAAAAAGCAGTTAGATGAATTGCTAGGTAAAGGATTTATACAACCTAGTCCATCCCCTTGGGGAGCACCAGTGTTGTTCGTGAAAAAGAAGGATGGATCGATGCGGATGTGTATCAATTATAGGGAATTGAATAAAGTTACAATTAAGAATCGATACCCATTACCTAGGATTGATGATCTTTTTGATCAACTTCAGGGAGCTAGATATTTCTCTAAGATAGACTTGCGCTCCGGATATCATCAACTGAAGGTACAGGAAGAAGACATACCTAAAACTGCTTTCAGGACTAGGTATGGTCACTGCGAGTTTACAGTCATGCCCTTTGGGTTAACGAATGCCCCTGCAGCATTCATGGACATGATGAATAGGATCTGTAAACCGTATTTGGATAAATTCGTAACTGTCTTCATCGACGGTATACTTATTTATTCCAAAAGCCAGGACGAGCATTGTAAGCACCTGCATGCACTTTTAACTTTATTAAGGAAGGAAAAGCTTTACGCCAAATTCTCCAAGTGTGAATTTTGGCTACAAGAGGTGCAATTTTTAGGACACATGGTGAATCACTAAGGTATTCACGTAGATCCCTCAAAGATAGAAGCAATCATAAATTGGAAGGTTCCACAATCAGCTACGGAAGTTAGAAGTTTTCTAGGATTAGCTGGATATTATAGGCATTTTATCAAAGACTTTTCTAAAATAGTTATTCCATTAACTAAGCTAACCTGTAAAACTGTTAAGTTTGAATGGGGACCCAAGCAAGAAGAGGCCTTTAGGATCTTAAAGCAAAGATTAACAAATGCCCCAATTCTAGCCTTGCCTGACGGAACTGAAGATTTTGAAGTCTTCTGCGATGCTTCTAAATTAGGATTAGGATGTGTGCTAATGCAATGCAAAAAGGTAATTGCGTATGCCTCAAGGCAGTTGAAGAAGCACGAGGAAAATTTTACGACTCATGACTTACAATTAGGAGCAATAATTTTTTCCCTTAAGATTTGGAGACATTATCTGTACGGAAGTAAGTTTACTGTCTATACAGATCATAAAAGTTTAAGGTACATATTTGGGCAAAAAGAATTAAACATGAGGCAAAGGAGGTGGATGGAAATTCTAAGTGACTACGACTATGATATCCAATATCACGAAGGAAAGGCAAATGTAGTAGCAGATGCCTTGAGTCGTAAGTATCATGAAAAACAAAGACGAGTCCGTGCTCTTAGATTAAATCTCCAATTAGATTTAATAGAAAAACTGAAGAACGTTTAAGAAACAGCAATCAAGGATGATACTGAAGGAATGAAAGGAAGGATAAAGGAATTAGAGCAAGGGACTGATGGAATTTAGAGATTCCATAAGAAAAGGATTTGGGTACCTAAGCAAGGAAATTTAAGAAATAAAATTTTAGAGGAAGCCCATAAATCTAGGTATACCATGCACCGTGGTAATAATAAGATGTACCAAGATCTAAGAAGTAACTTTTGGTGGATAGGAATGAAAAAGGACATAGCTAGGTATGTTTCTAAGTGTCTAACTTGTTCGCAAGTTAAGGCGGAACACCAGAAACCTTCAGGTTTACTTCAGCAGTTAGAAATGCCTGTATGGAAATGGGAACTAATAACAATGGACTTTGTTACTAAATTGCCCAAGACCAGGAAAGCTAACGACGCAATCTGGGTGATTGTGGATCGATTAACCAAATCAGCTCATTTCCTGCCAATGAAGGAAACCTTTAGCATGGAAAGATTGGCTAATCTGTACGTAGACAAGGTAGTATCCTTACATGGAGTTCCACTCTCCATTGTGTCAGATAGAGATAGTCATTTCACTTCACATTTCTGGACAAGTTTCCAAGAAACTATGGGGACACGCTTAAATCTAAGTACTGCATACCATCCCCAAACCGATGGACAAAGTGAAAGGACGATCCAAACCCTTGAAGACATGCTCAGAGCATGTGTAATCGACTTCGGTGGAAAATGGGATGACCATTTACCATTAATTGAATTCTCCTATAAAAATAGTTATCATACAAGTATCAGTGTTGCCCCGTTCAAAGCATTGTACGGACGAAAGTGCCGAACCCCAGTTTGCTGGGCAGAAATAGGAGAAAGTCAATTATCAGGACCCGAGAATGTACAGGAAACTACCGACAAGATAACTCAAATCAAGGAAAGAGTGAAAAAGGCTCGAGACCGCCAGAAGAGTTATACAGACAATCGACGCAAGCCATTAGAGTTTCAAGTTGGAGATAAAGTACTCTTGAAAGTTTCTCCTTGGAAAGGAGTAGTTCGATTCGGTAATAAAGGGAAGCTAAGTCCAAGGTACATAGGACCATTCACCATTACAAAATGGATAGGACCAGTTGCCTATCGCTTACAACTACCAGAAGAATTAGCCGGGGTACATAATGTATTTCATGTATCCAATCTTAAGAAATGTTTATCGAATGAGTCTCTGGTAGTACCTCTTCAAGACATAGAGGTAAATGAAAAATTGAAATTTGTTAAGAAACCGCTCCAAATAGAAGACAGAAAGATTAAGTTCCTCAAACACAAAAGATTGGTGCTGGTTAAAGTAAAGTGGGATTAAAAAGAGGACCTGAGTATACATGGGAACTAGAATCAGGAATGAAGCGAAAATACCCTTACCTATTTCAGTAAATCTCGAGGACAAGATTTTAAATAAGGTGGGGAGGATATAAGGACTTGCAAAAATGCCCCACAACACTCCGTAAGTGAAAACCCGGACCCCTAAAACCCTATTCCTTGTGAAAAATCAAGAAATTCAAATTTGTTGAACTGTCGCGGGCCGCGTAAGACTTAAGGGAAGCTTACGCGGGGCGGGACCGCTTGAAAGTTCTCCGGATAAGCTTTAGGCCACGTGTCAGACATGTGGCAAGCCTACCCCGTGACACGGCAGCCCTAGCCGTAGGTAGGGTGGCCCTCGCGGGCTGCGTAGGCCGTTCTTCGAAGTTTATGCGGGCCTCGTAAAACCCAATTTTCAGCTATAAAAGGGACGTTGCATGGCATTTCTTCTGTGTTCGAAAAATCAATTTAAAAACGTCCATATTATGCTTAAATCGGGTGTTTAGGTATTGAAATGCTGCTACGATTACAGGGTAATAACTCGATCACTGCTACGATACAATGGCCGATCGATTGAAACCGATCCGATGGATGTTTAAGTACTGCCCAAATTTGGGCTATACTTTGTCATTCGTCGTGAGGGTTTTGATTTCGTGAGCTTATCGTAAATGTTGTATTAAGTTACTAACCTAGTTTTGTGTGCATTGTTATTTAACTAGGTTACCAAGCTAAATCAGTAGGCAAAACTCTGTCCAACTAAACTTGCAATATGAGTCATTATCTTTTTATCAAAAGTGCTTTACAATACCTAAATGTTTTCCAGTTATATGTTACAGGGATTAAGTCTTTGTTATCTTAAATTACTGGCAGTAAGTAGGGTATTGTGCACTATGACTACTGTTTTATCACTTTTAGGTGAAAGGACCTAAATAGTGTGTGACAACCCGAGTTTCCAAGGTCTTTCCTCTATTCCATACTTGTCCCATTCTAGTTGTGCATGCTACTATGTGATTAATGTGTTAAGGTGTTTATGTATTTATAAATTTGAAATCGTTTCTGCTTGAGTAAGCTTGATGAAAACTGAGTTTTCGCCACAACAAAACTCGACGAAAACCCAAGGGTTTTCGCCGTGGCCTGCTCGACGAAATCAAGGGATTTCGCCATATCCCTCACGACGAAATCTAGGATTTCGCCGGCCCAGTTTACTCCGAAGCCCAGTAAGGGCCCAACACCTATACGTGAATATATAACAAGATAGAACAGTGCAAGGGCACGTATTTGATCATATTACAAACCCTAGACTCTCCCTAATCAATTGGCGGCATCAAACCCTCTCGAAGCATCACTGTGCTCTACCTTGTGTCGTGGTTAGTGTCGACCCTTATATGGTTGTTTGATTGAAACCATCTCTTGGCTATCTGTTAGAAATATGTATTAACTATTGTTGGATAATGTTTAGATTATAACTAGGGGTTGATTTTGGTAATAATAGATTGATATGATTATCGATTACATGCATGAATAATGTTTGCATAAGTTATGATTTGATATGTGAGTGGTGATGTTATGCGCGAAACTGTGGTCATTGTATTGATTGAGTTTGATTGATGATTAAAAGTTACTGGTTGTTGCAATCGTATGAACATTAGGGTTATGTTGATGATAGTTAATTACTGGAAACCTATGCTATTGAAACTGCTATGGGTGATTATGCTGGATATATGACTATGTTGTTGATTGATTATGTAACTGCTAGATGATCATTAGAGTTTCCGGTAGAATTTAAAACGGAACCTACTTATTCTCCTTGGGTAGGATATGTACCGGTATCCTCAATGGGTAGGATGCCAATATTAATCCTGCGTATTCTCCTTGGGTAGAATACGTACGTTCGTCCTCCTTGGGTAGGACAACAACCTTAAACTTACTAGATAAAACTCTATCATGAAGTCCCTCATTTTTATATCGACTTAATCGCCGGGCCAATGGCGAGCGGGTCATTAGTTAATAGCGCTATTAGGGTTGACAAGCCTTACACCGTGCCGGTCGGACGGGCGTGTACTAATGGATCTGGGCACTTAGTCAATGATGATAGACATTGACGTAGGGCACAACTTATGTTCGTCAGTTGTCGATATGGAAATGGTCTAGTGGTTCACATGGGGAAGCCCGCACGGATTATGGATATGGTTTGGGAAACAAAGATACTGGTTAACTCGTGGTTTACGAAACAACTTACGGTTTTCAAAACAAACTTGTAAAACTAAACAACCAACTGTGAACTCGCTCAACTTTGTTGTTGACTCGTTGTTACATGCCTTGCAGGTCGTTAGGTATTTACGGAGCTTGCACGGGGAGGCGTGGTCGTTGTGGGACATGGATAGTCGTATGCCATGTTAAACATTTGATATATTTGAACTTATACTTTGGTTTTAAACATTATGCTTCCGCTTACAACTTTAACCATGTTTTGTTTGGACACCAATTATATTGTGTTGGGTTTTATAATTATTTACATGCTTTATTCAATATAATTGGTGGCTTGATCCTGGTCAGTCACACCTCCATGCGGTGATACTCCGCTTGTGGATTTTGGGGGTGTGACAGATTGGTATCAGAGCCATTAGTTATAGTGAACTTGGTTTTAAAAAGGGGAAAAGCTTTTTGACAAAACCAGACTATAACCTGTACAGTGCTTAACGATCCACAACGACGCTTCGCTCCACGTGCAAGACTCAACATTCTAGGTGATATGGTTTATGTTTATATTACCTACCTGTTAGTTACATAGTACATTGTTCATGGCATGCTTACATAAATGTAGCAACTATTGATTGAAACACATGTGTGCTTACTCTCTTCTGTCATCGCACTTTCGCGAAACCTTTCTCACTCATGTTTCCTTTGATATGAAGATCATGAGTGGATGTATCAACCTAACTCAAGCCCAGCTGACGACTTTAATCAATGAACAAGTTACTGCAGCACTCGCAGCCGCTCAGGAAGGAGGTATAACCTGCCATTGCAACTTACTCTAGGATCTTTAGATCCTACTCTCGTAAACCAACACTTGTGCTTAACTTTGTCTCTTCTTACACACACGACAGGTCAACATTCTCAGCCTCCTGTTTGTACTTTCAAAACTTTTATGGATTGCCGACCTACTACTTTCAACGGCACTGAGGGAGTTGTAGGCCTCCTTCACTGGTTTGAGAAGCTCAAGTCTGTTTTCGAGATGTGTGAATGCCCTGAGTCTCGTAGGGTGAAGTATGCTACTGGTACTCTTGAAGGTGTAGCGCTCATGTGGTGGAATGCTCAGGTTCAGATGATGGGGTTGGTTGCTGCTAATGCCACCCCATGGAATGATTTCAAGGAATTGATCAAGGAAGAGTACTGTAATCGTGATGACATCCATAAGCTGGAGGTAGAGTTCTTCAACTTAAAGATGACGGGGTCGGAAATTGAAGCGTACACGAAAAGATCGAACGAGCTGGCTATCTTGTGTCCTACTATGATGGATACTCCTATTAAATGTATCGAGTTGTACCTTAAAGGTTTAGTGCCAGATATCCAGAGCCATGTGACTGCAGCAAACCTCGCCACTATCCAGCAAGTTATTCGTTTGGCTCATCGTCTCACTGATCAGGCAGTCGAGCAGAACAGGCTGCCCAAGCGTATTGGTACTACTACTACTACTTCTGATGCCCCCAGCAACAACAAGCGCAAATGGGATGGAGTCTCAAGCAAGGGTTCAACATCAGCTCAGTCTCAGTCTCAGCAGCGAAAGACTGATGACTACCAGAGTCCTGGTCAGCAATCTTCTGGTAGTCAAGGGCAGGGTGGATACCGAGGAAACCACCCCAAGTGCAACCGATGCAACAAGCATCATAGTGGGCAGTGCAACAAGGGTCATTTTCTGAGGTGTAACAAGTTTGGTCATGAAGCAAAGGATTGCAGGGGCGCACGACCGGCAAATCAGAATCGACAACAACAGCCACCAGCTCCACAGAATCAGCTGCAGCAACAACAGGGTAACAGGGGATGCTATCAGTGTTGTACGGAAGGTCACTTAAAGAGAAACTGCCCCCAGTTGAACTAGAATCAGAACAACAACAATAATCAAGGAAACATGAACAATAACGGGGGTAACAATGATGGCAGTGGTGCCAGGGGACGTGTTTTCGTGCTGGGTCAGGGTGACGCGAGGAACGATCCCAACGTTGTGATGGGTAAGTTTCTACTGGATGATTTCTTTGTTACTGTTTTATTCGATTCGGGTGCCGATACTAGTTATGTGTCCCTAAAAGTTAGTCAAATGCTTAAGCGCACTCCAACACTTTTGAACACCAAACACATGGTAGAACTAGCAAACGGTAAAAATCTTGAAGCCACACACATAGTTAAGGGTTGTAATCTCATCTTAGCTGGTCAGACTTTCTCTATCGATCTTATCCCCATCATTCTTGGTAGTTTTGACATCGTTATTGGGATGGATTGGCTATCTCAACATCAAGCAGAGATTATTTGCAAGGAGAAAATCGTTCTTATTCCTCGTTCTGGTGAAGAACCTTTAGTGATTCATGGCGACAAGAGTGGTGCTGTTGTGGGCATCATCTCTTTCCTTAAGGCCCAGAAGTGTTTGCGAAAGGGCCATACTGCTATTTTAGCCCTCGTCACTGACACCTCAAAGAAAGAGAAGAAGATAGAAGACATTCCGATCGTACGTGATTTTCCTGAGGTATTTCCTGAGGAATTACCTGGTCTTCCGCCTCATCGACAGGTCGAGTTTCAAATCGAGCTAGCTCCTGGAGCAGCCCCAATAGCTCGTGCACCTTATCGTCTAGCTCCATCTGAATTGGAAGAACTATCCACACAGTTACAAGAACTCTTGGAAAAGGGATTCATACATCCTAGCTCTTCGCCCTGGGGAGCTCCAGTGTTTTTTGTGAAAAAGAAAGACGGTACCTTCAGAATGTGTATTGACTACCTCGAACTCAACAAGGTGACTGTGAAGAATCGCTATCCTCTTCCACGCATTGATGAGTTATTCGACCAGTTGCAAGGGTCGAGTTTCTACTCCAAGATTGACCTGAGGTCAGGCTACCATCAACTGAGAGTCCGAGACGATGATATCTCTAAAACAGCATTCAGGACTCGTTATGGGCATTACGAGTTTCTGGTTATGCCTTTCGGATTGACGAATGCACCTGCGGTCTTCATGGATCTCATGAACCGAGTGTGCAAACCTTACTTGGATAAGTTTGTCATTGTTTTCATCGACGACATCCTGATCTATTCGAAGAGTCAGGAGGAACATGAGCAGCACCTGAGGCTTATTTTGGAACTTCTTCGAACAGAGCAGTTGTATGCCAACTTTTCAAAATGTGACTTCTGGCTTCGCGAAGTCCATTTTCTAGGCTACGTGGTACACAAGGATGGGATTCATGTTGATCCATCCAAGGTCGACTCGATCAAGAACTGGCCTGCAACCCGTACACCAACAGAAATCCGCCAATTCTTGGGTTTGGCGGGCTACTACAGACGATTCATCAAGGATTTCTCAAAGATTGCGCAACCTCTCACCTCACTAACTCAGAAGGGTGTCACCTATCGTTGGGGTGATGCACAGGAATTGGCATTTCAGCACTTAAAAAATAGACTTTGTAGCGCGCCTATCCTCTCATTGCCTGAAGGCACAAATGATTTTGTGGTTTATTGCGACGCTTCTGTCCAAGGACTTGGTTGCGTGTTGATGCAACGTGACAAGGTCATTGCTTATGCATCGCCGCAACTTAAGGTTCACGAAAAGAACTACACTACTCACGATCTGGAGCTGGGAGCAGTTGTTTTCGCACTTAAGATATGGAGACATTACCTGTACGGTACCAAGCGCACCATTTACACCGATCACAGGAGTCTCGAGCATATCTTCAAGCAAAAGGAGTTAAACATGCGACAACGTCGATGGGTTGAGCTCTTGAATGATTACGAATGCGCGATCAAGTACCATCCGAGCAAAGCCAATATTGTGGCTGACGCCCTCAGTCGAAAGGATACTACACCTAAGCGTGTGTGAGCGTTACAACTTACCATCCAATCTAGTCTTCCTACTCAGATACGAGATGCTCAGGTTGAAGCATCGAAAGTAGAGAACATCAGGGCGGAGTCCCTACGTGGATCAAGGAAACGATTAGAACAAAAAGAAGACGGCGCTTACTACGTAACAGGGCGCATTTGGGTCCCACTTTATGGAAATTTACGCGAGCTTGTGATGGATGAAGACATAAGTCTCGTTACTCAGTACATCCTGGTTCGGATAAGATGTACCATGATCTCAAGACTACGTACTGGTGGCCGAGTATGAAAGCCAACATAGCAACTTACGTCAACAAATGTTTGACTTGTGCAAGAGTCAAGATCGAATATCAGAAACCATCAGGCCTACTCCAACAACCAGAGATCCCGACATGGAAATGGGAGCAAATTTCCATGGATTTCGTTACTGGCCTGCCTAGATCTCAACGCGGAAACGACACTATTTGGGTGATAGTGGATCGATTGACTAAGTCTGCACACTTCTTGGCTATCAAAGAAACGGATAAGTTTTCTACTATAGCAGACGTTTACCTGAAGGAAGTGGTTTCGAGGCACGGGGTGCCAACCTCCACTATTTCCGATCGTGATGCACATTTTACCTCTGAACTGTGGCAAGCAATGCACAAGTCCTTTGGCTCACGTTTAGACATGAGCATAGCATATCACCCACAAACGGATGGGCAGTCTGAACGCACCATCCAAACCCTTGAAGACATGCTTAGGGCATGTGTGATTGATTTTGGTAACGGATGGGAACAACATCTACCTTTAGTGGAATTTTCGTATAATAACAGCTACCACACCCGTATCCAGGCCGCTCCGCTTGAGGCATTATACGGACGTAAATGCCGATCACCTCTTTGTTGGGCAGAAGTTGGTGACAGCCAAATCACAGGCCCAGAACTTGTGGTAGACACAACTGAGAAGATTGCTCAGATACGACAACGAATGGTGGCAGCTCGTGACCGTCAGAAAAGCTACGCTGATAAGCGCAAGAAACCACTCGAGTTCCAGGCTGGGGATCGAGTGCTACTCAAAGTCTCACCTTGGAAAGGTGTAGTTAGTTTTGGAAAACGAGGCAAACTTAATCCGTGTTACATCGGACCGTTCGAAATCATTGAGAAAATTGGCAAAGTCGCTTACAAGTTGAATCTACCTGAAGAACTCAGTGGAGTTCACAACGTATTCCACGTGTCAAATCTGAAGAAGTGTCTGTCAGATGAGACCCTCATAGTTCATTTGAAGGAGCTCACAATCGACGATCAGTTGCGATTCGTCGAGGAACCAGTTGAAATCATATACCGAGACGTTAAGGTTCTCAAGCGCACCAGAATACCTCTTGTTCGAGTTTGTTGGAACTCCCGTCGTGGCCCAGAGTTTACCTGGGAACGAGAAGACCAAATGAAACTCAAGTATCCCCAGTTGTTCGAGGAAAGTGCAACCACTACTGAGGCTGAAGCTACTGCGGAATTTCGGGACGAAATTCCAAACCAACGGGGGGATGATGTGACACCCCAGGAAAACCAGGAAACAACACAACACAACTAGCTTCCTCAGTAACCACGTGCTAAATTTCGGGACGAAATTTCTTTCAAGTTGGGGATGATGTGACAACCCGAGTTTCCAAGGTCTTTCCTCTATTCCATACTTGTCCCATTCTAGTTGTGCATGCTACTATGTTATTAATGTGATTAATGTGTTAAGGTGTTTATGTATTTATAAATTTGAAATCGTTTCTGCTTGAGTAAGCTTGATGAAAACTGAGTTTTCGCCACAACACAACCCGACGAAAACCCAAGGGTTTTCGCCGTGGCCTGCTCGACGAAATCAAGGGATTTCGCCATATCCCTCACGACGAAATCTAGGATTTCGCCGGCCCAGTTTACTCTGAAGCCCAGTAAGGGCCCAACACCTATACGTGAATATATAACAAGATAGAACAGTGCAAGGGCACGTATTTGATCGTATTACAAACCCTAGACTCTCCCTAATCGATTGGCGGCAGCAAACCCTCTCGAAGCATCACTGTGCTCTACCTTGTGTCGCGGTTAGTGTCGACCCTTATATGGTTGTTTGATTGAAACCATTTCTTGGCTATCTGTTAGAAATCTGTATTAACTATTGTTGGATAATGTTTAGATCATAACTAGGGGTTGATTTTGGTAATAATAGATTGATATGATTATCGATTACATGCATGAATAATGTTTGCGTAAGTTAGGATTTGATATGTGAGTGGTGATGTTATGCGCGAAACTGTGGTCTTTGTATTGATCGAGTTTGATTGATGATTAAAAGTTACTGGTTGTTGCAATCGTATGAACATTAGGGTTATGTTGATGATAGTTAATTACTGGAAACCTATGCTATTGAAACTGCTATGGGTGATTATGTTGGGTATATGATTATGTTGATGAATGATTATGTAACTGCTAGATGATCATTAGGGTTTCTGGTTGTGTAACTGTTGATGAGGAAAACCCTGTCCCGACGAAATCACTACCCCGACGAAAATCACTATCCCGACGAAGACACTGTCACGACGAAAACCCTTTGGGATTTCGTCGCCCAAGGGATTTCGTCACCTGGGGTTTTCGCCGTAGGGAGTTCACGATGAAATCAGGGGTGTTTGTCAAGCGGAAAACAAGCACAATAACTCAGTTAAGTCTGTTAAGTCTGTTAATTGATAACTATGTTAGAATAGATTGAGAAATCAATTATGTTAAGCATGAATTGTATGAACATGAAATAACTGTTATGTGTTACTTGATAATGACTGCCTAAGCACACTTTGTGATATAGATTGCATGTGAAACATTACAAACATAAACTGATTGTGTATACGTGCATACTATAGGCTTTGACTGAATTGTTTGTGCAAGTAGATAAGCATACCGAGCAAACCGAGGTGAGTTCACACACTTTCTAAGACATGGAATTCCCGGTGGTTGGGAATGGGTTAAAGAATTTAAAACGGAACCTACATATTCTCCTTGGGTAGGATATGTACCGGTATCCTCCATGGGTAGGATGCCAATATTAATCCTGCGTATTCTCCTTGGGTAGAATACGTACGTTCGTCCTCCTTGGGTAGGACAACAACCTTAAAATTACTAGACAAAACTCTATCATGAAGTCCCTCATTTTTATATCGACTTAATCGCCGGGCCAATGGCGAGCGGGTCATTAGTTAATAGCGCTATTAGGGTTGACAAGCCTCACACCGTGCCGGTCGGACGGGCGTATACTAATGGATCTGGGCACTTAGTCAATGATGATAGACATTGACGTAGGGCACAACTTATGTTCGTTAGTTGTCGATATGGTAACGGTCTAGTGGTTCACATGGGGAAGCCCCCACGGATTATGGATATGGTTTGGGAAAAAAAGATACTGGTTAACTCGTGGTTTACGAAACAACTTACGGTTTTCAAAACAAACTTGTAAAACTAAACAACCAAATGTAAACTCGCTCAACTTTGTTGTTGACTCGTTGTTACATGCCTTGCAGGTCGTTAGGTATTTACGGAGCTTGCACGGGGAGGCTTGGTCGTTGTGGGACATGGATAGTCGTATGCCATGTCAAACATTTGATATATTTGAACTTAAATTTTGGTTTTAAACATTATGCTTCCGCTTACAACTTTAACCATGTTTTGTTTGGACACCAATTATATTGTGTTGGGTTTTATAATTATTTACATGGGTTTTATAATTATTTACATGCTTTGTTCAATATAATTGGTGGGTTGATCCTGGTCAGTCACGGTGATACTCCGCTTGTGGATTTTGGGGGTGTGACATAGTGATCCACGTCACTTTTGGGTGAAAGGACCCAATAGTGATATGACCATTGTCATAGATCCGGTCGAGTGACAACTGAACCAACTAATTATAAGATAGGGGCACTTGTAATCGCTCTTAATCTATAATTTATAACAATGTGTCGTTTTGTGCAAAATGAATGACTCGCCAGTATTTCCCCACTAATAAAATCTTTTTAAACATGTTTCAGGTGATTTACCGTGAACAAGGAAAAGTGTCGCGTAGCACTACCAGCTTGGATAAAGTGGCTCAGTAAATAAATAAACATGTTTTTTTTGTAAAAAGGGAGTTTCCCCGAGAAATTCCTTTATTGTAAATTACGGCGTTTGTCCCGAAAGTTGAAATGAAATAAATGGGTGTTTTCAGTTTAAATGATCCTGTTAAATTTTCCGCTGCCTAATTAAACACCAATACCACGGGTTTCTGTCTCGCGGCTTCTGCACCGGGTAAAACCGGGTCGGGGGCCGTGACACCCGACCCCTCCACAGCATCTTCCCAAGCAAAAACAAGAAAACAGAAGCCTGACCACGGCCCAGTGCCCAGCAGACACGGGGGTGTGGCCAGATGTATGCAGAAAAGACAAAGCAATGGAAGCTTCTATTCCCAGCACGAGGGCTTGCCCAGTTCAACACGGGCCATGGTCAACGCTAAGATTCGTAAAATCTTGCAAATCTTGATAGTACAGATACGCTTCTGCACACGGGGACGGGCCCAACTGACATGGGGCCGTGTGGAGCTAATGCAGACAAATTGCAATTAATGAAGAAAGAGAAAAAGGATGGACACGGGGCCGTGTCCAGTGGACATGGGGCCGTGTTCGGCTTCTATGCAGGCTATTAATAGGGGTGCTTGGTTCACTTCAAATGCATCCTTTAGCAAACCACCTCTCTCCCACTTCACCCACACTCCACCACCATCACAACACCCACATCCACCACCATCATCCACCTAGAGTGTGTGTAGTAGTCTCGTGATCCAAGATTGATCATAAGAGTTCTTGACAATCAAAGGCCATGTTTGCCTAAGTCCCTTACATAACTTGGTGAAGACAAGCATTTAATGTAATACTTTTGATCTTTAATCTTTTCGCACTTTTTATTTGGTTTTGTATTAATGAGTTTAATAACTAGTTTCTTATGTTGAAGGTGAAACTTCCTTACCATTTGTCTGTGGTGTCTTGGCATTATTTTGCTGTCTATTTAAAATAAAAGATTTTCACCATTCATATCTCTACGGTCTACATAGAGATATGTTGGCTACCTGGTCGGGGGTTAAGGGAATGGTTTGGTATGGTTCTTGCCTTGTTCAGTGTATAGATCCTGCAAGGACCTGGGTCAAGCTTACTAGGACCTCCTTCAATACCCACTGATATTAGATGGCGGGGGTGCGAATGGCTTGATCCCCTCATATGTAAACTACTATTAATACATTAAACCGGCTACTTGGGATTGTATCCCTGCTGAATCAAACCACTTAGCCGAGGGTAACGTCACCTTCAAAAGAGGGGCCTACCACATTACGCGTTAATAACTTAATTAATTATCTTCCAATATTCCGACCCTTTGTGATTGTATCCTTGCTGACTCAAACCACTGGGTTGAGGGTAACGTCACCTTCAAAAGAGGGGCCTACTACTATAACTAAGATAATCTCTTAAAAAGTGCAAAATAGCGGAAATCATCAAAGGTTACATTAAAGGCGAGTCGGATCCAAGTGATTCATCTTGTCTATCTGTTTTTATTTTATTTTTATTTTTCAGCATTTTAGTTTTTATTTTTTCATGTTTAAAAATCTTTTCTAAAACTTTTGATTTGATTGGACGTTGAGGATAAACCGGTATTAAAAACTCTTGTGTCCTTGGACGACCTAGGTATCTTACCAACGCTATACTACGCTCACGATGGGTGCACTTGCCCATGTGTGTGTTTAGTGTTAGTAAAATATCGTGTTTTATAAATTTAAAACTTGACTAACGTGTTAAAAATGGCTTAAAATATAAAGAAAAACATAATATACCCGACACACACCAAGTTTTTGGCGCCGTTGCCGGGGATACGAGGATTTTAAGAAAGTTAGGAATCAACGGCCTAATCGTTTTTCTTATTTTTCTGTTTTTCTTTGGATTTTTTTAATTTTTCAGCTTCTGCAGAGCTCAGTACGGGGCCGTGCCCGCTGAACACGCCCCGTGCCCAATCTTTGGTACTGGCAATCCTGTTTTAAGTCAGACAGTAGCTGAACACGGGGCCGTGTCCACTGAACACGCCCCCGTGCCCAAGTTTTAGTTACTGAAACCAGAACCGTAAGATCCTGACGGTTGGTAATTTCTGGCATAAACATGAGTGATACTGATCATTTTTACTTTCGCTCCTCTTATGGTACGTGGTGTCAAATATGTGGCGGATCTCATAAAGATTTAGAATGTTATCTTTTAAATTACACTCCCCATTATATAGACCCATTGTTTTCCTGTAGCCTTAAGATGGGCGAAAGTAAAAAGAATCCCTATCTCTTCCTCGAATGCTCTCAATCATCTCTTTTAGATGATATGATTCTCGAATAAATATTTCAAATGGAAGAAATAATTCTCCAATTGATAAGAGAACTTGAGACGGAAATAACTAATCCATCTCAAGACGACGATCAAGGAGAATTATTGAGATCGCATTCGGATTACGACAACATCGTGGCTTCCGAAAGCACCTCTAACTCTTGTGAGGACTTGAGTGATAGTCGTCCCTGTGTCCTTTGTGCCGTGAAGGACTCCCCATTGGTCTTCACCGATGCACACATAGACCTGAGCGATTCGACATATACCTTCTTTAACGAGAGCCCGGATAAGGATAATAAAGGTTGGTTTCGCCCACCTGTATTTAGCTTAGGATTCACCCTTTCCGATAACCTCTTGCGTTCTTGTCTAAAACTAGGGCAATTAAGGTACCTCAGGCACTTCGGTGTTGTTCTATCTAGTAAGGAACCACCCGATCCGGATAATTTCCTTAAAAATAGACGAAACTTTATAAAAACCTCTGGCCACGGGGGCCGTGTCCAGGTCAACACGCCCCCGTGTCCACCTGAAAATTCTCTTCTGACTTTAGGTCAGAATACGGAAAAAAAGTGTCAGAAACCTGTCTGCACACGGGGCCGTGTCCAGCCGACACGGGGCCGTGTCCAGCGTGTTGTCGTTTTCTATAAATGCAGCAAGATTCCTACACACTTGGACTCATTCCAAAGACAAAGATCTGGTGGGATCTTCACATATACCCTACAAGGTATATTCTAAAGAAGGTTCTCAACAACCATCTTGTCTTTTCTACTTTTGCCTATTGCCTTCTTCTTCATTCTCTACTTAAAACCTCCATTAAAACTTGAAATCTCCATGATTTCAAGCTTTATTGTTTTAATTGTTAGGTTTTTATTCAAGGAATCTTATCAAAAATAAGTTTTACAACACTGTTTTAAGTTATTTCTGCTTAAAAATGCTTCAAAGGTCAGAAAAATAATTTAAAACTATAAGATTCCTTGTTTCAAAAATCTGCAGAGAGATGGCCACGGGGCCATGGCCGGAGCACTGTTTCATTAATTTGAAATTTTTTGGCTGTTTTATTAGAACGTCGAGCAGAAATAGCGGAACATTTTCAACCCATTCAAGGAACGACCGACGAGGAAGAAGGTCATCAGTGGAAGACTCTCTAGTCAACTACGTTTACGCCTTGAGGGAGGCCATTGATGAAATGACAGGAGTATAGGAAGCTTTGGTTGACCGTATAAATCACTTGACGGTGGGGTTAGAGGGGTGCCTTCGAGAAGTCAACCTTTTGCACCAAAGGTTGAATATTCTTGCTTCTCCTCCTATGGTGCCAATCATTGCACAAAGGGAGTGGAATGTTGTACCGGAGCTCATTATTCCTACCGAATGGTATGTCATACACCCGGAACCCCCTCAAGACATTTTACACGGGGTCTCGGTTGCCGTCGCACCTCTTCCACAAGACATTGTGGAGAATGAGCCCGCCTTCTTCCTCCCTAGGGAGATAGAGGAATGGCTCAACGACATCTAAAGAGACATCCCTCAGTTCTGAGTTATACAACACCCTTAAGTACCAGAAAGCTATTTCTGGGTTTTTGACAATCCTACAATATGGGTGGAACTCCTTAGAATGATTTCCTACGTTACTTGACCTATCTATCCTAGGAGTTTGTAGTTTTTCATTTCTATCTTTATTTTTATTTTCTAGGATCTTTGTAATTGTTAAATTTTAATGAATAATGGTTTTTAATGGTGTTTGGATGATGTTGTAATGGTTGAATACACTCGAAATGGTGAAGGTTACTAAGGGAAACTTGAACCCACACCCATGCACAAAAACAGTGTAACATCTGTACTTGTAATCATTGTGAACAATTCTATTATCAATAAAACAATGTTATTTGATCCCAATGTTTGTTTGTTTATGTTTTACATTTTTCATGTTTTGACTTTTGTTCATTTTCAAACTCTATATCACTTTCTGGAGAGTTATACGCAAACTGGTGCGTAAACGTAATCAGTTTAACATGACAAACACTCTGGAACATCAATATATGCTTAACATACCTTAAATAACCTTTACATAACTTAGAAATAAGTTTTGAAGGCTTTGGTATGGCAAAATCAAGTTAATTCGCCTACAGGGACTAAATTTGACAAACTGCGAAAGTATGATGATTCGTACTAGAACAGACATTCCGGAACATGACCATAAGTTAAACATACCATAAATATCCTTTACATAGCTTAGAAATAGGCTTTGAAGGGTTCGGTGTGCTAAAATAAACTTTTGGCTCATTCAGGGACTAAAAGCGTCAAAAAGTGCACAAGTTTGCACTTTCGCGCATAACTTACGTTCTGAATACATCCTGACATCCAAAAATTTATGTAAGCACTAAAATATTTTATTTTAGTGTTTGGCATGAGAAAAATCCATTCGTCGCGCAATTTGGATCGTTTTTGCGGCCGTTACGACTTCCGCCGTAATTAATCGAACAACGCAACCGTACGACCAAACAAACCGACATCCGAGATATTTTTGAGCACATCTTAAGTTTCCTATACCTTAAATTCATTTTAGAGCTTTGAAATAGGGTTAACGGGGCTTAAACGTGTCAAAAATGCATCGAAAACCAAGTTTTGGGGCTGCAGGGACTAAAACTGTCATTTCAGCAAACTTGATGGCTTACGGACCGTAAGCCCTCAACCTTACGGTCCGTAAGGGACTCCCAGCACATCAGAAACTTCTAAACAGCTGTTAAGCACTCCCTAACCCTTTTGCACTTGCCTCTTCCTGATGTTGGGGGGCCAATTTGAGTTACCTTAGGGTTGCAACAAGTGTAGGGACAAGATCAAAGCACGGTATTCGAGAAACGATCCTAACGGTGGTCCAAATCCTATAAATACCCAACCCATCACAACTCAAAACCCACTTGAATTCTTGAAAGTTCTCTAAGTTGAAGTGATACCACTTCATACCTGAGAATACTTGAGAAATCAAAGCTTTCGGGGACCCTTTGTAAGTGTTCCTTCGTTCTTTTATTCTTTTAGCATTAAAGTCAAACTTTGTTTGACTTTCTACATTGACCAGTTTATGGTCAATGCGAAGTTCATTTGAACTTCATAACGTGAGCGTAATCACGATGGTTATAGTCCCTAGTGACTATACCTACTGATTACCACATTATCTTGGCTCAGTGACGAGTCGTAGTTTCGGCCAAAATGCGCATTCTTGCGTATTTTGTAACCAAACTACTCTTGGGTATCAAAACCGTTTGTTTTGATACCAAACCTATTTTCTAAACTTAGTTAAGCATGTTTTAACATGCTTAGCTCGTCACTTTTAATTTAGTGCTTATATAGGGTCGTATGGTAAGCGATCTAAACAATCGCTTATACTTTCGAACCCGACCCAGTTGGTCGATCATTAGGATCCGATCAAACATATTCGGTGACCATAGTTGTATAGGTAATAACCTTCCGAGGTTATACCTTATGGTCACATCGTTTGAGTAGTTGTATGATAGGTAGTATATATGCCTTAGGTAAATTACCAAAATACCCTTTTTACGCCAAAATTCATATTAAGCATACGTAACATAACTTTTGATATCTAAACTGTTTTGGCAACAATATTAGACATGTTAAGGCATATTTTACTTATCATAGGGCTAGTTAGGCATTCCGAACGCGTTTTACGCGAACGACGCGTTAAGGTAGCATAAGCTACCTAAACGGGTCGTAATGGGTCATAAGCACTTAGGTTAGGTTTCATTTTAGAATGTAGGCTTTGTTGAACCATACTACATGAGTTTCCATACTCGTTTGGTTTACGAACCCTCATTCTATCCGATCCTCCGATTTAGGTCCGGTTTATTAACATAGTTACCTATATTAGGTGCCAGTTGATTTCCGTGATCTCTAGCATTGTTTGGTTATTGTCACATCCCTATTTTCCACGTGTCACCGGTGGGCCCGGTGGGGAGTATCGTGACGTAGTTGATATCATCATAAGTCAACCAACACAATATATGAATGCACAGCGGAAGCAAAGATAGATTCATTTCAACTTTAATAAATTGTAATATTAATTATCACGAAATAGTTGAAATGGATCCACAGGCGGATCAAAATAAAAAAAGATATTGTTCAACAGTTTATTTGACATCCAAGCTTGCGAGACTTATTGAGGACGCTAGAAGACAGCCAGCCTAGTAAGAGTGGTACCTGCACTTAACCTTTTGGAAAATACGTCAGTTTACACTGGTAAATACAATTTAACCGACTCATTTTGAAAAGGTTTAAAAATTGATTTGAATGCACGTGGCACAAAACATTTTATAACTTGGGATAATTATGTAAATATAATCTTGTAAGTGAATTACATGTTACTTATGCGTTCAGTAGCCTGATCCGTAGACCGGGTTAAAGATTAATAGACACACCACATTATTTGGTTAGGCACTGACGGATGTACGCCTACACCCCGTGCTTAGGTCGTGGCCATCTCGTAAGATGATGCCAAGGATATCCAGGACATGGTCATTAACCCCCCAAAGGCTTTAAGCAAACAAAACATTTCAAAACGTAGCATCTCAAGGATTTAACCTCTATTCGATTAAAGATTCAATGCAGGACCAAGCGGTATTTTATATACCGTACCCCAAGCTCGTATAGGGAAAATAAGTTAAAAGTATTTACCTTTGTAAGTATAAATAACAATTAGCAAGTGAAGGTAGCTTTTACTGGTTCTTCTATTCTAGAACAAAGGTTTATAATAACCTATTAGATTTCTAACGGGTCTTTATTTAAGCCTAAGCTTAGACCGGTTAGCTTTTAAGGAAGATACGGTTCAAACGCACGATTAAGCGAAGACCGGATAGAATGTGATTTAGACCCGACAAGTTTGAATACTTGTATAATATGGGTATACTAAACACATTCTGGATTTTGAGACAAGGATGATAAGGTTTGACCCGTTTCGGTCAATTTATGCAAACTAGTTACATAAACCGAATCGAATGCGAAAAGAGCGTCACGGGTAACTGTAAGAGTCATATGCAAGTTCCCTGAATTAATATGCCTTAAACATGTTGTGATATCAGTAAGGTATCTTCTATTATGCCCCGAACGAATTTAAACTCAACTTATGCCTCATAAGGGCAATTTGGTCATTTAAAAGATTATAAAAGAGTTTAATTAGTAATCTGAGTTACAAGTCTGATTTATACAGTAAATACACTTAATTTAATAAGTTATAACAGTAGGGTATGACCTATATGTGAATTTTATCACTTAAAACCAAACTATGCACCTTAGGGGTATTTTGGTAATTTCACTTAGGCTTAAAAGGTCAAAACTGGAAACCTGAGTTTAAAAACTTTTACTTACTGTTATTATGTAAAAATATACTACAAGTATCAGTAGGTATCAACCTTATATGTTTAATATAGTTTTAGTACATACTATGCGTTAAAAACGCTTAAAAAGGCGATTTGGAGCCATTTCCGGGTTTTCAAAGGAAAGCTGATATTTTTATAATTCCAGAAGGCTCAAAATATTTTATTCATCAAATAAAATCAGTAGAAAAAGGTTTGGGGTCAAAAGGATTTGTAAAACTCATTTTATGGCTTAAAAGGGCAAAACCGGCATTAACAGAATTAAACTTAGAGACCTATGTTATGCTCAGCCAAAAATTAAATAAAAATCTTCAAAAATCCCAAAATATTATATTACATCATTGGGTAAAAATTTTGATATCAAAAAGTGAGTTTAAATAGGTTATACGCTAATTACGCCGTTTAAGTAACATAAAGCTTTCAAATTACGCTAATGAGCATAACTACTAATTTAGACCTCAAACTGATGTCAAATTTTAGGTGAAAGTTGATAAATCAGTAACTAAGGTTTCTACTCTTTCACTTTTTCAAAATTCACGTTTTATAGTCAAAAGGGCATAATAGTCACCATTTAAGCATTAATCGGAAACATGCATATGAATCGGATAAGTAATGAACCAAGTTGCATAATCTCAGAGAGTTATACTTATGTGAAACCTGGTCCAAAATAAGCTCTAAGGCAGATCTTAAACATGCATAAACGGGTCAGAACTGGAAGTCAAAGCAAAAGTCAAATTATGCGACTTTCGGTTCCGATCCGGGTTTAAACTGAAAATTGTCGAGTTGAACATGTTGGGACATGTTCTTACATTATTTACCAAGTTATATTAATGATCAAACAGGTTGCATGTATCCTACATTGCTAATTATGCTTAAATTTGAAAATACACATTCTGTTGACTTTTTAAAGTAAGCTTTGACTCGACAATTAACATAGTTAGAGTGGGAATCTGAAAGTACCCTTTTAAGGGTTTGTTACCCTCATAAATACCTACTTATAGGTACTTTCAATTCGAGAAATGACTGAGTAAATTTCATTTAATCTCGAAGTCAAACTTAAATTACGACGGTTTGACCAATAGCTAATTAACTAAGCTAAAACGAATTAGAAAGGGTTAAGAATACTTACAAGAGTCCTAATTACGATTAGAGATCACTAGAAAGCCTGAGGTTGATCAGAGGAGCTCCAGAAGTGGACTTGTGAATGTTTGAAAGTGAATGGCACAAAGTTGCAACCAAATTGTTCTTTATATATGCAATTTAATCTCATGAGATGGTGCCACAATAGTCTACAGGTGTTATAAGATCCGTCCAGGTGCCCCCTATGCATGTAAAACCATTGGAGAGCCTCTGGTATAAGAAAACAACTGATCAAAGTCGGTTAAAGGGCTGTTAACTGGCATCTGCAGGTTTTTGTCGCTGGTAGGTCATAGGCGGGCCGCGAAGACCCTCTCGCGGGCCGCGTACAAGTGGGCAACCAGCAATATAAGTTTCCATGTTTTACAATTCAGTCGTTGGTCCTTTGAAACGTGGTTTTGTTTATTTTTCTTGCACAATTGACCCTCAAACCTGATTTTTAAGGACCTTAGGACTCTTACAAACTTGGTTAGGTCCTTGGCTAACTTTTTGCTTACCCGAAAAGTCACAAATTTCAACGTTGACGCATTTAACCCTTCGTACACGGTTTTGATCATAACTTTCTCATACGATGACGAAACTTTATGAAATTTTTATCACATATTCTAGTGAGTATATTTTATCGTTACAAAGCTTCGGGTTTGCCAAAAGGTCACTCAGAGGTATACTTTCAACATGTTGACACATTTAGCCCCTGTAGTTTGTAATTCCTCACTTTCTTTCATTTTCTTCTTCGTATGATCCATGATTTATTCGTTTAAGATTATAAACACCATGTAGGGTTATTGTAGGGCCTATTTATCCATTGTTGACACTTTGGACCCTTATATTCACATAGTTTCTCTGTTTGTCAACTTTAGTCCCTCTAAAGTACTTTTTCACATATTCAAAGCCTAGGACACGTGTCAATACATTATTGGACGTAATTTTTCGAGGTGTTACATCCTCACCCCCTTAAAAGAAATCTCGACCTCGAGATTTACTGAAACAAGTGAGGGTATTTTTCTTTCATCGTGGATTCTACCTCCCATGTGTATTCGGGACCTCTACGGGCATCCCATTTGACCTTTACAATAGGCACATGCTTCCTTCGAAGCTTCTTTACCTGTCGATCCTCAATTGACAATGGCTTTTCCACAAATTTCAAGCTTTCATCTATATGTACATCCGTATGCGGTATGACTAGTGATTCATCAGCGAAACACTTTTTCAGATTACAGATGTGGAACACATTATGTATACTACTGAGCTCTTCAGGTAAGTTTAACTTATAGGCAACTGACCCGACACGTTCGATAATCTCGAAAGGCCCTATGTATCTCGGGCTTAGCTTGCCTTTCTTACCAAATCGCATCACTCCCTTCCAGGGTGATACTTTAAGCAATACTTTGTCACCTACTTCGAAGTGAAAAGATTTATGCTTTGGATCTGCGTAGCTCTTCTGCCTATCTCGGGCAGCTTTGAGACGGTCACGAATCTGGACAATCTTGTCCATTGTTTCAAAGACTAACTCAGGTCCTGATAATTGAACTTCTCCTACCTCCGCCCAACATATAGGGGGTTCTGCATTTTCTACCATATAATGCCTCGAAAGGCGCAACCTTAATACTAGTATGGTAGCTATTGTTATAGGAGAACTCGATCAATGGTAGGTGGTTATCCCAACTTCTACCTAAATCAATCACACATGCTCGAAGCATGTCTTCCAGCTTGCATGGTACGCTCACTCTGTCCGTCCGTCTGTGGATGGTAAACAGTACTAAAGTTCAAGCGCGTGCCCAAAGACTGTTGGAAACTTTTCCAAAAATGCGAGGTGTATCTCGTATCTCTGTCAGAGATAATTGACACTGGTACACCATGCAGAGCTACAATCTTATCTACGTACAATTGAGCTAACATGTCAGAGCTGTAAGTTTCCTTAATGGGTAGAAAATGTGCTCACTTAGTAAGTCTATCTACTATCACCCATATAGTATCATTTCCTTTTCTTGTCTTCGGTAACTTGGTGATGAAATCCATTGTCACCATCTCCCACTTCCATGTGGGAAGTTCAGGCTGTTGTAGCAAACCTGACAGCTTCTGATGCTCAGCTTTGACTTGCGCACACGTCAAACATTTAGCTACATAGGCAGCTATAGACTTTTTCAAGCCTATCCACCAGTAGTTTGCCTTTAGATCCTGGTACATCTTATCAGCTCCAGGATGAACAGAATATTTGGAACTGTGGGCTTCCTGGAGGATTACATCCCGCAGTCCTCCATAAACTGGAACCCATATTCGTCCATTCAATCTCAACATTCCGTCCTTGTCATAGGATAACTGCTCCTCAGTTACTCCTAGCTTTTCTTCAGGATAGTTAGCTTCCAACACAGCTTCCTTCTGTGCAGCTAACAACCTTTCGTTCAGATTATTCCTTATCTCAATGCTCTTGGCTTTACTCTTTCCTTCCTGCTTAAAGCGTCAGCAACTACATTCGCCTTGCCTGGATGGTATCTTATCTCACAATCATAATCATTTAGAGTTTCCATCCAGCGTCGCTGCCTCATGTTCAAGTCCTTCTGATTGAACAAGTGTTGAAGGCTCTTGTGATCTGAATAGATTACACACTTGGTTCCATACAAGTAATGCCTCCATAGTTTCAATGCAAATACAACGGCACCCAGCTCCAAGTCATGGGTGGTGTAGTTCTTCTCGTGCACCTTTAGCTGTCGTGAAGCGTAGGCAATAACCTTGCCTTTCCGCATGAGTACACAACCCATACCAGTGTGTGATGCATCACAATATACCACAAATTCCTCTATACCATCGGGCAATGTTAACACTGGTGCATTGCTTAACTTTTTCTTAAGAATGTCAAAGGATTCCTGCTGCTTAGGGCCCCAATCGAACTTAACCTTCTTACGTGTCAACGAAGTTAGGGGCGCAGCAATCCTTGAGAAGTTTTCGATAAATCGCCTATAGTATCCTGCTAAACCCAGAAAGCTGCGAATCTCAGTAGGCGTCTTTGGCTCTTGCCAATTCATAATTGCTTCTACCTTAGCGGGATCTACTTGGATACCACGCTCACTTACCACATGTCCAAGGAATTGGACTTCTCGAAGCCAAAATTCGCACTTCGAAAATTTGGCGTAGAGTTTCTCATGATGTAGAAGTTTGAGAATACAGCGAAGGTGTTTCTCGTGGTCAGCTTGATTCTTTGAGTAGATGAGGATGTCGTCAATGAAGACGATGACAAATTTATCCAGATAAGGCTTGCAGACGCGATTCATGAGATCCATGAATGCGGCAGGCGCATTAGTGAGCCCGAAAGGCATCACTAGGAACTCGTAATGACCATAACGAGTCCTAAATGCTGTCTTGTGTACATCTTCATCTTTAACCTTCAACTGATGATAGCCTGACCTCAAATCGATCTTAGAGAAGTAGCTTGCCCCTTGTAATTGATCGAATAGATCATCGATCCTGGGCAAAGGATACCTATTCTTGATAGTGACCTTATTAAGCTCACGGTAATCGATGCACAGACGCATCGATCCATCCTTCTTCTTGACAAACAAGATCGGCGCTCCCCAAGGGGATGAACTAGGTCTAATGAAACCTTTAGCTAACAGATCATCTAACTGCGTCCTTAAATCCTTCATTTCTGTTGGTGCCAACCTATAAGGTGCTCTAGCAACAGGTGCTGCTCCAGGGATGATGTCAATTCGGAATTCTACTTGCCTATCTGGCGGTAAGCCAGGTAGTTCTTCAGGGAAAACTTCAGGATATTCCGAAATGACATGGATGTCTTCAATCTTGGGTTTCTGCACATCAATAGTAACCTGTGCCATATAAATGACACAACCCTTCTTCAAGCATCTAGATGCCTTGAGCATGGACACTTGCTCAGGCAATCCATGCTGGGTATCCCCCTGAATGGTAAGTGACTCACTGGACGGAGTTTTGACTACCACTTGCTTTCTGTTGCACACAATCTGGGCTTGGTTATGCGATAACCAATCCATACCTATAACTATATCAAAACCGGCTAGCTTAAAGGGAAGTAAGGACAAGTGAAAATAGTGGTTTCTAATGGATATAACACATCTATCTAACACAGTTGGGGTGGTTTCTATGGTACCATCAGCTAATTCCACCTCATATTTCACGCTTAAGGCTTTTACAGACAATTTCAACAACTCACAAAACTTATTATCCACAAAAGACTTATCTTCCCCAGAATCAAACAATACTCTAACATAAACATCATTTATGAGAAAAGTATATGTGATCACGTTGTCATCCTGAACAGCTTCCTTTGCGTCCATCTTGAAGACCCTAGCATTGGTCTTTTTCCCATCCTCGGTTTTCTTGGTGATCTTTGGGCAATTAGACTTAATGTGCCCTTTTTCATTGCAACCGTAGCAGGTTGCGTCCTTTAGCTTCTTGCACTCCAGAGTCTTATGTTCTGAAGATCTGCAAATCCCACAGGGCCTCGGCTGAGACTGGGATTTCGACTCAAGTCGACACCTCCCAAAATGGTTCTTCTTGCAAACCTTACATTTGGGCTTATCCCCAGATTGTTGCCCATCCTTCTTAGGCCCTGACCCTTTCTTGTGGTCGTTACTTCCTCGGTGCTTTTTATCTGATCTTCGTGAGGTATCGTCCTCACGCTTCCTCTTACCTTCGTCTGAATTCCTGAGCGATCTCAACCTGACTAAGTCTAAGGTAAGAGATAGAGATAGATCAGCTGCTGATCTGAAGGTAGCAGGCCTTGATGCCTTGACACTGGCTTTAATTTCTGGGGCTAAACCCCCGATGAAGCGAGCAATCCTTTTAGGCTCCGGGGTTACCAAGTACGGAACCAGCCTAGATAGGGTATTGAAACTGGTGAGGTAAGCCTGACAGTCTAAATTCTTCATCACCAATGATAAGAAATCTGACTCGATTCTTTCAACTTCGTGCTGCGGGCAATAATTATCCTTAATGAGAGCAACGAACTGATCCCATGACAAGTTGTAGAGTGGGATCTTTCCGGCAGCTTGAATGAGAGACTTCCACCATGCTAGTGCCTCTCCCTTAAACGATTGGGATACATATTTTACTACATCCCTTTCAGCACAACCGCTGATGTCTACAATCGTGTCCATTTCGTCCAACCAAGTCATACAATCTATTGCTCCTTTCTCCCCGATGAAGTCCCGGGGTTTGCAAGAAACAAAGTACTTGTAAGTACAGGACTTGGTATGTTGTTTGGCATCATACACCATCCTCTTTGAGGGAACACTGTTGTGATTTGATGAATGTCGATCATCATCTTTCTTGGGCTCATCTTTTTTAGAGGGTGGTTTGCTATGAGCCTCCGAGTGTGTTTTTGGCTTGGAATGTGGCGCGGATCGGGTCCTACTTCGATTCCCGCTTGATTCACTATACTGCCTATTTATTGCTTTGGTAAAAGCATTATCTACTAATGCTTGCAGCTCCGCACCAGTTACCAGCATTTTAACATTTTCAGGGTTTTCCTCTGGACGACTGTTTATTTCTTCTAACTTGGCCATGTAGTTTTAATTGCTACATAAAGGAAATAAGGACAAGGTTCATTTAGAAGCCTAAACAGTATTATCATTCTTGACGATTTATTAACCATGGTTTTAATAGCCATTTTAGTTAATTTATTAAATATATGCTTATTCAGGATCTTTATCATAATCCAAAACCATAAATTAATAATAGCACATAGGCCTAGTCACTTGGACAAATTTCTAAATTATAAATTTAGATCTTATAGGATTTAGTTACTAGGGTTTGAATTAAAAATTCATTTCCCTTCTTGGCAAGGAGTCTATAAACTACGACTGCCCTTTTGTCTCATATGACAATAATTGTAGCCCGTAGGCGTCACACCACAACTGGATGTTTAAATAATAATAATAATAAAGGAATTTGGATAATTTATTAAAAGGGTGACATGTGTGATTTTGCGGATCACACTAGCCAAGAATGTTAACATGTTTGCAGATGTTAACAGAGATTTGAATCTTTTTAAACAGGTTCTACCATATTGGTCAGGTCTTTAATATGACATTCAAGCTAGGTTTTACCTTTTTAAGATTCTTATCATTAAAAATGGTAAGTCTACAAAATAAATGTTATTTCCATTTATTCATTTATTATATTCGTGTATATAATTTAAAAATGAAAATCTGAACTAACCATACCATTAAAAATTAAACTAGTACGAGTTTGCCCTAAACGGGACTTTTACATAAACAACATGCCCATGCAGGGGCCAAACTAACAAACAAACCCACGCAGGGGTTAACAGGAAAAACATGCCCACGCAAGGGCAGAACATAAAAATATGCCCACGCAGGGGCAGAGAACAGAAACAAATGTCTTCGTAAGGACATGATTACAACACTGAAATAAATAAACAAACAAACAAAGGATTTAGTGATCCTTCTTGCTTTTTCCCTTGATCAAATCCACCATTTTCTTGAACATCCCTCGGTTATGCCTTCGTTCTTCCCGCAATTCATGTCGCACCTCTTGTCGCACCTCATTTATCCCTTGAAGGATTTCTTGAAATTGTGGCGGTGACATCACCGGTGTCTGCGGTGGTTGCTGATAATGCGGAGGTCGAGGAGGCGGCGATTGCTGATACCCATATGATGGGTATTGATGTGTGTAAAATGCAACATATAAATTACATCAAATGAGGCATAAAACTAACCCTTTTTTAGTACTAATATTGGAAAAAGAGTGTTTTTGTCTTCCTTTTGTATTTTCAGGATTAAATGAGCTCAAAAACGCAAAAGAAGCAAAAAGACAGTTAAATCCAACATAAATACAAGAAAAGGAACATTAGTGGACTGCCCGAACCCTCAACGGCACCTTCCAAAGCAAAATAGAGAAAACAGAAGGCTGAACACGCCCCGTGCTCAGCCAGCACGGGGCCGTGCCCAAGAAGCAGCAGAAAAGACAAATCTATAGAAGCTTCTATTGCCCACCACGGGCCGTGCTCAGCGGACACGGGGGCGTGCCGAAAGTACTGCAGGCGCATTAATTGTAATTGCGAATTACAATTAATGAAGAGAGAGAGTGTCAGACGGGCACGGGGCCGTGCCCAGCGGACACGGGGCCGTGTCCAGCTCTCTGTTCAGCCTATATATAGGAGTGCTTGGATTCATTTCATCTCATCCCTTGGCACACCACCTCTCTCACACTTCATCCACCACCCACCACCATCACAACACCATCATCCACCACCATCATCCATTGTCCATCATAGAGTGTGTGAGTCGTCTCGGGATCCAAGATTGATCGTAAGAGTTCTTGACAATCAAGGCCATGTTTGCCTAAGTCTCTTACATCACTTGGTGAAGACAAAGTGTCTAGTATAATACTTTTTATTTCTAATCTTTTGCACTTTTTATTTGGTTTTGTATTAATGACTTTAATAACTAGTTACTTATGTTGAAGGTGATCTTTCCTTATCGTTTGTCCGTGGTGTCTTGGCATTATTTTACTGTCTATATAAAATAAAGGGTTTTCACCATTCATATCTCCACGGTCTATATGGAGGTATGTTGGCTACCTGGTAGGGGGTTAAGGGAACGGTTTGGTAAAGGTCTTGCCATTGTTCAGCGTTTAGAGGTCCTGCAATGGACCTGGGTCAAATTTAGTAGGACCTCCTTCAATACTTCACGGTATTGGATGGCGGGGGTCCAAACTCTTTGATCCCCTCATAAGTTAACTACTATTAATACTATAACCCGGCTATTTAGGACTGTATCCCTACTGACTCAGACTACTTAGTCGAGGGTAACGTCACCGCCAAAAGCGGGGCCTACCACAATACTGCATTAATAACTTAATTCATTATCTTCCAATAATCCACCCCTTTAGGATTGTATCCCTGCTGACTCAAACTACTGGGGTGAGGGTAACGTCACCTTCAAAAGAGGGGCCTACTACAATAACTAAGATAATCTCTTAATTATGTGCAAAAGTGCGGAAATAATCAAAGGTTATACTAGATACGAGTCGGAACCAAGTGATTCATCTTGTCTATCTGTTTTTATTTTTATTTTTATTTTCAGCATTTTAGTTAGTTTTATTTTTCTTAGTTTAAAACATTTTTCTAAACCTTTTATTTTGGTTAGACGTTGAGGATAAACCGGTACTAAAAGCTCTTGTGTCCTTGGACGACCTCGGTATCTTACCAACGCTATATTACACTCAACGATGGGTGCACTTGCCCATATGTGTGTTTAGTGTTAGTGAAATATCGTGTTTTATAAATTTAAAACTTGGCTAAAATAAGTGTTAAAAAGGGCTTAAAATATACACCTAAAATATACAACACTTACTGCACATCAAGTTTTTGGCGCCGTTGCCGGGGACACAAGGATTTTAAGAAAGTTAGGAATCAACGGCCTAATCATCTTTTATTTTTCTTTTTATTTTTTTTAGGATTTTTTTAGTTTTTCAGCTTCTGCAGAGCTCAGCACGGGCCGTGCCCGCTGAACACGCCCCCGTGCTCAATCATTGGAACTGGCAATCCTGTTTTACATCAGACAGTAAGCTGAACACGGGGCCGTGTCCACTCAACACGCCCCCGTGCCCAAGTTTCAGTTACTGAAAACAGAACCGTTAGATCCCGACGGTTGGTAATTTCTGACATAAACATGAGTGATAGTAATTATTTTTACTTTCGGCACTCTTATGGTACGTGGTGTCAATTATGTGGTGGCGAACATGAAGAAGTAAAATGCTACTTCCTAAATTATAGGCCCCACTACATGGACCCACAATCTTCTCACAACCTTAAGAGGGGCGAAAGTAAAAATAAGCACTATTTCTCCCTCGAATGCGCCCAGCCAGATATTCTAGGGGAAATGCTCCTTAGCGAGTTATTTCAACTAGAAGAGCTAATTCTGAAATGGATAGAAGAGCTTGGGAAGGATTTTATTGATCCACCCCAAGACGATACCCATGAAGAAATGTTGGAACCGCATTCCGACAACCTCGTTGCTCCCGAAAATGCCTTCGTACCTAGCAAAGACTTGGACGATAGTCGTCCCTGTGTCGATTGTGCCGTGAAGGACTCTCCATCGACTTCGTTCGGTGCATACATAGACCTGAGCGATTCGGCATATACCTTCTTTAACAAGAGCCCGGAAAAGGGTTGGACTTGTCCACCTAGAATGAAAATAGGAATTACCCTCACCGACAACCTCTTGCGTTCTCGCCTTAGTCTAGGACAATTAAGGTATATTAGGCACTTTGGGGTTGTTCCAACCAGTAAGGAACCACCCGATATCGGGGAGATCCTTGAAATAAGCAAAAATCCATAAAGCAGCCTCCAGACACGGGGCCGTGTCCAGGTCAACACGCCCCCGTGCTCACTAAAAAGATTCTCTGCTGATTTGGTCAGAATACGGACAAAATGTGTCAGGATTTTCTCTGAACACGGGGCCGTGTCCAGTCAACACGGGGCCGTGCCCAGGGCGCTGTCGTTTTCTTTAAATGCAACCTGATTCCTGCTCATTTTGACCACTTCAATTGACAGAGATCTCTGGAATTTTCACTCATACCATCCTAGGTAAGTGTCAAAAGAAGGTTCCAAGGGACCCTCTTGTCCTTTCCACTTTTATTCATTTCCTCCTCTTTCAAAATTTTTCAAAAGTTCCTCCATGGAAGCTTGGAAATCCCTTGATTCCAATCCTCTATGTGAAGTTTGTAAGATTATTTGCTAAAGATTCTGGGCTAAAGTTAGTTGTATAACTTTATTTTAAATTATCCGAGCTTAAAACCCAGATGAAAATCATAAAAATAATTTAAAACTCCAAGATTCTTTAGCCAAAAATCCTGCAGACAAATGGACACGGGGCCGTGCTCAACGAGCACGGGGCCGTGTCCAGGGGCTCTGTTTTGTAAAAATTTAGCTTTCTTCGGTTTCCCTCACAGAAAATGGCAAGCAGAACAAGCGGAGCATCTTCAAGGAATAACCGACAAGGGAGGAGATCTTCAACGGCAGAAGACTCTCTTGTAAACTATGTTTACGCTCTAAGGGAGGCTATTGATGAAATGACGGGAGTGGAAGAAGCATTGGTCGACCGTATCAACCATCTTACTGTAGGGCTGGAGGGCTGTCTCCATGAAGTAAACCTCTTGCACCAGAGGTTGAACCTTCTCGCTTCCCCGCCTTTGGTACCCATAATAACCCAAAGGGCGTGGAACATGGTGCCCGAAGTTGTCATTCCAGCTGAATGGTACGCCATGCACCAAGAGCTTCCTCGAAGAGTGGTGCAAGGAGTCCCGGTGAATGTTCCCCCTCAACCACCAACAGCAGAAGAAAACGAAGCCGCATTCTTCCTCCCTAGGGAGATCGAAGAATGGCTTTAAACAAAGTTTAGGGAGGAACTCATTCGGCTAAAAGTCCTACTCTATCGGGAAATCATTCTCGAAATTTTCCTAAAATTAGTAGAACTCCTTATGATAACCTCGTGTACTTGCTGACCTATCTAGTTAAGTTTTAATTTTAGTTTAATTTAGGATTATGTAAGTTCTCTCTATGATGAAATGAAATGATGGTTTTAATGTTTGGATGGTTTGTAATGAATGAAACACACTCATGGTGGTAAAGGATGAAAAGGGGAACGAGAAAAATGATCCCATGCACAAGAACGAGGCAACCCGACAATTTTCTCCATTTCAGAAGGTTCAACACGGGCCGTGCCCAACCAACACGGCCCCGTGTCGAACCACCTGCAGAAAACGCCCAGTACAGGTAACTGGACACGGGCCGTGTTCACCCAACACGCCCCCGTGTCCAGACTTCTGTTTCTCTTATCTCAATTTTGTTACTGGCACTTGAACACGGGGCCGTGCCCGGATAACACGGGGCCGTGTTCAGTGCCCAGTAACACAAATTTTTGCTTTTTAAACACTATTTTACACATCTAATCAACCTAAAAATTTATTTTTGGGACACATTGAGGACAATGTGTAATTTAAGTGTGGGGGGGATGCTAAAACCTTGAATTTTGCAAGTCCTAAATACAAGCCTTACACAAAACTCTATTGGAACCGCTAATCACCCCAAATTTTTTCAAAAATTTCATTTTTTTTACTTGTCTAGGTTTAACTCGGGAAATTCAAGTTCTCAAAAAGGTTATATTTTTACAAATTTACAACCGATAGCGTAGTGATAAAAAGAACCAACATAAGAAAATTATGAAAAGGCATGACAAACTTATTTAAAATTTGATTATATATACTTGATCACATAAAAACCCATTCCCACAAAAGTGAGTTTTGAGCCTTTATTGAGCACACAATTACATATCATTTGACTAAATGCTCATTTTTCGTTTCTTGTGTGAATAGCCGCTTGGTTCTTACAACTCTAGAACTTGCCATGACAATACACTCCCGGTCCTTATCAACTTAAACCCGAGTAAGTAAATGATGGAGGCATTAGGACTAACCTTTTTCATTTCTACACCATTATTTTTCCTTTTCTTTTACCACCTACCCAAAAATCCCCCTAGTTAGCCCCTTTGAGCCTAAACCTTTTCGTTTCATCACCCAAACAAAAACCTTTTCAACCACCAAAACCCTTTTTCATTTTAACCCTTTATTTTAGTAACAAGTCCGGTTCTTCGTGAAAAAAAAAATTGTGATGATGATGAAGCAAAAAGAAAATAAACAAACAAAGTAATCAAAAATAACTTTGTTTGAATAAAAGCTTCATCAAAAATAAAAAGTTGTAAAAATGCGAAAACCGACACTTGTTACGCTTTTAGCCCTTTTTCTACTAACCACTAACCCAACCACCTACCTTTAACCATAGCCAACCCTTAACCCACAAAGTCCTCTTGATATCTACAAAGGTATAAAAGTTAAAAAGGAGGAGGATTGATTTCTTGGCAAGCCTATGGTAGGAATAAGTTCCATGACCGCTCTCGAGTGATTCACTAAAAATACACTTTCGGCCGAGTGTGAGTGATTTCCCCGCGAGGTATGTGAACTTGTATATAAATAGAATTTTAAAAAAGGCATGTTATGCCCAAATAAGTAATTTCTTTTATGAACAGTTCTAAATAAATCATTACGAATAGGAGTGTAAATAAATAAAAATAAAACCTAAAAAGATCTTGGAAATCCCGACACTCTATGACAAGCCCAAAACCTTCTCTTCTACCTATTCCATTTGGGAGTGTAAGCCAAATATTAAAGAGTTTTGCTTGAGGACAAGCAAAAGTTCAAGTGTGGGGGTATTTGATGTGTGTAAAATGCAACATATAAATTACATCAAATGAGGCATAAAACTAACCCTTTTTTAGTACTAATATTGGAAAAAGAGTGTTTTTGTCTTCCTTTTGTATTTTCAGGATTAAATGAGCTCAAAAACGCAAAAGAAGCAAAAAGACAGTTAAATCCAACATAAATACAAGAAAAGGAACATTAGTGGACTGCCCGAACCCTCAACGGTACCTTCTAAAGCAAAATAGAGAAAACAGAAGGCTGAACACGCCCCGTGCTCAGCCAGCACGGGGCCGTGCCCAAGAAGCAGCAGAAAAGACAAATCTATAGAAGCTTCTATTGCCCACCACGGGCCGTGCTCAGCGGACACGGGGGCGTGCCGAAAGTACTGCAGGCGCATTAATTGTAATTGCGAATTACAATTAATGAAGAGAGAGAGTGTCAGACGGGCACGGGGCCGTGCCCAGCGGACACGGGGCCGTGTCCAGCTCTCTGTTCAGCCTATATATAGGAGTGCTTGGATTCATTTCATCTCATCCCTTGGCACACCACCTCTCTTACACTTCATCCACCACCCACCACCATCACAACACCATCATCCACCACCATCATCCATTGTCCATCATAGAGTGTGTGAGTCGTCTCGGGATCCAAGATTGATCGTAAGAGTTCTTGACAATCAAGGCCATGTTTGCCTAAGTCTCTTACATCACTTGGTGAAGACAAAGTGTCTAGTATAATACTTTTTATTTCTAATCTTTTGCACTTTTTATTTGGTTTTGTATTAATGACTTTAATAACTAGTTACTTATGTTGAAGGTGATCTTTCCTTATCGTTTGTCCGTGGTGTCTTGGCATTATTTTACTGTCTATATAAAATAAAGGGTTTTCACCATTCATATCTCCACGGTCTATATGGAGGTATGTTGGCTACCTGGTAGGGGGTTAAGGGAACGGTTTGGTAAAGGTCTTGCCATTGTTCAGCGTTTAGAGGTCCTGCAATGGACCTGGGTCAAATTTAGTAGGACCTCCTTCAATACTTCACGGTATTGGATGGCGGGGGTCCAAACTCTTTGATCCCCTCATAAGTTAACTACTATTAATACTATAACCCGGCTATTTAGGACTGTATCCCTACTGACTCAGACTACTTAGTCGAGGGTAACGTCACCGCCAAAAGCGGGGCCTACCACAATACTGCATTAATAACTTAATTCATTATCTTCCAATAATCCACCCCTTTAGGATTGTATCCCTGCTGACTCAAACTACTGGGGTGAGGGTAACGTCACCTTCAAAAGAGGGGCCTACTACAATAACTAAGATAATCTCTTAATTATGTGCAAAAGTGCGGAAATAATCAAAGGTTATACTAGATACGAGTCGGAACCAAGTGATTCATCTTGTCTATCTGTTTTTATTTTTATTTTTATTTTCAGCATTTTAGTTAGTTTTATTTTTCTTAGTTTAAAACATTTTTCTAAACCTTTTATTTTGGTTAGACGTTGAGGATAAACCGGTACTAAAAGCTCTTGTGTCCTTGGACGACCTCGGTATCTTACCAACGCTATATTACACTCAACGATGGGTGCACTTGCCCATATGTGTGTTTAGTGTTAGTGAAATATCGTGTTTTATAAATTTAAAACTTGGCTAAAATAAGTGTTAAAAAGGGCTTAAAATATACACCTAAAATATACAACACTTACCGCACATCAGGTATCCATAGGTCGAGTGTCCCGTAGTCCAGGGACCTCCATAGGGACCTCCCGACTGGAGAGAGTTCACAGCTACCCAGTAGGGATCCTCTGCAAAGTTGTAATTTATGTGGATCGGCTGCTCGAAGGGATTGTACGCTGCCGCACCAGTTTAAGTGGGAATTGGGTCTCCAAAACCCAATGGTGGCTGTGGCGCGACTGGCGCAGAATTTACTTCTGAGACGGGGTGTGAAGATTCTCCATCTCTGGTTCTTCGTGAAGTGGCGAGTATCGGCTGCCACTTGAAAGTGGAGGGGTGCTGATGCGCACTCCCCCTCGCGCGGATATTCGCACGGTCATTCTCCTTCGCCTCGGGGGCGAGGGAGGCTGAAGCTGAGGTGGTGGTGGCGGCGGAGTGACCGCGACAAGTCGGGAATCCTCGGAAGGATTCTGCTGCTGTTGTGGCTGCTGCTGCTGGGGGTGCAAAGGAGAGTTGTGGTAACTGGGGGTAAACGCCCAGTCACATAGCCTAAACCTCTCCTCGTAGCTGTCGGGACCATTGTAAGGTGATCCCATGAAAGGTGACCCATCTGAGATTTCAATGGGGTGATTCGGAGTTCCGGATGGTGGTGCTACAGGATCGGTATCCTCATCTATATCCATCGGGTTGCCACCAGAAATGTGGTCTTCGGGTCCAAGTTGGTTAAAACCCACTGGCACTCCAAGGTAGTCGGCAGGGTTGAACTGGCCCTGGAAAACAGGTGATAGGTGGTCAAAGGGTGAGTTATGTCCTTGAAGAGGTATGTAGGACTGGTGGGAGTTGTGGGGCTCATTTTCAGAATGAGGCCCGAAAGAGTGTGGAATAGAAGGGGAGGTACTCAGTGAAACTGAGCGTCTAGCTGGCTTAATGTAGGCCCTCCATGGCTCTTGAGGACCCGGGTTGTTGGGATCAGATGGTGTTCGCCGGTGCGACGGTCCGGCCTCGTGGTCATTTGGGGTGACAAGTCCCCCTTTTCCTCTGCCTCTTCCCCTCATCCTTGGTGGCATTTTATCAACCTGTCAAAAACAAACAAGTGATACAACAAGAAAAAAAATATATAAGACAAAGTTAGAAATAAAAAAAAATTGGATAATTCCTAAGTTCTTTGTCTAGACTCGAGAATCGAGGAATGTTCAATTGTGTAACTGAGATTAAACACAAAAGGCTAGTGTTTAATTCACTCAGAGTTGGCTCTGATACCAACCTGTCACACCCCTATTTTCCACGTGTCACCGGTGGGCCCGGTGGGGAGTATCGTGACGTAGTTGATATCATCATAAGTCAACCAACACAATATATGAATGCACAACGGAAGCAAAGATAGATTCATTTCAACTTTAATAAATTGTAATATTAATTATCACGAAATAGTTGAAACGGATTCACAGGCGGATCAAAATAAAATAAGATATTGTTCAACAGTTTATTTGACATCTAAGCTTGCGAGACTTATTGAGGACGCTAGAAGACAGCCAGCCTAGTACGAGTAGTACCTGCACTTAACCTTTTGGAAAATACATCAGTTTACACTGGTAAATACAATTTAACCGACTCATTTTGAGAAGGTTTAAAAATTGATTTGAATGCACGTGGCACAAAACATTTTATAACTTGGGATAATTATGTAAATATAATCTTGTAAGTGAATTACATGTTACTTATGCGTTCAGTACCCCGATCCGTAGATTGGGTTAAAGATTAATAGACACACCACATTATTTGGTTAGGCACTGACGGATGTACGCCTACACCCCGTGCTTAGGTCGTGGCCATCTCGTAAGATGATGCCAAGGATATCCAGGACATGGTCATTAACCCCCCAAAGGCTTTAAGCAAACAAAACATTTCAAAACGTAGCATCTCAAGGATTTAACCTCTATTCGATTAAAGATTCAATGCCGGACCAAACGGTATTTTATATACCGTACCCCAAGCCCGTATAGGGAAAACAAGTTAAAAATATTTACCTTTGTAAGTATAAATTACAATTAGCGAGTGAAGGTAGCTTTTACCGGTTCTTCTATTCTGTAACAAAGGTTTATAATAACCTATTAGATTTCTAACGGGTCTTTATTTAAGCCTAAGCTTAGACCGGTTAGCTTTTAAGGAAGATACGGTTCAAACGCATGATTAAGCGAAGACCGGATAGAATGTGATTTAGACACGACAAGTTTGAATACTTGTATAATATGGGTATACTAAACACATTCTGGATTTTGAGACAAGGATGATAAGGTTTGACCCGTTTCGGTCAATTTATGCAAACTAGTTACATAAACCGAACCGAACGCAAAAAGAGCGTCACGGGTAACCGTAAGAGTCATATGCAAGTTCCCTGAATTAATATGCCTTAAACATGTTGTGATATCAGTAAGGTATCTTCTATTATGCCCCGAACGAATTTAAACTCAACTTATGCCTCATAAGGGCAATTTGGTCATTTAAAAGATTATAAAAGAGTTTAATTAGTAATCTGAGTTACAAGTCTGATTTATACAGTAAATACACTTAATTTAATAAGTTATAACAGTAGGGTATGACCTATATGTGAATTTTATCACTTAAAACCAAACTATGCACCTTAGGGGTATTTTGGTAATTTCACTTAGGCTTAAAAGGTCAAAACTAGAAACCTGAGTTTAAAAACTTTTACTTACTGTTATTATGTAAAAATATACTACAAGTATCAGTAGGTATCAACCTTATATGTTTAATATAGTTTTAGTACATACTATGCATTAAAAACGCTTAAAAAGGCGATTTGGAGCCATTTCCGGGTTTTCAAAGGAAAGCTGATATTTTTATAATTCCAGAAGGCTCAAAATATTTTATTCATCTAATAAAATCAGTAGAAAAAGGTTTGGGGTCAAAAGGATTTGTAAAACTCATTTTATGGCTTAAAAGGGCAAAACCGGCATTAACCGAATTAAACTTAAAGACCTATGTTATGCTCAGCCAAAAATTAAATAAAAATCTTCAAAAATCCCAAAATATTATATTACATCATTGGGTAAAAATTTTGATATCAAAAAGTGAGTTTAAATAGGTTATACGCTAATTACGCCGTTTAAGTAACATAAAGCTTTCAAATTACGCTAATGAGCATAACTACTAATCTAGACCTCAAACTGATGTCAAATTTTAGGTGCAAGTTTATAAATCAGTAACTAAGGTTTCTACTCTTTCACTTTTTCAAAATTCACGTTTTATAGTCAAAAGGGCATAATAGTCAACATTTAAGCATTAATCGGAAACATGCATATGAATCGGATAAGTAATGAACCAAGTTGCATAATCTCAGAGAGTTATACTTATGTGAAACCTGGTCCAAAATAAGCTCTAAGGCAGATCTTAAACATGCCTAAACGGGTCAGAACTGGAAGTCAAAGCAAAAGTCAAATTATGCGACTTTCGGTTTCGATCCGGGTTTAAACTGAAAATTGTCGAGTTGAACATGTTGGGACATGTTCTTACATTATTTACCAAGTTATATTAATGATCAAACATGTTGCATGTATCCTACATTGCTAATTATGCTTAAATTTGAAAATACACATTCTGTTGACTTTTTAAAGTAAGCTTTGACTCGACAATTAACATAGTTAGAGTGGGAATCTGAAAGTACCCTTTTAAGGGTTTGTTACCCACATAAATACCTACTTATAGGTACTTTCAATTCGAGAAATGACTGAGTAAATTTCATTTAATCTCGAAGTCAAACTTAAATTACGACGGTTTGACCAATAGCTAATTAACTAAGCTAAAACGAATTAGAAAGGGTTAAGAATACTTACAAGAGTTCTAATTACGATTAGAGATCACTAGAAAGCCTGAGGTTGATCAGAGGAGCTTCAGAAGTGGACTTGTGAATGTTTGCAAGTGAATGGCACAAAGTTGCAACCAAATTGTTCTTTATATATGCAATTTAATCTCATGAGATGGTGCCACAATAGTCTACAGGTGTGATAAGATCCGTCCAGGTGCCCCCCTATGCATGTAAAACCATTAGAGAGCCTCTGGTATAAGAAAACAACTGATCAAAGTCGGTTAAAGGGCTGTTAACTGGCATCTGCAGGTTTTTGTCGCTGGTAGATCGTAGGCGGGCCGCGAAGACCCTCTCGCGGGCCGCGTACAAGTGTGCAACCAGCAATATAAGTTTCCATGTTTTACAATTCAGTCCTTGGTCCTTTGAAACGTGGTTTTGTTTATTTTTCTTGCACAATTGACCCTCAAATCTGATTTTTAAGGACCTTAGAACTCTTACAAACTTGGTTAGGTCCTTGGCTAACTTTGTGCTTACCCGAAAAGTCACAAATTTCAACGTTGATGCATTTAACCCTTCGTACACGGTTTTGATCATAACTTTCTCATACGATAACGAAACTTTATGAAATTTTTATCACATATTCTAGTGAGTATATTTTATCGTTACAAAGCTTCGGGTTTGCCAAAAGGTCACTCAGAGGTATACTTTCAACATGTTGACACATTTAGCACCTGTAGTTTGTAATTCCTCACTTTCTTTCATTTTCTTTTTCGTATGATCCATGATTTATTCGTTTAAGATTATAAACACCATGTATGGTTATTGTAGGGCCTGTTTATCCATTTTTGACACTTTGGACCCTTATATTCACATAGTTTCTCTGTTTGTCAACTTTAGTCCCTCTAAAGTACTTTTTCACATATTCAAAGCCTAGGACACGAGTCAATACATTATTGGACGTAAATTTTCGAGGTGTTACAGTTATTATTCAAGGACTACTAAGCAATCTCAAGTGAGTACATAGACCCATCTTTTACCGTTTTCAAACTGTTTTGGGGTGAAACACATGTGCCTACTTGTTACTTTCATGCTTTCCATGTTTTCACATCATATACTTGCTATGTTCATTAGTACATTTATAGTACATGATTTACATTACATTGTCTTGCTATGTATGTCCATCATGTGCATACTTAGTACATTGTTTTACATTACATTTCATGCTATGTATGTCCATTGTGAGCATACTTAGTACATTTGTTATTCATCACATGCTTACATTTTGGTATGACATTTGGTTTGTTCAAATGGGACAATATACATTCATTAACATTGATCACGCCATTCGTTAGTAGGTTGTGGTACCATAGGAATTGACAACTCCCGTTCCTAACATCCTAGGTATGTTTGGATGGAAGGAATGACCGAATTCGATAAACATAACACAGATAAACCTTTAATTTGTTTAAAGGTCTATCACCACAGTCACAAGGCTTGAATGTATGCATTATAACAATACCGCATAAATGTTTGTATTCAGTATAGCATGCATTTCCACAAAACATAACGTTGATTTAAACCACGTTTCACTTCAATACATTGCTTTGTGCATTTTTACCTATGGTTTAGTCGATGTATTTCACTTGCTATACATGATATTTTTGGATACACAATTCATGATTTACATTAAACATAAACATTCTGACATTGATATACACATTTAGTGATTTACATTAGACATAGACATTTTGATATGGTTTACACAATAACACTTGACAATTGATTTATACATGAACAATTTACAATGGTGTTTGGTTTGGGTAAGTGATTTGAGTAACGAGGCGTGTGTAATATGATACAAGCATGGTGGATACGCCGCTGGTACTTCCTATATATAAGTGCTTGTATGATATTACATGTCGTAGCGTTACTTAAATCATTTCAATATTTGACATATTACATTTTACATAAACAACTTATTTTTCACAAGACATTGTCTTACAAAACAGTTTATTTTATCCAACTCATTTTACTCGGTTATTTTATTAACCATACACCATTCTTTTATATAGTCTGATTTCTTATCGAGTTTTCATACGATTTATAAAAGAAAGCACTTAACAAGATTCATGGCTACTTTTATTAAACCTATCTTTTAAAACCCAAGTCATGAATCCTATTTTTCACTAAACCTATGTATCTCACAGGCATTTTTATGCTGACGTACCTATTTTCACATGTGTTTTCAGGAGCTGTCGCTTAGGATGATGACCGTGACATTAGGGCGGACATGTGCCTTAGAGACATAAAATGAAGATAGACTTAGTTTAATTATGTTATGTACTCTTGGTTTCATGTTTAAAGACAATGTAACACTCTTGTTTGATAAATAAAAATTAACTTTAATTGCCATGGTTGTGGAACAATATTTCTGTTACAACACTCCCCGACGTTTCCGCCACGATTTTATGTTCTACGTGGTCGGGGTGTGACAGAAAAGTTGGTATCAGAGCCAATGGTTATAGGGAATTAGGTTATTAGTAATGCTTTGACCTAGACTATAACCTTTCTAGGACCCTAACACAAGTTGTCTGGTGTTTAGATTTTAAAACATGCACTTCACCTATCCTTAGGTGATAACCACAACGAGAACATCAAGTTTGAATCCGCCTTGAAAACTAATCATCTGATCTAGGATGATTGATTACAAGGTTTTGAACCCTCTGTTATATGGTTTTGAACCCCTTTGAATTTTCAAAATCTCGTCAAGGTTTTGGGTTTTAAATAATGTGAACACGTGCAAACTGGAAGGGTGAATGCCTGTACCCTGGGTTTTCTGTCTAAGGCTAGAGTGTTCGTACAAATCCACATAATCGGACCAGCCACTCTTACCTGGGAACTCTTGGGGTGAGTGTTCACTTATAGGCGAGCATGTCTTCGCGATACATTATTTTTGACCCATTTACTTTGATTAATCACTGTGTGTCGTTTGCTTGCTTTGTGATGGAGACGAATGACCACCATCTTTGCTTTTGTCAATTTTTGTATCATCTCATTCTTTTCACCCAATCATCTCACTCGTTTCCTTTCATGTTTCCTCTTTTAGAATGCCTCCTCGACGCGAGAATCAGATAGCAAATGCCGAACTGGCAGAAATCATTGTGCAACAAATGGCTGCAGCGTTCCCAAACCTTATTGCTCAATGGAACCAAGCCAACAACAACCACAATGCTCCTTATAATTTCAAGAATTTTAACTCGGCTAAACCGCTTAAGTTTAGTGGTTCTGAGGGAGCAACTGGGCTTCTTCAATGGTTCGAGAGCATTGAGAACACTTTTCGTCACGTTCAGTGTCCTGATAATCGCAAGGTCGAGTTTTCTTCGAGTGTGTTTCAGAAGAGGGCTCTTACGTGGTGGAACGGGGTTATGAGAGATCGGGGTGCAGAAGTTTCTCTAGCACAGACTTGGGCTGAACTTAGGGCCCTTATGATGAGGGAGTTTTGTCCTCGTCATGAACTGCGAGCTTTGGAGAGAGAGTTTGATGACTTGAAACAAGACAGTGGCGAGCACAGGGCGTATACTGATAGGTTTGAGGAGCTCAGTTTGCTATGCCCAACAACGGTCACCCCACTCGACAAGGCTATCGAAAGGTACATCGATGGTTTACCTGACTCAGTACAAGACATCATTACTGGTAGTAACCCTACCACACTCCGTCAGGCGATCGAGTTAGCAACGACATTGACTGAGTCGCAGGTTCAAAAGGGAAAGGTGCACAAAAAGGGTGATAAGGGTAAGAAGCAGGCGTCTGACAAAGAAGATAGCAAGAAAGGTCAAAACAAGAAGGGAAAGGAATCTGGTTCTTCGAAAGGGTCAAGGAAGCGTAAGGCTTCCCAAAATTTTGCTGTCACTGCCCAAGTTAACCAGGCAGCTCCCAACCAACCCGCACAGCCTCCAGCTAAGAAGCGTTATGCAGGGAATGCACCTTTGTGCAATAGATGCAACAGTCACCATCAGCCGCAACTTCCGTGCCATTTCTGTACTAACTGTGGGAAGTCAGGTCATCTTGCTGATGTTTGTCGTTTTGCTCAGAATCAGGCAGTTCAGAACCCGGCTCAACGAGTTGCTTAGCCTCTTGCTCAGCAACAAGGTCAAGCTGCACGACCATACTACCCGCCAGGTTCTTGTTACAATTGTGGGGATCTGACCCACTACCGTAATTGATGTGTGCAAAATGCAACATATAAATTACATCAATTGTGGCATAAAACTAACCCTTTTTTATTACTAATGTTGGAAAAAGTGTGCTTTTGTCTTCCTTTTGTATTTTCAGGATTAAATGAGCTCAAATTAACAAAAGAAGCAAAAAGACATCAAAATCTAACATAAATACAAGAAAAGGAACAAGACGTGACATGCCCGACCCCACGACAGCATCTTCCCAAGCAAAACAAGAAGACGGGAGACTGAACACGCCCCGTGCTCAGCCAGCACGGGGGCGTGCCCAAGTGTCAGCAGAAAAGACAAAGTGGTAGAAGCTTCTATTGCCCACCACGGGGCCGTGCTCAGCGGACACGGGTCGTGGTCAACTATAAGATTCACACAATCTAAGCAAATCTTCATAGTACAAAGATTCTTCTGCACACGGGGTCGTGCTCAGCGGACACGGGGGCGTGGTCAACTAATAAGACAAGCTGCATTAAATGAAGAAAGAGAAGGATGTGGACACGGGGCCGTGCCCGAGCTTCTTTTCAGCCTATAAATAGGAGTGCTTGCCTCAAGCTCAAACCGTCCCTTGGCACACCACCTCTCTCACACTTCGCCCACCACCACCATAACACCATCATCCACCACCATCATCCATTGTCCATCATAGAGTGTGTGAGTCGTCTCGGGATCCAAGATTGATCGTAAGAGTTCTTGACAATCAAGGCCATGTTTGCCTAAGTCTCTTACATCACTTGGTGAAGACAAGTGTCTAGTGTAATACTTTTTATTTCTAATCTTTTCGCACTTTTTATTTGGTTTTGTATTAATGACTTTAATAACTAGTTTCTTATGTTGAAGGTGATTCTTCCTTATCGTTTGTCCGTGGTGTCTTGACATTATTTTACTGTCTATATAAAATAAAAGATTTTCACCATTCATATCTCCACGGTCTATATGGAGGTATGTTGGCTACCTGGTCGGGGGTTAAGGGAACGGTTTGGTAAGAGTCTTGCCATTGTTCAGCGTTTAGAGGTCCTGCAATGGACCTGGGTCAAATTTAGTAGGACCTCCTTCAATACTTAACGGTATTGGATGGCGGGTGTCCAAACTCTTTGATCCCCTCATAAGTTAACTACTATTAATACTACAACCCGGCTATTTAGGACTGTATCCCTGCTGACTCAGACTACTTAGTCGAGGGTAACGTCACCTCCAAAAGAGGGGCCTACCATAATTTTCATTAATAACTTAATTAATTGTCTTTCAATAATCCGACCCTTTAGGATTGTATCCTTGCTGACTCAAACTACTGGGTTGAGGGTAACGTCACCTTCAAAAGAGGGGCCTACTGCAATAACTAAGATAATCTCTTAAATAAGTGCAAAAGTGCGGAAATAATCAAAGGTTACACTATACACGAGTCGGAACCAAGTGATTCATCTTGTCTATCTGTTTTTCTTTTTATTTTTATTTTCAGCATTTTAGTTAGTTTTTATTTTTCTTAGCTTAAAATATTTTTCTAAACTTTCTGATTTGATTAGACGTTGAGGATAAACCGGTACTAAAAGCTCTTGTGTCCTTGGACGACCTCGGTATCTTACCAACACTATACTACGCTCATGATGGGTGCACTTGCCCATATGTGTGTTTAGTGTTAGTAAATATCGTGTTTTATAAATTTAAAACTTGACTAAAAAAGTGTTAAAGGGGCTTAAAATATACACCTAATATATATAACACTTCATATGCATCAAGTTTTTGGCGCCGTTGCCGGGGACACAAGGATTTTAAGAAAACTTAAAATCGACGGCCTAATCAGTTTTTCAAAACCTTTTTTAAAACGCGCGCACATTTTTCTGCATTTTAGTTTAGTTTTGCATTTACAGTAACCTGAACACGGGCCGTGCTCACTGAACACGGGGCCGTGCTGCACATTTTCTTAAAAACACCCAGTAACAGTAGCTTGAACACGGGCCGTGCTCACTGAACACGCCCCGTGCTCAACGAAATCAGTAAATTTAATTAAAACGCCCAGATACAGATCCTGAACACGGGGCCGTGTCCACTGAACACGGGGCCGTGTCCAGCCTCTGTTTCCGTTTTTATTTTTGTTTTCTGATCTCGAGACTTGGTTGTGGTCTGCTGAGTGATTCTTATGGATCAATACTCAGGAGGTTACAACTACACCTATGAGGAGGATGATTATAGGGGTAATTATTGCACTAATTGTCGTAACCCACACTCGGTTCAAAATAATCACTCATATCAACCATCCAATTCATACACCTACTATGAGGAACCCAGGTATGAGCCATCAACTTCATACACATCCTATGAAGACCAAAGGTATGAACTTCCTCCCTCATACTCATATTTTGATGAACCAAGGTATGAACCTTCATACTCATACTTTGAGGAACCAAGATATGATCCACCACCTTCGTATGCTTACTATGAGGAACCATGGCGTGAACAACCCACCTCATATGAGTATTATGAAGAACAAAATTATGACCCTTATCCATCATATACTTACAATGAAGAACAATGGTGTGAACCATCTACTTCATATGGGTATTATGAGGAACAAAGGATCGAACAACCGGATTCAAACTTTGAAAATCCCGATTCTTTTTCTATAACCGAAGTGACCAATAGGATATTAGAACACCTTAGAGTTATCGATCGCTATATAAAAGAATCTCGCGCAAGGGAAGAGGAATACCGCGCAAGAGAAGAATTAAAAAATGAAGAGATAACTGAAAGTGTAAAAATGGAAGAACAAATAAGTGATAAACCGACACATGAGTTAAACAACGAAAAAGGTGAGTCCGACAACGTTAAAATTCAAGAAGAGTCTAATTTTGAAGAAATTAATCTCTTGTCACCTTCTTTTGAAAATCATTGTTTAGTACCCACTCATGCTAAGTTTTTAAAAGAGTTAAACACTAACACTAAGATTGACGAAACGGTAAGTGTTAAGTTAACTAATGATCAAACTTCGCTAATAAAAGAAGACCCATTTGAAATTAACATTACACCGGTTCCATGTTTCTTTCAAAATTCGTTTATTAGTAATGTCACAATCGATAAAGATCTTTGTGTTAACATAATGCCTAACTACATTTTCGAAAAATTAAGTATTAGTGATTTTTCTCCACTTCAAATACCCATTTTTCTATCCAATCGGAAAGTAATAAAATCAATCGGTGTAGTTGAGGATGTATTGGTTCAAACAAATCAAATGGTAATCCCGGCCGACTTTGTCATCCTCGATGACGCTCCTCTAGTGTTGGGACGACCATTTGTAAAAACTCACGAAGCTTTGAAAAACCGGAAGTTCAACAATCTACGTCTTCAATTAGGGGCATTTAAAAGAAGTGTCGATCTTGAGCGGTCAATGAAATATCCATTCGGCAATAATGACCCCCTAATTGAAGATGAAGATGAACCACCCGATACAAGTGAAGAGATTGACCACTTTGTTGAAGAAGAGGTCGCCATAGAACAAACTTTTAAAGTTCTTGATCGAAATGAGCAACCAAATAAGGAGTCTCCTAAAGACCCACCAATTGAGCTCAAAGAACTTCCAAAAGGTTTGGAATATGCTTTTCTAGACAAAGATGGTAATTTACCTGTAATTATTTCGTCAAAATTAGATAGCTCAGAAAAAGAAAAATTAATTAGTCTTTTGAAAAAACATAAAAACGCAATAGCTTGGAAACTTGTGGACATAAAAGGAATTAGTCCTTCCATGTGCACACACAAAATTTTAATGAATGATGACTACAAATCGGTAATACAACCACAACGTCGAGTAAATCCAAATGTTCAAGAAGTGGTTAAAAACGAAGTCATCAAATTACTTGACGCCGGACTTATCTATCCTATCTCCGATAGTCCTTGGGTGAGTCCCGTCCAAGTAGTTCCAAAGAAAGGAAGTATGACGGTGATAACTAACGAAAAAAATGAATTGATACCTACAAGAACCGTCACAGGATGGAGAATATGTATAGATTATAGAGGATTAAATGAAGCTACAAGAAAAGATCACTTTCCTTTACCCTTCATTGATCAAATGTTAGAAAGATTATCCGGTCATAAATTTTATTGTTTCTTGGATGGTTTTTCAGGTTACTTTCAAATCCCGATAGCACCCGATGACCAAGAAAAGACAACTTTCACATGTCCCTATGGAACTTTTGCTTATCGACGCATGCCGTTCGGTCTATGTAATGCCCCTGCAACATTCCAACGTTGCATGGTGGCCATTTTCCACGACATGATAGAAAAAACAATGGAAGTCTTCATGGATGACTTTTGTATCTTCGGGGATTCATACGACCAATGCCTCGATAACCTTGAACGAATGCTATCCTGATGTGAGGAAACTAACCTCGCCCTTAATTGGGAAAAATGTCATTTCATGGTAACAGAGGGAATAGTACTCGGTCACAAGATCTTAAGCGAAGGAATGGAGGTGAATCGAGCCAAAATAGATACCATATCTAGATTACCATCTCCATCCTCCGTAAGAGCTATCAGAAGTTTCCTAGGGCATGCCGGATTTTATAGGCGGTTTATCAAAGACTTTTCAAAAATTTCTAGGCCTCTAACAAAATTACTTGAAAAAGATGCTCCTTTCATCTTTGACAAGGATTGCAATCAAGCATTTCTAACCTTAAAGGAAATGTTAGTCAATGCACCTATCATGATAGCGCCTGATTGGAAATTTCCTTTCGAAATCATGTGTGATGCTAGTGACTTTGCAGTTGGAGCTGTCTTGGGACAAAGAAAAGAAAAGCATTTCCACCCAATTTATTATGCTAGTAAAACACTAAATGATGCACAAGAAAATTACACAACAACTGAAAAAGAATTACTAGATGTGGTATTTGCTTTTGATAAATTTCGTTCTTATCTTGTTCTTTCTAAAACTATAGTCTATACAGATCATGCAGCCATTCGATATCTCTTCAAAAAGCAGGACGCAAAACCACGTTTGATTCGGTGGATTCTACTCCTCCAAGAATTTGACATTGAAATCAAAGACAAAAGAGGAGCAGAAAACACCGCAGCAGATCATCTTTCGCGCTTAGAAGACCCAGCTTTGGAGGCAACCAGGGACGAGCAAATCAACGAAAAATTTCCAACTGAGTCCCTGGAAATGGTGGAATATAAGGAAGAACCATGGTACGCCGACTATGCTAACTACCTAGCTAGCGGTATAGTCGCAAAAGGTTGGCCACATCATCAAAGAAAAAAGTTATTTGCCAATGTGAAACACTATTTTTGGGAAGATCCATATCTTTTCAAAATGTGTGCCGACCAACTCGTCCGACGATGCGTACATGGTAGCGAAGCACGAAGAATCCTCCGCCATTATCATGAAGGTCCATACGGAGGGCATCATGGTGCCGCTAGTACCGCACGAAAGGTATTTGATTCAGGATTTTATTGGCCAACCATTTACAAAGACGCCCAAAGTCTTGTCAAGACATGTGATGCTTGCCAAAGAACAGGTAATATTTCTTCCAAAAACGAAATGCCACAAAATGGCATTCTTGTTTGTGAAATTTTTGATGTGTGGGGACTCGACTTTATGGGACCTTTCCCACCATCGAAAGGAAACAAATATATACTTGTGGCAGTAGACTACTTGTCTAAATGGGCCGAGGCCGAGGCACTTCCAACAAATGATGGAAGAGTCGTGGTAAGATTTCTGAAAAAATTATTCTCTCGTTTTGGCACACCTAAAGCATTAATAAGTGATAGAGGTACCCATTTTTGCAACCATCAACTTGAAATTTTTTTAACAAGATATGGGGTCTATCATCGGGTCTCAACAGCATATCACCCTCAAACAAACGGACAAGCCGAAGTGACTAATAGAGGTTTAAAACGAATACTTGAAAAAACCATAGGGTTAAATAAAAAGGAATGGGCAGATAAATTAGATGATGCTTTATGGGCTTTTCGAACTGCTTATAAAACAACAATAGGTACAACCCCATATAAGCTAGTCTATGGAAAAAGTTGTCACTTACCAGTAGAAATTGCACACAAGGCCTACTGGGCAATAAAAAATGTAAACTTAGATTTAGAATTTGCTGGTAAAAATCGATTTTGTCAATTAAATGAATTAGACGAGCTTAGGAATTATGCATACTCAAACTCCGAAATTTATAAGGAAAGAATGAAAAATTTGCATGACAAACATATTAAACCTAATGAATTTCGGGTAGGAGATCTAGTTCTTTTGTTTAATTCACGACTTCGATTATTTCCTGGTAAATTAAAGTCTAGGTGGTCAGGACCTTTTTCCGTCACCCATATTTTCCCACACGGTGCAGTAGAAATTAAATCTCGAAATGGGCCTCCATTCAAAGTCAATGGCCAACGGCTGAAACTCTATCAAGGATTCATTGAGGATGAAGAGGAAGAGATCTCGTTTCAAACGGTGGAAGAATGAAAATATCAACATCATACCTGATAAGTTACGAACGATTGGGACGACATCTAAAGCGGTAAGTTTTTCTAACCAAAGCTTATGGGAAATAAGGGCACTCACACGAGCACTTAATAACTAAAAAAAAAACTTTGCTCGGCACGGGGTCGTGTCCGCGCTGCAGTCGGGATATATCCCCTTTTTCACAAAAGTTACAACATTCCACACGCCCCGTTTCCCCAAAAAAGCTCTGGTTCCAGGCGATTTTTCGCAAATTTTCGACGTCTCCTATCACTCTAACAACATCAAGGTATGATTCTATCACTTTTAGTAGTTAGATTAGTTACTTGCATGTAGTTAAAACACCAAAAATTTGGGGGAAATCTAGGGTTCTTGAAGTTCATCCGGATCGAACCTCAAATTTTTGTCTAGATCTGTTTGCATTTAGTTAGATTAGTGTTAAGGGAAGTAAATACACTTGTATTGTTCATAGATTCGCCTGATTTCTCACAAAACCCCTAAAACCCTTGTTCTTGAACCGAAAAAGATAAAATTGAATGGGTAAACGGGTTATTTTGGGAAAAACGGCACTTAGGGTTTTATTTTCGGGGGAAACCGCACCTTTTGGACCAAAATTTTTCAAGTTTTCGAAACCGGGTCGAAAAATGGAATTTTGGAGTAACAGACGCCTGGACACGGGGCCGTGTCCGCTGAACACGGGGTCGTGTCCAGCCCACTGTTTGCAGTTTTGTCCGAAAATACTTATGTTTCGTGCTAACTTTTGGTGTATTCTTTCAGATGGCTAGGAAGTTCACAAGATTTAACGCCAATGAGCTCGATGCTAGGGCTAGATACGAGATACTTCAAACAAGGCCGGAGGAATACCCGAGGCAAGCATGCACGGAACTGTTAACTATGGTGAATCAAATCGACCGTTTCAACAACATTGTCACGGGACCACTAAGAGTCGCTTTAACAACTCGACTCCGCTCCGTCCACGAAGGCACTATGGAATTCTATAGCACCTTCACATTCAACTCAAGGTGCGACCCATTCGACAATGATGGGGTAGCATTCCGATTGTCGGGTTGTATGCGGAAGAAGATGCAGGAAACGTGGAAAATACCGGAGGGATACGAGAGATAGACGAAAACGATCGCCAAGCCGCGTGGGCTCAGATTGGTGAAGGATATTACAATCCGAGCAGCACTAAGAGTACGAAGTTGAGGGATCCGCTCTACAGATACATCCATAGGCTCCTCAGCTACTCTCTTAGTCAAAGACACAATAGCGGTGGCGTCGTTGGGTTAAGAGATTTGATTGTCCTCCACTGCATCCATAACCGCAGGCCGCTCGATGTTCCGTTCCTCATGCTCCGAAACATGCATCATAATCGCCTTGCTAGTGCACCAACCCCTATCTTCTTTGGGGGGATGGGTGTACCGTCTCTTCAGGCACTTCACCCGCATACCTAGGTCATTTGACAGGAGCCCATGGTCGGGTAGGGTTGATATACACATCTGCCGCTCAATGCACCTAGTTTATGAAGCTGAAGACGGGACGGTCAGCTTTCAAAGGATGCAAGGTCATGCATGGAACCCGCAAGAAGCACTTATCCTTCACGCCCCACAACATCATCAGTATCAGTACCAACCCTAAGGTGATTCGGGCCAATCCTCCTCAAGAGGCGGTTTTCCTAATTTCCAAAGTTTGCATGATTTGTTACAGGAAAACCTTATGTGCACTAGGAACACTTACAACATGGCGAGCAACACGTACCACAGGGTTGGAGCTATCGAGAGAAACATATCTGATATCCAAGATGATATTGGATATATTCGGGACCACATTGCGGGCCATGGAGGGGATGATGATGATGATGATGATGATGATGATGATGATGATGATGATGAGGACATGGATTAGACGGGAGGAGCGGAGGAAGAAGCGGTTGGTTGATGATTGTCCAGGTTAACCCTTTTCCATCTTGAACAATTTGAGGCCTGCGTGCCAAGTGTTGAACAATTTACTTTGTCACACCCCCAAAATCCACACGCGGAGTATCACCGCTTGGAGGCGTGACTGACCAGGATCAAGCCACCAATCATATTGAACATAGTAAGCATTAAATGTAAAACAACCAAACCAATATGAAAGGTGTTTAAAACATAAGTGTAAATTCAATGTTTAGCGGAAGCATAAATAAACCCAATCATAAGTAGCCATTTCAAATGTTTAAATATTGTTCATAACATCCACAAGCTGTGCCCACAACGACCGTGCCTCCCGTGCAAGCTCCATAAGTACCTAAGGTCCTGCAAGGCATGTAACAGAGGATCAACAACTAGTTGAGCGAGTTCACAGTGAGTTTGTTTAGTTATAGTGTTCATAAAGCAGTTCATATGTTCATTAGTAATCATGTATCGTATATATCGTATCGCGGCCCTCTAGGCATGTTTGCGAAGTATAGTGGGGATTTCCCATGTTTGCTAGACTAGGTATAGTAGTATCGCGGCCCTTCCTGGCATGTTTGCGAAGATTAGAGTATATAGTTCGCGGCCCTTCCTAGGCATGTTTGCGAAGATTGTCATAATATCGCGGCCGACCCTTGGCGTGTGTGCGAAGATCGTTTAAATTAGTATAACCAGTCTAGTCTGTTCTTATCCATAATCCTTCCTCTACCGGGAATCATATATCTAAGTTCCATAAACTGAACGAATAAATAATCCAACCCATTCCCATCCTGGGAATCCCATGCCTTGGCTGTGTGAACTCACCTTGGTTTGCTCGGCAGATACACAAAAGGGTTTCTTGAACTATGAGTGGTCAACCGCGTCCTAATAGGGTTACCATACAAGTCAGGTTTTGACTCAAGTAATGCACATAAGTTTACGCATAACTAACAGGTTTCAAGCACGTATAGATCATGGCAACATATTGACAGTCAAACAATACATTCAACTTGTGCGCCTTAAATAAGCCCAAAAGCACTCGGCCCAAATAATCAAAAGCCCAAACAATAAAATACACGGCCCAATCATTAACATGAAATTATCTTGTGCGATCCGGATGGGCTTGTACGATACAGTTGTGCGATCGGATCCGGTCCAGCCCAACAAGTGTACTCGGCCCAACAGTAAATCAATATAAATCGACTTGTGCGACCCAGCAGTCTTGTGCGACTGGGGTCCTCTTGTGCGAACAGGTCATCTTGTGCGACCAGATGACTTGTTCGACTAAGCTCCTTGTACGAGTGGACCCTTTATGCGATTAGGGGTCTTGTACGATTGTTTAACAAACTTTCGTGATTTTAGCAATCAGTTACATCTATTCCAATTAATCATTTGACCACTTTAATAGTTTCCATAATTTGCATAAAGTCAATCAACAACAAACAATAACAAACTTAGCAATTATTCGATCAAAACATGGTTTTTATCTCAAATTCATATGAACTCTATCATAATCAAACATGAACAACATAACCAATATCTTATCAAATCGTATGATTCGGTCCAATTACTAGCATACATACTAACTTAACAATTGCGCATATCATCCATATATGAACACACACATCAGCCGATTAGCATATATACAAATCCGATTTAATCATACAATCTCAGCATCTTACAAATCTCGTATAGCATCAAATCACATGAACCGAATACCTAGTATTATCAAACAATATTACTAGCATAAAACCCTAGTTCATACATGACAAGATCACCTAGCATGGCAACTAGATAACAATGAAATACTAACCAGAAGTGTGATACGACAAGCTTGATCGAGAGAAAAAGGCTTCGAGGGAACAAGGCTGCCTTCGGTTCGGATTGAGAGAGAGAGTGTGTGATCTAGGGTTTGTGTGTGTGTTAGGATGTTTGGTAAAAGTGTGAGATGGTTACAACCATCTCATGTGATAATCGACTAGGGGGATGGGCCGAACCCAACTTGGGCTATCCATTGGTTTCGATTACAAAGCATACGGCCCAACTAACTAAGCAACCGTTTCGCTTGTGCGGTCGGGTGAGTGTTGTGCGGTTGGATCATATTATGCGTTTGGGCCATTATATACATACATACGTTACATAACACAATGCACATAATCATAACAAATCATACATTAATCAATTAATATAGCTCACATCAGCACGTATCATTACACAAGGTAGGTTCGAATTACGAGTTGTCACATACTTTCCCTAACTTCTTTTATTTCCTACATTTATTTTTCTTTTAACTTTGACATGGATGTTAAACTTGGTAAAATTAGGATGTTTGCTATGGTATGGTATGGTGTTTATTGATTAAGCAGGTACATACGAGGCTTAGAGTACTAAACATTAGTACTACGAAAGCCGGGACAGGAAAACCGAAGAAAGAAACCTGTTTTTCAACCTTGCAGATTGTCCGCACGGGGCCGTGTCCAGCCGACACGCCCTCGTGCCCACTCCCCTGAACCTGCTGTTTGTTTTAATTCTGCAGACCTTGACAGACACGGGGTCGTGTTCAATCAACACGCCCCCGTGTTCACCTTCTGTAAGTTTTCGTTACTGGCACCTGAGCACGGGGTCGTGTCCACTCAACACGGGGTCGTGCCCAGGTAACCAGTAACATAATTTTTTTGCTTTTTCACACCTTTTACACATTCAATCAACCTAAAAAATTATTTTTGGGACACATTGAGGACAATGTGTAATTTAAGTGTGGGGGGGATGCTAAAACCTTGAATCTTGCAAGTCCTAAATACAAGCCTTACACAAAACTCTATTGGAACCGCTAATCACCCCAAATTTTTTTCAAAAAGTTTCGTTTTTTTACTTGTCTAGGTTTAACTCGGGAATTTCAAGTTCTAAAAAGGTTATATTTTTACAAATTTACAACCGATAGCGTCGTGATAAAAAGAACCAACATAAGAAAATTATGAAAAGGCATGACAAGTTTAGTTAAAATTTGATTATATATACTTGATCACATAAAAACCCATTCCCACAAAAGTGAGTTTTGAGCCTTTATTGAGCATACAATTACATATCATTAGATTAAATACTCATTTTTCGTTTCTTGTGTGAATAGCCTCTTGGTTCTTACGACTCTAGAACTTGCCATGACGATACATTCCCGGTCCTTACCAACTTGAACCCGAGTAAGTAAATGATGGAGGCATTAGGACTAACCCCTTTTTATTTCTACACCATTTTTTTCTTTTTTTCTTTTTACCACCTACCCAAAATCCCCCTAGTTAGCCCCTTTGAGCCTAAACCTTTTCATTTCATAACCCAAACCAAACACCCTTTTTCCCACCAAAACCTTTTTCATTTTTTACCCTTTGTTTTAGTAACTAGCTCGGTTTTTCGTATGACTTTTCAAAAAAAAATGTGTTGATGATGAAGCAAAAGAAAATAAACATACAAGTTCATCAAAAATAACTTTGTTTGAATAAAAGATTCATCAAAATAAAAGTTACAAAAAAAAGTCTTACGAAAACCGACGCTTGTTACGCTTTTCGCCCTTTTTCTACTAACCACTAACCCAACCACCTACCTTTAACCCAAGCCTAACCCTTCACCCACAAAGTCCTCTTGATATTTACAAAGGTATATAAGTTAAAAAGGAGGAGGATTGATTGCTTGGCAAGCTTATGGTAGGAATAAGTTACATGCCGCTCTCGAGTGATCCACAAAAATACATTTTCGGCCGAGTGTTGAGTGATCCCCGTGAGGTATGTGAACTTGTATATAAATAGAATTTTAAAGAGGCATGTTATGCCCTAATAAGTCATTTATCTTATGAAAAGTTTTAAATAAATCATGACGAATAGGATTGTAAATAAATAAAAATAAAAACTAAATAAAGAATCTTGGAAAATCCCGACACTTTATGATAAGCCCAAAATCCTTCTTCTCTACCCATTCCATTTGGGAGTGTAATAGCCACATATTAAAGAGTTTTGCTTGAGGACAAGCAAAGATTAAAGTGTGGGGGTATTTGATGTGTGTAAAATGCAACATATAAATTACATCAATTGTGGCATAAAACTAACCCTTTTTTAGTACTAATGTTGGAAAAAGTGTGCTTTTGTCTTCCTTTTGTATTTTCAGGATTAAATGAGCTCAAATTAACAAAAGAAGCAAAAAGACATCAAAATCTAACATAAATACAAGAAAAGGAACAAGACGTGACATACCCGACCCCACGACAGCATCTTCCCAAGCAAAACAAGAAGACAGGAGACTGAACACGCCCCGTGCTCAGCCAGCACGGGGGCGTGCCAAAGTGTCAGCAGAAAAGACAAAGTGGTAGAAGCTTCTATTGCCCACCACGGGGTCGTACTCAGCGGACGCGGGTCGTGGTCAACTATAAGATTCGCACAATCTAAGCAAATCTTCATAGTACAAAGATTCTTCTGCACACGGGGTCGTGCTCAGCGGACACGGGGGCGTGGTCAACTAATAAGACAAGCTGCATTAAATGAAGAAAGAGAAGGATGTGGACACGGGGCCGTGCCCAATGGACACGGAGCCGTGCCCGAGCTTCTGTTCAGCCTATAAATAGGAGTGCTTGGCTCAAGCTCAAACCATCCCTTGGCACACTACCTCTCTCACACTTCACCCACCACCCACCACCACCATAACACCATCATCCACCACCATCATCCATTGTCCATCATAGAGTGTGTGAGTCGTCTCGGGATCCAAGATTGATCGTAAGAGTTCTTGACAATCAAGGCCATGTTTGCCTAAGTCTCTTACATCACTTGGTGAAGACAAGTGTCTAGTGTAATACTTTTTATTTCTAATCTTTTCGCACTTTTTATTTGGTTTTGTATTAATGACTTTAATAACTAGTTTCTTATGTTGAAGGTGATTCTTCCTTATCGTTTGTCCGTGGTGTCTTGACATTATTTTACTGTCTATATAAAATAAAAGATTTTCACCATTCATATCTCCACGGTCTATATGGAGGTATGTTGGCTACCTGGTCGGGGGTTAAGGGAACGGTTTGGTAAGAGTCTTGCCATTGTTCAGCGTTTAGAGGTCCTGCAATGGACCTGGGTCAAATTTAGTAGGACCTCCTTCAATACTTAACGGTATTGGATGGCGGGGGTCCAAACTCTTTGATCCCCTCATAAGTTAACTACTATTAATACTATAACCCAGCTATTTAGGACTGTATCCCTGCTGACTCAGACTACTTAGTTGAGGGTAACGTCACTACCAAAAGAGGGGCCTACCATAATTTGCATTAATAACTTAATTAATTATCTTTCAATAATCCGACCCTTTAGGATTGTATCCTTGCTGACTCAAACTACTGGGTTGAGGGTAACGTCACCTTCAAAAGAGGGGCCTACTACAATAACTAAGATAATCTCTTAAATAAGTGCAAAAGTGCGGAAATAATCAAAGGTTACACTATACACGAGTCGGAACCAAGTGATTCATCTTGTCTATCTGTTTTTCTTTTTATTTTTATTTTCAGCATTTTAGTTAGTTTTTATTTTTCTTAGCTTAAAATATTTTTCTAAACTTTCTGATTTGATTAGACGTTGAGGATAAACCGGTACTAAAAGCTCTTGTGTCCTTGGACGACCTCGGTATCTTACCAACACTATACTACGCTCACGATGGGTGCACTTACCCATATGTGTGTTTAGTGTTAGTAAATATCGTGTTTTATAAATTTAAAACTTGACCAAAAAGGTGTTAAAGGGGCTTAAAATATACACCTAATATATATAACACTTCACACGCATCAGTAATCAGTGTCCAAGATTGGTGAACGCTAATCCAAATCAGAATCAGGCTCAGGCTCGAGGGCGAGTCTTCAACATGAATGCACAAGAGGCACAAGCAGACAATGAAGTGGTGAACGGTACATTCTCTATTAATAATCAGCCTGCATCTGTTCTTTTTGATTCGGGTGCCGATAAGAGTTTTGTGTCATTATCTTTTGAGCCATTGCTTCGCGTGTCTAGAACGAAACTAGGAAAGCCTTTGACAGTAGAAGTTCCTAGTGGTGAACCCATTGTTCTTGATTTTGTTCTTCGCAACTGCCAGTTGAACCTTAACGACCATCTTTTTCCTATTGACCTCACGCCTATGCAACTTGGAAGCTTCGACGTTATTGTGGGTATGGATTGGTTAGCCAAGCATCGCGCAGAGGTAGTTTGTTTTGAGAAGATTGTTCGTGTGCCGCTTTCGACAGGCGAGATCCTATAGGTTCGTGGTGAGAAACCTGCTGGTGGTCTCAAACTCATGTCTTGTTTTAAAGCTCGGAAATACCTACGAAAGAACTATGTGGCCTTTTTGGCACATGTTGTAGCAGATAAGGGCAAAGGTAAGTCTATTCAAGATATCCCTGTTGTTCGGGATTATCCTGATGTGTTTCCTGATGAGTTACCTGGTCTACCCCCAGCACGCCAAGTCGAGTTCCGAATTGATCTCATACCTAGTGCAAATCCTATTGCCAGATCTCCATATCGTCTTGCACCATCTGAGATGCAAGAGTTGTCTAAGCAGCTTCAGGAGCTCTCTGACAAAGGTTTTATCCGTCCTAGCTTTTCACCTTGGGGTGCTCCCATTCTTTTTGTCAAGAAGAAGGATGGATCTTTTAGGATGTGTATCGATTATCGTGAGTTTAACAAGCTTACCATCAAAAATCGATATCCCCTACCTCGCATCGATGATCTCTTTGATCAGTTACAGGGCGCTTCTTATTTTTCAAAGATTGATCTGCGATTTGGATATCATCAACTTCGTGTGCATGAAGAAGATATTCCCAAGACAGCGTTCCGCACTCGTTATGGGCATTATGAGTTCACAGTCATGCCATTCGGTTTGACTAATGCTCCTGCTGTTTTCATGGACTTAATGAATAGGGTCTGCAAGCCTTATTAGGATCAGTTCGTCATTGTTTTTATTGATGACATCTTGATTTATTCTAAGACGCGAGCTGAACATGAGCAACATCTTCGTCTTACTCTGGAACTCCTGAAGAAAGAGTAACTTTTCGCCAAATTATCCAAGTGCGAGTTTTGGCTCAAGGAAGTTCAATTTTTGGGGCATATTGTCAACGAACAAGGTATTCATGTAGATCCCTCCAAGATCAGTGCGATTAAGGATTGGGATACGCCTACTACTCCTACTGAAGTTCGTTCTTTTCTTGGACTTGCGAGTTATTACCGCCGCTTCATTGAAAATTTCTCGAAGATTGCAGTTCCTCTAACTGCTCTAACTCGGAAGAACAAGCCCTTTGATTGGGGATTCAAACAAGAGGAAGCTTTTCAAAACTTGAAGCAGAAGCTTTGTGACGCGCCTATTCTGACTTTGCCTGAGGGCAACGATGATTTCGTCGTTTATTGCGATGCATCTAAATTGGGTCTTGGCTGCGTTCTGATGCAAAGAAACAAAGTCATAGCATATGCATCGAGGCAGTTGAAGATACATGAGAAGAACTACACCACTCATGATCTTGAGTTGGGTGCAGTTGTCTTCGCTCTTAAGATCTGGAGACACTATTTGTAAGGTACAAAATGTGTGGTTTTCACGGACCACAAAAGTCTTCAGCATATCTTTAATCAGAAAGAACTCAACATGAGGCAAAGACATTGGGTTGAGCTTCTAAACGACTATGACTGCGAAATTCGCTACCATCCTGGTAAGGCGAATGTCGTAGCCGATGCATTGAGTCGTAAGGAACGTACTAAGCTTCATTGTGTTCGTGTTCAATCTGATATTCAAGCTCGATCCGATATCCAAGCCCGCATTTCTCAGGCTCAACACACTTGTGTTTCACAAGGTTTGATGGATAAGGATTTTCCCTATCACATAACACCTGATCTGGAAATAAAGGGCAATGGATCGTATTACTTCATGGACCGTTTGTGGGTCCCAAGCCAAGATAACCTTCGCACCTTGCTTATGGATGAAGCCCATAAGTCTCGTTATTCTGTTCATCCTGGCTCAGATAAGATGTATAAGGATCTTCGTATTCAGTATTGGTGGCCTGGTATGAAGAAAGACATTGCCTTATATGTATCAAAATGCCTTACTTGTCTTAAGGTTAAGGCTGAACATCAACGTCCTTCTGGTTTATTGGTGCAACCAGAGATCCCAGTTTGAAAATGGGAAAACATTACTATGGATCTCATTACTAAACTTCCGCGCACAAAGAAAGGTCATGATGCCATCTGGGTAGTTGTTGATCGTCTTACTAAGTCAGCGCATTTCTTGCCAATCCGTGAGGATTTTTCTGCTGACAAACTTGCTAAAATCTATGTGGATGAAATTGTAGCTCGACATGGTGTTCCTTTGAACATCATTTCTGACAGAGATGCTCGCTTCACTTCTCATTTTTGGAGAACCATGCAATCTGCTATGGGGACCCAACTTAATCTGAGCACAGCTTATCATCCGCAAATGGATGGGCAATCTGAAAGAACAATCCAGACTCTGTAGGATATGCTTAGAGCTTGCGTGATCGATTTTGGTGGTAGTTGGGATTCACATCTTCCGTTAATTGAATTCTCCTACAACAACAGTTATCACTCCAGCATCAACATGGCTCCTTTCGAGGCTCTCTATGGTCGAAAATGTCGTTCACCAGTCTGCTGGAATGAGATCGGCGAGGCTCAGCTTACTGGACCTGCCCTCATTTTAGAGACAACTGATAAGGTTAAGAAAGTTCGTGATAACCTTCAGACAGCTAGAAGCCGTCAAAAGAGTTACGCGGACCAAGGACGCAAGCCCATGGAATTTCAAATCGGTGATCGAGTATTACTTAAGGTCTCACCTTGGAAAGGTGTGATCAGATTTGGAAAGAAAGGAAAACTTACACCTAGATACGTTGGACCATTCAAGATCGTCGAAAGAATCGGTAAGGTAGCCTACAGACTTGAGTTACCTCCTGAACTTGGAAATGTTCATCCAACCTTTCACGTGTCCAATCTCAAGAAGTGTTTAGCTGATGAGAACCTCCACATACCACTTGACGAAATTCGTGTTGATAAAACACTGAAATTTGTTGAGAAGCCAGTGGAAATCATGGAACGTGAAGTCAAGTGGCTCAAACGCAAGCACATTCCATTGGTCAAAGTTCGCTGGGAATCTAAGTGTGGACCTGAGTTTACTTGGAAAGAATCGGTAAGGTAGCCTACAGACTTGAGTTACCTCCTGAACTTGGAAATGTTCATCCAACCTTTCACGTGTCCAATCTCAAGAAGTGTTTAGCTGATGAGAACCTCCACATACCACTTGACGAAATTCGTGTTGATAAAACACTGAAATTTGTTGAGAAGCCAGTGGAAATCATGGAACGTGAAGTCAAGTGGCTCAAACGCAAGCGCATTCCATTGGTCAAAGTTCGCTGGGAATCTAAGCATGGACCTGAGTTTACTTGGGAACGCGAAGATCAAATGAAGGCGAAGTATCCGCATCTATTCCCACGAGTTTCCTCTAAATAAATTTCGGGACAAAATTTCCACAAGTAGGGGAGACTGTAACATCTGTGCTTGTAATCATTGTGAACAGTTCTATTATCAATAAAACAATGTTATTTGATCCCAATGTTTGTTTGATTATGTTTTACATTTTTCATGTTTTGACTTTTGTTCATTTTCAAACTCTATATCACTTTCTGGAGAGTTATACGCAAACTGGTGTGTAAACGTAATCAGTTTAACGCAACAAACACTCTGGAACATCAACATATTCTTAACATACCTTAAATAACCTTTACATAACTTAGAAATAAGTTTTGAAGGCTTTGGTATGGCAAAATCAAGTTAATTCGCCTACATGGACTAAATTTGACAAACTGCGAAAGTATGATGATTCGTACTAGAACAGACATTCCGGAACATGACCATAAGTTAAACATACCATAAATATCCTTTACATAGCTTAGAAATAGGCTTTGAATGGTTCGGTGTGCTAAAATAAACTTTTGGCTCATTCAGGGACTAAAAGCGTCAAAAAGTGCACAAGTTTGCACTTTCGCACATACCTTACGTTCTGAATACATCCGGACATCCAAAAATTTATGTAAGCACTAAAATATTTTATTTTAGTGTTTGGCATGAGAAAAATCCATTCGTCGCGCAATTTGGATCGTTTTTGCGTCCGTTACGACTTCCGTCGTAATTAACTGAACAACGCAACCGTACGACCAAACGAACCGACATCCGAGATATTTTTGAGCACATCTTAAGTTCCCTATACTTTAACTTCATTTTAGAGCTTTGAAATGGGGTTAACGGGGCTTAAACGTGTCAAAAATGCATCGAAACCCAAGTTTTGGGGCTGCAGGGACTAAAACTGTCATTTCAGCAAACTTGATGGCTTACGGACCGTAAGCCCTCAACCTTACGGTCCGTAAGGTACTCCCAGCACATCAGAAACTTCTAAATAGCTGTTAAGCACTCCCTAACTCTTTTGCACTTGCCTCTTCCTGATGTTGGGGGGCCAATTTGAGTTACCTTAGGGTTGCAACAAGTGTAGGGACAAGATCAAAGCACGGTATTCGAGAAACGATCCTAAAGGTGGTCCAAATCCTATAAATACCCAACCCATCACAACTCAAAACCCACTTGAATTCTTGAAAGTTCTCTAAGTTGAAGTGAAACCACTTCATACCTAAAAATACTTGAGAAATCAAAGCTTTCGGGGACCCTAGTGACTATACCTTTTAGCGTTAAAGTCCAACTTTGTTTGACTTTCTACATTGACCAGTTTATGGTCAATGCGAAGTTCGTTTGAACTTCATAACGTGAGCGTAATCACGATGGTTATAGTCCCTAGTGACTATACCTACTGATTACCACGTTATCTTGGCTCAGTGACGAGTCGTAGTTTCGGCCAAAATGCGCATTCTTGCGTATTTTGTAACCAAACTACTCTTGGGTATCAAAACCGTTTGTTTTGATACCAAACCTGTTTTCTAAACTTAGTTAAGCATGTTTTAACATGCTTAGCTCGTCACTTTTAGTTTAGTGCTTATATAGGGTCGTAAGGTAAGCGATCTAAACAATCGCTTATACTTTCGAACCCGACCCAGTTGGTCGATCATTAGGATCCGATCAAACATATTAGGTGACCATAGTTGTATAGGGAATAACCTTCCGAGGTTATACCTTATGGTCACATCGTTTGAGTAGTTGTATGATAGGTAGTATATATGCCTTAGGTAAATTACCAAAATGCCCTTTTTTTACGCCAAAATTCATATTAAGCATATGTAACATAACTTTTGATATCTAAACTATTTTGGCAACAATATTAGACATGTTAAGGCATATTTTACATATCATAGGGCTAGTTAGGCATTCCGAACGCATTTTACGCGAACGACGCGTTAAAGTAGCATAAGCTACCTAAACGGGTCGTAATGGGTCGTAAGCACTTAGGTTAGGTTTCATTTTATAATGTAGGCTTTGTTGAACCATACTACATGAGTTTCCATACTCGTTTGGTTTACGAACCCTCATTCTATCCGATCCTACGATTTAGGTCCGGTTTATTAACATAGTTACCTATATTAGGTGCCGGTTGATTTCCATGATCTCTAGCATTGTTTGGTTATTATTCAAGGACTACTAAGCAATCTCAAGTGAGTACATAGACCCCTCTTTTACCGTTTTCAAACTGTTTTGGGGTGAAACACATGTGCCTACTTGTTACTTTCATGCTTTCCATGTTTTCACATCATATACTTGCTATGTTCATTAGTACATTTATTGTACATGATTTACATTACATTGTCTTGCTATGTATGTCCATCATGTGCATACTTAGTACATTGTTTTACATTACATTTCATGCTATGTATGTCCATTGTAAGCATACTTAGTACATTTGTTATTCATCACATGCTTACATTTTGGTATGACATTTGGTTTGTTCAAATGGGACAATATACATTCATTAACATTGATCACGCCATTCATTAGTAGGTAGTGGTACCATAGGAATTGACAACTCTCGTTCCTAACATCCTAGGAATGTTTGGATGGAAGGAATGACCGAATTCGATAAACATAACACAGATAAACCTTTAATTTGTTTAAAGGTCTATCACCACAGTCACAAGGCTTGAATGTATGCATTATAACAATACCGCATAAATGTTTGTATTCAGTATAGCATGCATTTCCACAAAACATAACGTTGATTTAAACCATGTTTTACTTCAATACATTGCTTTGTGCATTTTTACCTATGGTTTAGTCGATGTATTTCACTTGCCATACATGATATTTTTGGATATACAATTCATGATTTACATTAAACATAAACATTCTGACATTGATATACACATTTAGTGATTTACATTAGACATAGACATTTTGATATGGTTTACACAATAACACTTGACAATTGATTTATACATGAACAATTTACAATGGTGTTTGGTTTGGGTAAGTGATTTGAGTAACGAGGCGTGTGTAATATGATACAAGCATGGTGGATTCGCCGCTAGTACTTCCTATATATAAGTGCTTGTATGATATTACATGTCGTAGCGTTACTTAAATCATTTCAATATTTGACATATTACATTTTACATAAACAACTTATTTTTCACAAGATATTGTCTTACAAAACAGTTTATTTTATCCAACTCATTTTACTCGGTTATTTTATTAACCATACACCATTCTTTTATATAGTTTGATTTCTTATCGAGTTTTCATATGATTTATAAAAGAAAGCACTTAACAAGATTCATGGCTACTACTTTTATTAAACCTATCTTTTAAAACCCAAGTCATGAATCCTATTTTTCACTAAACCTATGTATCTCACAGGCATTTTTATGCTGACGTACCTATTTTCACATGTGTTTTCAGGAGCTGTCGCTTAGGATGATGATCATGACATTAGGGCGGACCTGTGCCTTAGAGACATAAAACGAAGATAGACTTAGTTTAATTATGTTATGTACTCTTGGTTTCATGTTTAAAGACAATGTAACACTCTTGTTTGATAAATAAAATGTAACTTTAATTGCCATGCTTGTGGAACAATATTTCTGTTACAACACTCCTCGACGTTTCCGCCACGATTTTATGTTCTACGTGGTCGGGGTGTGACAAACAGAGCCTCCCGACAATTTTTCTTCATTACAGCAAGTTCAGCACGGGGCCGTGCTCAGCCCAACACGCCCCGCGCCCAAGGATCTGCAGAAAACGCCTAGTTCAGGTAACTGGACACGGGTCGTGCTCACTGAACATGACCCCGTGCCTAGCCTTCTGCTAAATATGATAATGGTAATCTGAACATGGGGTCGTGCCTGGACCAACACGGGCCCGTGTCCAGGCGCCCAGTAACATAAAATTTTGTTTTTAAACACTTTTTTACACATTCAATCAAACTGAAACTTATTTTTGGGACACATTGACGACAATGTATAAATTAAGTGTGGGGGATGCTAAAACCTTGAATTTTGCAAGTCCTAATAACAAGCCTTACACAAAACTCTATTGGAACCGCTAATCACCCCAAATTTTTTCAAAAGCTTTTTTTTTCTTGTCTTGGTTTAATTTGGGAATAATAAGTTCTAAAAAGGTTATATTTTTTACAAATTTACAACCGATAGCGTCGTGATAAAAAGAACCAACATAAGAAAATTATGAAACGGCATGACAAATCTTGTTAAAATTTGATTATATATACTTGATCACATTATAAACCCATTCCCACAAAAGTGACTTTTGAGCCTTTATTGAGCATACAAGCATACATCTTTAAACTAAATGCTCATTTTTCGTTTCTTGTGTGAATAGCCGCTTGGTTTCTTACGACTCTAGAACTTGCCACGACAATACATTCCCGATCCTTACCAACTTAAACCCAAGTATGTAAATGATGGAGGCATTAGGACTAACCCATTTTCTTTTCAACATCATTATTTTCTTTTTCTTTTAACCTACCCAAAATCCCCCTAGTTAACCCCTTTAAGCCAAAACCTTTTCATTTCTAAACCCACAAAACAAACACCCTTTACCCACCAAAACCCTTTTTCATTTTAACCCTTTGTTTTAGTAAAAAGCTCGATTTTCTTGTGACATTCCTTATCATAAAAAAAATTAAGTCTAGCAATAAATAAACAAGTTCCTCAAAGAAACTTTGTTTGAAAGTGTTTAGTTTGAATAAAAGTCACAAAAACAAAAAGTTTTACGACGACCGACGCTTTTTATGCTTGTAGCCCTTTTTACTAACCACTAACCCAAAACCACCTACCTTTAACCCAAGCCTAACCCTTCCCCAAGTCCTCTTGATATTTACAAAGGTTTATAGTTAAAAAGGAGGAGGATTGATTGCTTGGTGTTGGGATTGAACCCTATCAGAGGAACAGATAATTAAAGCCAAAACTAGATCAGAGCAGTGGATCCAGAATAACCAGATGTTGTGTATACAAGTCTCTCCCCTTGAAAGTGGTTTCAACATATGCTGACCTCCTATCTACTAATCGATACAACTGCTGATCAAGTCAAGGACTGATGAAGACTAAAGCCCTGCTGTTCAATCTACTGCCTTGAGTCAAGCACTGCTGGGTTATATCAAGTGCTGCTGGGTTCACATCAGTGGAAGGATTCAGCAGTAGTTTAGTTTGTCTTTATGTAATGTATTGTAATAACAGTTTTTAGCATAGCAGTACTTGTATAGATCAGAGGTTAGAGTTTGTTAGGAGGTTAGATGTCACTTTCATGGTGACGTCAGCAAAGATGCCACAGTGGTTTGCTCGTGCCTATAAATAGAACAGTACCCTGTACTGTTCTATTAGCTCTTCACCATCTTTCTTCCTGTACGAACAAATCATTGTGAGCTCAGGCTGAGGGGGAGTTTTGTTACATACATGCAAGTGTAATCGGTGTTTGGAATAAATTTAAGCATTCGGTTCATTGTTGAAAATATGTGTTGAAAGCAATTCTCCTGTTTGATTGTGAAAAGTTTGTTTCCATTAATTTCCGCTGTACATCACTTTCATTGTTCATCTTAATTCAAACATAAAACACAATCAAAACCAAACTCAGATCCTAACAATTGGTATCAGAGCTTGGACATTCAAATTTGATTTAACAATCATTTTGACATAAATAGTTCAGCTCACAATCGTTGATACTGATAGTTTGTTCGTTTTGTTGAAAAACAGAGCAAGGTTTAATCACCATCAAAGTTGATTAATCAGTGCCTGTAAAATAACTAGGATGACGTCACAATCTCAAGATGATAAGAATAACATTGGCTCTCTTTTCAAACCACCCATGCTTAAACGTAATGAATACAACATCTGGCAGAGAAGGATGGGTCACATCCTTGCTCAACAGAACACTGGATGTTGGAGATCTGTTGTTTTTGGGCCCCATGTTCCTATGGTGCCAAGTGCTGAGGATACAAAGAAGTTCAAACCTAAAAAACCTGAAAACTATACTGAAACTGATTTCCAAAAGTTTGAACTCGATGCCAAAGCATTTAGCATCATAGCATCTGCATTACCCAATGAGATCTATGCTGGACTGTTACATTGTAACAGTGCCAAAGAGCTATGGGATGCACTAAAGGAACAGTTTGGGGGGACGAAAGAAGTTATTGAAAACAATAGGGAAATTCTGAATCAGCAGTATGAAACATTCTGTCACATCAAGGGTGAATCATTAACTCAACAGTTTGAGCGATTCAGTTGTCTCATTAGTGAGCTAAGACTTGTTGAAGTTACATTTCCAAATTCTACACAAAATAGCAGGTTTCTTAGATCACTACCAGAAAAATGGGATACCATTGCATTTGTTACTAGAAATACTGCTGAGTTCAAAGATCTGACCCTGACCCAACTTCATGGTAGACTCCTGACCTATGAAAGGGAGTTAAACCAAAAAAAGAAGTTGCAAGAGTCTGGCAAAGTTGCTGATGATTATTCATTTGGCAGCACAGCTCTTTTTGGTCAGGAAGAATCTGGTAGCAGTAGTAAGGATCAGAGTTATGATCATTTTATTGATATAACTGCTGGTGGAAATTTTAACAACTCTGATTCTCACACTGCAAATTATGCCTTCACTGCAAACTGTGAAAACCAGATGTCAGATAACTTATGTTTTGAGCTCCATGATTTACAACACTTTGATCCCACTGACTTAGAAGAGATGGATATTTTGCATCAATTGGCTTTGCTTAGTGTAAGAACAAGCAAATTCTACAAAAGAACAAGGAGAAAATTCCCAAGGTTACATGGGAACTTAAAAGTGGGGTTGGATAAATCAAAGATTAAGTGCTATAAGTGCAATAGGCTAGGTCATTTTGCTAGGGAGTGTAGGAGTCATACCACTGGTCCAATAATAACTCATCCCAACTCAAACCCTAGACCACAACATCAAAGCACTGTGCACTATACCCAATATACCCCTGCATCCCATGTTAACACTGCTCACTATGCTGCAACCCCTGTGCCTGTGCGTTATGTTCAAACCACTGTCCCACAAATTCAATATGTTCAAGCCCCTGTCCCTCAGGCACAAGTGCAACCTGTTGCACCTCAACAAGTTGCTCCAACAGTGGTACAACCAGATCAATAAAGCTTTTTCACCCAAGGTTTTGTTGACTGGAGCAGCATGCCTGATGAGCTTGGTGATGAAAATTTTGCACTCTATGCTTCTAATGATACTTTTAATGATGAATTTTGTTTGATGGCATTAGAGTCAATACCAGAAGGGGTAGAAACTGAAGGTGAACAGCTAAGTGCTGAAACAGTGGATGAAGTGGCTGAAGCAGTGGTTACTGTTGTTGCTGATGAACTACTGCTGGGAGAAAATTCAGAAACCCTGATTGAACCATTGTCAGACCCATGGTCCAAAGAAGACAAAGAAGAAGAGGAAGAGAAGCAAGCAGGTGAGAAAGAAGTTAGAGCTGATGAAGAAGGAGATCATCAATGTGATTGTGCCATGATGGCTGCTGCTAAGGTATCACCTCAAGTTCTTGAAAAACTGTGTTCAGACAAATGTATTATTGCATTTGCTAGCATTAAAGAGGTAAATGAAAACCTTAGGGATAAAGTCTTAACTGATGAAGTCAAATTTGAAAAGTTATTAAAAGAACTTAGAAACAAATTGGCTGAAAAAGACAAAGAAATCAGCAGTCTCAAAGAAGAGCAGAGCATAACCAAGACTCAACTCCAAACTATGGTAGAAAAATACCAAGTATGTAAAAAGGAGTTGGAGTCCACCCAGATCACTTGTGAAAGATGGGTGGAATCTTGTAAAGGGTATGAGGTTATGCTTGAGAAACAGCTTGAAAGGAATGTCAAGTTTGGTGTAGGATATAGAAAATATGATGATCTTGAAAACACTGTTGTCAAACAAGCTGGTTCAGCTAAAATAATACCAACTAACAAGAATGGCCAAGAGGTTAAAATAATCGACAAACTTGGTAACAAAATCACTTTGGAAAGATCTGTGGGGTCCTCAACCTTTGAGGAAATTGAGAAATACCAATTTAAACCCACATGGTCAGATGAGTGTGACATTCTTGAAAATTTCAAGCCCATGGATTTCACAACCACTGATGGTGTCACAGCTCCAAAGGCAAAGGTCATTCCTATCAAAGATATCCCAACAGTGGTTCAAAACTCTGTTGCTAAGGAGTCTGAGAAAAGGAAGAAAAGAGAAAAGATCAAAAACCTGTTTTGTGATTTTTGTGAAAAGAGAAACCATCTAACAAAAGACTGTTTTCATCTAAAAGCATATGATCTAAACAAAACAAGTGTCATTGTACCTGCTGAAAGCTGCACCATCTATGGTAAAACAAACCACTAAACTCAAGCATGTGTGTATCTCAAAAACTTTGATGTAAAAAGGAATGAGTACACTGCTAAAACATCCTTGAGTCCATCAACATCATCTGTCAAATTCACCAAGAATCAACCACTGTTTGTGCCAGTCTAAACAGCTGTTACAAAACAGCTTAATCAAACATCTGTCCAAAGAGATGTTCAAGTGACTGATGCACCCCCTGCCAACCAATTCAGAAGAGGCAAGGGACAATCATCTTACCAAAGGATTCCACATGTTTATGAGACCTACAAAAGGCCCTCTAAACCAAGAGTGAACAGGCATCCTTTTGGTTATCAGCAGGTGATTGGTCAAGAACCCCAACAGTGGTTAGAGAAAAACAGTCCTAAAACAGTCCAAACCCCTGACCTAACCAATGTCCATCCATCTGAACTCATCCCAGACACTGTTGAGACCCCATCCAAAGCCTTATTGGCTTTGGAGACCCTAATGAACTAATCCTTTTACTTCATGTGCAGGGAGCTTCTGCATGCTTAGATAGCCTTTGGTATGTAGATAGTGGGGGCTCCAGGCACATGACAGGATGTAAAGCCCTACTCAAAGATTTCAAAATCCATGGAGGGGGTGATATATCCTTTGGTAATAATAGTAAAGGGAAAGTTCTGGGGTCTGGTACAGTACAGTCTGGAAATGTAAAATTTGAAAATGTCAATCTGATAGACAATCTAAAATTCAACCTCCTGAGTGTTTCACAAATGAGTGACAAGGGGTATGGATCATTCTTCACAAAGGAGTGTTGTAGGATTGTTGGACCAGAAATGGTTGAAAAGATTGAAGCAATAATAAAAACTGGAAAAACCAAACTTGTTGCTCAAAGAAGTGGCAATGTTTATGTGGTGGATATGTCAAAAGAGAGCCCCAGAACTGATGCATGTTTGTTCTCAGCTGCATCAAACAAAGAGACAGAATTATGGCACAGGAGATTGGGGCACACAAATCTCAAGACAATCACTGTTATTTCAAAACAGGGGTTAGTAAGAGGTTTACCTCAAAAACTGTTCACCTTGTGTTTCCTGTTTAAAAGGAAAACAACATAAAAGCTCCTACAAATCCATTGATGAGTCCAAAACAACCAAATGTTTGCAAATGCTTCATATGGATCTGTTTGGCCCAGTTAAAGTCATGAGTCTTAAGAAAAAGAGATATTGTTTGGTTATTGTTGATGACTTTAATAGGTTTACATAGACTTACTTTTTACACTCAAAAGATGAGACTGCAGGCATTCTGCAAGACTTTGTGAAATAGGTTGAAAAGCAGTTTGACCTTCCAGTAAAAATCTTCAGAAGTGACAATGGCACAGAGTTCAGGAACAAGGAGTTGGATGATTTCTGTGTGTCGAAAGGAATTGTGAGGCAATACAGCATTCCAAGAACACCAGAACAAAATGGGGTTGTTGAAAGAAAGAACAGAACCTTGATTGAGGCTGCCAGAACCATGCTTGCTGATTCAGGTTTGCCATTAACTTTTTGGGCAGAGGCAGTAAACATTGCTTGCTATGTCCAAAACAGAGTTTTAATCAACCCCAGGCATCGAAAGACTGCCTATGAACTGCTGTATAAAATAAAGCCATTGATTTCATACTTCAAAGTTTTTGGCTGCCCATGCTTCATTTTAAACTTAAAAGATTCCATTTCTAAGTTTGCAGAAAAAATTGATTGTGGTTATCATCTGGGATACTCTACCACTGCTAAGGCCTACAAAGTGTTTAACACAAGGACCAAAACAGTGGAAGAGACTTTGAATGTAAAGTTCAATGAACATTCATCAATGAAAATTCCAGCAAACCCTGCAGAATTGTTTGATCTTGATAAATTTACTTTTGAAAATATTACTGTCAAGACTAACAGTGCATGTCCATCATAGGATTCAACACCAGACTATGGGTATGAAATCATCATTCCCCAACAAAGGTCTGTCAAAATAGGTAGAGCAGCAGATGTTCAAAACAGCTGTCAAAGCTCAACCACTGCTACCTCAACAGTTGTTGACCAAAGTAGCCCTTTAACCCCTGCTTCCACATCATCAAACACTGTTGATAAAAGTCCTCAAACAGTGGATCAAAGTCAGCATGTGTCCACACCATTGCCTCCCATTCCACAACCTTTTGAAGCCACTGTTGGATCATCAAAGTCACCAGCAGTGGTTAGCTCAGAAGATTCACATCTGCAGCCCTCCCCACTCAATGCCATTGTTCCATACCAAGGAGATCTTATCTCTTGAAATCTCATCCACCAGAACAAATTATTGGCAACATCAATGAAGGGGTGCTCACAAGAAGTCAATCCCAAAGCATTTGTCTTTTTGCTGGCTTTCTATCTCTCCATCAGCCAGTCAAGTACCAAGAGGCACTAAAAGACAACAGCTGGGTAGAGGCCATGCAAGAGGAGCTCCAACAGTTTAGAAGACAACAAGTTTGGGAGCTTGTACCATTGCCAGAGGGTGTAAGTCCTATTGGCACAAAATGGGTCTTCAAAAATAAAACTGATGAAAGGGGTATTGTTGTCAAGAATAAAGCCATGCTTGTGGTTCAAGGTTTCAGACAAGAAGAGGGCATTGACTATGATGAAACATTTGCCCATGTAGCAAGACTTGAAGCTATCAGATTATTTCTGGCCTTTGCTGTCAACCACAACATCAAGGTGTACCAAATGGATATCAAATGTGCATTCCTCTATGGTAAGATTCAAGAGGAGGTTTATGTTTGTCAACCTCCAGGATTTGAGGATCCATTTAATCCAGATCATGTCTACAAGCCGAATAAAGCTTTATATGGCCTGAAACAAGCACCAAGGGTCTGGTATGAAACTCTTTCCACCTTTCTAATTTCCATTAGTTTCACAAGAGGTAAGATTGACAAAACATTGTTTCTAAAATGGAGAGGAAAGGATTTGATGATTGTCTAGATTTATGTGGATGACATCATATTTGGAAGCACATGTAATAAAATGTGTGAAGAGTTTATGCAACTCATGACAGCTGAGTTTGAAATGAGTGCAATGGGTGAACTCCAGTGCTTTCTTGTGTTGATGCACAAGAATGTCTGTTGACTGCATCTTCATCAAGTCTTAAGTCTTAAGTCAAGAAAGTCAAGATTAGGGTTTATAATGTTAATTTCGCTTATGTGTACATTGTTTAGAAGTAATTTCGCTTTTAGGGACACATGGTGATTTCGCTTATATGGTCTTGACATGTAAGCGAAATCAGTTTTAAGTGATTTCGCTCATATGGTCATGCCATATAAGCGAAATCAGCCTTAGTATATATACCCACACATGTGTTCATTAGGGAGGACATTGGAGCGAAATCAGGTCATGTAATTTGGAGCCGAACTCTGTCAAATTGATCTCAGAAAAGCAATAAAGTGAAGGAATTGAATAGGAAAGTTGTTGTTACGTTGCGTATACTGATTCCGCCTTTATACGTGATGATGAACTGCCTTGACTGATCGTTTAGGGTCACGACACGGTCCAACAAGTGGTATCAGAGCTTCAGGACGAGGAGTTCATACGACTTCAGCTGATTCGACATTATTATCTCATTTCTACTCAATTTCTCTTTTATTTTTTTCGATTTAAACAAGTTCCTACGGACATGATGAGTTGAAGTTCAAGTATATTGAGCGAAACTAGATTTTAAACAATTTGTAAAAGTATCAGACCTTAAAACAAAGAAAAACTCAATCAATTTTAACAAAATCTCAATCGGTTCACGAACAGAAACTTCATTTTCAGATCTGGAACGAATTTGTGGTTAAAATTGAACATATTACATATCATTGTGATCGGAATTAAGTGTAGAATAACCCTTGAAAGTTTCAGATTGAAATTTGGCTTAAAAATGGGTAAAAACGTGATTCCGTTATTGTGAACATCGAGTTTTAAACGTCTGATTTCGCTCATACGGACAAGTGTGATTTCGCTCTTTCGGACATAAGTGATTTCGCTCTTGTGGACTTTGTAATTTCGCTCATAAGGACAGTCTTCTGATTTCGCTTATTTGGACAATAAGTGTTTTCGCTCATTCGGACATCATTTGATTTCGCTTTTAAGTACAAAAGTGATTTCGTTTTTGTGACATTGTTGTGATTTCGCTTATCTGTCACATAACAGATTTCGCTTTTGTGTCACATTGATTGGTTTCGCTTATCAATCAATCTGACTGATTTCGCTCGTGTGTCATTATTTTTCAAAATTTCAAAATTTTACTAAGTGTTTGCTTGTTTGTTTGTTTGCAGGTGATTCAAGGCGATTTCGTTTGAGCAGGATATTTCATTTGAAAGTGATTGACATTGTAAAAATTGTTATCAAAATATGGATAGTGATGATGAATATGGTTGTTCCTTTGGAGATGATATTTTTAACAATAATTCAATGGATATTATTGATATTCTTACCAGAAAATCATTTTCAATAAACAAGGATTCAAAAATTGTTGTGGATAAAAAAGAAAAGAGTTTTGAAGTTAGTTCTGAAAAAGATGAAAAAGTTTCAGAAGTTATTTCAGAAAAAGTTCCAGTTTTTTATCATTCATACTCATCTGATGAAGAGTGTGATGATGATAGCAAAGAACTTGAGAAACTTGAGTTTTATAAACAGTTATTTTCATCTGAAATGGTTAATGATTCTTTTGCAGAACAAATTGATGAGCTCAAGAATAAACTTGAGGCAAAAAAGATGAATCAAAAGGCAGCAGATGTTGAAGAAATTGAAGAAATTAAGAAAGAAGCTGTTACGGAAAAACAACAGGTTTTTGAAGAAGTAATTTCAAAGAAAGAAGTTGATGTTGAAAAGACGAATGAAAAATGCTCAAAATGTGATAAACTTGAAGCTGACAATGTCAAATTCTTGAAGGATGTGGAGATTTTAACACTGGAAATCAAAAGTTTGAAGGATGAGAAAGAATCTGATAATAAACAGATTCTCGAAATGAGAGAAAATTGTGAGAAATTGACGTTAGAAAATGTCAAACTGTTGAGTAGTTTGGACAGTTTGACATTGGAAATTAACAATTTGAAAGAAAAAGAAAAAGATTTTCAAAATCAAATCAAGATTTTAGAAGATGAGAGAGATATTTTTGGTAAAGATAATCTTGAAAAACAAATTGAAATCAATTCTCATCTTGCTAAAATCATTTAGCTTGAAAAAGAAGCTGAAATAGCTCGGATTAAAATCAAAGAGCTTGAAGTGAAATTGAAAGGTTTTGTGACTTCGGCACCATATGAATGTCCAAAACCGATCAATTCAGTTCCAATAAGTGACACTGTCACAAATTTTGACAAAGTCAAAATTGAAGATTGTGATGAAATATCTGATGATGAAAAAGAAAAGAAAAGAAAAATATTTTTAGATTTACAAGAAAAATTTAAAAATACTGTTTTGCAATCTACTGAAACAGGTGAATGTTCTAAACAAAAATCTGTTAAAAAGAGTGTAGAACAGAAACAAAAAGATAAAAATTTGAAAAATCCTAAAAATGAAAATAAAAGCTCATCAGATAAGTCATCCAATCATTTTGAAAAATCACAAAAATTTAAAATTGAAAACTCACAAAATGTTGGTAATAAGTGGTGCAGGTTTGACCACAGTGCTTCAAAGTCAAAACCAGTTTTCAAGAAGAGTGATGATTACCACAAAGCCAGACAATGTTATGATCTAAGCATATGGTGTGAAAGTGGTGAATGGTATGATAACAGAGTGTGCTACACTTGTGGTGTGAGAGGACACATTGCTGTTAACTGCCAGAATTGGAGTTATGAGACAAAAAGATGCTATAATTGTCAAATCAGAGGACATATTGCCAGAGATTGCCTAAGGAAATCGATGGGAAGATCGAGGGTTGAATCTCAAAGAATGGCAAAGAAACCAGTCAACGTCAAGCCCCATGAACAGAAGGTTCTAAAACCTAAAGTTCAGGATCAGATAATTCAAGAAAAGAAAGTTAAACTTTCACAGGGGCAGAAAGACAGACTGCGAAAAAAAAGGAAGAAGGCGAGAGAGTATCTCGAGAAAATTTTGTCTTCGGGTTCAAAGGACAGATTGAATAAAAGTTCTGATGAATCAACTCACTTGACTGCAAAGCCAAGTAAATTGAATTCTTCAGATGCAAATCTGAGGACAAAAGAGAACAAGAAGAAAACGAATGTCATTGGCGATGAATCTGGCTCATCCAAGTCAGACAAGTCAAGTTCGGGCAATGAATCTGATTCCACAAAATCAGAGGAGCCACAAGTTGAGGTAAAGAAGGAAGAGACAGTTCTGTTAATGAATGATGAGAATTTTCCACCATTACGAGCCGCAAACCTAAAATCAAAAGGTGTTGATGCTGGAAACATGTTTAATAGCAATGTTAAACATATTTTTAGTAAGATGGCTGATGGTAAGGAAAAAGGAGTGAAAGAATTTTATGAAGAAAAGAGAAAAGCTCAAAACACACCTAAGGCTGGTCAGGCTTGGGTGTCAAAATCTGTTGGTTGAATTCCTGACTTGCCGGAGCTTCCAGGTTGGTAAGCGTGAAGCAGGTATCGGCATCATTCTTGAGAAATTCACAGGATGGTAATTGTGATATTTCGATTTACAAGTGGTAAATCAGGGACATTAAGTTGTACTTGATTTTCTACTAGTGTTGGTTGTTGACAAGGGTCTTAATTGTTAAATCTTTCAAAATGGTTAAAGAAGAACAATGTGATGAAACCCCGAATTTGTGAAATGACACATAAAACTAATTTTCCGGAAAAACCATTTTGATTAAAACAAACTTAAGTGTTTTGAAATCTAAATGGGAAAATAGTTTATTGTCAGGGGGAGTTCTGATTGTTTATGTCGAGTGAATGGCGAATTGAAGTGATTTGATATCAGTTTGTCACGTTTCTTGTATAGTTTGTTTTCAAATTTTCCTTGAAAATCAAAATTGAAACATATTTTGATTTTAGGGGGAGAAAATTTTTTAAAAAATTAGAAATTTTGAAAATGCCAAAAACATTGAAAAAGCAAAAATGAGTTTTGTTGTGAAGAAGTGGAAATGATAGTACATCAGTGGAATTTCACAGCATGCTAAAGAATTGGAAAGTTTAATGTGATAAACGGTCTCACTGATGATGTGTCAGTAGGTTTTTGCACATTTAGTAAATTGTGACGAGATATAAACCTAAATTCAAACTTGCTTATATCGTGGGTAACATCTCTCGGATATATGGGTAACCCCCGAAATCTTGTTTGAAAGGTCTCATATTCTGATATACTAGGTTTTTATACTCAGTGATATCTGGGGTATTATTCCGGGACTTCTGCTGAACGGTAGTTCTGACCTAGTCCTCGAATAATACTTTTTCCAAATGCTTGAAACACAGCATCACCCTCAGCATAAATGATAATACAATAAAATTGCTTAGCAATGCTGTTGTAAAAAAGATCCTCTAAAGGGGACACACCCACAAGTTGAGTCATGATCTCTCTGCTGAACGGTAGTTCTGACCTGAGCTCTCATGATTCTTCATAATTTATTAACCCCTTACAGATATCATTTGTGTTATAATTACCTGTAAGACTGAATATTGGGATCTGGATACGGGAGTATATTCTGAGGTGGGATACGCGAATAAGTTTAAGTATCTAAGACATTAAACTCGTATCTCGAAGCAGTTGAACTTTGTGTGAAAATTTAAGTGGATCAGTATACTGACAATCTAAGTGAATCGTTTAAAACTTAACATGTTTAAAGCTTAACGGTGCTAGTGATTTGTCTCATAAACTGATATGATCCTCTTACACAAACTCACAAAAATATTATTTGTACATATTTGTTTACTGCATTTCTTTAAAATCAAAATTCAAAAAGATTTTCGACAACTGATGTTGAAGAACTGATATTCAAAATTCCAAGTGCTAAACATGATGAATTGGGTTGGGAGAATATGTTGAAAACTTTGAATGTCATATACAAATGTTTTGAAAGACTGTGTGGTTAGTTTATCAAGGTCATTCATTTGAACTTGATGTAACTAGTATGATTGATTGTGTTAATAATGTCTATCAGTAAGTTTACTAAATTCAATTGTTATAAATTTGTGAAACTTATGTTGAGGTAGAGGATGTGCAGGTTATGTTAGTGCATTTATGTCTATAGCCTTCGTCAATCTAGTCCGTAGTAGAAAACTGAAGAAAACGAGAGTTACATTGTTATTTTAGAATTAGTTAGTAAAAAAGGCAAGGTGGCATAACTGTAATTAAGGAGATTCCTCATTAATCCCTTGGCCTATAAATAGATCTCTAGGGTTTCTCATTTAGAACGTTTGTCATTTTCACATCTTGGAGAGCTAGAGGCTAGAGAGAGAAAGTTTATTGTTCGTGATTCAGGTGCTGTACGTTATCAGATTTGTTAATAGAATCACGTTTATATTACGTCATGTGTGTTTAGGTCGCGTTCGTGTACGGATTCCGCACGTTTCACGTTCGTTTCGCAATCGTTTCGGAGTCAAAACCGGTCCAACAAGTGGTATCAGAGCAGGAGCTCGATTGCACTGATCCAACACACATTTCCGATCGTGATTTCATCAGATTCAGATCCGAATTTCATCTACTTCTTCATATTTTTCATATTTTCACGTTTTTCACTGTTTTTAGTCAAATTGAACGGGATTTTACGGTCCGAATCGGCTGATTTTTTTATATGTTGTGCGTATACACCTGATCTATAACCCTACCAAGTTTCAGATCCAAATTCCTAACCGTTTAGGAGAAATCGAAGATTTTCAGTCCGATTTCGCATAAAAGTTGCAGGTTCGCGTTTCTGGTTCGCTCCAACGTACAAGTATTATCTGGTCCGCTCATCCGGACAATATCTGGTCCGCTCATTCGGACAATATTTGGTCCGCTCGAACAGACATAATCTGGTCCGCTCGAACAGACATAACCTGGTCCGCTTATCCGGACATTGATCTGGTCCGCTTATTTGAACATTTGTTGAGGTCCGCTCATAGGATAGCAGGAGGTCCGCTTATTGTGACATGTCTGATCCGCTTTTAGTGACAAAAGTTGAGGTCCGCTCTTATGGTTCATTAATAGTGGGTTCGCTTTTGTGTCATCATCTTCACGTGGTGGTTCAGATCGTTTATAAGTTGTCGGATAGTTAATTGGTTGGCTTTGAATGCACCGACCCACTAACACAAAAGGCCCAATCACAAGTCTTTGTTGATAATCAACCCAATCAAGTTTTATGAATTAATGGTTTAACCGGCCCTATCGTATATCTTCTAACCTTTGAGGCACAATAAAAGGAGAACAATTAATTGACTGGATATTTTTTTGAACGGCCCAATCATTAATAAATAGTTAAGTGTGTTGTCAGCATAAAATAACTCAAATTGTTATCACGTGATTAGAGTTGGACGGTTCTTTCAAAGTGTTTGTCGGTTTCGTGAATTGTTTGGTCCAATCAGCTGACATTTACGGCACGTGTGATTTGTCGGGACATTATCTGATGTTTTGACATGTGATTTGTCGGCACATTATATGTGATTAGCAGAGTGTTTTACGGTCAAAGCAAATTGTCGGTTCATGCACATGTGAAGAAAGGTATTTTTGTCAGTTGTCTTAAAGTCTTCTACATCGGCACTTGTGTAGATTGTTGGATTATTTTTGTTGTCAGAAATTGTTTGGTCAAAGTCTACAGTTCACACAGTTTGGAGTTCAGTCAGTTGGTCATTCGGTCCGCACAGTTGGTTATTTAGTCTGCACAGTTGATCGTTCAGTCTGCACAGAAAATCATCAGTTCGAGTACCAGTTTCTTTCAGATAATTGATAAAAATTTAAAACTGATTGTGTGTTTGTTTGTTGTATTCAGGTTTACATCATGGCTGAAGAATTTTTCAATACGTTTTACAACGCGTTCGCAACCGAATCGTCTGAGGCTACAAATGTTACACCAAAAACCATCACGAAGGCGCTCAATGAAAACATCAAGCATGATAACTTCTACGGAACAAATTCAAAGCCTCCAACTTTGGATAGCATTGATGATTATACATGGTGGAAGGAACGGTTTATTAACTGGGCTAAAGCATATGCTCATGAAAGCTGGTTCTGCCTGGAGTATGGATATGAAAAACCAAAAGATGATAAAGGCGAAGATCTTGTATTCAAGAAGTTTACTAGAGAAGATAAAGCTGAATTTGGAGCTGAACAGAGAATGATAGCATTGATCCAGTCAGCAATCAGAAATTACATCTTTGCACTGCTAAATCATAATGGGTCATCTAAGTCTGTCTGGGAAGCTTTACGACTTAAAACTGAGGGGGGAAAACAGATTAGAAAAAACAAAATAGCTTTATTAAAGAAAGAATTTGATCTGTTTGATAACATAAAAGGAGAGTCGGTGAGGCAAATGATTGAGAGATTCTGTCATCTTAAAATTGAGCTGGAGAGATTAGAGATAAATAAAACAAGAGAGGAATTGATAGACAAAGTGATTGAAGCGTTACCACGAGCTGATCAGTGGCAAACGTTTGTTTTTATTTTGAAAAATGATGCTTTGTATGATACAATTACTCTTGATGCTTTGTTTGAAAAGATTGAAAGTCATGATTTGGAGTTGCAGAAGCAAAACAAGATGACTGATTCTTCACATCAACAGAACGTTGGCTTGTATTACAAAGGCAGTGTGTTTTCTGATAAAGGCGTTGGTTCACCAAAAACAGCATTTAGTGGTGAAAAGATGAAAGAACCACCAACAATGCCAACAAGTCATCATTCTGGATATCATTCATCTTCTAAGACAAATTCTGATGATTCTGAAGAAATTTTGTGCAACATTGCTCTTAAACTGAAGAACTCTCCTACAATGAGCATCAATGCAGCGAAGCAGCAAATGAGTTTTCTTGCATCTGTTCTGGAGTCATATGAAGGTCTTGTAGCTGGAAAAATTGGAAATTCCGAATTGACCAAAGAAGACTACGACCAGATTGATCCGGAAGAGATGGAGCTCATTGACATCCGTTGGTGTTTAGCTAGTTGTATTCGAAGAGCTCAGAGGTATATGGAGATTACTGGAAAACAATCGCTTGGAGGTGCTTCAACAAAGCTTGGATTCGACAAATCCAAAGTGACCTGCTTCAAATGCAAGCAGAAAGGTCATTTCAAGAGAGAATGCACTAATTCTGCAGTTGGTGGAAATGAACATCCGTTTAACGATGACTATTATCGAAAGGCGATCTACCAAAGAAGCAGAGAAGAGCCAAAGTTGATTGAAGATAAACCGAAAGAAAAATCAAGAGCTTATGCTGTAATTTACGAGGATGAAGGATATGATTGGAGTGAGGTTCTTCCAATAGATGACATTGTTGATGAACGGTTCAAAGCTGAAGCCAAACAGGAAGAATTAAATAAACATTATGCTCTTGTTACTGAGATTCAAGATGAAAACAAAGATAAAGACACTTCTGAAATCCATGAAGAAAAAGTTGAAATCAAAGAGAAAACTCGAGAAGAGATCTTAAGTGAGAAGACCTACAGAGAAAGAAATGTGGTCTACAACAGAATGGATGATATGCAGGAGGAGTATGAGATGGCTGTCGGTAGCAAAAGATGGGATAAAAAGAGAGAATGCTACTATAACAGAGAAGGAGAACCGGTTGTTCCCAAGAAAGACATAATCTTCGATGATGTTCTTCTTGCAGTCCCGTTAAGAGCTGAATACTATAGAAGAGTATTGAAAGATGACACATACGCTAAGAGATATGAAAAGGATATCAGATATGCCATGTTATCATGTCTAAGAAAAAGGGATGAAGAGAGAATGAAGAAGAATGTTTAAGAAATGGTGAACAATTTGAAGAAAGATGCTGAAGAGGTTAAAGCAGAAACTGTTGAAGTTGAAGCTATGAAGGAATTAAAAAGTGAAGAAGTTGTTGAGAATGAAGAAGTTTAGAAAGCTGTTACTGAAGAACAGCAGAGTGAAGAAGAGGTGAGGAAAGAAGAAAAGAATGAGAATGAGGAAGCTGATAATGTTGGTGATGAAGTCGGTGTTGAAGAAAAGCAGAATGTTGCTGAGCAGACAGAGGTTGCTGAAAACACCGAAGTGCCAATCACTGAGGTAAATTCTGATTCTGAAAACTTAAAACAGATTTATAAGTGCAAGAAATGCATGGAACCGTGCAGAGCTTGTACTGAAAAAGATGAGCAATTTAGAACAAGAGATCTTGAGTTCACAAAAATTGAAAACATTTTCAAAGAAAAATGTAAAGAAATGCTAGAAAAAGAAAAAGTTTTTAAAGAAAATGATGAAAAACTTTCAGAAAAATGTAACAAATTAGAGAAAGAAAATGAAGTTTTGAAAGAAAATGTTTTGAAAATGACAAATGAATGTGAACAAAAAGGTATTGCTTGTCAAGAAATGAAAAAGGAATATGATTCAATGAAATTATCATATCACATTACAAAAGAGTCATATGATAAAGTAAAAGATGAAATGAAATATGCTCAATCAAGAATGAATTATACGTCTGAAACAACCAAAGAACTTAAACGAATGTACGCGATAAAACAAGATGTTGTTAATTCCTATATTGAGGATGTTGCTAAGTTGAAGCGACAGATTGCTGATTTAGAGCAGGATAACAACAAGTTAAAGAGTTACCACGTGTCGTCATATGTGCTTGAACGAATTTTCAATATAAAACCGGGTGATGGTGAGTCTGAGCAAAATAAGAAAGGCATTGGCTCAGAGTTTCATCAAGTTCCACCACCGGGAAAATTTGCATTTTATGATGAGGAAAAGGTCGAAAAAGCTTTCAACATGGTAGATCAATTACCAGACAATATTGACATAACCTATTCCAAATCTGATGATTCTCATGATTCAGAGGTGGTGGGTAAAGTCGTTGAAAGTGTGTTGAAAGAAGAGTCAGTTGTTACAGGTAAATCTGAATCACAGGATGAAGATGAAGGAAATCTTCATGATGGTTATCTGAAAAACACAAAATCTGAGGAAAGTTTGAATGATGATTCAAAAGGACTGGTTTATACCATGATTGGATCGGACAAATTGTTCTTAGATGTTGTATTCCCGATTCAGAATGTGATTTTAGAAAAGGTTGATAAAGTTTTCAAAATGGTTGAGATTGAGAAGTCTGAAATTTCAAAGTTTGTCGGTAAGAGTCATAGAGGTTCATATACCAAATCTGGTTTCAAAAAGAAGAACATGAAGGCTGGGTTGGGTTATAAGAAGAAACAACATTGGAACAAAAATGAGACGCCGAATTTTCAAGCAAAAATGAGTTTTGTTCAAGGAGGCAGTTTAGAAAAAGAAAAAGAACTCAAAATGAGACAGTCTAATGATGAATTCTTTGCTAAAAAGAAAAAGCAACAACCACAGGTCAAAGATGTGTCCATGAGAACATGTTTCAAATGTGATAAAAAAGGACATCTTGCACGCAAGTGTCCTAATCTAAAACTTGTGGATGTTGACAAAAAGAAGATTTATGCTGAGAAACAAAAATCTGAGAATGTGAGACAAAGGTCAACCAAATTTGATTCGAAACAAACTTGGAGGTTCAATACAAACAAGTTTGTTTCAAATCAAAATTGGAAATCAAACCAGAACAGGTTCGATTTAAGACAGACCTGGAATTCTCACACACCCAAATTCAGAACAACACAGAGTTGGAAAACCACAGTTGATATGACAAAACCTCAAGAGTTTTGGAAACCAAGAGTTGTTGTTCAAAATCAAAATGTTCAAAAAGTTTCACATTTTTACAAACGAGGAACACCAAAAGGTCAAACATGGAGTGTTAAGAAACATGTTGATTTGGTAAAAGATGAGAAAGTTGAAGTTAAAATTGAGAAAGTTTTTGTGAAAAATGACAAAGAATTTCCAGCATTGAATGAAAATTATTGTGTTGAAATGCCTAAGGTTCAACAGACCTGGGCTAAATTGATCAAGTAATTGAGTAGTTTGTTTGTGCAGGTGCTCATGGAATTCAAAGATTGTGAAATTGGAGATTGGAGCAGCCTGGCACATCGAGAGGAGGCTGCTGGATCCTGTGTTGGTTGAAACAGGAAGTTTATATGTTTTCTGTAAATAAATAAACAATATTTCAAAAATCCTAAAAATTGGAAAACTTGAAAAACCAAAAATATGTTTGTTTTTAATTTTTGTCAAATATTCAAAAATACAAAAATATGTGTTGATTGAATATGCCGAAACCCTCACTGCTGAACAAACATGATTACTTTTATCAGATTGAAAAACGGTTTTCAAACTGTTAAGATCAATGGGTTGTAAATCATGGGAGTACGTTATATTTTCTGCAAATCAGTACACTTGAAGCAGAAAATGGATGGCGAGACAAAGCTATCAGTGTTGGTTGTCAAATTTTCTTTATATGATTTTGCATTTTAGGGGGAGTAATATTGTTAGAAAATACAAAAACATTTAAAAATTTGAAAAAGTCAAAAACATGATAAAAATTCAAAAAATTGAGTTTTTGCGTAAAAAGAGGAAATGATAGTACATCAGTAGACAGTTACAGTACGCTAAAGAAATGGAAAGTTTAAATGTGTTAAACGATCTCACCGTGGATGTGTCGGTAGATTTTTATACATTTAGTAAACTTTTTCGGGATATAAACCTAAATTCAAACTTACTTATTTTGTGGGGAACACTACTTGGATATATAGGTAACCCCTGAAATCTCGTTTGAAAGGTCTCATAATCTGATATACTAGGTCTTTATACTCAATGATGTCTGGGGTATTATTCCGGGACTTCTGCTGAACGGTAGTTCTGACCTAGTCCTTGGATAATGCTTTCTGCAATGCTTGAAACATAGCATTAAACCCTCAGCATGCCGATGAAACAATAAAATTGATAGTCGCTGCTGTTGTAAGCAAAAAGATCCTCTAAAGGGGACATACCATAAAGTCGAAGTTGATATCTCTCTGCGTATACGGAAGTATCGACCTGAGATCCCTCGGCCCTCACATACCTAATTTATATACAGATATCATTGTAGTATACTCACCTGTAAGACTGATTATTGGGATTCTGGATACGGGAGTATATTCAAGAGGTGGGACACATGAATAGGTTTAAGTTCATAAGACATCTAATTCGTATCCTGAATCAGTTGAAATTTGTATGAAAATTTAAGTGGATCAGTATATCGACAATCTAAGTGAATTGTTTAATGCATAAAGTGAAATTAAGCTCAACGGTACTTGTGACTTGTCAAAAACTGATATGATCCTCTAACGCATACTCAAACAAAAATATTGTCTGTAAATATGTTTGTACATATTTCTTTACTGCTTTATATTTTCAGAAAATACAAAAAGATTTTTGATTCTGCTTTATTTTCGACAATCGATGTCTGAGTGCTGAGTTTCAAAATCTAAGTAAGCTGATTGTGTTTCTGAAGATAAAACAAGTTCATTAATTTGAGACTTGAATTTTTTATAAAAAAATCAAAAACAGTTTGTGATATCTCCAAGGTCATTAGTTTGGACTTGGATGATTAACTGTGAGGGATTTGGATGCCTATACTATTATAGAGCTAGTTTCCGATTCGATTCGATGAAACTGCCAAATTCATGAAAATTGTTTGTTTAGAATGTTTGAGTTAGCCAGGTTACAATTCCTGGATAGTTAAAATTTGAAATGCTGTTACTTATAAATGTTTGAGTGATTGCAGATGAGATTCCAGACTACGATCCCGGAAGCTGAGTCTAAGGGGGAGTCTGAAGACGAGCTCAAAGCAAGGGGGAGCTTGTAATCGAAAAGCAAGGTGTCGATCCCAAAAGCACGGAAGCTTGGCGAAAGGGGGAGCCTGATGAAGAAAAAAGGAGAAGCTGAAGCTGAAGACAGATCCACCGGGATTCTATTCAAGAAGTCTAAAAGAGAAAGAAAAGTCGCTACGAGCTTGACTACAGATTGACTACGGCAATATCCAAGGGGGAGTCTGTTAGTGCATTTATGTCTATAGCCTTCGTCAATCTAGTCCGTAGTAGAAAACTGAAGAAAACGAGAGTTACATTGTTATTTTAGAATTAGTTAGTCAAAAAGGCAAGGTGGCATAACTGTAATTAATGAGATTCCTCATTAATCCCTTGGCCTATAAATAGATCTCTAGGGTTTCTCATTTAGAACTTTTGTCATTTTCACATCTTGGAGAGCTAGAGGCTAGAGAGAGAAAGTTTATTGTTCGTGATTCAGGTGCTGTACGTTATCAAATTTGTTAATAGAATCACGTTTATATTACGTCATGTGTGTTTAGGTCGCGTTCGTGTACGGATTCCGCACGTTTCACGTTCGTTTCGCAATCGTTTCGGAGTCAAAACCGGTCCAACAGGTTAACAGGTTGTAAACTTCATTATTCCCAAAGGAAGCTAAATGTCAAAGCTTGAACCAGATATCTCAGATTCTAGCATATTGAGAGGGGGAGTCTGTGAAAGGGGGAGTTTGGATCAACAGTCAAAGGGAAGATGGAAGTTAGAGACAGGTTGTGTTTCTGAAGATTGTAAAGATAGAGTGCTTATGATGAGAAGACAGAGAGTTGGAGAACAGACTAAGACTGAAGACTCAGGAGCTGAAGATTACGTCAACATCCAAGGGGGAGTCTGTTGATGCACAAGAATGTCTGTTGACTGCATCTTCATCAAGTCTTAAGTCTTAAGTCAAGAAAGTCAAGATTAGGGTTTATAATGTTAATTTCGCTTATGTGTACATTGTTTAGAAGTGATTTCGCTTTTAGGGACACATGGTGATTTCGCTTATATGGTCTTGACATATAAGCGAAATCAGTTTTAAGTGATTTCGCTCATATGGTCATGCCATATAAGCGAAATCAGCCTTAGTATATATACCCACACATGTGTTCATTAGGGAGGACATTGGAGCGAAATCAGGTCATGTAATTTGGAGCCGAACTCTGTCAAATTGATCTCAGAAAAGCAATAAAGTGAAGGAATTGAATAGGAAAGTTGTTGTTACGTTGCGTATACTGATTCCGCCTTTATACGTGATGATGAACTGCCTTGACTGATCGTTTAGGGTCACGACACGGTCCAACATCTTGGTCTCCAAGTAAGGCAGCTGCAAAATGGCACTTTTATCCATCAAGGCAAATATGCCAAAGAACTTTTAAAGAAATTTGAGATGGATGATTGTAAGCCATGTAGTACACCCATTGCAACCAATAAAGTAGTCATGTCTGATGAGAAGGATGATTTGGTTGATCAAACTTTATATAGAAGCATGATTGGGTCTTTATTGTACCTAACTGCATCCAGGCCAGACATCATGTTTGCTACCTGTGTTTGTGCTAGATCCCAATTAGCCCCTAGAAAGTCAAACCTTATTGCTGTAAAAAGGATATTCAGATACCTAAAAGGTGCTCCCACACTTAGTATCTGGTATCCAGCTGATGGTAAAATTGAGCTTTCAGGTTTCTCAGATAGTGACTTTGCTGGATGTGACAAGACAAGGAAGTCCACTTCAGGAGGGTGCCAATTCCTAGGAAGTTGTTTAGTGTCTTGGCAAAGCAAAAAGCAAGCAGTTGTTTCCACATCCACTGCTGAGGCAGAGTATATAGTTGATGCAAGCTGTACAGCCCAACTGCTCTGGCTTCAAAACCAGTTGCTGGATTTTGGTATCACTTCCTTAAAGACACCACTCATGTTGGATAGCCAGGCAACAAAAAATATCATCAAGAATCCAGTTTCCCACTCAACCACCAAGCACATCGATATCAGACATCACTTTGTGAGGGATTGCTATGAAAAAGGTTTGATTTCTCTGCACCATGTTCCAACTAAGGATCAGCTGGCAGATGTGCTAACCAAAGCATTAGACACATCCACCTTTGAAAGCTTGATCTCTAGGATTGGCATGCTAAACATGGAATAACAGGCAAAATCTTGTTTTTCTATGAATAAAAGCATTAAAATGTTTTCAGAAAATCAAAAATCCATCCTTAAAAATAGCTAAAAATGAATTTCTCATTAAAATCCTTAAAAGTCTGCCATATCCACTGCTTTGTTCAAAGGTTTGTTCCACTGAAAACACTGTCCACTGCTGAAAGTCAACCCCTGTTCTTTCATTTTTTTGATAAGCACTGTTGTTCAAAATCAGTGTTTTATCCACTGATAGTAACAATCACCCACTGCCTTTATTTCTACCATACAACCACTGGTCTTGTTCCATCAGTGATCTTCATAAAAGACAAATTGTTCTTCATTTCATCAGGGGTTGGCACGTGGACTGTACATAGCGGTCAGATATTTTGTAACCGCTGCCACGTCAGCGTTCACTTTTTCTCTATATAACCCCCTTCAAAACCCCAAACAGGGTTTTACTGTCGAATTGAATTCTTAAAAATTCATTTCTCAAAGCAGTTTTCATCTCATTTCTTCAAATTTCTTCACAACCTTCTTCATTCGTCTTCTCCAAAAATGACAAAATCCTCTGCAAAACCCACTTCAAAATCCACTCGTAAAAAGGCCGCTCCAAAGGCTACACCCATCGAAATCCCATACAAAGCACCTCACAATTATCTGGGTCTTTTGACAAAACCAGGCACCACCGATGCTTTCGATTCCATCATTGACATCATGTCTGCATCAAAGTACAAAACTTTGTTAACAGCAGATGCTCCAATTTACTTGGACACCCAAAGAGAGTTTGGAAAAATATTACCCTTGACAAACAAGGCGAGGATGTCATAGCCATTAACTCTTCTCTCATGGGTAGACCTATCAAAATCACACCACAATCCATCTCGGAAGTCTTTGAACTCAATGATCAGCAAGGTAAAACTTCTTTTCCCAAAAATGAGTTAAAACTGATTTCCTTGAAAGGGGGTATGCAGAACAAATTAAAAAGGATACCTTACAAAAAGGTAATTTTCCACCTGCAACAAGATTTCTGTTCCATACCCTGCTTATGTGTGTTTCAAACAAAACCACATCTTTTAATGAGACACCATTAAAGATTCAAAACCTGGGATATGCTATTCTTCAAGATGAAAATTTAAATTACTCTCAGGAAATCTTTAATGATTTGGTTAAAAATGTTGATAAAAAGCCATTCTTACTTTTTCCAAGATTTCTAAGCTATTATTTTGAAAAGAAATTTGGTAAGGATGATGCTTCTTCAATAAAACAAGGTGCATCTTTTCAAATAAACAGCTTAACGGCTGAAACTTTTAAAAGAATGTCAACACCTTGCAAAACACAAGCAGAGGTGCCTGAGCAGACTTTAGCAGCTACCACTGCTCCTCAGGTATCTGCTGCTGAGCCCACTGCTCAAGGTGATCATAGCAGCAAAACAACTGCTTTGAAACCCACACCTACAATCACCAAAAGGCCAAAACAAAAGAAATCCCAAAAGCCCCCCAAACCTACCAAAAAGGTAACTCTGGAGGATGAGATACCAGAGCAACTGCCAGTGACAGCACAAAAGTCACAAGAAACCACGGCTGCTACTTCCTCACAGCAATTGGTAGAAATATCTCAACCCATGCCTGAAACTCCTCCTGCTTTTTCTAAAAAAGAACAGGTTGTACAAATAGGGACACCACAATATGATGCTCTGGAATCACTTGCTTCCATCATCCACAGCCCAATGCCCGGGGCCAATTCTCTTTCTACACCCAACCTCACATCCACAATTCCCCCACCAACTAAATTATTGTTGGATGCTATAGATCTGAACCAGGCACAAACCAGTCCTTCTCACTCACCCATCAATGAGAACATACTTCAACAAACGACTGGGTCTGATGTATCAATCATAGCTAACCCACCAACAAGACCTGAGGAGGTTACACCCCTTGAGTTACAAGTAACTCCTGGTGGTAATCCAAGTGAAGCAGCCACTACAAGTGCTGAACCCACTGGTTTACATTTGGACAGTGGTTACATATAAGACTTCCTTGGAGGTAATTCCTTCTATAGCACCTCTTATAACCACCAGTAAGTTTGTTTTAACCACTGGTACCATCAAAAGGTTATCAAGTGTTGAAGGAAGAAGTCCCCAGTACCAAGACAAAGGGGCATCAATGGATGACTTTTGGAATACAATTCCTAAGTCAACCACTGTTACAACCACTGTTAGTGGGAAATCAGATGATCCCATTAAATTGGGTGATGGTTTAAAGTACCTAGAATTGACAGAAAGAGTTGAAAAACTGGATACCTTTGTTGCAGAAATCAAAGAAATGCTGCAACAGTTGTTGAAAGATCAAAAGGTGCAACCCACTGCTATTCCAACTCAAGCACCTGCTCCACCACAAGCACCTGCTGCAAATGAGCTATGGAATCTATTTCAACCCCTGCTCCAACAACAACAACAAATGGCTGATCAGTAGCATGCAATACATGTTCAAGAGCTGAGAAACATACTCGAGTCCAGGTTTAGAAACACCCAAGCAGACATCAAGGCTATAAAGGCCCACCTCTTAAACACCACTGGCACTGCTCCTCCCACTGTTCTATTAATTGATCAATTACCCCAGATAATGCCAAAAATGGGGAGAAAATCAAGGAGTGGAAGAAGAAGGGAATAGATGATGGTCTGTATATTGAACCAGAAAAAGATGCAATGACTAAAAAGATTCCCTTGCCAGATGGTAGCAAAAAGATTGATGTTACCACAAATGCACTTGCTGAAGCAAAAGCAAGTGTAAAAAGGGACAGAGAGGCAAAGGATATGTCCAGGTGGAATGAGGAGAAAAGAGCTTATATGGAGCTGAATGCGCAGGGTTGTTATGAGCCAAAGGATGTTAAAAATCCTGAGCTAAAAAGAAATCCCACTCGAAAAGTGAGGGAACCCAAATCCATACCATCCAGACTCACAAAGCATACTCCCAAGCCACCGTCCAAAAGCCCCCAACATCAATCTTCCACTCAAACAACTGTTGTAACTCCTGTTGTATCAACAACTGCTGGTACTTCAGTTGTTTCAACATCTGCTATCACTTCAACACACACCATAACCATTGCCTTACCACCACCACCAAAAATCATCTCACCACCAAAACCACCATCACCTCCTGCCAAAAAGCAGAAGGCATCAGATGTTACAACATCTGTTGTAATGACAACAGTGGTTGAAACACCAGTTGTTTCAACAACTGTTAGTCAGCCACCTTCTACCACTAAAAAAACCACCACTGATCCACCCAAAACATCATCAGCCTCTCCTATAATAAAAAGGAGAAGGATTTTTTTACCTGATGATGATTCTCCATCACCACCACCAACATCCTCACAATCTCTTTCACTTGTTACCATACCAAACCTTGTTCCTCTCTCATCAGCTCAAGTACAACAACCAATCCCTGTCATTACTCCTGCAGGTGTCCAATATCCTCTAGAACTCGCAGCAGTCAGAGAAGAAATCAAATCCTTCTACTATGAGGATGATCCTGCTAAAAGGAAGTTGCCATCAGTTGAAGGATATCCTAGGCCTAACAATATTGAAGAATATTTGAAAGTTAAGGCTCAATAGGCAGAGGATATCTCCAAAAGAAGCTCTCAAGGGAAAACTGACAAAGAAATTCAAAGGCATTATCAATTTCTATTCACTCAAGTCAGATCCTTAGAGCAGTTTGCAAAAAATGTTTGTCAGCAAATCTCAGAGAGAGCACATGAAACTTTGAGAAAAGACTACATTGAAAGCATCATGGCTTCCAAGAACTATAAGGGGGAAAATATATGTACAAAGAGTGGACCATTCCTGAGCTTGAAAAAGAAGCAGCCAGGATTCAAGAAATGATTAAGAATAAGGTCAAACACATTCCTCCTGATTGGGCAAAGTACAAGAAGAATGTACCTGACAAAAGGGTAGAGCTGAGGAGAATGAAAGAGGAATTAATTGCTGCTGATTATGGGTCTAAAAATCAAGTGATGAGATGGAGAGAAGACAAAGTCAGGACCACCTAGAAAAGGTTGGAGGAACTAAGGAAGAAAGATCCTAAAGTTCCACAAAAACCTGACTACCCAGAAGCAGAGGTTTCAACAAGACCACAAAAGCTGCAAAGCAGGAGATCCACTGCTCCAGCTGGTGCTACCATCTATAAAAGAAGACAAAAAAAACAGTTGGATACTGAAATAGTGGCAGAATTAATGGCAGGAGATGAGCTTGTAAAAGAGGGCATTAAGAAGATGATAGCTGAAACTCTTGGCCTAAACCAACCTGCAAGCATTGCTCAAACAGTCATCACAAGGCCAGCATCACCAAACTCCTCATCTAATAAAAATCTCCCAAGAAACCCACCACACTCAAAAGTACTAAAGTGGAAAACTGACAAACAGACCCATGTACTGACAGTGATCAAGTCTAGTGGAGAAGTGAAGAAAATAACAAGGGAACAAGCACTTGGCCTAAGTCTTGAAGATTTGCAGGATCTCCTTGATCTTCCACTGTGTAGGGATGAAGATGACACAGGTGCCTTAGCCTTTGAGTTACAACTCAAAGGGAAAATAAGGGAACTGTTGATGAGGCAATAAAGATCTACCAATAATGAAGGGTTTTGGCATTATCTGTTCCAGGGGAAGATTGTTGGGATTGAACTCTATCAGAGGAACAGATAATTAAAGCCAAAACTGGATCAGAGCAGTGGATCCAGAATAAGCAGATGTTGTGTATACAAGTCTCTCCCCTTGAAAGTGGTTTCAACATCTGCTGACCTCCTATCTACTGATCGATACAACTGCTGACCTACAACTGTTGATCAAGTCAAGGACTGATGAAGACAAAAGCCCTGCTGTTCAATCTACTGCCTTGAGTCAAGCACTTCTGGGTTATATCAAGTGTTGCTAGGTTCACATCAGTGGAAGGATTCAACAGTAGTTTAGTTTGTCTTTATGTAATGTATTGTAATAACAGTTGTTAGCATAGCAGTACTTGTATAGATCAGAGGTTAGAGTTTGTTAGGAGGTTAGATGTCACTTTCATGATGACGTCAGCAAAGATGCCACAGTGGTTTGCTCGTGCCTATAAATAGAACAGTACCTTGTACTGTTCTATTAGCTCTTCACCATCTTTCTTCCTGTACGAACAAATCATTGTGAGCTCAGGCTGAGGGGGAGTTTTGTTACATACATGCAAGTGTAATCGGTGTTTGGAATAAATTTAAGCATTCGGTTCATTGTTGAAAATGTGTGTTGAAAGCAATTCTACTGTTTGATTGTGAAAAGTTTGTTTCCATTAATTTCCGCTGCGCATCACTTTCATTGTTCATCTTAATTCAAACATAAAACACAATCAAAACCAAACTCAGATCCTAACACTTGGCAAGCATATGGTAGAAGTAAGTTCCATGCCGGTCTTGAGTGTTTCACAAAAATACATCTTCGGCCGAGTGTTGAGTGATCTCCCGTGAGGTATGTGAACTTGTATATAAATGGAATTTTAAAGAGGCATGTTCTGCCGAAATAAGTAATTTCTCTTATGAAACGTTCTAAATAAATCATGACGAATAGGATTATAAATAGCATAAAAATAAAACCCAATGAAGATCTTGGATTCCCGACACTCAAGACAAGCCCAAAACTTCTCTTCTCCCATTCCATTTGGGTGTGTAAGCCACATAATAAAGAGTTTTGCTTGAGGACAAGCAAAGATTCAAGTGTGGGGGTATTTGATGTGTGTAAAATGCAACATATAAATTACATCAAATGATACATAAAACTAACCTTTTTTTAGTACTAATGTTGGAAAAAGTGTGCTTTTGTCTTCCTTTTGTATTTTCAGGACCAAATGAGCTTAATTGAACAAAAGGAACAAATATGCAGCCAAATCTAACATAAATACAAAGAAAAGGAATAAACGTGGCATGCCCGACCCCTCGACAGCATCTTCCTAAGCAAAAACAAGAAAACAGAAGGCTGACCACGGCCCCATGAGCGGACATGGGGGCGTGGCCAGATGTCTGCAGAAAAGACAAAGCAATGGAAGCTTCTATTCCCAGCATGGGGGCCTGCCCAGCTCAACACAGGCCATGGTCAACGCTAAGATTCACAAAATCTTGCAAATCTTTATAGTACAGATACACTTCTACACACGGGGTCGTGCCCAGCTGACACGGGGGCGTGTGGAGCTAATGCAGACAAATTGCAATTAATGAAGAAAGAGAAAAAGGATGGACATGGGGACGTGTCCGGGCTTCTGTGCAGGCTATAAATAGGGGTGCTTGGTTCACTTCAAAGTTATCCCTTAGCAAACCACCTCTCTCCCACTTCACCCACACTCCACCACCATCACAACACCCACATCTACCACCATCATCCATCATCCACCTAGAGTGTGTGTAGTAGTCTCGGGATCCAAGAATGATCGTAAGAGTTCTTGACAATCAAAGGCCATGTTTGCCTAAGTCTCTTACATCACTTGGTGAAGACAAGCATTTAGTGTAATACTTTGATTTTTAATATTTTCGCACTTTTTATTTGGTTTTGTAGTAATGACTTTAATAACTAGTTTCTTATGTTAAAGGTGAAACTTCCTTTCCATTTGTCCGTGGTGTCTTGGTATTATTTTACTGTCTATATAAAATAAAAAAATTTCACCATTCATATCTCTACGGTCTATATAGAGATATGTTGGCTACCTAGTCGGGGGTTAAGGGAATGGTTTGGTAAGGTTCTTGCCTTGTTTAGTGTATAGATCCTGCAAGTACCTGGGTCAAGCTTACTAGGACCTCCTTCAATACCCACTTGTATTGGTTGGCGGTGGTGCGAATGGCTTGATCCCCTCATATTTAAACTACTATTAATACATTAAACCGGCTACTTGGGATTGTATCCCTGCTGACTCAAACCACTTAGCCGAGGGTAACGTCACTTTCAAAAGAGGGGCCTACCACATTACGCATTAATAACTTAATTAATTATCTTCCAATATTCCGACCCTTTGGGATTGTATCCTTGCCGACTTAAACCACTAGGTTGAGGGTAACGTCACCTTCAAAAAAGGGGCCTACTACTATAACTAAGATAATCTCTTAAAAAGTGCAAAAGTGCGGAAATCATCAAAGGTTACATTAAAGGCGAGTCGGATCCAAGTGATTCATCTTGTCTATCTGTTTTATTTTATTTTTATTTTTCAACATTTTAGTTTTTATTTTTCATGTTTAAAAATCTTTTCTAAAACTTTTGATTTGATTAGACGTTGAGGATAAACCGGTATTAAAAGCTCTTGTGTCCTTGGACGACCTCGGTATCTTACCAACGCTATACTACGCTCACGATGGGTGCACTTGCCCATGTGTGTGTTTAGTGTTAGTAAAATATCGTGTTTTATAAATTTAAAACTTGACTAACGTGTTAAAAAGGGCTTAAAATATAAAGAAAAACATAATACACCCGACACACACCAGTAAGCTACCAACCTTGGCAATCCCATACCTTGGGAAGATCTATTTCTATACTTGTCGGCATTTAAGACAACCATCAGCGCCGTGATGTTGGTAGAAAGAGAAGGAAAGCAGATCCCCATATACTTCATCAGCCGAACACTTAAGGGACTGGAAGAACGATATTTACCCATGGAGAAGCTGACGTTAGCACTGGTCTTTGCTTCAAGAAGGCTCAGGAGGTATTTCCAATCCTATAAGGTTGTCCTGCTCATGAACCAGCCCCTCCAAAAGGTATTGAGGAGGCCGGAACTCTCCGGCCGCCTCGCCAATTGGCCAATCGAGTTGAGGAGCATGCTTTAGAATACTGAGCAAGAACATCAGTGAATGGGCAGGTTCTAGCGGACTTCCTAGCGGAAGACCCGGAGGAGGAAGAAAGAGAATTCCTCAAATGGAAAAAGATTAAGTAACAGAAGAAAAAGAAGGACGAGGAAGCAGTGTGGAAGCTGTACACTGACGAAGCATCCAGTGAAAAGGGAAATGGAGCAGGAATCACTCGCGTGAGTCCCAAATGAATTGAGCTGACTTATGCTATCCGATTGGATTTTGATAACACCAATAACACAGCTGAATATGAGGCGCTCCTCGCAGGGATGAGGATGGCTAGAAAGATGAAAGCCAGGCATGTGGAAGCCAACACAGATTCACAACTGGTAGTAAAGCAATACAATGGAGAGTATGATGCAAAGGATAGCACGATGGCTCAGTATGTGGCCAAGGTGAAGGAGCTGGCCAAAACCTTCAACAGCTTCAGACTGGAATACGTCCCCCGAGGGAGGAACCGGAAGGCTGACGCTCTCAGCAAGCTAGTTTCAGTGGCATTCGACCACCTGGCCAGGGAAGTAAAGGTGGTATTGACTTCCCCTTCCATTTCATACGAGGTAGTTGCAGCTGTCGAAAAAACCGGGGAATCCTAGATGACCCCCATCATAGAATTCCTAAAGGACGGGACCCTCCCGGAGGATGAGGCACCAACTCAGAAGATAAGAGTAAAGGCTCTCCAATACGAGATTATTGATGGAGACCTCTATCGAAGGTCATATCTGGGACACTCCTTGAAGTGTGTAGACAAGGAGGAGCCAAAGTATGTGATACAAGAAATACACGAAAGGATTTGTGGAATGCACTCAGGACCCAAGACAGTCGTAGCCAAGGCCATGAATGCAGGGTTTTATTGGCATCGCATGTATGAAACTGGCATGTAGGAAATCAAGAGGTGTGATAGTTGTCAAATTCATGCTCCCATGACTCATCGCCACAAGCACCCCATGGTCCCGGTTTCGACGTCATGGCCATTCCAGAAGTGGGCCATCAACATCATTGGACCATTCCCGTAAGGCCCGGGTGGGGTAAAGTTTGTTGTAGTGGCCATTGATTATTTCACCAAATGGGTTGAAGCCAAGCCTTTGGCAAAAATCACAGGAGAACAATTGAAAAGATTCGTCCTGGATAACATCATATGTCGATTAGGGATACCTTTAGAGCTGGTCAGCGATAATGGTGTTCAGTTTGCAGGATGGCCTTTCAGACCTTGGTGTGAGCAGATGCAAATACGTCAGGTCTTCACATCGGTCACCCATCCTCAAAGTAACGGGTTAGTGGAAAGGGCAAATCAGAATGTGATCAAGGGAATGAAAGGAAGGTTGGGACAAAAACAGAAAGGTTGACTGGAAGAACTACCGATTGTCCTCTTGGCTTACAGGACAACCCCCAAAGCTTCCAATGGGGAAACGCTCTTTAGTCTGACCTATGGGATGGAGGCAGTTATCCCCATCAAAATAGGTTCACCCACAACAAGGATGAGGCTACGGGATGTAGAAAACAAACAAGACCTTAGAACATACCTCAACCTCTTGGAAGAGAGACGGGAAATCGCAGCGGTCAGAGTGACCAGGTACAAAAAGCAAATGGAAAAATACTACAACGCAAGGATGAAGAAGCTTAACCTGGTCCCGGGAGACCTGGTCCTTCGAGCCAACGAAGCCAGCTTACAAGAGAACACCGAAAAGTTAGGGCCCAAGTGGGAAGGACCCTACAGGGTTTTGTGGGCCAACGGTAAAGGGACATGCAAGCTAGAGACGCTCCAGGGGAAAGGGATCCCGAGAACTTGGAACCCGATGCAACTCAGGAAGTACTATGTGTGAGGATCAACCCTCAAGGTAGAAGGACATGAGAGAAGGCCTAAGTGCCACTTTTGTAATACAACTTGTGATCAAGTTCTCTCTTTCTAATAACAATATATACTGGGGAATCCCCCTAACACTTTGGTAATGAATGATTTATTTTGCAAATTGTTCAAACACCCAAAGACTATTAAAACATGGCCCAGTAGCGGGGTAACGTACTAAGGTAGACGTGCCTAATGATTGCGAACCCCAAAAGATAAATAATATACACACGTGTACATGAGCATAGAAAACATGCTAATTAAAAATCCCAGCCGTGGGGCATGACGAGGTCGACTAGTCCAAAAAAGACAAACAACAGTTTATTGCTACAAACAACGATCACAAACTAGTTCAAACTATCTTTTTACAAACACTACACAATTTGTAAACAAACTACAAATAAAGTGTACTCAAACACACCATATAAGCAAACAAGAGGCAACAACATATCATCCTTTGCAACTTGCAACAAGGAACAATCCAGGAAGCAAAGGCCCAAGGAACCAGCAACGCTTAACTCCCCCTGAGACATGTGAGCTGGGCCAAAGTTGCAAATAACCCTGCAAAAAAAACAAACAAACAACAAACAAAGAGGGTATACAAACACCCCCAAACCCAAATAGCAATAAGAAACGGTAATCACAAGCATCAGATTAGTCAAGCAAAACATGGGAAGACCCCTACATAAAGGCCCTCTGACACGAGCATCAAGTATCCAAAGCACAACAAGTTAAGTGTTAGATTACAACCATATCAAAAGTATATTGTTTTGAAATAACTACGAAGAACCATCTCCAGACGGGGACTTGGCGTAAATAGGGCTGGCAGAATCAAGCAATGATTTAAGTTCATCTAGGGAAATTAAAGAATTATCAGCAATTTTGGTAACAAGAGCAGGAGTTTTACCACTAAATTCCTCATCCAGTTTGGCCAAATGATTCTTGGCCTTAGAATTGTAGTGGGGGGGTTTCTTTCCTCTTCAGACCCTGAGAAGAGTAAGAATACCATCTTTTCAACCCGCCTGATAGCCCACATCCCTGTAGGCCCTATAAATCCTCTCCAGACTGCCTTTGAACTCCTCAGATTTAGAAAAATGAAGAGAGGAAATGCACAAACCCCTGGGATAATAGCCAATGACGTTTCGCGGCTAACTTTTGATTGTCCTCCTTGGCGATCCCTAGATCAGCATATAAAACGTCAACATCTGCGGGAGAAACGGAAGCAGCCTCCTTGTAGTTCTTTATATCCGCGAGCAGCCTCTTCCTCTAAGCTAGCCATCCAGCTTGCTCCCTCTCTAAGGTTTTCTCCATCTGCTCCAACATGGCTCCAGCGTTCTAAAAAGAAAACCAGCAAGAAAGTTTAAGTATATAAAGGGGGGAGGAAAAGGAACACACCTCCTCTCCAGAAGCTTCTTTTCAGCATCCATAACCCGGCACCTACACTCAATAGCAACGGTCTGGGAAATCTTCAATTCACTCATTAGCCCCTCATTCTTGTCCCTCAAAGCATTGACCTTCTGCAGCAGCCAGCACCCCTGAAAAACCCTTCGCAAATAAAAGAACAATATTGGTCGTAAAAAATATCGGGGTCCAGTGCGGAATTCATAAACCAATATGAAGAGGGGAGAGCATGAGCCATGAAATCCCGAGCGATCTTAGGGGTACCGACGACGATGGAAGGGGCTATCTTCCATCGAGGTATATACTCAGCAGGGAGACCTTCGGCAAACAAAGGTGCCAGAGGGGTATGAGCACGAAATCATTCTGGTAACTTGAATCTGCTTTGACCGGTAACCTGAAAGAGGGAGGCCCCAAAAACTGGGTCAACAGGGGCCGCGCTTATTTCCAGACCCTTCCCTTTAGCTTGTGACGAAGCAGGAGCTGTCGGGATGAAAATGGGAGCGTTGGAACTCCCCTGAATATATATATATATATATATATATATATATATATATATATATATATATATATATATATATATATATAAGAGGAAGGGGGAAAGGAGATAAGAAAAACAAGAAACCGAGAACTGCAAAGAAAAGGCAAGGGAACGTGGTTAACTTACAAGAAAAGGTCCACTAACGAGACTGGAAGACGGTCGCAAAATCTTCAAATGTTTTGACAAAGAGCCCTTGGTATTGACTGGAGGGGCCTCAGACGTAGCCCGAGAAGCTGGTTGGGATTTTTGGCTGCTTGCACTATGAAGTCTTTGACGGATACTCTGAGGCTCTGGAATGGCGACATTAACATCAACCACTGGATCACGTTTGCGTTTCCGGGATAAACTCGTGGCCAAATCCTCATCCCCTCTATTGACTTCCTCCTTTGGAGGGGAACTCTGGGAGCCCTCCGACCCCTTGGAGGAACCCTCCTTAGCAGAGGGAGTCCCAACTATCACCCCAGCTGCAGAACCACCAACGTCTTGAGTGTTTCCACCAAGAACACCACCCATCTCTGGGTTCACCACACCTTCAACCACAAATGATATCCCCTTACAATCAGCTTGCAGCAGGCTTCACAAAGTCATCTCTGCATAAAGAAACAAACACAGGAGATGAGTAGGCAAACAAAAACAAAAGTTTTTGGTTCAGACATAATCAAGCTCATCGTTAAAGCAAGGACTCACCTCTGTTTTCATGAAAGGCCATAGGACGGATCAGATAGAAAGGGCTCAGACCTCCCGTGGCAAGGATCCCTTTAGGAAAATTGAAAGCCCTGGTAGGATGCTCGTACATTTTCGTCACAAAACATCCTCGACCGCCGAGAGGGCGGGAACGCCGTCATCAATAGCTACAGCAGGGTCCCTTAGAGGAAGGGACTCAGGGATCATAGAAGGGGAGACATAGATAAACCTATTCTTTCATTCTTTTGGGTATGTAGAGGTAGGCATGAAAGAATAGCAGGGAAGGACAACACTATCCTTCCTCTTCTCGAATGTGAACCAGTCACCATCTGAACTAAGTCGGTAAAACCAACAGAACAACGGTAGCGAAGGTTCACCGGAAAAAGCAGCACAAGAGAGCTCAAAGTGTACGATCCTCATAAAAGCTAAAGGGTGCAATTGGGAGAAATGAATACCATAATATTTCAGAAGAGCCATTTAAAGGGTGAAAGGGGATACCGAACGCCACAGAAAGAAAAAGACAAGGTGTAAACAACGATCCTCTCCAGCGAACAGACGACCGGATCATTCGGACCAGGAAGACTTGGGGAGAACTTCGACGAGATCTTATAGGCGGTGACAAAGGACTCCAGTTCCTCATTGGTAACAATAGAGCGAATCAATGACTGGCCTTTTCTACTCATGGTTGGAACAGGGATAAAGTGATCAGAGAAAAAGCGATGAAAGGAAGAGAAAAAGATATAATGGTAAAATAGAAAACCATACAGGGGTTTTAAAGGGTCTTTCTGATCAAGGCGGTAACCGTCAAATCAACATTTTAAACACAACCCTTGATCTGGAGCACGTGTACTTAGATTAGAAACCCTGTCGTTGGATCGAAGGGTTTTCCCGATGCTAGGAATCTTTAGGTACTTCGATCATTATGAAGGGCCCCACTTCTACAGTTGAAGCGCCGCGGTACTACGGTCCAGGCCCACACGTCTCGAGCCCTGTAGCCCAGGACTAGAGATAACTTGTCGACGAGGCCCACTCGGTATGAGACTACCTCGTCTTGGGCTTCCTTTTTTGTTGGGCTTGCTAACAGGCCGAAAGACGATTATCCCTTATGATAAAGAGTTAGGATAAAGGCGGGAAGAAAAGGGTCACGTCTCTAGCAAAGAGCATTAAATGACTGTCAACAAAAGAGAGACTTCGCCGAAAAGGTACGAGCTAGGAGCTGGATTCATTAAAGGATCAAGGCATCGAGCCGGTGGGGATCAGACACGTGTCCGAGTCTCCCCAAGACCTTACAATGCCGTTAGATGGCATCGGAGCTCTCACCAAGGAGATAAGCCACCTTTGCTATATAAGGCAAGACCAATATCATCTTAAGTAAGCATTCAATTCCAGTTTCATTGATTACACTCACACTTCACATTTAATCCAAATATTTTTTCGATCACATTTAAGGCTTTTCACCTAGGGTTCACACTAAAGAGGATATTCCGGCGACTGCATACTCGTCGGAATAAGCTCCTTTTTTCTCCGGAAAGCTTTCTTATTCTCACGCCGGAGCTTGGTCACGGATCCCCCCTCTGGGGCCCTCCATGGCGAGGTTAACGATGTTCTGTTTTGTAGGAAGACAAGATTGATCTATTACAACGTTGATGAGCCTCGTTGACTTCATACCGGAATTCAGGTACTCGACAGGCGCGACCCCCGTTAACCCGTTTCACCTACACTAAACTACTGTTGGACCAAAGCAAGCGTAAAGCTAAATATAAGACCTTAACCGACAGCTTGGCACAAATTCTAGTAACAAGGCTTCATTTTGACAACTGTTTAACCCAGTTTGTGTCATTTTATCGTTATTGTTTCAAACCTGGCGATTTTGGGTCCTGTTATGGTAGCAAGATTTCATTTTGATGACTGTTTAATATGACAACAGGCTCGAAACCGGTAATTTCCTTACTTTTTAATAACTATTTATTTCCTGCATTTATGTGTTTAAACGTCATCATTACATGCTTGCATATTACACATTTGAAATCATGCATGTTACATATTTCACTTATCGCATTGTGCAATACATTAAGCGTTGCGTCGAAACGATTAGTAAACTCACCGGTTAGACAAGCTGTGTTAGCATAGCTTCAGTATTCAGTTAATCGATAGATTTAGGACTTAGAAGTAGGTTCAACATCAAAAGTACATTAAAACCCAAGTGGGTGAACAAGGGTTTGCATTAACACTTTCCGAAAGCTTAAACAAGCATTAAAAATTGTCCGAAACACACTTTAAACGCATAATTCTGCATTTTCAGCAAAATTTAGCACTTAAACACTAAAATAACTTACATGAAGTAGTATAAAACATCCAGAATAACTTGCAAAGTGTTGGGAATGAAAACATGTCACAAAAGGTACTTCATACCTTGTAAATTTCACAACTTAGCACTTTAATGAACCGACAACCGAACAATTAACCGGACACTACCCAAAACACCAAAAATAGACTACAAACGTAGTTTTGATGTTTTAAAGCTAGTTAAGGCCATTCGACATCCCGAAACACTTAGAAACCACTAAACATAACTAACACTTAACTAAAACACTTGAATCCTAACTAAATCAACAAACCACCATTGAAACCCAACTAGACCCCCCCCCTTCAACTTACGATCAACATGGGGGCTCCACATGCCCCCATGTGTTAGACATAAACTACCTTGAATTATGTTGCACATTAGAGTTGTATGATGGAAATGAAGATTATAAGAAAACATATAACATAACCTTATCATAACCTAAACCTCATTTCTACCAACAAAATTCAAACACTCCTTTCTCCTCTCCCTCCCTTCTACTCTTGGCCACACCCACCTCCCACAACACCACTATTTTTCCTTCATAATCAAGAAGATCCTTGGATGCTCAAAGGTGCTAGATAGTGTTCAAGGAAGGTTCGAGCAATTTTGGAGCTTTTAACCACAACTTCTTCATCAATCGTCTTCTTCATCTTGTTCTTGCCACATCCCTAGCCATAAGAGCTAGTGGTAAGCTTCATAAACTCACTTTTACTTCATGTTAGTGATATGTACAAGTCACGCCATCTAAGAATCAAAACTTTAAAAGATGAAGACATGAGGATCTAACATAATCTAAGGAAAAACAAGTGATTTTAGTGTTGTTTGATGTATGTCATGAAGTTGTTGATTTTGGTCTTGTGTTTTTAGTTAGATACATCATGTGTAAGCTTGTTAGAAGCTTAGATCTAACAAGTTTAAGCATGGATCTTGAAAGATCCATGAAGAAACTTGATGATGAACTTGAAGGTCTTCAAAGTAAGCATAAAAATGGTTTTAAAATGTGTTTTTCATGATCTTGAAACCACTAAAACATATGGATGACTTGTTTTATAAAATAGAGTTTCATTAAAGTTTATAAAAGTTTATAAAAGTTTAACAAGAAGCTTGATTTAGGAAGATCTAAGTGTGTAAAGTATGGATTTAAAAGACTATACATTTTTAAGAATATTCAAGTTCAATACATGAATAAACATGATGATTTTAGTAGACTTTACTTGTTAAATTTGTTGAAACTTGAATTTGCTGATTTAAAAGAAAATAAACACATGTTAATAAACATGGGAAACCTCCATTTTTAGGGGAAACTTTGTCAAAATTTTTATAAAATTTTGACACTTAGAAAAATATAATGTTTGGTGAAAAATTTCTACAAAAATTGTTCAAAAATAATCACCAAAGGTTTCCCTAATTTTTATACCAAATTACAAGTTAAGAAATTAAAGTTTTCTTCAAAAATAAAAACAATTATAAGTATGTATATTTTTAGGAAAAATATATATATATATTTAATGGTCATAAAAATTATGTGCTATGTGTATATTATGTGTAGTATATATTAGTGTTGTAACTTGAAAATACACTAAATACTTTCAAGGAGTATAAACAACAAGATACACATAAAAATACACAAGGAAATATTTAAGAATATATATACATACAAAAATAACTCATAAATTGGTATATGGACAAATACTAGAATATATATTTACATAAATATATTCCTCACAAATACATGGACTTGGACAACATTTGGACCATATTGGACATATATATATATATATATTTATTTTTGTCACTTGTCTGATTTTGTATAATTCATATATATATATATATATATATAGGGAGCCGCTAGAATGAGAACCACCACGAGTTATGAGAACCACGAGAACCGCGCCCCGCGGGTGGCCGTCGGCGTCGAAATTTTTTTTACACCTAGATCCGTATATTTTAGTGGGGGGTTTAAATTTTCGGTTCAAACGGCGCGCCCGAGGGGGTAGTTTTTTACGCCCAAAGTTTGGTAAAAAAAAAAAGAAAAATTAAAAAAATTAAAAAAACCAAAACTTTGGGCGTAAAAAACTACCCCCTCGGGCGCGCCGTTTGAACCGAAAATTTAAACCCCCCACTAAAATATACGGATCTAGGTGTAAAAAAAATTTCGTCGCCGACGGCCACCCGCGGGGCGCGGTTCTCGTGGTTCTCATAACTCGTGGTGGTTCTCATTCTAGCGATCCCCTATATATATATATGGACAAATATATATAATTACTACCATTTAATGGGAATTATACAAAATCGGACAAAGTGACAAATATATATATATATATATATATATATATATATATTATAAACAAACCTTAAAAGTATATTATTTTTAGAGTAAATTACAAGTTTTGTCCTTTATGTTCACACCCAATTGCAGGCGTTGTCCTTTCTTTCAAAAGTTTACAGGCGGTGTCCTTAACCTTTCAAAATCTTACACGTTATGTCCTTTAGGCCAAACCCAGTTAGATTTTTGGGTTAAATCTGATCATGTGCCTTGCACATGAGGGCATTGTTGTCATTTCACCTTCTCAAGGGCTATTGTGTAAAGAACTTTTATTGATGGACTATTTTGTAACAACCTAAAAATAAAAGGATTATATAATCATATGCATATCTGATGAACACCTTCATTGTTGATAGTGTCATCAACTCAAGCATAATTACATGAAATATATTACAAGGATCTTCACCGATGTTTTCCAGTGATCCAAATCTCTAGATCTGTGATGAACAAGCATCTCCCAAATCACCATCAACTTGGTTCAACTGTCTCTCTCACAAAAGACTTCACCCACCACCACTATCAACCCACCACCCCCCCCCCCCCCCTTCCACCACCCCTCTCTCTACCACTCTCTTTCTCTCTCAACCACCATCACCACCCCCAAATCACCAGCGCACCAACCACTACTGCTAAACCCAAATCACCACTGCATATCAACCACCACTGTTAAACCACCATCACCACTAATAAACCCAAATCAAAACCGTACCCAACTCTCTCTCTCTCCTCTCTCCAGCCTCAAGATGACCGCCTACCCTGCCACCAGCCACCACTGCCTTCACCCTGCCACCACCGCCTTCACCTGCTACCACCCTCCACCACTGTTATCACCCTAACCCTCCACCGCCGCCCTAAAACCCACCACCAAATCCGGCGTAAAACCCACCACCCATCACCGTCGCCCTAAAACCCACCACCAAAAATCGATTCCGGTAACCATCCACCTTACCGTCTCCTCCATCCACCATTCAGAAGAGAGAAAAGAAGAGAAGATAGAGAGAGAGAGAGAGAGAAAGAGAGAAAGAGAGATTAAAATGCAGAAGACTATTTTGTTTTTATCATAAACTTTTCATTATTTACAATATAGTCCCTTAAAATAAGTTTACTAAAAAGTAGTCTCTAAGGAGGTGAAATGACAAGAATACCCTCATGTGCAAGGCACATGATCAGATTTAACCAAAAAATCTAACTGGGTTTGGCCTAAAGGACATAACATGTAAGATTTTGGAAGGTTAAGGACACCGCCTGTAACTTTTAGAAAAAAGGACAGCGCCTGCAATTTGGTGTGAACATAAAGGACAAAACTTGTAATTTACTCTTATTTTTAAGAAATATAATTCCGGAAAGTACTAAAAATCAAAAGAATTAATTTTTGGCAAATAATGTAAAATACACAAGTATTTACACCTTAATACAAGTATACTTTCTTAAGTATGCTTATACTAAAATAATGTTGAAAATATTATTTAACAAATTACTTATATTTATTTTGGAAAATAATATAAGTATCATATATTTGGACAAGTTAAAAATATATATTATTTTTAACATATATCGTTTACAAGTACTGCATATACAAATATATATTTTGGGAATAAAATATATATAATCACAAGTGAAAAAATACAATTTAGATTAACAATAATGCGACGAATGGGCAAGACCCGACCATCATGGGCACGACCCACACATGTGACGAACATATACGATTAAAACAAAACAAATACATAACTCAAGATGGTAACTTATACTTAGTGAGTTACAAGTTTAGGATATTAACATACGTAGAACATTTATAGGTCACTTCGTATACAAGACAAACACTGGTGGAGTTTAGACGCTGAAGACGCAAAATAGTGAGTTCATGTCCCCACTTTTAAATATTTTCTTGCTTTTAAAACTTTGGGGAAAATACATGTACTATGGTATGTTGAAACAAAACTAAGGAATAATACATAGATCATGTTACGAATATGGTGAAACTTAAGCACCATTAATCACGTATACATTTAGACCAGGGAGCAAAAGGTTAGATCTAATGGGTTTTAGGCAACCTCACACTTGGCCCCTACATTTTCCTAAGAGTGCTTTTGGGTCTCAGTCGTGAATCGACAAAAAAATGCCTAGGGTTGGATGTTTCCTAAGTCGTCACACATGTTAATGTCCTCGCGAAACATTAGCGATCTCGATTTCCTTACATTTACAGAATACATTTTACAAATACGTTTTATAATTACATACCATGTTTCATTCAATTACAACTCATAAATTCTATACAAAACTGCATGAATTCACACCATGGTTTTGTTGACAATTTTCAAAACTACATGTATTTTAGGAAACTAGTGGATGCTCGTGGCCTTTTTTTTTCAAGAAGTTAGTTCATGTCAAGATGTTGTGTGTCCATCCTCCATTGCCACCTTTTGTTGGATTTGTTTGTTATATCTCGCCTCCTTGCGGTGATATAGGAAATAAAACCTTGATCTCTAATTTGAAATGATGTTGTAAACTTTTAAACAATTATCTGTTGTTGAGATGTAAAAGCCTTTAAGCTTTAGAATTGAGTAATTGGTATTATTTCGATTGGCTCTTGTTATGATATTAATGCTTGAATGTATTATGATTTTGGAAAAGCAAGAGACAGATTTATGAATGATATTACTGTTGGGGACTGAATTAAATTGTACTAAAATTTTTTTTTTTCAGTTTGTAAAACAAATAAGAAAAAAATTGCAGTTGAGACATAGTATTAAAGACTAAAAAATAGTCATAAAAAACAATGGACTAGTTTACGAGACTGATTTTTAAACCCTAAATAAACATATTCAAGACTAATTATTTTAGACTGTTAATTAGACTTTAAAAGTACATATTAGGGACTAAAATCACATGCTATCTGCGATTAATTTGTGGTCCCTAATAGAGCATATTAAGGACTGAAATTGCATGGTACTAGGGACTAATTCTAAGTGTTTAAAACATCTTATTTGAGATTAATTCGGTATGGAATCACAAACATAACGAAGCGTATTAAGGGCAATATAGATATGTTTAGAGGACTGATTTTTAATCCCTAAAGTTATACATTAAGAACTGAAATATCATACTATCCAAGACTCATTTACAGTCACTTTACAGTCAATGTATTAGGGACTGTAATGATGTGGTACCAGGGGTAAATTAAGGACTAAATTTTTGTGTATTGAAGACTGAATGTTGGTCGCCATTGTTGTCGTACGATGGGGACTAATTTTTAGTTACTAAAACCACTATCTAGTACTAGGTATCCGAGACTGGCTGGAGACTGGCAAATCAGTCCCTGATAATCATTAAGGACTGATTTGGATGTATCAGATACTGATTTTTTAGTCCCTAATACTCAATCTTTTTGTAGTGTAAACTTAACCTGTACTTTGGATGTTTAAAATTTGAATGGCAAATTGGAGTTTGTTTTTATATCATGTAGTATGTTTACTTATCGTATGCAATGAGAATCAATCACGATCACACCTCGTGCTTCCGCCTCCGAAAGGGGTGTGACATTTAATTTGACATGGGTTTTGTAGGATATAACATTAGCATGATTCCTGTAATTGGGTTTTTTTTTAATTCATAAGGTGGAGAAGATAGAGTGAGAAAATCAAGAAAATGTGAAGTTAACGTGGTAGATTGTAGATAATGGTGGTGGTAGAAGATGGTGGCCAATGTACACCTTTCTTGGTCATGCAGAATGGATATGACATTTACCATATATATGAAACGTTAAAACCTATAAATAATCCACTTAAGCCCCTATTGTGAAATGCAGGTAATAATACCAGCATAATAACTCAAATGTAATAGAAGACTACACAAAAATATCATGTTAGTATCCAATTGCTATGCCATAACTTAGTTATCCAATCATGAAACTAAGTTGAAAAGGAATTTTTAAGAGCATCTATAACTTTCCGTATAATTAATTAGGAGTGGTTAATGATACCAATAAATAAGCCTATGTGTTATATATTATCTAACATTCATTTTGTATATATCATATATTCATATTTATGTATCCACTATTCTTATGGGATCTCACATAATATTATTGAGATCACCATAAGGTGACCACTAAACCACTGGATATGAACTTCTGAATGTGAATCACTGAATGTAAACTACTGAATATATGTATTGTATTTTATAGATATTGTTAGGAACTGCATTTTGTATAGTTGTCCCATTGTGTAGTTTGGCGTGTGTATGTTTTTTATGTACGTTTATCTAGAAATTCTAGAAGTGAGCTAAATGGATTCAAGACTCACAGAATTTTATAAAGTTAATAACGTTTTGTAATGAATTTTGTAATTTCATTGCAAAAATTGTAATTATTAAAGTTTTATTCGAATTATGTTTGATTCTGATTAATGTATAAGTAACACGTCAGCCCTACCACGGGGGAGGGGGTACTACAAAAATAGTGTGAAAGAAGTTCTAAGCTCAACAAGCAGATAAGGCATGAGGTCTTGTAATTATTAAAGTTTTATTTGAATTATGTTTGATTCTGATTAATGTATAATATTATTAAGCAGATAAGTAACTGTTTATATTTGTAATTGCTTGCCTATTATGAACTGACTTGTGCTCTAAAGTTGTCTTTTTGAGAAAACCTTGAGATAACCTTTTATCGCAACGGTTCTTCGCACGCTTTGTTTGCTTAATACCTTCTATTGAATCGGTTGGTTTGAATCTCTTTAGATGCCAACTTGAAAAGATGGGAAAGCAGATCCTGTGTGAAATCAAGAAAGAGCGCCATTACAGGGTTTTTCGTTGAATTTTCAATAAACACATTATCCCAAATTGATGGCCTTTGAGATGTACTTTTTTTTCCATTTTAACCTTCTCTAATTTTGAAATCTCAACGATTTAATCAACTATGTTTCTAATGTAGGTTCTGGGGTTCTGACATTTGAATTTCTCTTACATTCTACTTTCATTCAGAATGATGCCAATTTATGAAAACTTAACTGAGTTTTAATATTAATTAGTGAAAAGGAACAAACTTGTTACAACTGAGTGAAGAGTAAGGGGGTGTTTGTTTTTTGTGAAAAGCTCTTCAGGACCTCTTATGTCTGCCGCACGCAGACCACGCGCAGACGTTTTAGTCTGCAGTGTGTTTGTTTTCTCAAGACCTTTCATTAAAAAAGGTCTGCATAACCTCTTTTTGGTGTAGACATGGATCAAGGTCTTCTTGGATCTGAAGACTCTCTTCTCCTCCACAAAACCCTAGCACCTCTCCAGCCTTCTCCTACACCCCATCTTCTCAACCGCCGCCACCCACCCTCCCACTGACGACACCCTCCCACCGTCTGCCACCACCTCGTCACCTTCCCACCGTCCGCCACCACCCACCCACCCACCGTTCGCCACCACCTAGTCACCATCCCACCTAAAAGTCGTCAATATGCATTTCTCTTCCTTCTCAAATCAAACCCTAACAATTAAACAGTTCCTCATTTTCACCTCCATCTTCACCAAACCTCACTTTCTCTCTCTAAATTAATCGTTCCTTCATGGCAGTTCTCCTTGATTCCACACCACCAGCGCCTCCTACCGCTTCTTCTCTCGCTCATGGCTTCAGATTTCACCCCACCGATGAAGAACTCGCTCGGTATTATCTCCGTCGTAAGATTCACGGCAAACCGTTCCGATTTAACGTTATTTTGGACGTTGATGTCTACAAAGTTGAGCCCTAGGATCTTCCGGGTCAGTTCGGTTGTTTTTGTGTCAATTGTGTGAGTTTTGTGGTTTTAATTTTTTTTAGATTTTGGTGCTAGTTTTCAGATTGTGGTGTTAATTTGCTGAATTTTGGTGTTAATTTTCAAAATTGTGGTGTTACTCATGCTTGTTATGTTGTTTGATTATGATATTCATTGTGATAAAATGGTAATTAGAATTTGTATGTTGTTCAGCAGCTTGTAGAAGTAAAAAACAAACAGTTTTCTTCTGGCAGTTTCTTCTGGCAGACTGAAGAGGTTTGGTCCACCTCTTCTGCTGCAGATGTCTGTAGATGTGGTCCGCAAACTGCAGACATTTTACCTCTGAAAAAACAAACAACACCTAAGACGTAAGTGTAAGTGTAATATTTTTTCAAGAGTTTATACCCTATCATGTTAAAAGGTAACCGATGTATGAAATTCATATTTAAGCTAAACTCAAACATGCAAATTTCATGATGCATTCATATCGTGTTGAGATCACATCCATATATCTATTGAAACGCCCCAAACTAAGGAGTCTCAACAGTTGGATTTGTTCTTCAGTAGATAGTACTTAAACCGTAGAATTGAATTAATATAAGCAGTAGAAACTTAAGCATAAGCCAATAACCAATCCAGTTACAAAAGTATACACCTATCTTTAGCTAAATGGGACAACTTATGGGTTATCATTTAAAGAAATAAGACCAAGAGAGTATTTAAGCAACTTCTTTTTTTTTAACGGCAGGAGAAAATAAATATTGATATAAATCTTCTAGCAAGGTGCTAGAAGAAACACCAAGACAATACATACAAATTCCAAATAGGAAAAACTAGAATTGTCAATTACACCATATGAACCAACAAGTCTTACTGTATTATAAACTATTGGAATTTTGTCCTTGAAAATCATCTAGTTACCATATGAACCAACAAGTGCATAGAAAAATCGCCGATGTTAACCTCTGGTGAGTTGGTGGCACCGGCAATGAGCTAGGAAAAGTAAGTATATCTCTAGCCGACGATCCCACACCACCAAATTTTGACCAAATCTCCCAAACAAATACGGGAGAAGTAAGCATATTTTTGGCCGACTATCCACACGGAGGTGAGAGTGTGGGACTTTGCACCATACGCCAAATTTTGACAAAATATCCCTAGCAAATTTGCATGTATGTTCACACTCGCGTAACCAGGATTTTTTACCTGGAGGGTCAAGGTATACATACATATACATACATATAGGGGTTGGTTAACGTACAATATTCCTTAACGTACGATGTGTACAAGATGAAATTACGCACGTTATAAAATTCAAAAACCCTAATCACGCATATCGAAAACCATAATCATGCATGTTGAAACCTATAATCACGCATGAACATAATCACGCATGTACAAAATCAGAAATTACGCATGGGGTAAAAAACCTAATCACGCATGTTATATTTTCACAGCGTACGTAGCGTACGTTAAGCAAAATTGTACAATACACTTTTATTATACATATATATATGTGTGTGTGTGTTTTTAAATTATAATATTTATTTTTACCAATTTATGAACTAATAAAATTAAAATATGAAAATCATACATACATGGATATATATATATAGGGGAAGGTTCATTTGAGAAAAAATTTAATTTAAGAAGAAAAAGAAGAAAGGACATATTAGTAAAATACTATTTCATTTATAACTCATATTATTAATTATTAACTCTTTAATTAATTAGTCAACTAATCATTAATTATCCTACATATAATCTTCAAAACCTACACATATCAAAATTTTCCTACATATACCCTACACATTATAGAACTTTATCCTACACAGTTGAAATTTATCCTACACAGCTCGAAAATATATCCTACACAATTCGTAATTTATCATACACAACTAGTAATTTATTATACACTTTAAATTAACTTGTTTTTTTAATTTGGAAAAAGTATATATTTTGAAAAGGAGTTACAAATTTAATTTAATTAGTTATTAAAGGGGAAGAATACAAATTAATGATTTTTGTAAGTTTACCAATACACCCTTATATTAAAATTAAATGCAAATATTAAATAAAGTAAAATGAAGCATTCTTATTGGTTGAAACTTCTTCTTTTTTCTTCTTACAAAAAAATTCTTCTCATTTGAACCCTCCACTATATATATATATATATATATATATATATATATATATATATATATATATATATATATATATATATATATATATATATAGGGTCAGGATTTAGAGAGAACGATGAAAAGTGTGAGAACGGTGAGAACGATTTTGGTGGTGACATGTGACATTGATGTTAAATTATACTAAGGGGTAATATTGTCAAAAAAATCCACTCACATGAACTGGGTGTTCAAATAAAACGCCATAAAAACACCCAATTTAGAAAAACGCCCAACACTCAAAAGCTATTTTTTAAGCTATAATTTACAACAGCTTAAAAAAACCGTTTTTTTTTTAACGCCATAAAACACTCAAAAGCTTTTTTTTGAGCTATAATTTACAACAGCTCAAAAAAACCATTTTTTTGAACTAGCTCCTAGTTAAAACGCCATAACAAAAAAAAACTATATTTTCAGGGTCCAAATTGTAACTTATAGTGTGAACAAGTGTAAACAAGTGTGAACACAAGTATTTAATTAGTTTCATCATACAAAACGCCATAACAAATACAAAACGCTATAACAAAAAAAACTATATTTTCAGGGTCTAAAGTGTAACTTATAGTGTGAACAAGTGTGAACACAAGTATTTAATTAGTTTCATCATACAAAACGCCATAACAAATACAAAACGCTATAACAAAAAAAAAACTATATTTTCAGGGTCTAAAGTGTAACTTATAGTGTGAACAAGTGTGAACACAAGTATTTAATTAGTTTCCATACAAAACGCCATAACAAATACAAGCTATATTTTCAGGGACTAAAGTGTAACTTATAGTGTGAACAAGTGTGAACACAAGTTCATCCCGCCATAACAAAAAAAGCTATATTTTCAGGGTCTAAAGTGTAACTTATAGTGTGAACAAGTGTAAACAAGTGTGAACACAAGTATTTAATTAGTTCAGAAGAAAAACGCCATGAAAATACCTAGTCTAAAACGGCATAAAACACTCAGTTCAGAAAAACGCCATAAAACCCAGTTAATTTTTTTTTTCGAAAAGTATATAATTAGTATACTCATTGAAAAGATAAAAAACGCTGAGTTTTATGGTGTAATTTTTTTCGAAAAATAATCACGTATAAAAAAGTTATTGTTGTTTAAATATGATGGGGGAAAATAGCATGTGATTAGCATGTGCACCTTTGATTGGATCTTCCTATTCTACCCTTCCTGATAGTTTCAAGACCCCTATTATTTACAAAAATGTCACTGCGTCAATCTCAGCCACAAACCACTAAGATCTTGTGGCTGAGAATCGTTCTCACCGTTCTCACACTTTGAGGCGTTCTCTCCTGATCCTGTTCCTATATATATATATATATATATATAAGTGTCCGCTAAAATGAGAACCACCTCGAGTTGTAAGAACCGCGATAACTATTTGATCCGGGGCGAGGTGGACCAATTTTTTTTTCATAAACGTAGATGCACGTATTATAAGCACATTTGTAAAAAAAATTCAAAAAAAATGTCGTGTGTGTAGTTTTGAGCACCACAAGTTTGTGTTTACGGGCACCGTAAATTTTCCGGTTAGATTTACGGTACCCATAAACACAAACTTGTGGTGCTCAAAACTACACACACGACATTTTTTTTGAATTTTTTTACAAATGTTGTTAAAATACATGCATCTACGTTTATGAAAAAAAAAATTGGTCCACAGCGCCTCCTATGGTGTAGTTCTCACGGTTCTTACAACTCGAGGTGGTTCTTATTTTAGCATTCCTCTATATATATGTGTGTGTGTTAATTATAATATTTATTATTACCAATCTATGAACTAATAAACTTAAAATATGAAAAATCAAATCAAATATAAACATTCTTTTTAACGAAATTAAATAACTAAATATTACCATACTATAAATTACCATACTACAAATTAGTAACATTGTAATGCTTTATAGTATTGTAATTCATGCATAGGGAGTTCTTCAAAAAAATGTGATTTTTCACTTCAAACCTAAAGGTTTTCATCTTTTATATTTTAATCCCTTTGATTGTTTAACTTATGACCCAAAGCTTTTTAATTTTTGCAATATAACCCAACACTTTTTTATTTTCAAATTTAGTCACCAATTGCACTACTTTTAATGTTATTTTACTAATATCATGAAAATAACGTTAAAAGCGGCAGACGGTTAATCATGCATCATGTGATTGCTTTGATAGCCAAAAGACAAAAGGGTACATGCACTAATCGACCTTTGTCTCGATTGTTGAGAGTGTTATGTGCCTTATGTCCAAGGCTTCATGCAAAACTACTATCGAGCCGGGGGTCTCACTGGAAGCAGCCTCTCTATTCCTACGGGGTAGAGGTAAGGTTGTCTACATCTTACCCTCCTCAGATCCTACCTTAGCTTTGCTATTAGTGGGATTTACTGAGTATGATGATGATGATGAGTCACCAAACTTTTCATCTTTCGCATGTTTTTTCGTTTTACGTTTCTTTTTAAATTTTACTAGTTAACATGCCACAATGCACGTGTGGGGTTCAATTTTTTTTACATTGATTTTTCCCGTTTGACAGGCACGTCGCAACGCGTCTATTTTTTCTCGTTTGATAGATTCTTAGCAACGTGCGGGTCGTAGATCGACTTTGTAATTTTTTCTACGTTTTTACGTTTCGGTCTAATTTCTTCGCATTAATACGCCGCACCAAGCGTGCGTGGTTCAACGTTTTTACGTCTGCTTTTCGTTCGGTGTTATTTTTCTTTTTTATTTATTTTATTTTTACGAGCTTTTCTGATGTTGGTGGTCGTTGGCAGTGGTGTGACATTGGTGCTATTTGGCACGGTTTTACGGGCGTTTTTAACATATTAAGTTTTCACTAATAATTTTTTTCGAGTTTACCCTATACTTCCTTTACTTAAAAAACAAATTATTTATGTGCATATTTTTATATACGTGTCGGTATAAATTTGATTTGCTCTACGTTTTGACGTAAGTTTTTCCGGAAACGAGTCAGCTCAAGTATAACAATGCTTATAAAGGTTACATTGGGTTCAATTGGATACGTCGAAACACGTGTTTTCATATGGTTAACGTATCGCATAACGTTTGGACTAAGCGATTTGATGTTTATGATGTACCCCCGCCGCAACGTGCGCAGGCCTTATCCTTGTTAAAACAAAAAAGTAAACTTTGAAAAGAATTAAAAAGAAAGGTCATCTAAAAAAATCTAAACTTATATCTTGAAACACTTCACTGAGTAGAGAAATGAAGAGTATAAAATGGTTTAAAACAAAGTTGGAGCTTTTATTATATTTTTTTCCTCTCCGGTCATCTTTTTGCTACTACCGAAATGTTGGACCTTCTACAAACGGAAAATTTTCAAATCTGCACTTTGTTCACCTTTCTCACTTTACTTTAGCTGCCTTACCGACAATTTAGAGGGTCAAACACTAAGAAAACACAAAGAAACACGTCAAACATTGGATCTCCGGTGAAAGAAAGCTACTCGGCTGGAGGGTCAACGAACCCCTCTCTGGTTAGGCCCATGTATGTTCAACTCATTTCAAGTTGTATTTTAAAGCTCGAGTTTAACTCGTTTATCATTTAAATTTATTCTTATTTAATTAATATACATACATAATAATATGAGTAAACTGCAATTTTACCCCCTGGGGTTTAGGCCAATTGGCACTCTGACCCCATCTAACGAAATAATTGCAATTTTACCCCCCAATGTTGGGGTTATGTCGCACATTTACCCCCCGACGTCAATTTTGTTAACAGGCCTGTTAACTTTAATATGAAATGACTATGTTACCCTTTTCTATTACCCCCCAACGTTCCTGTTATGTCGCATAATTACCCCCCACTGGTAAATTACTAAATTGTCCTTTGTCATTACCCCCTATACTTTGTGTTAAGAAACAATATTACCCCCCTGCAACTTCCAAAACCCTTCCCGCCAAGAAAGTTTGACCACCCAAAGTCAACCACACATGGAAATTCACAAGAAATCTGATTTAAACTTAATAAACACTTGTATTTAAACCTGTTCTATGTTTGTATACTCAAAATCAGAAACCTATAAGTATACTCAAAATCAAACCTGTTCAAACCTGTTCAATGTTGGAAATTCACTTACCAATATGTTGTATGTTACTAGAATCTGACCACAAACTAATCAAGATTTTCAGGCAGTACCCATGATCCCATTTCCAACAGCAGCAGGTTTTAGGGTTGCAAATGCACATGAATCTGAATGGACATGAAACAGCAGAGGATGTGAGGAAAGACTGTTGGGAATTTGAACACATCAGTTATAGATAGATGAGTATAATGTAATGCAATGCAATTGATATTTCTCAGAGAATACAAGTATGAAACTAAAAAATGGATATATATTTTAGAGTCAAATATGTTGATGTATAATGATATAACATTTGCTGATATCATCATCTCCTGTTAATTTTATAGATTTACACCTAAACCCTGAAGATCATGTTATGTAAGGTAGATGTTATGACCTTCAAATTACATTGAGCTGGATTTGATTGATTCATATGGTGACATCCTCAGGGTAACTGCCTAGCACACTCAAGAAAGTAGCAAACTCCTGAAAACACAGTAACAACATGAGTAGCTGACTTAGATGCTAGCTAAACAAGTTAATTACCTTAAGATGGGAAAGAGCATTTTGGGCCCTTTGGTCTCCCATTGGTACTTTCAGTATGTGCATGTAAAGCCTGCCTTTGCAAACACTGCAAGTGCCTTGAAAAGAAACCTGCCTTGGTTAGATTTATTTGTCTCATAGCAAACACTGCAAGTGCCTTGAGATGAACCTGCTGCACATAAACAACTAAACCTACTGCACATAAACAACTAAACCTGCTGCACATAAACAACTAAACCTGCTGCCTATAACCTGTTGCACATAAACAACCTTTTGATCCATAAAACCTGCACATAAAACCTGCTGAGGGGGAAGTTCAAACATACCTGCTGATCAATCTTCTGTTCTTATAACTAGGCACATTATAGGCACATCAATCTGCTGATCAAGCATATATTAATGTTTGGCAAAGCACATCAAATTGGCTGATCAAGCTACCAACATTGACCTAGATTAGCTAAGTACTTGGTAACCAAGCTAACAATATACCTAAAATCATCATTTATACAAAATGCATAAAGGATTCCAACAACACTTCATAAAGGTAACCAAGCTAACAACATACCCAAAATCTTCATCATCATTTTAGACAAAATGCATGTTTAACCTACATATACATAAAGGCTTCGATTAAGTTAAGTTAACCTACATATTACACAAAAGCTAAATAACTACTAGAGTAAACATCCGCTCAACTCTCCGGTGGATAATGGAAGTTGAGGACAGGCCTACCAAACATGGAGACCACCAGGTGGACCACCACTGATGAGCTTGATAGGCACATCGTCAGGTCAACTGTAAAAAAAAAACAAACATCACAAAATTAACATGTAAATCAGATTCAATCAAACTAATTGTTAATACCCTGTTTAACATGAGACTCAATCAGACACAAATCCCACCCTAACCCTGTTTATAACATGATAATAACTAACAGTGACACAAATCCGACCCTGATTAACTAACATTGGGCGATTGTACCTGCGGTGTGGCGGATGACATAGCGGATCAGCCAACAAACAAGCGGCATTGTAGCGGAAGGTCTGAACGTGGTGTCGCCGGAGGAGGTGGTGTCGCCGGACAAGGTGGTGTCGCTGGAGAAGGTGTGTCGTCGGAGGTTGATGATTGTAGGAGGAGTGGAGGATCGGTGGGAAGGTGGGGGGGTAAATGTGCTATCATATGTTACTTATAGGGTCTTGTATTGAAGAAGCTACACAATGGTTTGGCAAAATTACATTTTTACCCTTTGACTTTCACATTGTTATGTTGACCGTTAAGCAAAATTGACGCCGGGGGGTAAATGTGCGACCTAACCCCAACGTTGGGGGGTAAAATTGCAATTATTTCGTTAGGGGGTCAGAGTGTCAATTGGCCTAAACCTCAGGGGATAAAATTGCAGTTTACTCTAATAATATATTTAGTTACTTTTGTCATATAAGTTATATGTATACATAATAAATATTGTTATACATTTTTGACCAATAACCTTGTTTTGTTGGTAAAAAATGTATAATAATATTTATAACGTACATATATATTTATTATAAGATAAAAAAAGTTATATTCGTATATATGGGCAATTTAATAATAACCAAGTTTGTCAAGTATCCCACTAAAGTCACTAAAAAGTTTATTTTTATTCATCTAAAGTTATTTAACTTTGATTAGATATTCTACTCTTGTTAATTTAAAAAAAAAAAAAAAAAAAAAAAAAAAAGCTTTAAAATTAAGTGGTGCAAAAAAACATATACAAACATTGGTTTCTACTTGGTGAATATTTCTTTTTTTCCATTTGACTTGAGTTGAAATATCATGAAATATGTTTATTATCTCGTGAACTTCAGTATTGCCTCATACTTCAAGTTAAGTAGAAAAAAGAAATTCACACTAAATTGTAATCAAAATTTCATTATATTATATTATAAAATCTATAATATTATAACTCTATAAATAACCAACATGTTTATGATTAAGGTTGTTGTATTCTTGGCTTTGAGAGTTTTAAAAAAAATGGAATTTTCATTTCCAACTCTAAAGTTTCAATCTTTGACAATTTAAGTCTAAAGTTTCAATCTTTAGTAATTTAACCCCTTTAATTAATTTGATTTTTCACTTGTAATTCAAAAGTTTCCATCTTTTGCAATTTAACCCCTTTTGATTTTTTTGCTTAAAACCCAAAGCTTTTCATCTTTTGCAATTTAACCCCAACACTTTTTTACTTTCAATTTTGATCCCTTATACTTTCATCTTTCGTAAATATATGTTTAACGTTTCGTTCTAAATTTTCCGAGTTAACACGCCGCAACGTGCGTGTGGGGTTCAACGTTTTTTCATCTACTTTTCCCCTTTGACAAACCCATCGCAGCGCGTCTATTGTTTCACGTTTGATAGGTATGTCGCAACTAACGAGTCTGAGATCGACCTAGTTATTCTTTTCTATGTTTTACACACAGATTCGTGGTCATGTAAGAAACATTTGCATTTCATCTAATATGATATATAACTAATGAATCTCCGCCGCATTGGGCGGGTGGTAATTCTAGTTAATGTATAATTTGTATAACATAAGTTTAAAATAAGAGTAAATTACTTTTTGAGTCCCTGTGTTTTAGTGGTTTTAACCACTTGAGTCCAAAATCAAAAAAGTTTAACGCTCTAAGTCCCTAGCCATTTATTTTATAACGTTTTGAGTCCAATTTTGTTCATTTTATAACGGTTTGAGTCCAATTTTGTTAAAAAAAATTAGACTAAACAGGTTTAAAATTTGGACTCAAAATGACTCAAATGGTTATAAAAAAAGTGTCTAGGGACTCAATACGTTAAAAATTTTGATTTTATAATCAAATAGTTAAAACCACTAAAATACAAAAACTCAAAAAGTAATTTACTCTTAAAATAATTAGACATTTATAAAAGAGTTTCACCTGATTGGAACATAAAAACGTTTTTTTATCATGGGCGATCACCGGAAACCCATTCCGGTCAACATTCAGAAGAGGCTAACAAAGTTTTTCGTATCTAATCTACCGGATCGATGTAGCGGGAATGACATTGCAGGGGTTGTGAGAGTGCATGCGGAGATTTACGACATCTGTATTGCAAGGAAAAGGGATAAGATGGGCAACCGGTTTGGTTTTGTATCTCTTCTAGACGTAAAAAATACAGGAGACATGGAGAAGACTTTATCAAATATTCGCATGGGCGAGTTTAAGCTTAACTTCAATGTTGCAAGGTTTACCCTGGAGGATGGGGAGATTAATAATAGACATTCTGAGGTGGGAAGACCGAAGGCTCCAGCAAGTGATGTGGGGAAGGCGCCGGTACGGAAGGAGGCCGCTTAGAATGTTTTTGCAGGGCAAACATCTTTTAAAGATGTATGTTTGGGTAAAAAAGATGACCCAAAAGAAGAGAAGGTGATTGTGTTACCGAACGAGTTTCATGCACATGATCATGTTCTGGGAAAAGCGGTGATTGTTAGGTTGGTTGATTTCAAGTCTTTGAAAGTTGTAGGGGATTTGGTCAACGAGATGATAACTGGTGGGGGTGTGGTTCAATACTTGGGTGGTATGTGTGTTATAGTGTCGTTTCGCAGCGGAAAGGAGGCGGAGCAATTCATTATTCTGGCTAAAGAAAAAAGGGACTTTTTCTCTTCGGTGGGGATGTGGGTTGGCCAGTCACTACCTTTTGAAAGAATTGCTTGGTTACGTATTCAGGGGATCCCGCTTCATTTGTTAGATAACGAAGTTATTAATCGCATAGGGGAGTACTTTGGCAAAGTGATTCAGGTTGGACAACACGATTGTTGGGACTCGGATTTATCTTACGATTACATTGGCATTTTGATCGATGATGGCAAAAGGGTACAGGAGGAGATTATTCTGCAATGGAAGGGACGTAAGTATAGAGTTTGGGTGGCAGAAGAGGTTGGGGATTGGGAGCCTGATTTTCTTATGAAGACTAGAATGGAGGAACCGGTTCCGACTCACCGGAGTTCATCATCGCCGGCGAATAGTCCGACCAATTCAAAATTAATGATGGATAAGGAAGGTGCGGATATAGTGGAGGGTGATAAGGAAGGTTGTATTTTTGGTCAAAATAATTGTAGTAGTAATGTACTTTCCAATTCGGACGGAGAGGTGAATGATATCCCAGTTGGATCTAATATTAGAATGGATAGCCCTATTTTTAATAATGTTAATGTGAAAGGGGGGCATTCTGTTAATAATGGTAGAAAATATAAGAAGAAAGGTGGGAGGAAACAGGTGGGCCCAGTTCAGGATAAATTTATCTCTTTGGATAATAGGCCCAGATTAAAAAAAAAGGCCAAGGCTTGACATTGACCCAATTGGTTCAGATCCTTTTGGGCTGGACTATTTGTTGGGTAATTTTCGGAGTTCTCATAAGGAGAATATCAACGAATCAGAGACATCAGAGGATAAGGTTGATGATGGTCAGGGTACGAACTCCCAATCGCAACATAAGGTGGACGATGGGGGTACTTCGGTGCATATGATTAATGACAATCAGGCTATTAGGGAAAAGGGAAGTGATACTCACTTCGTCGTTGAAGGTACGGCTCCTGATTCATGTTCTGGTCGATCCAAATTTCAAATGGAAGTGGAGGGTACGGTTCAAATGGGGTTGTGGTGGGCGCTCGGTTAGAAAATTTTCACGATTTGGTGACTGAAGTCTTGGTAGAAGAGGGAGTACAAATAGGTAACAAATGAATTTTTTTATCAATTAATGTAAGGGGTTTGGGTGTTGCTGGGAAACAGGGGTGGGTGAAGGATTTAAGATCTAAGCATGGGGTTGATTTTGTTGCATTACAAGAAACTAAGGTCTCCGATATTAGGAGATTCGATGGGAGTAAGTGTTGGGGGAAAGGAGACTACGATTGTGATTCGGTGGAAGCTTCGGGTAGATCGGGGGGGTTGATAAACATGTGGAACACGAAAGTTTTCACGAAGAACTCGGTGGTTACAGACATGAATTTTCTTCTTACATCAGGGTTCCTGGTTGAAGACGGGTCCCCGTTGAATGTGTATGCCCCACAAAAAGTGGCGGCTAAAAGAACGTTGTGGGATAAGTTGAAAGAGGTTATTGGTGGGTTTCAAGGTTTATGGGTTATTCTAGGGGATTTTAATGACGTGCGGTGTGCGGAAGAAAGGAAGAATTCTCGTTTTAATTATTCGAGTGCTTGGGATTTCAATAATTTTATTGATGATGCTGGTTTACATGAGTATTACATGAGGGGAAACAGGTTTACTTTCATAGCAGGAAATAATGGTGACATCAGATTGAGTAAGATTGATAGAGTTTTTGTTTACCAAGGATTTTTTTAACAGATGGCCAACGGCGTGTCTTAGGGCCCTCCCGAGAGAGTTGTCGGATCATACTCCTTTGCTTCTGTCTTTGGTTGATTCCAACTCAGGTGTTAAACCTTTCAGATGGTTTAACTCTTGGTTGGATAGAGAAGGTTGTCAAGAGGTGGTTGCTAAAGCGTTGGGTGAATGTGTTTTTGAGGGGCCTCCAGATGTTGTCATTATAAATAACCTAAAAAATGTGCGGGATGAGATTAAGAAGTGGTGGGCTGATGTCGTTAAAAAAGAAGGGGAGGAATTAGAGGGTTATAGGGAAGAGATTCGTAAATTAGAGGCTACTATGGAGGAGAGGGATTTGGAAGAAGACGATATTTGGGTCTGGGAAGAATGTAAGAAAGGGGTTTGGCAAGCTAATCATCGGAAATGTAGAGATTTACAACAGAAATCTCGGGTGAGGTGGGCTTCGAAGGGCGATGATAATTCAGCATATTTTCATAGGATTGTGAACGGACGAAAGGCGTCCAATGCTATTCCGGGGCTTTTGGTGGGTGGTCAGTGGGTTACTAAACCTTCTTTGGTTAAGAAAGAAGTGTTAAAAAATTTTAGGGACCATTTTTCAGAAAAAAGAAGTTCTCGGCCTGAGTTAGCGTGTAGCAATATCAATAAACTGCCTCCAGAGGATGTTGATAAGCTGGTAAGGCCTTTTTCTTTGGAAGAAATCAAGGAAGCGGTGTTTGATTGCGGTTCGGATAGAGCTCCAGGGCCTGATGGGTTTAACTTCAGGTTTATTAAACACTTTTGGAGTTCCTTGGAAGGTGATTTTTTTTAATCTGTTTAGTAATTTTCACGACACCGGGGTTATTAGTAGAGGTTGTAGTACTTCTTTTATTACTCTTATTCCAAAGGTTAAAAATCCGATTGGCTTGAAAGATTATAGGCCAATTACTTTAGTGGGGGTTGTTAGTAAGATTATTTCTAAAGTATTGGCGGTGAGTGTGAAAGAGACTATGGGTAAAGTTATTTCTTCTACTCAGACTGCGTTCCTAAAAAATAGATACATTTTGGACGGCCCCCTGATGATAAATGAACTGTTTGGGTGGGTTAAAAAGACTAGGAGGAAAGCCTTTTTGCTTAAAATTGACTTCGAAAATGCTTACGATAATGTCAATTGGGGTTTTCTCATCTCGGTTATGGGCCAAATGGGGTTTCCTAACAAGTGGTGTCGCTGGGTTAAGGGCATTCTGGAATTTGCTAGATCGGCCGTGCTTGTCAACGGGTCGCCTACTTTTGATTTTCAATGTCAAAAGGGGATTAGACAAGGGGACCCTTTGTCCCCGTTTCTGTTTCTGATCGTGATGGAGGCCTTCTCTTTTATTGTTAGTAAGGCTTGTGCGGTGGGGGAGATAAGGGATGTTGGTGTTTTCAAAGGGGGACCAGAGATATCACATCTTTTGTATGCTGACGATGCGTTGATTTTGGGGGAATGGTCGAAAGACAATATTGAGAAGACAGCTAGACTGCTTAGAGTGTTCTATATTTGTTCCGGATTGAAGATTAATATTCGAAAGTCTCATTTGTTTGGTATCGGGGTTGAAGGTGAAGAGGTGGGGGAAATGGCGGGTATCTTAGGTTGTAGAGTTGGGGATTTTCCTTTCGATTACCTGGGGATTAAGGTTGGAGCGAATATGAACAAGAGTTGCCATTGGCACCCGGTCATCGATACGATTCAAAGACGATTAGCTTCTTGGAAGGCGAATACATTATCGATGGGTGGGAGATTAACCTTAGTCAAATCGGTTCTTGCTAGTTTACCGGTTTACTACCTGTCTCTATACAAAGCTCCGGTTAAATGACGGAACACATAGAAAAAATGATGCGAAACTTTCTCTGGGCAGGTTCGAACAATGATAAAAAGATGTCTTGGGTAGCATGGAATATCGTCACTACTTCCAAGAAAAATGGGGGGTTGGGAATATCTAAACTTAGAGACGTTAATTTGGCTCTTTTGTCAAAATGGGCGTGGAGGTTTAAGACTCAGAAGGATAGCATGTGGCATAAGGTGGTGGAGTGGGTGCATAGGGGTAGGGGGCGATTGTTGGGTCTAAATCGTGTAGTCTAATGTTATCAACGAATCAAGTCAACACCAACAAGTCAAAGTCAAAGTCAACGCGCAAGTCGACACGAGAAGATCGAAGAAAGATATGGCGTGTGAACGTTCGAGATATGATAGTTTTATTGCTTTGGATAATTAAATATATTTTGTTTTAAACAAAATATATTTATTATCTTACTTAATTAGTCTTCATGTCTTTATTGCCCCTTTTAGTAAGTTTTAATCTCTAGGGTCCTTAATGTAATTAGCCAAAGTTGTTTAGGCTATATATAGAAAGAGATGATTAGGGTTTTAGCAACACACACAATCTAGAGATTTGGGGGCTAATTGTATCATCATTTGTGCAAATCAATCTAGTGGGTTTTAAAGCTTGATTTTTAGTGTGTTCATCTTTATTTGTTAAACAAAATCAGATTTTGGCTCGATTTGATCCTACAATTTGGTATCAGAGCTTGGTACTAGAATTTGGGATTCAATAATCTTCAAATTCCTCTTAAAAATCTGATTTTTTATTTGAAAAGTTTTGAAGTTTTTAGGGTTTTTGATTTTATTCACTTTTTCTTCAAAAAATCTTGTTTTTAAAAGGTTTAAATTATGTGTTTGCTGATTGGGAGTTGAGACTAGCATTAGTTGAAAGATTCATAGTGATTTCATATCATTTTTAGAGGTTTTAGTTCAAATCAGAAGGTTTTAGACGAGTTTTTGAAGTTTTTGTGCGTTTTTTTTATGAATACGGCGATATTATTTTTGAATACAGCGTTTTTAATTTTCCGGCGTACATAACTTTTCCGACGAGCTTTTCCGGCGAATTTAATTTCCAGCAACTTTAAATCTTGAACGCGAGTTCAAGTTCTCCGGCGTATTTAGTAAATTCGCCGGTAAGTCGCCGTTTTCCGGAGTCGTTATTCGGGCGATTTTAATCTGGCCGGCGTATTTAAGAAAGGGGTAGAGACAGGATCAGGTTTAATTTTTTTAAACTCGAAGATAAAAAAAAAAAAAAAAAAAAATCATTTTTTTTTCAAAACAGCATCATCATCATCGGAAAACCATCAGTCACCTCCTCCACCGAATACCATCTTTGCTCAGCATCCAAAACTGTTACACACCTCTGTCCATCACCATCCGCCATCATCTCCGACATTTACCGTACAATCATCTTCAAAGTCATCCACCGTTCAAACTGCATAATCCGATCACCGTTCCCGTCGTTCACCCTTTACCACCGTCCACCACCACTTCACCGCTACACCGTCACTCACAACCCATCACCACTAGTCATCGTCCAACACGTCTCCACCTTCACCCCACCGTACAATCCACCCACAACCCCTCGCTCCGGCCACCACCACTGTAATCACCGTCCACCACCACTTCACCGCCACACCGCCACTCGAACCCTAACTCCTCACTCCTACCTACAACCACCACTACCGGACCACCTGTTCCACCAAAAGCCTCCACCTTCAACACCCCACTCGAACCGCCACCTCTACACCGTCTCCTCCGCCGTACGACCATCCATCTCCGGTCACCCTAACACCCTTACCACTCCGAACAACCGCCGCCTGTCACCACAAACCTTCACCACCCCTGTTATCATTCTCGAAACAAAGAAAATAGGAATAGAAGTAGAAAGTGAGAAGTGTGGCGGCTGTTTATGTGAGTTTAGGGTTTGTGTGTTGAAGGTGAAGATAGAGAGAAAGGGAATTATGAAATGAACGGCTGATGTTTCTTTTAAAACATTAGGGTTTTCTTTAAAAAAAAAAAAAAAATTAGTGTCATAAAAGTTGACATTTGGTTTCTCGGGAATACACATTCAAAATATAAAGCAACATATTTTTGAATTCATAAATTCTAGTTTAAGTATTATTATTGTTAAATTTTTTTTTTCGATTATACTTTTTCTTTTCCTTTTTTTTTTCTTACTAGGTCTACAGAATTGAGATAAAGTGGGCCGGGTCTTAAATTTTTTATTTGTGGTTCTCGAATTTTGATCAGTTTTGGGTCGGGTTTTCATAGTTTATTTTTGGGCCTTTTAAAATTAACTTGTGTTCGCAGAATTTCACCGGGCCAGGCGTTTCAAGTTCATTTGGACCAAGTACTACTAACATTTGGAGTTGATACGGGTTTAATTTTTGAAGTAACTTGAACCGGGTTTTAAGTTGAGACAAATATTTTTCGAGCTTTAAAAAAAAAACATGGATGAAACTCAGAAGGAGTACGATAACTTTAGAAGTGTTCGTGGTGAAAGTTTGTCTGATCATATTACAAGGTTCATGAATTTGCTGACAAAGATGAAGAAAGCTGGAATTCCCGTTACCAACCGTGCTAAAATCAAAAGGTTGCTAGATTCACTACCAAAAGAATGGAGTATCTGGTGCATGAAGATTAAAGATGACTTTATAAGGTATCCTACGACGCTGACAGATGTCGTGGACGCTTTGAAATCTCTTGAAATGGCGGTGAATCAGATTGGTGTCACTCCAAAAGCAAGCCCAATAACACATACCAACATGAGTTTCCCTTCCCCAATCAGTGTAGGAAGTTCATCATTTGTTTCAGCCAGGATTCTAAATAATCTTCCAGCAAGTTCTGCAAAAACATCTTTAAGTGAAAAAGAAATGGTGGAAATTGCAAAGTCAACAACTGATAATGGGAAGAAAGTTACTGAGGAGGATGATAAGGTGAAGCAGATTGAGAAGGTGGATGCAGGATTCAGTGAAGCAGGTAGAAAGAATGAAGAGAAGACGCCTTTTGAAGCCCAGCATGCAGAATCTAGCAAGGAGAAGGAAGAAAAGGACTTGGTAAACAGCATTCCGCACGAATTTAAAGTAAAGTTATGCACACAATCATGCGTAGACGTCGTGGCACACTATAAGTATCTTAATCTTGAATTTATGAGGGAAAAAGACAAAGTTTTAAAATTCAATAAAGAACTCAAACAAAATGAGGCCGCATATCAGAGAAAGTTGAATTCAACTTTAGCTGAAATGCAAACTCTAAAAGAATTCGTTTTTAGAAAAGATTTTATCATCAACGATTTAACAGAAAGATTAGAAAAATCTTTGAACGAAAACAATAAATTACAAATTATAATAGACAAATGGAATGTCAGTCAAAAGGCATTTACTGACATCAAAAACTGCCAACGACCGACGTATGTAAAAGATGGGATCGGGTATAAGGATAAGCAAGGAAATGAAAGAAAACTCTTCTTTCCACCACATAGCAAAAACTATGTGCCTATGCCAACTCCTCATCCTGACAACGATTTAGTTGATAAAAATGATTTGATTGCTCAAAATATCAATTGTGAAAATGATAAAATTTCTAACGTTTCTGAAAGCAGTGAAGAGGTGATTGAGCGTGAGGAGGATGTGTGCGATGAGGATTGTGGTGCCACGAAAATAGGAATAGGGTATTCAGGCGACAGTTATACTACTGTTAACTGGTTCGCCTGGAACTGTGAGAAATCAAACAAAACTTTAAAATGTGTTGACTTAAAATCTGCTTTTTGTGATGAAAAAGTTGTGTGTGAACCTCCCATGTTTGTTCCAGAATTGAAACAAAACAGATTCGGAAAATTCCTTACCGAGGAAATTCCAGAATTTGTTCCATCTCATACAGGTATGTCAGAGTCTGATAAGGAGCCAAATGAAGAAAGCAGCAGTGAAGACTCAAGCACCACAACTTCAGAAGGTGGCGAAGGAAGCTCAAGTGAGGATCGTGATTCGGATTTTCAATCATATCAAGAATGGGAAAGCTCAAATGACTCAGAAACTTCAGTAAAAGATGCTGATAAAAAGGTTGAAAACCTTGAACCATCAGGTGTTCAAGAACCAACGACCCCAAATGACTCTACAAGTCTTGAAAATCAAGATCCATTGGAAAAAGACTTCCACATTGATGATTGCACGAGTTCAGATGATGAATCAAAGACAAATGAGAATCTTGGGGAGACAAAGATCAAAAGATCGTCTGAAGTTGTCAAACATCACGTTTGTGAACATGCTGAGTCAAGCTCAAAGCAATCCCCGCCCCTAGTTGCATCACACGGAACTGCAAAGTCTCAAAAGCAATTCAAGGCTTGTTTTAGGTGTGGAAAAGAAGGTCATGTGCTCAAACATTGCCCAGAGCGACACGATCCAGACGGTAAAGGCAACCAGTATTGCTTCTCTGGATCCAAAGGTAAAAATCACACATCTTTGAAAGATCAGATGAAAAACTTTTCATCCAGGTCTCCACATGTGAAGCCGGTTTCACATGATTCAAAGATGAAAAGGACCAACACATCAAAACCTCAATCTTTCCCTCCGGGTCTTAAACATAAAATTATTTGAAACTTTAAATCTTTTACAAACAAAATTTTTAAGCCAACACAGGTTTGGCGAGTCAAACCAATGGTTGTAAAAGAAATCAATGAGGGAAAAGCTTTGGCGTATCGGGAAGTTTATTATTTTGATGAAAGGGGACAACCCAAGACTACGATGGCTTGGGTTCCACTCTCTAACTGAATTGCTTATGAGTGTAGGAACATCCAAGGAGGACTGTTAGTAACACCGGTTATTATCAGTGGTTGTTCTAGATACAAGTTTGAAGAGGAAAATCACAGGTTTGGTTATGGTATCTAACCTGGTTGCACACTCAACTGCACTGTAACACACTCATTTTCTTGCTGACATATGTTTTTGCGTGCCTGGTGCGGAAGACTTTATTTTGTAAATACATGTTTTATAATTTTTAGTTTTTCAGTGAATGATTGTACATAAATAAAATTTTAGGGGGAGTATTAAAATACTTCCTAGACCATGAGATGTGATTATTGCAAAATAATCATGATCTTATATGAGAAATGATAGGAACTAACTTGATTATGTCTTCGCATGAATAGGATCTGATGGAGGATACGGCTCCAAGTTAACGATATGTCGGTAGATTCAGCAACACCAACGAGTAAACTGCTGTTAGGGAGCAAAACATAACTTCTACACAAGGATTCTGGCTTTTCTCAGGCATTACGCATCATAGTGGGTAACACGTTGCGGCATATGGCTTAATGGTCTTAAATCTTGTGTTGATAGATTGCCAAAGTCTGAGATCTCAGGTCTTTATATTGGTTTTCATTCGGGGGTATCATAGTTGGTCTTCTGCTGCATCCAGATACATGTTGACCTAGAACTCCTATGATATCCCTTCATAATAAGCGCCTTAAAAAAAAAAAAAAAAAAAAAAAAAAAAAAAAAAAAAAAAAAAAAGGGCCAAACCCTTTCATAATAAGTGCCATTTTTTGGCCAAAACCTTTTGATGGATTAGTTTCGGTCTCTCTGCTGTACGAAAGTACTGACCTGTTCACCGAACTATCTGTCTCAGCCCTCGATAGTTCTTGGGATCTCTGTTGTACGAAAGTACAGACCTGATCTCCGCTCTATCGTTGAAAAGAATGAATCCAATATACTCACCTGTTATGAAGAACCTTTGTGCATACCTTGATCGCGGGGGTATGTCCTGATGTGGGACTCACAGGCGTAATGATTCTATTCTCAATAGCTTGTGTGGGGGCCATAGAATTCGTGTCAATATTACCAAAACATGATAAACAAGCTCACCGAAAGCATGTTGAAAGAAGGATGCATGGATTTAAGAGGACAAACATACCAGCAATCGTTCTTGAGTCGTAGCTATCCTAAAGAAAGTTGAAGTGTGACTAGGCTTTTCAAGTTGGTATGATCTCATATTTGATCAGCTCTAAATCTCAAAGGTTGAAAGTTAAAAAAAAAAAAATCTAAAAATCTAAAAATCCAAAAATATTTTGATTTGTGTACAGTTGTTTTTCTAAGTCTTCCATATCATATCAATCGTGTCTCAAACCGCTTGAGATACTCTTTCCATGGCACACTACAGATGAATACAGTTGTGTCTGTACTCTGAATCAGTCTAAAAGAAAATGTGGAGTTGTGTTTATGTATGTGAACAGGTTACTTCGACTATTTGCTGCAATGATGGCCGATCATCAATTGAGCAAGATACCAGACCAAAGCACCTGTTTCCCGAAGATTGCAGAAGATACCGAGCTAGGAATCCTCCTCCTACATCTTCTGATTCACTCAAGCAAAAGAGAGTTGGAAAAAGTTGTTCCTGATTATCAAAGATGATGCATGCAAAAAGGGGGAGCTTATCCAAATAAAGTACTAAAAGAGCAAAGTGTCAAAAGAAGATCTTCAGTGAAGAAAATTTGGAAAGCATCAGTCTAGGGGGAGATTGTTGGGTCTAAAATTGAGACTGAAGCTTGCCAAATTGAAGATCACATCATGCATGATGTTGACGGTTCTAAAGATGATGCAAGAGTTTGATAACATTAGCCTAAGGGGGAGATTGTTGGGTCTAAATCGTGTAGTCTAATGTTATCAACGAATCAAGTCAACACCAACAAGTCAAAGTCAAAGTCAACGCGCAAGTCGACACGAGAAGATCGAAGAAAGATATGGCGTGTGAACGTTCGAGATATGATAGTTTTATTGCTTTGGATAATTAAATATATTTTGTTTTAAACAAAATATATTTATTATCTTACTTAATTAGTCTTCATGTCTTTATTGCCCCTTTTAGTAAGTTTTAATCTCTAGGGTCCTTAATGTAATTAGCCAAAGTTGTTTAGGCTATATATAGAAAGAGATGATTAGGGTTTTAGCAACACACACAATCTAGAGATTTGGGGGCTAATTGTATCATCATTTGTGCAAATCAATCTAGTGGGTTTTAAAGCTTGATTTTTAGTGTGTTCATCTTTATTTGTTAAACAAAATCAGATTTTGGCTCGATTTGATCCTACAGCGATGGGAGTTCTTGCCTGTTAATCGTGGTATTAAAGGCTGCTGGAATACGATAGTGAAAGAGATGGACCGATGCTCGTTCAAAGGTAATAACATTCGGTCGCTCATAAAAGTGAACGTTGGGAATGGTATGGAGGTGCAATTTTGGATTGATCTTTGGATCGGTTCGACTGTGTTAAAGCACCTGTGGCCGAATATGTACGCGTTGGAGAGAGAAAAAAACTGTTCCGTTGCTGCTCGTTTTCAGCTGCAGGATGGGGGCTGGCGTTTTGTTCCTAATTGGAAACGAGGTTTAGCTTCGGTGGAGGAATTATCGGAGATGCAAGATCTACTGTTTCTCTTTAATAACTTGTCTTTTTCAGGAAGTCGGGACCGATGGCAATGGGGAGTCGATGGCAAAGACTCATTTTCTGTGGCGCAGGTTAAAAGCTTGATTCGAGATGACAATGAAGTTCGAAGAGAGCACAGTATGCAATGGGAGTCTTGGGTTCCTCTCAAGATTAATTTGTTTATCTGGCGTGTCGAAATGGATCGAATACCGACTAAGCTGGCCCTTATCAGAAGAAGTATAAACATTCAGGATGCTTCTTGCAGTCTTTGCGAGAGAGTGGACAAGGATGTGAATCATCTATTTACAGGTTGCGGTTTCGCGTTTGGGGTCTAGACCGCGGTGGGGAGCTGGTGCAAGCTTGCTCCGATTTTTGCTTTTGAGTTCAAGGATTTGCTGGCCATTCACAGTCAAGTTCAAGGCGACAAATGGGCGAAAAAGGTAGTTAAAGGTATTGTTATGATTACCTGTTGGGCTTTATGGAAGGTGCGAAACTCTAAGTTGTTCGAGAGAGTTAACCCGAAGGTTATTGAGGTTGTCGCGATGGTCAAGTCTTTGTCTTTTTTGTGGTTGAAAAACAGGTCTAGGTTTGTCTCTATTCTTTGGAAGGACTGGGTTGTTTATCCCTTGTATATGTTGTAAGTGCTTTGCCTTGGTGGTCTTTGCTTTGAGGGCGCGCCCGGTTTCTTAATGAAGTTCTCTTTTTAAAAAAAAAGATTGGAACAAAAGACTTGAGTGCCTTTACTTTTTACATTTAACACTAGAGAAACTTAGTTAATATTTGATAAAATTTTCCATTATATAAATAATAAGCCCATTTAGGCAAATGGGCCAAATCAAGTTCAGTATATGAAGCTTGGCTCGTGCTCTTTCACTAAATGAGCCTTAAATTATGCACGAGTTCATTTAAGCTTGTCTTGATTCATTCTTTAACGAGCTGTTATCGAGTAGCTCACGAGCGGTTTGGCCCATTTACACCCCTACTAAGTACTAATAGCCAATGTTGTAAAACAAGGTCTCGGAGGCCGAGTACTCCTGAGTAATCGCTACAAGGTAGACTGCCGAGGCTCGAGTACTCCTCGGGTACTCTCAACTCTGACTAGGGAGCTCCTAACGACTTTTGCAACCATAGTAATAGCTTTTAATGCCCAACATCTCTATTTTGAAAAAGCTATTCCGAGTTAAACTTGACCTGTCCATTTTCAGGGGCAGATCTAGCCATAATTAACAGGTTCCCAGGAACCCACTCGGTTTGGAATTTTTTAGTGAGATCCTATATAGAATTTATAGAATTTTTAGTGAACCTATATAAGAACCCACTGGAAATACTCCTGGATCTGCTGCCACTGCCTATTTTTGCCACGGATAAAAAAACCAGAATTTTTTTGGTATTAATGAAATTTCAATCTGCAAGAATTGGCATCCATCTTTGGTGAAGCAATAAAAAGTAAAAATCATTATGACATTGAAGATTCATTTACACAAGTGATATGCTGCAAGTTCTTATATGGCATCATACTTTTGCCCAAGAAAGAAAAGCTAGGTGTATAAAAAAAGGTCAGATGTATCACTTCACAAAGGGAATCCCAGAGGGAACTCGTTCCATATACGCATCATATTCCAACCCGAAAAACTGTTTCAAGAAGAACTCCTCATACGGGATTCTATTGTAGAAAAAACACCAAGTGATTATTGCAAACGCAACGGTTGACACAGGGTTACACAGCATTATTTGAGTACCTACAGCCCAAATGAAGAAACCAGTATACCCTGGATGTCGGACGATACCATAAATACCAGTAGTAATTAACTTATGATGTTCTTCATGATATCTCTGGATGATATGAGTAAAAGCCTTTTTAGCAGTAAGAATCGCGACCTTCCTAACTGTTTCTCCAAAAATCACCATGTAAAGACCCAAGTTACTTATTGACCGATTTTGCTTTAACGTGGGGAAATAGTACAGTTCGATTAAATATTCTGTAACTGAGAATGTCATTGCCAGGATATAATCTTTGCTGATTAAAAGAGACTCGGTCGTTACTTTAGATTTCCCATGACACGCGATTGCTAGAAGGTATTCGGAAATATGAAAGAAGAGTAAAGTGTAGAACATTTGTGACAATTGTCTGTGAGCAGAATCACTGAATGTTTCCATCATTTTGAACACTTCTTTCAAACAGATGGAAGCTTGAACCAAAGTTGATCCAGGCTGCGGTTTATTTCAAACCTGAAAAAGATAACATGTTGTTCATACTTCATATCAAGTAATAGAGTTCAAATCACACGTAAGGTATTTATGTTTTTCCACATAACTGAGATTATCTAACCACCATACTCAATTGGATTCCAAAGAGAATGAAGTATGAACAAATATTTAGTTGCGAAGCAAGGAATTAATTTTGTTTATGCACCAACAATAACCGAAATTTAATTAAATTAATCATTCCTAATATTCCTAAGATTTCGAAGGACCCGTGTGACAAGTAAAAAATCAAGGCCTTAACACACTTTATAGTATTTTTTAATTTTATAGTATTTTTTAATATATGTTATTGACGTACGGTACTGCAGTACCTAACGAGAAAAAAAAAATTTGGGCCCGTCTTGAACATGGGCGCTATGCAGTCATCCACTAAAACACCCTAAGTAATATGATTGTAACAATAAAACCTAATTCAAATTAGTATACAATAACGCATAGTGTTGCTATATGTACAACTTGTATACGGGTCGTATACATTCACATCACACGACAAAGAATCAAAGATGACATACCTGACATGCAGACATGTATACGATCCGTATAGGTGTATAAGGGTCGTATAGTTGACATTCCCTTGAAAAACACAACTCGTATAAGTGTATATGGGTCGTATATATAAGAGTATAAGTGTAAGTGTATACGGGTTGTAGAAGTGTATACGGGTCGTATATATGTTAGGGAGTCGATAAGTTTTAAGGTGCGTGAATAGCTTAGCTAACAACTACTATAAAATGAACAGATCCAATCAAATCAAATCTAGTAGGGCAACGGTCCTATAATCAATTAACCAGAACATGTTCAAATTTTTATCATTTTATCATTGTAATATAAGAAACAGGTATACGCAATCACACATTGGCATTTGGGTTATGAGAAAAGAAAAACTTACAGAAAAGACGTGAGAGATGGAGTGAAATGAGAAGAGATCCAGTGCATTACTTAGAGAATGCGTCACCGGTGCTCTGTGTGGCCGCCGTTGAGAGCCTGACGCGCCACCGTGGCGGGCGTCCGTTGATGGAGAGAGGGGGTGAGATTGTGAAATTAGATGTGGGAGAAACTAAATTCAGTTTGCCATATTACAAGTTCTGTAAGGCTATATAGGGTGTGGTTGGAGTCTCATGGGATCAAGTCCACGTCAGCGCCATCTAGAATCCACCTCACCTATGGAGCCCCCTTTAATTTACATGGTGTGGATCCCTATTAATAAAAATAAAAAAAATAAAAAGATTTCATTGGTGAATTTACATGGCCCCACCTGATAAAGCCCTTTCGAGCTCGTTACCATGGTGGCGAGCCTTCAATGGCGCCCCACCATAGCGCCTGGTGTGTGGTTCGATAGCGCCTTGGGGCGCTATAGGTGTTCAGCTGGCGAGGGTGGCGCCCCCACACCCTCCAGCCTAATATATTATCATGTTTGTTATGAGTTATAATATAATAATACTTTTATTTTGTTATTATTATTAGTTTTGAAATAGGAAATAAAAAGGTTCAAACTGTAATTATCGTAAGGTTTATTATATAGTAATACTAGGTTATAACCCCGTGTATTACACGGGTTGAATAAATGAATTTTATATACCAAATAATAAAACATTATCTTTTTAAAAGCCTCCTTTATTGCACGGGTTGAAGTAATGTAATTTTATATATTAAATAATAAAATAAATTATATCTATAAGAACCATATGTATTGTACGGGTTGAATAAATGTAATATTATATACCAAATAATAAAAAAATTATATCTTTAAAACCATTGTATTACACGGGTTGAATAAATGTAACATTGTTTACCAAATAATAAAAAAAAGTTATATTTTTAAAAACACTCGTGTATTACATGGGTTGAATAAATATGATTTTATATACCAAATAATAAAAAAATATATTTAAAAAAACTAACGGATTTTTTTATATTTAAAGTAGGATAAGACTGAATATTAATCTGAACTAACGGATTTTTTTTATATTTAAAGTAGGATAAGATTGAATATTAATCTTTATTTATTTAGTTAATATAAGATTGAAAAATCATATGATTGAATAGGTGGGAGGTTGTATTATGATAAATCGGTTAACCGTACTGAATGATAAAGATAATAGTGATTGTTGAACAAATTAATTAATCGAATTTAACAGAAACATTTGTGATGTTAGGCGGATTTTTTTAATTATTTGAAAGTTAATATCAACTTTGGAATTCGTATGAATTCTTATTAGATTTGATTAAATAATATTGATAATAAAAATTTGTATTAGATTAGATTTTAGATTTGATTAAATATTATTAATAATAAGAATTTATATTAATTTAGATTAAATATTATTATTTTTAGTATTATTAATAATTTTAATCGATTAAATGAGAGAATGACACGTGTCCAAAAACAGATTTCTTTTATTATATAGTAAGTATAGATATAGATTTATATTGTATTTCAGTCTATATTCTTTATATAATTCTTATTTCATAACAATAAGCAATTAACAGTTACCATGTGGATTAATTTTAATTATTTGATATTCATATAGCACGTTGTGATGAATTTTGCTTCTATAAACGATAATTACTAATTAGCTGGAAATAAAATACACAACTGCTAAGTTTACTTCTTTTTTTTAATAAAAAAAAGGTAATTCATTTGATATACGTTTTATCTTTTAATATTATTGATAATAAAAATTTGTATTTGATTAGATTTTAGATTTGATTAAATATTATTAATAATAAGAATTTGTATTAATTTAGATTAAATATTATTATTTTTAGTATTATTAATAATTTTAATCAATTAAATGAGAGAATGACAAGTGTCCTAAAACAGGTTTCTTTTATTATATAGTATAGATAATTACAGTGGAAGGTTCAAATGAAAACCACTAATTAAAGTGAAAACCCGAAAACTAACTACAAAAGCCTAAAAAACATACCAATTTTTTTTTACTAAATTTCGCTATTTTTTGTATATAAAAAAAACTTTTTTTTTCCAAAAAGAAAAATGTAGTGTACATGTGTAATAGTACACATGTGTGTGGCATTACAAATTTTTTTTTCATGAAAAAAGGTTTTTTATATATAAAAAATAGCGATTTTTAATTAATAATTGTAAAAAAAAAAATTGGTGTGCTTTTTAGACTTTTTTTTAGTTAGTTTTCGAGATTTCACGTTAAAAGGGGTTTTCATTTGAACATTCCCCTATAATTATATAGTTATTATTAGTATTGAAATTGCAAAAACTAAGTTAAGCTATAAATTAATCTGAATATATATAAGTTTGGTTGATGTGAGCTTGATTACACCGCGACATTTACATACATTTTTATAGAAATTTATAAAATTAAATATCTGATTGATTCAGTTATATGGTAAATATAAGAGTGGTTAAATGGTTGGTTTTTGCTAGTCGCGACACTAGTACGCCAGTTAGTTAGGCTTAGTGTTATGAGCGAAGGGTAGAGCGCGGGATGGTGGTGTGATATTGGGGATGGAAATGGTACATCACGACTCTCCCCTCATCTCGCATGATTTTGTGAAGGGAGGACCCCTACCCCGTTCATCGTCAACTTTCTCTCTCTCTCTCTCTCTTTCTCTCTCATAATATATATAGATAAACGGGGTAAATGATTAGTATTGTGTATAAGATGGGTTGAGGGATGAAGGCGAAGAATGAAGAAGATGGTGAAGTGGCTTTGAAGTGACTATAAATGATGAAGGGAAAAGAGATGGGCACATAGCCATAGAGCATTCGCCTCCCATTCTTTATACTTATTATTTATTAAAACCTTAAAATTTAAGAAAACTAGAGCATTCACGATGGTAACCTCATATATTTGTGAGTGGATTACTTATATTATAAGGAAATGGCTGTAAGTAGAGGAGAGAAAAATGTTATTGTTAATCTGTAAACATGTGAAAACACTATTCATCCATATTAAATTTTGACAAAATTACACAAATCAATCTTTATGTTATACCTAAACTGCAACCTTTCACCATGAAATCGGCCTAACCCAACCTTTATGTTCATGTTTTATCACATTCTATAACCTTTACAACTAACGTCGTCAAAAAACTCATTTAATTTACCTCACATGCTTTGCATGTGGGGGTATTATGGTCTTTTCAAATTTTATTAATACAATTTATAAATTTATTCATGTATTTATGTAATTTTAAGAAAACCAAGAATGTGTAATATAATTATTATAGTTATTTATTAGTATTGAAATTACAAAAAAAAAACTAAGTTGAACAATATAAATTAATCTGAATATATATAAAGTTTATTTTTTGTTGAAGTTGCTTGCAAGGTTAGCCTTGTCTGTTTTAGTAACGTTCAGGTTTGTGTGTCTCGAGGTCACCTTTATGTGCTTTTGGGTGAAGTCCCGTCACTCTTGACCTGTTGGGTTCAAGTCCCAATGTCTACAGTAGCTTTAGCTTTTGGTCATCAGCTATTGATGTATCAGCTTCCTGCTGGGAGCTTTTGGCTTCCGGCTTCCAGCTTCTTGTTCCCGGTTTGTGTCTTGTGTCTTTCGTTAATTGTGCAATTATTATTGGTCTCCGCTTTGCTGAGTGGGGTTACCGGGTACCCACGTCATCATGTAAGTTACAAGCATCATTGATCAAATCGAGTAATAAACTGAGATTTGCATGATTAAAATTTAATTGCCCGTCTCAAAATGTAAATTTACAAGCTACTTATTATGAAAACAGACATGACATGACAATGTTATAAGTTGATAGATTTTAAGCCGGATTTTCCAGGTTGCCAAAGTGCAATTCAGAAATCGCAGACGGCAGATGAAGATTATGGTAAAGTTGGATAAAATAATACAGTAATAGTACTCATGGTATCTTATAAAAAGAACACCTTAATATGGAATTGGTGCAGAGAATATCTACACAGAAACACATGCTCTCATCACTTTTTCAAAGTACAACTATCTTTTGGCTTAATAAAAACAATAATACTTTTAAGACATTCACCGTTCAAGAAATCATAACCACCAAAACATGAAAACAATCAATAGTTTGTTGGTATACGAAGTATCCGACTCCCTCCGAGAGAATCCGAGAGCGAATGTTAAGACGTAAAAGAGAGAGTCATAGAGGTGTCTCAGAAAGAACGAAGAGATATCCGCCAAACAAAAATGCAAACAGCTTTCAATCGACATAAGGATTTATAGACACATTGAGCCTCTGTCGTAAGATGTGACGAAGAATAACGTGTGAGACGGAAGGGTAAAATGGTCTTTTTCGCAAGTCACATCTTTTCATAATGTAGTCACAAAACCCAACGAGCCTAGGTGTGTTATGATTATTCTTAACCAAAATATCTAATTTACAATCAGTTTGATCGAATCAGGCATCAATGCAGTCACAAAACAACGGATAGTAACTAGTAACATGTAACAAGAACTATTATTCTGAAAACACCAAGCGCGATACAAGTAACATTATGCTATCCTTTTGTGCACATAACAAGAACAGAAACAAAGTAACAGGATCTACATATTTATGCACTTATGGGAGGCTTATAAGAGTGCCTAAAAGGAAAATCTTACTGCAGCTGCAAACCATTGGTGACCATTGATGGAGGAGCCCTGCTTTTTACAAACTTACTCCTTCTAGAGTTCCGAAATGGCGTCAAATACAGCCTCAGCAAACCACTGTCAATATCACTAGTTGAATATCTTGTGCTCCTGTTTCTATCCAACACAAATTCATCCCTTCTTGTTCTTGAATTTACAGTACTCGGGTTTCTAACAAGTTTTGCACTTGAATTCCCTATCTCAACTCTGCTTTCTGTCATATATTCTGAACTCTTTTTGTCACCATTTTTGTCGTCAAGTTTTAGCTTGTGACTCCATATATTACAAACCTTTTTCCACCTACTTGACATTACCTTTTTCTTTAGCTCGTTTGACGGGTTCGTGATGTTCGTCATACTTGTTTTACGGATTAGGATCAAATACAAAGGATCCTAATTGTAAGAAGTGTAAGAAGGATTTATAGAGTGACAAGTGTCCAATAACCTAAAAAAACCCACTACACAAAAAAAACCCACTAAAAAAAAAAAAAAAAAAAACAAAACTTAAACATCAACCACCACCAACCCCCCCCCCCCCACCCCCCACATCACCCACCCCAAAAAAAAAAAAAAAAAAAAAAAAAAAAAATTTTTTTTTTTTTTTTTTTTTTTTTTTTTTTTTTTTTTTTTTTTTTTTTTTTTTTTTTTTTTTTGCCGAGGGGGTGGGGGGTGGGGGTTTAGGTTTTTGGGTGGTGGTGGGGGTGGGTGTTTAGTTTTTTTTATATTTTTTTTTAGGTTTTTGGGGGGTGGGGGGATGGGGGGGTTAGGTTTTTTTAGGTTTTTTGGGGGGGGGGGGGGGGGTTAGGTTTTTTGAGGGTTTTTTTGGTGAGGTATAGTTTTTTTTTGTTTTTTTTGCGGGGGGGGGTGGGGGGGGGGTGGGGGGGGTGGGGGGGTGGGGGTGGGGTGGGGTGGGGGGGGGTGGGGGGTTTAGGTTTCTGGGTGGGGGGGGGTGGGGGGTTTAGGTTTTTGGGTGGGGGGGGGGTGGGTGTTTAGGTTTTTGGTGGTGATGTAGTGGGTTTAGTTTTAGGTTATTGGACACTTGTCACTCTATAAATCCTTCTTACACTTCTTACAATAAGAAGCCTTTGTAGAATAACTTGACCCCTTGTTTTACTAGCCGAATTGGGTGCATTTGAAACAGATTCGACATTACTGTTGTTGTTCTTGATAGAATTCAAACGCCAATCTTTCAACTCCTTTTCGGTAATAACCAACTTTGTACCCTGAAAAACAACATCACTTGCAGGTGAAACACGAGCATTCGAAGCAGATTTCACATCATCACAACCAAACCCTGCTGCTTTAGTACTGGAACTCATCATCGAACTCGAACTGCTTCCTCTGTTCGAACTAGAAAAACAATCTGAATTCGACTGAGCCGACCCACCAGAACTAGCACCGTCTTCACTTATCGAATGCATTTGCAGGTTCAGGTTCTCCATTGTGGTAGCATTTGTACCCTTGTTTACCGGACCTAACATCATGTTATCAACAACCGGGAGCATCGGTGTAAGCCGAGGAATCGTTCTCGCAATCATGTACCCATCCCAAGAGGCTCGATGTTCATCTAACGAAAACCGTGGATCTTCAACAGACAACCGATGTGCATCGATTGAAAACCTAGGTTCCGTATCGCAAGATCTTCTACCAAATCCATAATCTCCTACCTCAGATTGAGTATCCCTAATTTTCGAAAACTGCCCTAATTTTGACCTCGTTGACTCAATTCCCCCATTGATGCATTTACTTTGCTTCTTTTCCTTCTGCTTTGTTCGCCATTTTCGCAACTTCTGACCGAAAACCGAACGTAAATTCCTCTTATTGTTCTTCAATTCCATCTCAATTATCTCCTTCATCGTCTTCAGATCCCCTTGTGTAACCTCATCATCATCCGAAACCCTAATTTCATGATTCAACTCAATTACATCATTCGAAACCCTAATTTCACAATCATCGTGCACAATTACATCATCCGAAACCCTAATTTCACGATCATCATCATCCGAAACCCTAATTTCACCACATTCCTTGCTCACAAACCTTAATTTCACCGATTCAACACTCGCAACACGATCTATCACCTTCAATTTCACCGAATCATGAACAGCAAACAGATCAGAGAGAGTATTACGAGCCCTAACCCTAACATCACAAGAATTTCTCCGTAAATCCACAGCAAAATCACTCACATCTTTACATATCTCATCGGCAACAGATTTGCTCCGGCGACACTCCGGCGCCGGCGCCAACGAAGAAGAAGAATCTTCTAGACCGGCAAGACGATCGCGTAAGCATAATGCACAGAAGCCTGTTACAGGTTGGTTAGGGTGACGGTGACAGGCGTAGAAACGGCGAGTGCGTGTACGGTTTTTGGTAACGGTACGGTGTTGGGGGTGCGGCATCATTGACGGAAGTTGTGGTGGTGTGTAACGGCAGAGAAATGTTGCATAATTAAGGGGTTTCTGTGAGAAACTGTTGCAGAGTAAATGCAGTAATTTGTACAGACTACAGAGAGACAGAGAGAGAGAGAGAGAGAGAGAGAGAGAGGGTGATGACAAAAAGGGGTACTGAGTGAATTTAGCAGAGAAACCCTTCATAAACCCCACCCGCCATGGAAGAACATGATAACTTATTTTCCGTAATCTGGTTTAAAAGTTAAATTTCGAATTTGAACCCACAACTTCTTCTGCTGGACACTTTACACCCCTATACCTGCAAATACGCTCAATACACGACGGGTAATTACACAATAGTATGGACACCATTTAACAATCAAGTGTGGAGTTGAGTCGTTGAGATTACCAAAACTAGTCCCAAGCCCACCTTTCATACACGATCACCCGTCGGGTATGCATATGTATGATCTATAAATATCGTCTGTAATGTTCAAAAAACCTCATTACAGAGTACATATTAACAACATTCATCGATAATAAAATAAATCTTAGATATTCAATTGCTTAATTTAGCATCATTTGGCTTAAATAAACCCTTGATAGCAGACACAATAAAAAGAGCGTGTATATCAAGTCTTTTTAAAAACTAATTATAAAGTATGTATATGATGTATATGTGCATGGTACACCTAAATGGTGAACCCATGAATTTTTTACCACTATAGTTTTTCGTAAATGTTGATTGAAACGGTTTCACTAAATTTTTTATATTTATATCTAGAAAAAGAACATCGAATACCATATAACACATAATTTAATTTGTTATATATAAGATATACCACTTGTGTGATGCCTCATTATCAGTAAATTTTTTGTAATGCGCTTTACATATTCACTTAGTCAACGGTTTGTAATTTTGCATAGTCATTGAAGTCGTTTTTGTTTTCAAGATTTTCATTGGCTTACATTACCATCCATGGTTATCCATAAGGTTTTATTAGCATCAACATGGATAGAAGTAAAAGCAACAACAAACAAAAGATGGAAGTTTTTTCTTATAAGAAGTTGGGGGTGTCAAATGCTCAATTTAAGAAGTAGTGGGGCAAGAAGTGAAATTTGATCTTTTGTGAGATCTGGAAATTATACTCCGGTGGATGCACGTGCATTCTGCAAAGTATGGGGAACTGTGCCTAAACATTGCCGAAATACGATGCCTCGTGTAACCTTATTTATCGGAAACTTTGGATGCTATAAAAGGTAAAAGTACTCTCTCCAAACAACCCACTCATGAGTAGTTGAGTACAAACATAAATAACAAATAACATAAAATTAAATTATAACAATATTTATTATTTTGAATATACTAAAAATGGTGTTCACAGTTCACACGACTCATATCTAACCCAAACCCCGTTTAACATGGCATGTTGGAGTTGACCCATTATTAATAACATGTTGGGTTTGAGTTGATCTGTTAAACCATTTAAGCATTTAAGAAAAAAAATTATGTTATATTTTGTTTTTGTTTAAAAAATCAAATAACAAATAACATTAAATTACAATAATTTATTAATTTGAATATACTAAAAAGGGTATTCGTGATACGACAAACAACATAAATTAGGGTGTAAATGTTTGACACGAATAATAATATGTGTGGGGTTTTGGTTGCACATTTCAACCTACTAACCCGATACGATTGACACCACTAACACAGACACCGTTAATCACGTAACATGTTATTCTTTTAACTTTTATTAAAAAATTATATTAATATCATACTCATGTCACACCCCAACCCTGCCGGATTATCAATCGGGGCGTGATGATTGTTCAAACCTTATGGCACAATTTAATGATTGATAACTAATCATGTCACATTATTAATTGTCACACCAAAACATATAAAGTTTGACGTGTTGTGGTGCGTACGGATTTTTCGATATATTTTTAGTATTTTTTTACTCTTTTTTCAAGCTTTAAATTTAGAGTAAATTACAAAACTCGTCATTTACGTATATATGTTATATATGTTATTGCAAATTATGTCATTTGTCTTCAATTATTACATTAATCATACCTAATGTTTACAAATCCTAACATGTTATATCTTTTGCCCCAAACTCAGTGATACGTAGTCGAAAACCAGTGTTAGTAAATGTTTAAGTTAATGTTTTTACATGACTTTTAATCTTGAATAGCCTACTTTTAATGGGATTTGTGTTTTCAGGTCTTATGGAGTTTAAGGAGCTAATCGGGACGCTTTACGGACCACCGGGACGCGAAACGGGTTAACCGGGACCAAGATACGCGAAAAACGGAGAAGTGGTATTGTAGGGACCGTCGCCGACGCCCATTTGGGCCGTAGGCGACGCCCCGTAAAAAGTGTCGTCTCCCGAAAACCCCGTATACAGTAAAACAAGACGTCGAACGGAATCACCACATCGGAGCACCGTCGCCGACGCCCAGTGGGGCCGTCGGCGACGCCCCCTGGATCTTTCTGTCGCGAAATTTGTTGATTGTTGAGTTTTTGACGAGTTGAAACGGTTCCGGGACCAATTATTCGGGGGTTACGAGTTGTGGGGGGTTAAAACACCTCCTTGGAATCATTCACAAGCATCTAACCTATTCCCAATCATCTCTAACACCACCTACCATTCACCTCTAACCTAGAACCCTAATCCATTCCACAATCACTGTTTCCATCATCTTCAATCATTCTCCATCAAACCTTCAAACCCTAATCTCCATAATTCCTCCGAGACTCAAAGATCATGGTGTGGTGCTCGTGCTCGTCGTTCGGTGATCACGTCCATTCAACCATGAGCGGCTAGTCGCTTCGGTTTGGCACCGTTGCCGGGGAGCTAGTGCGCTTAGTATTTCATTACTTGTTCGATTTTAGCCTTTAGTTTTCGTTTTTGTATTTTTGTGATTTTACTTTGGGTGGTCGAGCTTGTTTATGCAGGTACATGTTTTGCAGGTACTATCTTTCGATATGAATTGGGTAGATGATGATCCGTGTGAGTGTTGCGGAAGCGGATAGCATCTATTAGAGGATTGCTCAGTTTTCTACGAGAAGGTTCAAGCATACAAGGATCGGGAAGACTACCTCAGCTGATTGTATGAATATAGGAGGGTGGATTATGAAGATTTCAATGGTCCATCTTCACATTATCCATACGCTAGACCACCACCACCACCAACTTATCAAGACTACAACTATCCGGAGATTGATTACCATTATGAGCAAGAGCGGGGTTACAACAACTATGAACCCGAATTGCCACATTTCCCAAGTTACCAGGAGTAGTATGATGACTAGTATCATGACCCCCCCTCAGCCGACATACGAGGAGCCTCAAGATTCATTACACTCTAAGCTTGATGCAATCATGGACATGATGATAGAAATGAAAAAGAAAGATGAGCTGGGGACAAATCATTTGAGGCTTTGGTTATTCAAGTTGGTCAACTAACCGAGGAAATAGCCCAAATTAAACGCGAGCGGGAGGTTTTGGCTAATGGTACAATGGTGGATGGTGATGTGGTGGTAGAGGTTATATATCTTTCGGAGCAAGAAAATGAATGTTTGAACCGAGCGGAAGACATGACACCGCGATACGAATCGGATCCGAAAGAATCCCACATTCACATCGATCCTTCTCCCGTAATCATCACTCCAACCAACAAAGTTGTGGATGAAGGTTCGGGTATAAGGATTCGAAGGGTGGCGTTGCATGACATTGGTCAGTTCAGTAAGAAGCGACCCTAAGGTTGTAAAGTACGCATGGCGGGTAGAATAAAAAAAGAGTGGATTTGGCATGCCAACTACCGAGCGTATGTTGGAAACTCGGTAGGCAAATGTGCACTTCGACCACCATGAGAGGCAAATCAGGTATGATTGTTGTAGAGATTGTATTATTATTCGTTTTATTTTATTTTAGTAGTTAAATGAACGTTATGGGTGTGTTCCCTATATAACCCTCACGAGACCTACTCATCCTCCTGAGCTATCGAGAGGTTTAAAAGGGCTTGTTGCATAAGCTAAATGCAACCGTGATTCCTACGAAAGTGAGTTAGGTTTGTTTTTGTTGTACATTATTTTTCCACATAAATCAACGTGAAATAACGTATGGGTTAGTAATGTTTTCATAAAAGTGGTAGAACTAGGTAACTAACAAACTTTGATGGTTGTGAGAAGCATGCTTCTACACAAGGGTTGAGATTTGTAGGTACACCATGTTCGTGAGACAACCACTTTGTTGAAAGATGAAGAGCACACGAGGAATGAGCTCAAAAATCAGGTGCATACGTTTCATTTTACCTTTTATTTTTAGTTAGCAAATAAGTGGAATGTAATTTATATTTTATTTTCCGGGGTGAAAATTTGGGGAAGGTTAGCCGTGTCACATCCCTTGTGTGTTTTGAAAAAAAAACTCTAGTTCTTACACATTGAGGACAATGTTTTTCTCAAGTGTGGGGATGGGGGAGTAAAAGTTTTTCGATTTTTGACCCGTTCATTTAAACACTACACATTGAGGACAATGTTTACCTCAAGTGTGGGGATGGAAGAAAAGTTTCAAAAAATTTTCAAAATGTCTTTGTTTGAAGCGATCTAAAAAGCACAAGTAACTAAGTTAACGATGGATGACACAACCCATTTGGTCTTTTGTCATGGTCAAGTTCAAGTTAATTAGCATGACAGGTATTTAGCGGGTGGTTGTTTGGGAATAATCCGCCTAAGAAACTAGCACATCATGCATGTCACATACCATAACCTTTATATGTGAGGTTTTGAGCCACTTTTAAATCATAGAATTACATATTTATGTTTTCTTTGTTTGAGTGGACCATTAGTCACGTATTGTAGAACTAGCGACTTTTGATACGTTTGAGACCATAGACCGAATACTAGCACGAGAATGATTAAGGCATTAGGTAAACCTTTTTCGTTTACACCTTTTGCTTACCTTCACCCAAATAAATCCCCTAGTCGCCCACTTTGAGCCTAAACCTTTCGTTTGATCAACCCGTTTAGCCCACAACCGTTAATCCTTTTTCTTTTAAACCCGTGTGATGAAAATTCGATTGTAGGTCTATTTGTTTGTATAGTTGTGCTTTACATTTTGCGGAAAAAAAATCAAAAAATTCAGAAAAGTTGTGAAAAAGAAGAGAAAAATTGTTGAGAAAAATACAAAAATATGAGTAGTAGTTATTGAATAAAAGGCGAAACTCATTGCCTCTTAGCTTGATGTTTATAGTTAATCATGTTAGATTAGTTGTTTTGTAATAAAAATTGAGTTTTCATCAACTTCGCCACTTAAAAACATCTTATTCCATACCCTTAACCTAGCCCCGTTACAACCCTTCAAAGCCCTTTTGACTTGTGCTTAGTATTCGTGTTCGGTGGTGGAGAATGATTAAGTTGCAAGCCTATGCGGGTACGTGTTCTAATTGGTTTTTGAGTGATTACTTGAAAAGTGCTAATTCATTATCTATTAGCCAAGTTTTAAACCGAGTGCAGAGAACATTTTGAGGGATGTGCATGATTTATTAGTTTCGAGGGCGTGTTAATCTTGGATAACCATTTTATATGTGATTATTCACTTTACCGTTAGATATTTTGTAAATTGTAAAAAAAATTTGAACCGTGTATGACTTTGGACCTTAACCTTAGTCTCGGGAATGGGATGTGTGTTTCTTGTTTGACCTACGTGAAAGTGAAAAAGAGATTTGCTTGAGGGCAAGCAAACGACAAGTGTTGGGATGTGATACGTGGTCGAAAACCGGTGTTTGTAAATGTTTAAGTTAATGTTTTTACGTGACTTTTAATCTCGAATAGCCTACTTTTAATGGGATTTGTGTTTTCAGGTCTTATGGAGTTTAAGGAGCTAATCGGGACGCTTTACGGACCACCGGGACGCGAAACGGTATAACCGGGACCAAGATACGCGAAAAAACGGAGAAGTAGTATTGTAGGGACCGTCGCCGACACCCATTTGGGTCGTACACGACGCCTCGTAGAAAGTGTCGTGGCCCGAAAACCCCGTATACAGTAAAACAAGATGTCGGACGTAATCACCACATCGGAGCACCGTCGCCGACGCCCAGTGGGGCCGTGGGCGACGCCCCCTGGATCTTTCTGTCGTGAAATTTGTTGATTTTTGAGTTTTTGACGAGTTGAAACGGTTCCGGGACCAATTATTCGGGGGTTACGAGTTGTGGGGGGTTAAAACACCTCCTTGGAATCATTCACAAGCATCTAACCTATTCCCAATCATCTCTAAGACCACCTACCATTCACCTCTAACCTAGAACCCTAATCCATTCCACAATCACCATTTCCATCATCTTCAATCATTCTCCATCAAACCTTCAAACCCTAACCTCCACCACTCCTCAAGGCTCAAGGTCATGGCTCCGTGTTCGTGTTCGTCGGCCGGTGATCGCGTCCACCTAACCATGAGCGGCTACTCTCTTCGGTTTCACCCCGGTGTAGATGTTGTAAGATTTTCTAGGGTTTATGCATTTGTATTTTGATTTGATTTTGTGACAAATTGTTTAGTATTTGAACCTTGGATAATTGTCTTGCATTTATTTCGAATTCATGAATTGTTGAACAATGATAAAGTTATGACTTTGCGAAATGGTTATGTGCAATTATGCCTTATCTTAGGTTAGGATTTACATGCCCGAGGTAATGAAGTGCATTGTGGTCCGTTGTCTATGACGTAGATAGCAATTGGCACCTAAGCTTCGTGATAGTAGTCCGTTAATCACTATATGCAATTGAATCAAGTTAAAACATGTAGGAACCCTAGGTCTTGCAATTATCGAACTGGGTGTGATCCGTATTCCTAATTCTTGTTTCAACTCTCTAGTTTAGATTACAATTTCAATTAATCACACATTGTTTTAAGAATAATAACCACTTGTTGGTTCACCCCGACTTATTTTTACAATCAAACAAACAAATAAAATTAGCAAATTTCATAATCACTTTGTACATTCTTTGTAAATAGTCTAACTAGTCGAACAGGTCGTGTGATACTGACCACATGCTCTTCGTGGATTCGATACCCGACTTACCCTAACTACCTAGGTTAATTGGGTTTTTGACTGATCGGGACGATACAGTCACGTCACCCAGTTAAATTTCTCAGTTAATTGTAGTCACGTGGGGCCCACGTGAGGGCATTAATGTCTTTTAACCTACACATCTCTTTCTCCCCATTTAAAACCCCAAATAACTCTAATTTGTTAACTGATATTGGTTGCTCTGTTTCATCCTCATTTGCTCCAGAAAGCTCATATAGATTTGGAGCTTCAATATCTAATCATAATCGATCTTTTCAATTATCTGACCATTAACAATGCAGGAACAATAACAACATCAATTCAGAATTTCAATTAATACTTAATAATCATCTACAATAAACCATATAAACTTATAATAAATAAAAAAGATGTTTCTAGAATGATAGGTGAAACGGGCAAACCCTTCGCCGGAGTTATTTCTGAGGGACGCCGGAGATGATTCCGACCTCACCGGGATTGACTTCCACCAAAGCTTCAGATGTGCATGACCTTATTCCCGCCGGCGATCCAATGTCCCGCCGGAACAAAGAAACACCGAAACCACGTTTTAGAATTTTCGCCATGCTTCTGGGTTTGGTCTGTTAGTTGGGACTGTTATAAAAGTTTATGTACGGTCTTCAAGAGGTTGATGCTCTCAAATTGAAGCTCCAAATCTATATGAGCTTTCTGTAGCAGATGAGGGTGAAACAGGGCAACCAATATCAGTCAACAAATTAGGGTTATTTAGGGTTTTAAATGGGGAAAGAGATGGGTAGCTTTAAAGACATTAATGCCCTCACGTGGTCCCCACATGACTACAATTAACTGAGGAAATTAACTGGGTTTGGGGTAAAAGATATAACATGTTAGGATTTGTAAACATTAAGTGTGATTAATGTAATTATCGAAGACAAAAGACATGATTTGCAATAACATATATACATAAAGGACGAGTTTTGTAATTTACTCTTAAATTTATAAAACACGATATAAAACTATCACTCTCTACAACACGCTAGGGAAAGTGCACCCATCGTTGGTGTAGTATAGTGATGGTAAGATACCGATGTCGTCCAAGGACACAAGAGCTTTTAATACCTAAATATCGTCGACGTCTATTCTAACCAAATTTTGGAAAGAAAAAAATTAATTAAGTAAAATTAAGTAACAAAATAAATAAAACAGATACATAAGATAGAATCACTTGGATCTAACTTGCTATTTATGTATCCTTTGGTGATTTCTGCGCTCTGGGTTTTTTAAGAGATTATCTTAGTTATAGTGGCATGTCCCTCTTTTGGAGGCAACACTACCCTCAGCCATATTGGTCTGAGTCAACAGGGATACAGTCCCGCAAGGCCGGATTATTGAAAGATAATTAAGTAAGTTATTAATGCAAAATGTGGCATGTCCCTCTTTTAGATGCAACGCTACCCTCGGCCATATTGGTCTGAGTCAGCAGGGATACAGTCCCGCAAGGCCGATTTAAAGTTTTAATAGTAGTTTATTTATAAGGGACTACAAGTTGTTCTTACTTCCCCCGATTTGATGTTATCTGTCTCAAAGGTAGGGCTGGCATAACGGGTTAACCCGATCTGTTAAGACACGAACACGATAAGACACGAACCCAAAACACGTAAACACGAACACGACATAAAATCTTATCGTGTTGGATTTTTGAAACACGAACACGAACTTGTTAATAAACAGGTTACACGAAATGACCTGCTAAGACACGAAAAAATTACCAACGTATCATACGATCTGTTTAAGACACGAACACGATCTGTTAAGACACGAACACGACCTGTTTAAGACACGAACATGACCAATTGGGGAAGCTTTGAACCGCATTGGGAATGGTGGTGTTTGTGAGAGAGATTTAAAAATTAGGATTTGGATTATGGAAAAAGAACCGTGTATGTTTATGAATAATTCATCCCAGGTCCCACGACTGATGACCCCATGTCCACACCCACATATAATATTTTTAAATGTTAACATGTACTTAATGGGTCTTAACAGGTTAACGGGTTTTAACCTGTTTAGACACGAAACATGTTAAGGTCTTATCGTGTCGACCTATTTAGAGACGAAACCTGTTAAGGTCAAACACGAAACACGAAACATGATAAGTTCGTGTAGGTTCGTGTCGTGTTATCGTGTTCGTGTCAGAATTGCCAGCCCTACTCAAAGGAAGTCCCAATACGCTTGAATCAAGTCCTCGCAGGATCTATACACTGAACGAGGCAACAACTTTACCCAACCACCCTTCTAACCCCCTTCCAGGCAGTTAACACGCTTTATATAGACCGTAAAGACACGAATGAGTGAATCAACAAAACATGAAGAAACAATTGAATAAAGTTCACTTTCAATATAAAAAAACTAGTTATTAAAGTCATTGATATATACCCAATTAAAAAGTTATCAAAGCTAGGAAATCAAAAGTATTACATAAATGATTTTGACTTCACAAACTGATGTAAGATATTAGCCAAGCATGGCCTTTGTTTGACAAAAACTCTTACTATCAATCTTGGATCCCAAGACTACTACACACACTCTAAGGATGGATGATGGATGAAAGTGGTAGTGGTGATGTAGTGGTGGCAGGTGTGAGAGAAGTGGTTTGCCAATGGATGAGTTGCAAGTGAGCCAAATACCTCCTTTTATAGCTGAAAACACTAGGTTCACACGACCCCGTGTCCTTCTTCTTCTCTGTCTTCATTTAATGTTTTTGTCAACCCACCTGCACACACGACACTGTGTGTCAATGGCACGTCCTCGTGGCCCTTATACTTGTTGTACGAACCCAGATTTGCAAATCTGAGAGTTGACCACGACCCGTGTCGCTTGTCATTTTCTGTATGTCTTTTTCTTCTGGGAATCTTGAGGGGGCACGTGTAACGCCTGCGTCCCTAGAATTTCACCTATTTGACACTTTTAGCCCCTATACTATGAGTTATGTGATACTTTTGATACTTGGTGAAACTTATGCTATGATTTTGATACCTGATGCTTGGAAACTATGAAACTATGATTCTATGATACTATGAGACTATGAATCTACGATACTATGATTCTATGATGCTTGATACTTTGGTGCTTGACTCTTGAGGCTCGTGAAACTTGAGACTTGGTTGAACGAGGGACTGGAGTCTTGTCACTGGCGGAAACTGTGGAAACTATGGAAACTATGGAAATTTGTTTTAATAATGTAATCTAGTCACGTGATACAATTAGCCAATAAATACGCAACGCAACGCTTGATCTAGCACGCGAAACAAATCAAAGACGGAAACGCGGAAAGGATGGATTGGCCGAGTGTCTATCGTATCAGATAGAGATACGCGTTTTACTTCAAGCTTTTGGTGTGATTTTCAAGAAGAGATGGGTACTAAATTATTCATTAGTACCGCATATCATCCGCAAACCGATGGGCAGAGTGAAAGAACTATTCAAACACTCGAAGATATGCTACGAGCATGTATTATCGATTTTGGTGGTAGCTGGGATATCTATCTACCACTAGTTGAATTTTCATATAATAACAGCTACCATTCCAGTATTGGAATGGCCCCGTATGAAATGCTTTATGGCAGAAAGTGTCGAACCCCGGTGTGCTGGGGCGGAGTGGGTCCACGAGAATTAGCTCATAAAGATATGGTCAGTATCACTAATGAAAAGATTGAAGTGATTCGGGCTCATTTAAAAGCTGCTCAAGATCGGCAAAAGTCTTATGCGGATAAAAGACGAAGACCAATCGAGTTCCAAGTTGGTGATATGGTTATGCTTAAAGTATCTCCATGGAAAGGGGTTATCCGATTTCGAAAACGGGGAAAATTGAGTCCAAGATTTATTGGACCGTTCAAAATCATGGAATGGGTGGGTAAGGTTGCATACCAACTCGAATTGCCGGAAGAATTGAGTAGTATACACAGCACTTTCCACGTTTCACACTTATGAAAGTGCTTAGCTGATGAAACAGCTTATGTAAGCTATGTCAACATTGAAGTTGATGATAAATTGAATTATGTCGTAAAACCTATCGAAATTCTTGATCGCAAGGTCAAAATCTTAAGGCATAAAGAGATTAATCAAGTTAAAGTCAAATGGGAACACCGAAAGGGATCGGACACCACTTGGGAGTCTGAAGAAGAAATGAGACGCTTATACCCTTCCTTATTCGGTACATATTCCTATTTCGAGGACGAAATCCTTTTTAAGGGGGGTAGACTTGTAACACCCCTAAATTTATTAAACTATATATGCCGTTATACATGTATAGGTTAGAATATTAATCATAAAATAATGAGAATCAAAACTAGGAATAATTAACCTAGTAAAATTCTTAATTTAAAAGATGGGAAATCAAAGTATTATAACCATTGTAATAACTTAGAAACATGAGGGACCAATTATGTAAATTTTAGAAAGAAGGTTGTAGAAATCCTTGATAAACATCAAGATACACATCCTGTGTCTATCTTCTATTCGATTGAAACCCCAGGAGCGACCCCAAGTTTCCCCAAAACCCTAATTCACTCAAAACTACTTCAAATCAAAGAAAGAATTCAATCAGGAGTCATTTTTAAGCTAGAATCTCGATCACTAACACTAGGGGATTGAAAGGTATGCTTAATTCTGATATATGAAGATGTTTTTATGATTTTTGAATTCTTGTAACAGAAATTAGTGGTGAATTGATGGATGTTAGGGTTAAATTTTGATGAATACAAGTCTAGGAACAAATATTAGACAATAAATTTATCAATTCATGGTATAACCTATGAGTTTTAAAGTTTATTTCATAAGGGTATATGGGTTTTGTGAAGAATACATATATTCTTGTGATATTGGATGTTAATTGATGCTTATGATGCAAATTCTAGTGTAATTATAGTGTTCTTGATATATGAATTGAATTTCTATGCTTAAATATGGTTAAAGTTATTAACCATGAACATGATAGTATAAGAATACAAATTATGCACACTAGATGTTCGAAGAAATGCTTGATTTAATTGGAATACTTGAAATATATGAAGTAATCGCTTAATTGATTAATCAAGAGAACGAAATATCGAATATTGAACTATGAGTTCTAAGCAATATATTCGAATCAAATTATATAGGTGATTTGGGTGGATCATCAAGTGGGCAAGGTGGAACGGATACCCTCTTAAAAGGAAAGCTTTAAAAAGGTACGTGGCTATAAGCTTCGTAAATTATTATTGTGAATCATGCTACTTATTTGTAGAATAATGATTTAGTCATAATATTGGTTATTACTAAGCGAAGGAATTCGTATGTAATAATCGGATGAGAAAAAGGTTAGAGATTCGATAGTGAATAAATGATGAAAGTGGTGGACTCCACTTAAAAGTTAATCGGGTCAAAATGACTCGAATACTACATGTTTAAGTCAAAAAGGGCGATGGATTTCGCTAGTGAACTCAAACAGGTCAAAATCCTTGAAGTATTGAGTTCTTGGTAAGTTAAGGTGTTAAAGGTCGCTAAATAAGTTAAACCGGACAATTAGGACATATGTACCTTGGTTTCGGCACTTGATTTTTAGTGTAATGTATCGTATGTAAAAGTGTGATGAGGCATAATTCTTATAACATTTTTAAGCTTATAAGTGCATTTTATGTCTAATTAATGTAAACGGGTCGAATAATTAGAAAGATTTCTATAAACCAAGTGTTTAAAGTACGAAAATTTGTGAAATCATATGTTGGATTTTTATTCCATGCTATATATGGTCTGATTACGGTCGCGTAGAAAGAAACGTGACGCAAAACGGACTAGAAATGAACAAGTTATGGCAATTTTTGTAAAAGGGCTCTTAGCTGGGAAAATGCAGCATGTATGGGTTATGGCAACTAATAACCCAGATGAACAGATAACTTGTCTGGGTTATGGCAACTGATAACCCAGATGAACAAGTAACTTGTCTAGGTTATGGCAACTGATAACCCAAATGACCAAATAACTTGTATGGGTTATCACAACTGATAACCCTGATGACTTTATTTTGTTCAGTTTGATATTTCGAACATGTTAGATCACAGTATAGCATCATAAAACTAATGGTTTTATGCATTTTGATCACATGTAACTATAGGAACTTGCGGATGAAAATCAAGCTTTGTAATAGAACCGAACGCGCGCTTAAAGATGCTTCCGCAAACAAAACTAGTTCTTTTGTCACAAAAAATTTTAAATGTTGTGTTTACTTTCCTTAGTACATATGGGTTGTAAGTTTTAAAAGGTCAAGTATGTTAGGCTTGCACAATATGTTTTGGAAACATGAAGTAAGGTTTTGAGAAACTTGAAACTTATATAAATATCGTTATCTTGATGTTTTTCAATTAAAGAGATTATCAAATGATAACGTAAGCATGATGGGTCTGAGAAGTTGGTAATCAGAGCCTCGTTAAGACAAAGCGTGTTCAGTTCAAAGCTTGATCAAGACATCCGGTAAGAGTTACTTATAAATGAGTTCAAATGTATAGATTTAGATGAAGTAAAGTATACAAAAGTGTATGGGAGGAGTGTACTATTATACTCGAACCTGGGAAATACACTAAGTAAGAAATGTAAGGCAAGATATGTACTTGACCGAACCTAAAAAGAAATACACATTACTTGTGATTAAGTATGTGTAATATAAATTTCCATGTAACAAGGTGGAAATAAATTAAATAGTTATTGATTAACTATTGTGAATATTTCAGTCAAAGAAATGGCCGGTGAAACCGGAAAGGAATCAACATCTCGCGTAACTGAAGAGATGAAAGCTACTATTTCCGAGGAAGTCGGAAAAGCTTTAGAAGCTAGTCTACCGCAGTTCATCGATAGACAACAAACTACGCTTTTAGCGGTAATAGATGATAAGATGAATGAAAAGAAAGATGCGGGTAAATCGAAAGCGTGTCCATATAATAAATTTATGGCATGCAAACCCCCGTTCTATCATGGTGAAGTTGATCCGGTCGTTTGTCAACGATGGATTAGCGACATTGAAGGGGTATTCGAAAGGACCCATTGTGAGGAGACTGATTTCGTGGCATACGGAACCGGTCAGTTGAGAGGCAAGCTAAGGATTGGTGGGATCTGAAGAAGGAACAAGGAATTGAGGCCATGAGAACTATGACGTGGGAAGAATTCAAAACTCCGTTCCTTAGACACCATAGTCCGAAAGCTGTGATCAATAGGATTAAAGAAGAGTTTATTCAGCTAAGGCATAATGGTGAGTCGATAGAGAAGATTACGGGAATCTTTCTTGATAAACTCAGGTTTTGTGTTGAGCTGGTTCAAAATGAAGAACAGAAAATCTACTATTGCTACAACATGCTGAGTGCGGAGTATAGGGAGTTCATGACTCCTTCAAAATATGTACATCTTACTGAAATAGTTAATGCCGCACGTGAAAGAGAGATTGAGTTGAAAAAGCAGATTGATAGGGGAGAGAGGAGAGCATTTGAGAAAAATCCACTCCCCGCAAAGAAACAAAAGCTGAATGAAGCTCCTAAGAAGGGCACTGAAAAAGGAGGAGCGCCTCAATGCAAAATTTGTGGAAAGAATCATAAGGGCGAATGCTACTTTAAAAACAAACCATGTCCTACTTGTGGCAAAGTGGGACATGTAGTTGCAAATTGCCCAGGAAAGGTGTCGGTATGCTATAAATCTTATAAACCGGGACACAAAAAGTCTGAGTGCCCGGAGTTAGTTGGAACAAAAGACACCACTGATGCAAAGCCTGAGGTGCAGAAAGCAAAGGTTAGATCTTTCCACATGACAGCTGCTGAGGCTAAAACCGAACCTGATGTCGTTTCAGGTATATTTCTTGTAAATTCAATTCCAGCACGAATTTTATTTGATACGGGTGCAAATAGATCTTTTCTATCACATCGATTTATTCAACACCCTACATTCACGTTAACAAAATTACCTATACCACTAGAAGTAGAAATAGGTGATAATAAAAGTTTTATTGTTTGTGATATGTGTTGGAATTGCAAACTGAGCATTGACGACGAAGAGTATTTCGTTGACTTAATTCCCATGTCAATGGGAGAATTTCAAGTGGTAATCGGGATGGATTGGCTAGCTCGATATCACGCGAAAGTAATATGCAACCGTAAAGAGATACAACTAATGTCTCCAAGCGGAAAACATGTTACTATTTATGGGGAGAAAAGCTGCAGCCCCATAATCTGTTCTTTCATCAAAGTCTACAAGCTGGTTCGACATGGATGTAAGGCGTATATGGCCTACATACATGATTCGACTAAAGAGGCTCCAGAAATCAAAGACGTACCAGTGGTACGAGAATTCGAAGATGTTTTTCCGGAAGATCTACCGGGGTTACCAGCAGAGCGTGATGTGGAGTTTGGTATTGAATTAGTCCCGGGCGCGAAACCGGTAGCCAGGGCTCCTTATCGATTAGCACCGTCGGAACTACAAGAATTGCTGTCGCAATTACAAGACCTTTGAGACAAAGGATTTATTCGACCGAGCGTTTCTCCGTGGGGAGCGCCAATATTGTTTCTAAGGAAGAAAGACGGAAGTATGAGGATGTGCATTGATTACCGAGAGTTGAATAAACTCACGGTAAAGAATCGATATCCGCTTCCTAGGGTCGACGACTTGTTCGATCAATTACAAGGCGCGAGTTGGTTTTCGAAGATTGACTTAAGGTCGGGTTATCATCAATTGAAAGTAAAAGAAGAAGATATACCAAAAACAACATTCTGAACGCGTTATGGACATTACGAGTTTTTAGTAACGTCTTTCGGATTAACTAATGCACCCGCGGCTTTCATGGATCTTATGAACCGCGTCTGTAAGCCAATGTTTGATAAGTCGGTGATTGTTTTCATCGACGATATTCTTGTATATTCAAAAAGCGAAGTGGATCACGAATATCAATTGCGTGAAGTACTTAAAACGCTTAGGCGTGAGAGACTTTATGCAAAATTTTCCAAGTGTGCCTTTTGGTTACAGGAGGTACAATTTCTAGGACATATTATTAGTGCCGATGGAGTGTCGGTAGATCCGTCCAAAATAGAAGCTGACCCGTAAAGACGAGAAATTTGTATGGGGTAGTGCACAAGAAGATGCCTTCCGTATCCTTAAGGAAAAATTGACCAGTGCCCATGTGCTAACATTACCAGATGGGACTGAAGATATGGTTATTTATTCAGACGCATCCCAGCTTGGTCTTGGATGTGTACTTATGCAGCGAGAAAAGGTGATCGCGTATGCTTCAAGACAATTAAAGATTCATGAAAAGAAATATCCAACACATGATCTAGAATTGGCAGCGGTAGTCTTTGCCTTAAAAATATGGAGACATTATTTATATGGTGTGAAATGCACTATTTTCACTGACCATAAAAGTCTCAAGTACTTCTTTGATCAAAAGGAGTTAAATATGAGACAACGACGTTGGTTAGAGAAGGTGAATGATTATGACTGTGAAATTCATTATCATCCCGGAAAAGCCAACATAGTTGCAGATGCACTGAGTAGGAAAGAAGAATATTCACCTATTCGGGTGCAGTCGATGCAATTAATAGTGACCTCAGGGTTACTTGAACAAATCAAGGATGCGCAAACTAAAGATGTAAAAGAAGAAAATGTGAAAAAGGAAAGAATAGTGGGTCAGCTCAAAGACTTGCAAGATAATAGTAATGGATTAAAAACCCGTTTCGATTGAATCTGGGTTCCAAATACTTGCAATGTTAAAACTCTTCTTCTTGATGAAGCCCATAAGTCCCGCTATTCTATTCATCCGGGAGCTACCAAGATGTACCAAGACTTGAAACAAAATTATTGGTGGCCTGGAATGAAACGAGACATCACGAAGTATGTGGAAAAAATGCTTAACTTGTTTACAAGTAAAAGCAGAACACCAGAAGCCTTACGGTAAACTTCAGCCGTTAGATATTCCGGTATGGAAATGGGAGCACGTTACTATGGATTTGTTAACTAAGCTACCAAGAACATCACATGGATTTTATGCTATATGGGTAGTAGTTGACAGATTGACCAAGAGTGCTCATTTTATTCCAATTCGGGAAACATACACTTCCGAGAAGATGTCAGAAGTATACACAAATGAAATTAAGGCATAAAGAGATTAATCAAGTTAAAGTCAAATGGGAACACCGAAAGGGATCGGACACCACTTGGGAGTCTGAAGAAGAAATGAGACGCTTATACCCTTCCTTATTCGGTACATATTCCGATTTCGAGGACGAAATCCTTTTTAAGGGGGGTAGACTTGTAACACCCCTAAATTTATTAAACTATATATGTCGTTATACATGTATAAGTTAGAATATTAATCATAAAATAATGAGAATCAAAACTAGGAATAATTAACCTAGTTAAATTCTTAATTTAAAAGATGGGAAATCAAAGGATTATAACCATTGTAATAACTTAGAAACTTGAGGGACCAATTATGTAAATTTTAGAAAGAAGGTTGTAGAAATCCTGGATAAACATCAAGATACACATCTTGTGTCTATCTTCTATTCGATTGAAACCCCAGGAGCGACCCCAAATTTCCCCAAAACCCTAATTCACTCAAAACTACTTCAAATCAAAGAAAGAAAGAATTCAATCAGGAGTCATTTTTAAGCTAGAATATCGATCACTAACACTAGGGGATCAAAAGGTATTCTTAATTCTGATATATGAAGATGTTTTTCTGATTTTTGAATTCTTGTAATAGAAATTAGTGGTCAATTGATGGATGTTATGGTTAAATTTTGATGAATACAAGTCTAGGAACAAATCTTAGACAATAAATTTATCAATTCATGGTATAACCTATGAGTTTTAAAGTTTATTTCATAAGGGTATATGGGTTTTGTGAAGAATACATATATTCTTGTGATATTGGATGTTAATTGATGCTTATGATGTAAATTCTAGTGTAATTATAGTGTTCTTGATATATGAATTGAATTACTATGCTTAAATATGGTTAAAGTTATTAACCATGAACATGATAGTATAAGAATACAAATTATGCACACTAGATGTTCGATGAAATGCTTGATTGAATTGGAATACTTGAAATATATGAAGTAATCGCTTAATTGATTAATCAAGAGAACGAAATATCGAATATTGAACTATGAGTTCTAGGCAATATATTCGAATCAAATTATATAGGTGATTTGGGTGGATCATCAAGTGGGCAAGGTGGAACGGATACCCGCTTAAAAGGAAAGCTTTAAAAAGGTACGTGGCTATAAGCTTCGTAAATTATTATTGTGAATCATGCTACTTATTTGAAGAATAATGATTTAGTCATAATATTGGTTATTACTAAGCGAAGGAATTCGTATGTAATAATCGGATGAGAAGAAGGTTAGAGATTCGATAGTGAATAAATGATGAAAGTGGTGGACTCCACTTAAAAGTTAATCGGGTCAAAATGACTCGAATACTGCATGTTTGAGTCAAAAAGGGCGATGGATTTCGCTAGTGAACTCAAACAGGTCAAAATCCTTGAAGTATTGAGTTCTTGGTAAGTTAAGGTGTTAAAGGTCGCTAAATAAGTTAAACCAGACAATTAGGACATATGTACCTTGGTTTCGACACTTGATTTTTAGTATAATGTATCGTATTGTAAAAGTGTGATGAGGCGTAATTCTTATAACAGTTTTGAGCTTATAAATGCATTTTATGTCTAATTAATGTAAACGGGTCGAATAATTAGAAAGATTTCTATAAACCAAGTGTTTAAAGTAAGAAAATTTGTGAAATCATATGTTGGATTTTTATTCCATGCTATATATGGTCTGATTACGGTCGCGTAGAAAGAAACGTGACGCCAAACGGACTAGAAATGAACAAGTTATGGCAATTTTTGTAAAAGGGCTCTTAGCTGGGAAAATGCAGCATGTATGGGTTATGGCAACAGATAACTCAGATGAACTGATAACTTGTCTGGGTTATGGCAACTGATAACCTAGATGAATAGATAACTTGTCTGGGTTATGGCAACTGATAACCCAGATGAACAAGTAACTTGTCTGGGTTATGGCAACTGATAACCCAGATGACCAAATAACTTGTATGGGTTATCGCAACTGATAACCCAGATGACTTTATTTTGTTCAGTTTGATATTTCGAACATGTTATATCACAGTATAGCATCATAAAACTAATGGTTTTATGCATTTTGATCACAGGTAACTATAGGAACTTGCGGATGAAGATCACGCTTTGTAATAGAACTGAACGCGTGCATAAAGATGCTTCCGCAAACAAAACTAGTTCTTTTCTCACAAAACATTTTAAATGTTGTGTTTACTTTCCTTAGTACATATGGGTTGTAAGTTTTAAAAGGTCAAGTATGTTAGGCTTGCACAATATGCTTTGGAAACATGAAGTAAGGTTTTGAGAAACTTGAAACTTATATAAATATCGTTATCTTGATGTTTTACAATAAAAGAGATTATCAAATGATAACCTAAGCATGATGGGTCTTACAGAACTACCATCCGATCAAGCGTTATTACCTTAAACATTCTTGGAACTTGAATATTTGATCGTCGAATTGCCATCCGATTAAAGTGACAACGAGCTTTAGAACCTTCCAACACTTGGATCGAATGGCAATCCGATCGGATAGCCATCCGATTGAGTGGCCATTCACCACACACTCACACTAGTCATCCCAATTGGATGGCTATCCGATCGGATAACCATCTGATCGAACCGCCATCCGATCATGAGGACTGATCCGACACTTGGTTAAATCTCATTATTCTGCCCGACTCTTATCTGTTGTAAATCTAATCAGGCTAATCCTAAAGAGCTCCCTTTGATCCAATAACAGTTAAACGGTTAAGCAATCACTGTGAGTATACTCGACCCCTTTTTGTTTTAAACTTTGGGGTGTAACATGTATTCTATTAAACTACGATTCTTGAAACTTTGGGAAACTAAACTCTATCCTATGTGTATGTGAAACTTGTGATTCTTGTATTCTATTTGTGCTACGTGGACGTTTAATCCAGGGTGTGTAGTTCCGCCTTAACAATAGTAGCGCTATAAGAGATGCACCTCCCCATTATTCTAGGGGGTATTGTTAGGAGGATTCTAGTTTTCTTTGAGACTTGGGAAAACAACAAAGCATCGGGATACTTGGGCTATCACTTGTTGGACTGCGAACACTAGCATTGTTGAAACTATTTTGTTAACATTACATTTGGATATGAGTTGTTTTAATCTATTATTCTATTACTCAAACTTGTATACTCGCTGGTAAATTTTTGTACTGACTTTATTATAATACATGTTGCAGGCTGATAGGATGCTGAATCAAGGAAACCAAGCTAGGGCTGATGCTTAGAAACCCACCTAGTTTAAATCTAGACTTTGAACAATGATTAATGGTTGTATTTTGGATCTTTTGTTGGTGATGCTGTTTTAGACAAACTTATGCATGAAACTTATTTAATTTATATTGAAATTACTAGTGTTATGGAATCTCGTGAGCAATCTAAATGCTTAGTGCTCGCACCCTGATGTTTTCACCATCGGTTGGGGTGTGACAGATTGGTATCAGAGCCATAACTATAGGGAATTAGGATAAGTAGGAATACTTGCCCTAGTCTATAGTTCTAGGAATCTTGATTCTTATATGTTGTTTAAGACTTATGCATTCTACCGTACCTGCTTCCTAGCAGCACTTTTCCTGCTAAAGTTACATGCCTTTCCTAAGGCTGACACAATAGACACTTGATATTGGAAAACACTGCTGATCAGTGTTTGTGTGTTGCACGAAATTGCCCACAAGCCAGGAGTGACATCCAAACCTTGATGGGAAATTTCCTGATTATATTCTAGTAGGTCTTATCTGCTGATAAGTACCGACGATATAAGGGTACAATGTTGTCAAGACAAAGGTGAAACTCAGACCTTGACAACTACTCCCACTCTTTGATTTTTATGTCTCTCAAAAGTCTCGAAACTCCCATTTAATTAGGAACGAGAAATGACCAAAAGGACGAATATCGTAGGCCTAACATCGATGATGTATTTGTCTAAGTAAGTCAAGACACGTTACCTAAATTGAAAAGGGTTTCAAATCACTTTGGTTAGTCGCCATTCCTCTACCCGGAACAATCTATGTTTTATGAGCCTATCTTTTTTGTTATCTCGATTTTACATATGGTTTTAAACTTGATTCTTCGTCTATCTTGATTCTTCGTTTATTTGAGACTTTTTACACAAATCGCACGTATGTCCGCAATCTAAAACCTTAATTCTAATCTCAGAATCAAACTAAATTTATAAAGCTTTATTATATCATGATAGCCTATGTGGGAATCTTGATCGACTATGATACTATGTGAATCTACCTGGTGAATCTATACGTTAATGTGGTTGTAAAACACTAAACGGAACATGGCATAGAAATGCGAGACAGAAGTGACGTGTCTGAAACATGGTGGATACGCCGCTGGTACTTCCTATATATAAGTGTTTCAGACATGTTACCAACTTTCGTACTAAGTGCCATGCGAAACTTAGTGTTTTGCAGACCGGTGATGAGTTAGTTAAAATCTAATCCATGGGAAACTACTTGAGTAATCTATGAGAAATTTATGTGTAATCTATGCGTACTCTAGCATAATGTGTAATCTAAGTACGTGTTGTTTTGAGAAACAAAATGCGAAACGTAGCCTAGCGCCGAAGACGAGGAGGACGTGGCATGTCCGAAGCATGGTGGATACGCCGCTGGTAGTTCCTATATATATAAGTGTTTCTGGCATGTTACCGAGTCTTCGTACCACGCGCTAAGTGAAATTCGGAGTTTTGTAGGCTCGGGTTTAAGTTGTGGAATCTATTTGGTTAATCTATGTTGTGTAACACTGTACTTTTATAAATATAAGGTCTTATCGACAAGATAAGACTAATCATTATAAACGTCAAACCAAAACATTTACATTATCCTTAGCTTAGTACTTACGAGTTTAACAATTGTTCAAAAACAACATTAGGATACATAAGTATTCCATCTTTGACATAAGTCTTACTAATAACTAATAATAACAAAAGTTGCGGAACTAGATCTTGAATGTGTTCGGTTCGGAAGCATCGACTTGATCATCATCCACGTACTTGGAATACCTAAAAGCTGGAAATTTTGACAATTATTAGTACTAGAGTCCTTAGAAAATTGGCATAATCGAAACTACGCTCAAAAACGGATTCGATTAACTAAGATATGCAAAATTCAACAAAAGTGACTGGGCTCTACCGTAACTTACGGTAGCCACCGTAAGTTATGGTAGCCACTGGGCAACACTGGTCTGCCATAAGGCAGTAGAAAACTGCCATAACAATTTATTCGCTACCGTATGTTACGGTAGCTACCGTAACTTACGGTAGTTGCTGCATATTCTTCATATTTGCTGTTTTGACCCGTTTGTTCCAGTTTCGCACTTTTAAAACATCAAAACACAATACGGGATATTACTTCGTAACAAAGTAACCCATCTTTGGGTTCTTTATGTTCAACACTCATGCTCCCATTACCGGTTTGCGTGTTTAATACGCCACTACCCATCACCCGGGCTTATAGATTACGGATAAGGTACTCCCATTACCCGGTTTGTACCTACCCTTAATGACTCGCTTGATTTGCCATTATGAAATTCATCATTCAAGTAAACCAAACCACTTAAATCTTCACATTCTAAATTACCAACAAATATCAATGACAAACTAATTTACAATAGTAATGAAGCGTTAGCCACATACCTTATTGCTTTTCCTTCAACCTTGCGTTTGCCCCGGCTTGACTCCCCGAAGCTTCACCCGAGTTGCCTATAACGTGCAACCCAATCGTTAATATTCCCTTTTTCTCAATTTCACAATATGCACATTTGTCCATATCTCATTCATAAATTTACATCAACATCATTTGGGGAATTATTAAACTTGATATTTCATTCAAGCGTTTTGTCAAACACTTTATGCGCGTATTTTATCATTAGCCATGTCCCTCAAGTTATTGAAGATTTTAGCTAGCAAAACTCCTACTTAACAAGTAGACATATATATATATATATTATACCTTTTTTTATCAAATTTCTGATTGTTATGAATTCAAACATCATCATAAACTTCCAGATTTCATGAGTTCCGATCTTACACATCAAAAACCCATTTGTTCATACTCATGCATTCAACTAAATACCTAATCATGGCATTTGTTCTACTTATGTTTATCAAACTTGTTTAGAATCATTTAGAATTCACTATCTTTATCATAATTTTACCCCAATTGAGCATCATAGATTTCATCAAGAACCTAATACATAAACATACATCAAATTCTCAACATACCTTGTGAAGAGTGATGTTATAGACTCTAATTCAGCTTCATGCATTCGGGATTGTTTGATTTAGGGGCTGAATTTGGTGGAATTGATCAAGAACTAGGGTTTGGTCCCTGTTTCTTTCCTCTGGTCGCGCACACACCCACACGTTCATAAGTGTGTGTGGTTTTTATTTGTTTTGTTTTATTAATAACAAGTTTTCCCTTTTTGCTAAATTAGCCCCTCAAGTTATATGTATTAGTCTAATGTCAATTTACTAACTTCTTTCCATTTAATACTTGGTATTTTAACTATTAATTATTTCGGGGTGTTACAAGTCCACCCTCCTTAAAGAGGGTTTCGTCCCCGAAACCTGTTCATGTATAAAATTAACATTCATACACGTACCGAAAAGTGAAGGGTAGAGTTGTCTCATTTCCTCTTCAGACTCCCAAATGGTGTCTGATCCTTTTCGGTGTTCCCATTTGATCTTTACTTGATTAATCACTTTGTTTCTCAAGATTTTCGCCTTACGATCTAAAATCGCAATCGGCTTCACTGCGTAGTTAAGGCTATTGTCCACTTCAATGTCATCATAATGGATGTAAGTTGTCTCTTCGGCTAGACATTTCCGGAGATGTGATACGTGGTACGTGCTTTGTATCCCACTCAACTCCCCAGGCAGTTCGAGACGATATGCTACCTTACCGACCCACTCGATGATTTTAAATGGCCCAATAAACCTTGGGCTTAATTTTCCCCTTTTTCTAAACCGGATTATTCCTTTCCACGGTGATACCTTCAGCATGAACTTATCACCAACTTGAAACTCAATTGGTCTTCTTCGTTTGTCTGCATATGACTTTTGTTGATCTTGAGCCGCTTTCAAGTGAGCTCGGACCAGGTCAATCTTTTCATTCGTGATTCTGATTACATCCTTATGTGCAAGTTCGCGTGGACCAACCTCACCCCAACACACCGGGGTTCGGCATTTTCTACCGTAAAGCATCTCGTACGGAGCCATACCGATGCTTGCGTGGTAACTGTTATTATATGAAAATTCAACCAACGGTAGGTAAATATCCCAACTACCCCCGAAGTCGATAATGCATGCCCGTAACATATCTTCCAATGTTTGTATTGTTCTTTCACTTTGTCCATCCGTTTGAGGATGGTACGCGGTGCTAATGGACAACTTAGTTCCCATTTGCTCTTGGAAATCGCGCCAGAAGCTTGAAGTGAACCGGGTATCCCTATCGGACACGATGGATACCGGCACTCCGTGGCGTGCTACTATCTCATTAGTGTACACCTCCGACATCTTTTCTGACGTATAGGTTTCTCGGATGGGGATGAAATGGGCACTTTTGGTTAGTCTATCCACAATTACCCTAATGGCATCAAATCCCCGTGTCGTCTTTGGCAGTTTAGTCAACAGGTCCATAGTAATATGTTCCCATTTCCAAACCGGAATATCCAAAGGTTGAAGTTTGCCATATGGCTTTTGATGTTCCGCTTTGACTTGTAAACAAGTCATGCATTTCTCCACATATTTAACCAGATCTCTTTTCATCCCCGACCACCAATAGTTTTGCTTCAAATCTCTATACATCTTAGTTGCTCCGGGATGGATCAAATAGCGAGACTTGAGAGCCTCGTCAAGCAGAAGATCCTTAACACCACATGTGTTTGGGACCCAAATCCTACCATTCCGGTATTTCATCCCATTACTTCCTTCAACCAATTCTTTTATCAACTCTTTTATACGCTCTTTCTTCCAATTCTCTTCCTTTACTGCTTCGATCTGGGCTTCTCGAATTCGTTCAAGCAAGTCTGAAGTTACTACCAACTGCATGGGCCGTACTCGAATTGGAGTGTATTCATCTTTTCGGCTAAGAGCATCCGCCACCACATTAGCCTTTCTGGGGTGATAGTGGATTTCGCAGTCATAGTCCTTCACTATTTCTAACCAACGCCTCTGCCTCATATTCAACTCCTTCTGATCGAAGAAATACTTTAAACTCTTATGGTCAGTGAAAATAGTACATTTCACACCATACAAGTAATGTCTCCAGATCTTTAAGGCAAAGACTACGGCTGCCAACTCAAGATCATGAGTCGGGTATTTTGTTTCGTGTAGCTTGAGTTGTCTTGAGGCGTACGTAATTACCCTTCCTCTTTGCATCAACACGCACCCAAGGCCTAGGTGTGATGCATCTGAATATACTACCATATCATCCGTACCTTCAGGTAAAGTCAACACCGGTGCACAGGTTAACTTTTCCTTTAATGTCCGAAATGCCTTTTCTTGATCATCTTCCCAGACGAACTTCTCGTTTTTGCGGGTTAACTTGGTTAAAGGCGATGCAATCTTGGAGAAATCCTGAATGAATCTCCGATAGTAACCTGCCAACCCCAAGAAACTTCTAATCTCGGATGAATTCCTTGGAGGGTTCCATTTTGATACTGCTTCCACCTTCGATGGATCCACCAATATTCCTTCGGCACTTACGACGTGCCCTAGGAATTGTACTTCTCGTAACCAGAAGGCGCATTTCGAGAATTTAGCATATAATCTTTCCCGCCTTAGTATCTTTAACACTTCTCGTAAATGGTTAGCATGATCCACCTCGTTTCTGGAATAAACAAGGATGTCGTTGATAAAAACAATCACCGACCTATCAAGCATCGGCTTGCAAACCCGGTTCATGAGATCCATGAAAGCCGAGGGCGCATTCGTTAATCCGAAGGACATCACAAGGAATTCGTAATGTCCATATCGCGTACAGAATGCCGTCTTTGGTACATCTTCCTCCTTTACCCTCAATTGGTGATAACCCGATCTCAAATCGATTTTTGAAAACCAGCTATCGCCTTGCAATTGATCGAACAGGTCATCGATCCTCGGGAGCGGGTATCGATTCTTTACCGTGAGTTTATTTAACTCCCGGTAATCAATACACATCCACATGCTCCCGTCTTTCTTCTTTACAAACAGCACCGGCGCTCCCCAAGGAGATACACTAGGCCGGATGAATCCCTTATCAAGCAAATCTTGTAATTGGGACATTAATTCTTGCAATTCCGACGGTGCCAGTCTGTATGGCGCTTTAGCTACTGGTTTAGCACCCGGAATCAGTTCAATCCCGAACTCTATTTCACGCTCTGGCGGCATTCCCGGAAGATCCTCGGGAAAGATGTCTTTGAATTCACGCACCACGGGTACGTCTTCAATCCTTGGCTTTTCTTTTTCCACATCAAGTACATAAGTTAAATATACCTTACACCCGTGTAGTATAAACTTGCGGGCTTCTATCATAGAGCATACCATGGGATTACAAGCCTTCTCCCCATAGATGATGACATGCTTTCCGCTCGGAGACGTTAAATGTATCTCCTTACGTAAGCATATCACTTTAGCATGGTAGCGAGACAGCCAGTCCATTCCAACTACCACTTGAAATTCACCCATGGACATGGGTATTAAATCAATGGAGTATTCCTCGCCATCGATATTCAATTTGCATTCCTGACATACATCACAAACAATAAAACTTTTGTTATTACCTACTTCTACTTCCATTGGCATAGGTAATTTTGTTAATGTAAACAAAGGGTTTTGAATGAATCTATGTGAAACAAAAGACTTATTCGCACCCGTATCAAATAAAACACGTACAAGGACAGAATTTACAGTAAATATACCTATAACCACATCAGGTTCCATCTTTGCTTCAGCAGCAGTGATTTGGAACGACCTTGCCTTAGACTTTGGGGTTTTATTCTTGGAGTCAGCACCCTCTTTCCTTCCCGTCAGTTCCGGACATTCTGACTTTTTATGACCCGGCTGATAACATTTATAGCACACCGTCACTTTGTCTAGGCAGTTTGAAACCCCATGCCCTGTTTTGCCACATGCAACGCAAGGTTTGTTCTTAAAGTAACATTCGCCTTTATGAGCGCGTCCACATATCTTACAACTCGGGGAACCTCCTTTCGCATTTCCTTTCTTCGAAGATTCAGCTACCTTTGACTTCTTGGTGGGACTTGGGTTTTCATCCAAGGCTCTTCTCTCGCCTCTTTCAACTTGCCTTTTCAATTCAATCTCGCACTCCCGCGCCGCATTGATTATGTCGGTGAGGCTTTCGTAATGTGAGGGAGTCATAAACTCCCTATATTCAGCCCTAAGCATGGTATGATAGTAATAGATTTTCTGTTCTTCGGTTTTGACCAACTCATCACAAAACTTGAGCTTATCCATAAACGTCCCCGTAATTTTATCAATGGTTTCACCCTTTTGCCTCATTTGCATGAATTCTTCTTTTATCTTATTGATTACCGCCTTGGGGCTATGATGTTTGAGAAATGGTGTTTTGAAATCTTCCCAAGTCATCGCCCTCGTTGCTTCAACACCCCTTTCATTTATGAGGTTGTCCCACCAATCCTTGGCTTGGCCTCTAAGTTGGCCAGTTCCATAAGCCACGAAATCGCTTTCATCACAATGCGTTCGTTCGAAAACACCCTCGATATCGCTTATCCACATTTGACAAGCAATTGGATCCACCTCTCCGTTGAAGATCGGGGGTTTACACGCCATAAATTTGTTATAAGAACAACCTTTCTTTTCTTTGGCCTTGCCTCTATCATTGGTAAGGTCTTCTCTTAATTCACCCATATTTTCCTCCATAGTCAAAAGTAATGTGTTTTGCATCCTTTCCATAAATCTTGGTAGGATAGCTTCAATTGCCCTTCCGACTTCCTCGGAAATCTTTTCTTTCAACTCGTCAGTAGTGAGGGATAGGATATTGTCACTAGCACCTCCCGACATCTTCTTACTGAAATGTTAAAATAATTCGTTAAATAATTCGTTCAATCACTCTCATGCCTTTACACGAGCATTTATACTCACTATTCGGTCAAGTATACAACTTCCCTTAACCGTTTATGCTAAGTGTACTTCCCGGGTTCGAGTATGTTATTATACTCCTCCCGTACACATTAAATAATTGTTCCTTCTAGTCTTTTAATTTAGAATTTACTTCAAATAAATTTTTACCGGATGTTGATCAAGCCTTGAACCGAACACATTTGTCTTTAACTTTAGCTCTGATTACCAACTTGTAACACTCTACTTTTATAAATATAAGGTCTTATCGACAAGATAAAACTAATCATTATAAACGTCAAACCAAAACATTTACAATATCCTTAGCTTAGTACTTACGAGTTTAACAATTGTTCAAAAACAACATTAGGATACATAAGTATTCCATCTTTGACATAAGTCTTACTAATAACTAATAATAACAAAAGTTGCGGAACTAGATCTTGAATGTGTTCGGTTCAGAAGCATCGACTTGATCATCATCCACGTACTTGGAATACCTAAAAGCTTGAAATTTTGACAATTATTAGTATTAGAGTCCTTAGAAAATTGGCATAATCGAAACTACGCTCAAAAACGGATTTGATTAACTAAGATATGCAAAATTCAACAAAAGTGACTGGGCTCTACCGTAACTTACGGTAGCCACTGGGTAACACTGGTCTGCCGTAAGGCAGTAGAAAACTGCCGTAACAATTTATTCGCTACCGTATGTTACGGTAGCTACCGTAACTTACGGTAGTTGCTGCATATTCTTCATATTTGCTATTTTGACCCGTTTGTTCCAGTTTCGCACATTTAAAACATCAAAACACAATACGGGATATTACTTCGTAACAAAGTGACCCATCTTTGGGTTCTTTATGTTCAACACTCACGCTCCCATTACCGGTTTGCGTGTTTAACACGTTACTACCCATCACCCGGGCTTATAGATTACGGATAAGGTACTCCCGTTACCCGGTTTGTACCTACCCTTAATGACTCGCTTGATTTGCCATTATGAAATTCATCATTCAAGCAAACCAAACCACTTAAATTTTCACATTCTAAATTACCAACAAATATCAATGACAAACTAATTTACAATAGTAATGAAGCGTTAGCCACATACCTTATTGCTTTTCCTTCAACCTTGCGTTTGCCCCAGCTTGACTCCCCGAAGCTTCACCCGAGTTGCCTATAACGTGCAACCCAATCGTTAATATTCCCTTTTTCTCAATTTCACAATATGCACATTTATCCATATCTCATTCACAAATTTACATCAACATCATTTGGGGAATTATTAAACTTAATATTTAATTCAAGCGTTTCGTCAAACACTTTATGCGCGTATTTTATCATTAGCCATGTCCCTCAAGTTATTGAAGATTTTAGCTAGCAAAACTCCTACTTAACAAGTAGACATATATATATATATATATATATATATTATACCTTTTTTTATCAAATTTCAGATTGTTATGAATTCAAACATCATCATAAACTTCCAGATTTCATGAGTTCCAATCTTACACATCAAAAACCCATTTGTTCATAGTCATGCATTCAACTAAATACCTAATCATGGCATTTGTTCTACTTATGTTTATCAAACTTGTTTAGAATCATTTAGAATTCACTATCTTTATCATAATTTCAACATAATTTTACCCCAATTGAGCATCATAGATTTCAACAAGAACCTAATACATAAACATACATCAAATTCTCAACATACCTTGTGAAGAGTGATGTTATAGACTCTAATTCAGCTTCATGCATTCAGGATTGTTTGATTTAGGGGCTGAATTTGGTGGAATTGATCAAGAACTAGGGTTTGGTCCCTGTTTCTTTCCTCTGGTCGCGCACACACCCACACGTTCATAAGTGTGTGTGTTTTTTATTTGTTTTGTTTTATTAATAACAAGTTTTCCCTTTTGCTAAATTAGCCCCTCAAGTTATATGTATTAGTCTAATGTCAATTTACTAACTTCTTTCCATTTAATACTTGGTATTTTAACTATTAATTATTTCGGGGTGTTACATGTTGAATCTATTTAATCTATGTTGAATTTATTTGGGTTAATCTACGTTGTGAAATGTGGTGGAATCTAATGTTGTGGTTAACGAAGCGTGACACCGATGACGAGAGGGACGTGGCATGATTGAAGCATGGTGGATACGCCGCTGGTACTTCCTATATATAAGTGCTTCCGTCATGCTACCGAACTTTCGAAGCACGTGCCATGCGGGATTTCGTTGTTTGTGGGTTGTTAACATGAATCTATAAGGATCTATCGAATCTATTGGAAACTATTGAATCTTTTGGAATCTATGAATCTATTGAATCTATTGGAAGCTATTGAGTCTATTGGAGTCTATGAATCTATTGTATCTATTGAAACCTGTGGAATCTATTGGAATCTATGTGAAACTATTGGAGCAGTCTATGTGAATGTATGATGATGAGTGTGTTCTACGACACGTAACATGACACCGAGTATGAGGCGGAAGCGATATGCCCGAAGCGTGGTGGATACGCCGTTGGTACTTCCTATATATAAGCATTTTTGACATGTTGCCAAACTTCGTACAACGTGCCATGCGAAGGTCGTGGGTTGTGGTGTTAAAACTAATGCGAACTATGTGAATCTTGTTGAATCTCGAGTCTTTAATCTATCGTGTGTGAATCTATACTGTGAGACTTTGTGGATCTAGACTTATACGATCCTCTTGTTGGATCAATAGGATGTCTTCTCGAAAGCTCTCAGACACTCTCAAGAGATCCAGGGAAAAGTCTCAGAAAAAGATGATGTCCTTCATGGCCGATCAGATCGCTCGAGTCGTGCCAAATATCGTCTCTGAGATCCAAGGATCGAACACTTCGCCCTCTTATGTTGACTCTAAGACAGAGAAGGAAAAGTCTACCAAGTTCAGCTATAAACATTTTGTCTCTTGCAACCCTAAGTCTTTCACAGGCAGTGATTGGTTGACTACTATGCTCGAGTGGTTTGATAGCATCGAGGTTACCTTCATCAACAGCGAATACCCAGAGCAGCTAAAGACTAGGAGTGCAACGGGAATGTTTCAAGGCAAAGCATTGGAGTGGTGGAAAAATGAGAGAAACATCCGATCGAATGAAGAAGCATTTGCTCTTCCTTGGGCTGAGGTGCGAGAATTGATGATGCTTGAATTATGCCCTCCTCATGAACAACTGAAGCTTGAAGAAGAGTTTTGGCACTTGAAGCAGATTGGTGATGATAATCTGGCTTATACTACCCGCTTCAAGCAACTCAGCTTGATCGTTCCTTACTTTGTTTCTACCCCTAAACGCATGATAACCAAGTACCTCAATGGTCTACCTCCTGCTATGCGTGATTCTATTGAAGCAGCTCAACTCGGAAATATTGAGGAAGTCTACCGTCTTGCAGCTAGTCTCAACAACAACCGCGTTCGTGATAAGCAGTTTGCTAACCCTACTCCCTCCAAATCTGCACATCAAGTTACCCAGCAGCCAAGTGGCAGCAAGAATAAGAGGCGAAAGTCACAGGGTTTAGGATTAAATGCTATTGTTCCTGCTGAGAATCCTACTGCTAAGCCTGCTCCTGCTGCTATTGTTCAGAACCATGCCACACCTGAAGTCAAGAAACAGTACTCTGGGTCTTATCCCAATTGTACCACTTGTAATTTTCATCATCCTGTTGCTTCTGCATGTCGTTTGGGCACCAACTGCAATCGCTATGGTCACACGACTCCATACTGTCGTCAAGGTAACCCCGCTCAACAAGCTCAGCAAGCCCCAGCTCAGGCAGCCCTACCAGCTCTCCCAGCTCCTCCGCAGAACCCAAAGCCAGTCAATGTTGTTCGTGCATGCTACAAGTGTGGAGATACTACTCATCTTCGTAACCAGTGTCCTAAGCTAAACCAGGATCAACATCCAGCCGCTCGTGGACGAGCATTCAATCTCAATGCTAACCAGGCTCGTAACGACAATGACATCGTTAATGGTACGTTTCTTGTGAATAACCTTTATGCTTCGATTCTATTTGATACTGGTGCCGACAGAAGCTTTGTGTCCGTAGAATTTGAATCTTTGTTAAACTGTGCACGCTCTATGTTACCTAAGTCGTTTTTGGTAGAGATTGCCGATGGGAAGTCTATTCTGGTTGATTCTATACTCTGTGGTTGTTCCTTGACTCTTAACGACCACGTGTTTACTATTGATCTAATACCCATGAAATTGGGTAGTTTTGATGTCATTATCAGTATGGATTGGTTGCGTAAGAACCATGCTGAGATCGCTTGTCACAAGAAGTTTGTTCATCCACCTCTACCGTCTGGTGATATCTTGCATGTCTATGGAGACCGACCTTCGAAAGGGCTGAGGCTGATGTCATGCACACAAGCGAGCAGGTGCTTACATAAACAGAACTTTGCTTTCTTGGCCCAAGTGGTGGAACAAAAGAGCAAGGGGAAGAACATAAGCGATGTTCCAGTAGTGTGTGATTTCCCTGATGTCTTTCCCGAAGATCTACCTGGTCTTCCACCTCTGAGAATCGTCGATTTTCATATTGATCTCATACCTGGTGCGACTCCTATCGCCAAGGCCCCGTATCGTCTTGCACCTTCCGAGATGCAAGAGCTATCTAGTTAGCTTCAGGAACTACTCGACAAGGGATTTATTCGTCCAAGTACCTCCCCGTGGGGTGCTCCCGTGCTATTCGTCAAAAAGAAAGATGGCTCGTTCTGTATGTGTATCGACTATCGTGAACTTAATAAGCTTACCAATAAAAATCGTTATCCTCTCTCCCGTATCGATGATCTATTTGACCAACTACAAGGCGCGTCATGTTTCTCGAAAATCGATCTTCGTTCTGGCCATCATCAGCTTTGTGTACTCGAGGATGATGTACCCAAGACCGCATTTCGTACTCGTTATGGACACTACGAGTTAGTGGTCATGCCTTTTGGATTGACCAACGCACCCGCTGTGTTCATGGATCTCATGAATCGTGTGTGTAAGCCCTATTTGGATCGTTTTGTGATAGTCTTTATTGATGATATTCTCATTTATTCTAAAACTAAAGCTGATCATGCTCGACATTTACGCTTGATGCTTGAACTCTTACGTGGTGAACGTTTGTATGCTAAATTTTCTAAGTGTGAGTTCTGGATTAATGAAGTACAATTTCTTAGTCACGTCGTTAGTAAGCAAGGTATTCATGTTGACCCACCTAAAATCGAAGCTGTGAAGAATTGGAGTACGCTTAAATCTACATCTAAGATTCGTTCCTTCTTAGGATTGGCGGGCTACTACCGCCGATTCATTTCGGATTTCTCTAAGATCGCTGTTCCCCTCACTTCGTTGACCCAGAAAGAGAGACCTTTTGCTTGGGGTCCCGAGCAAGAGGAATCTTTTCAGACCCTTAAGACTCTTTTGTGTAATGCCCATGTTCTTACTCTCCCTGATGGGAATGATGATTCCGTGGTATATTGCGATGCCTCGAGCCGTGGCTTGGCCTGTGTGCTCATGCAGCGAGACAAGATTATTGCTTATGCCTCCCGCCAACTCAAGGTGCATGAGAGAAACTATACTACTCACGATCTGGAGCTTGGTGCAGTTGTGTTTGCGTTAAAGATATGGCGACACCACCTGTATGGTACTAAGTGAGTGGTTTTCACTGACCATAGGAGCCTTCAACATATCTTTGACCAAAAGGAACTGAACATGCGACAGAGACGTTGGGTGGAATTGCTAAACGACTACGACTGTGAAATTCGCTACCATCCTGGCAAGGCGAATGTAGTGGCTGATGCCCTTAGTCGTAAAACTCATGTGAATGCTATTCGTATCTCTAACGATCTCCATGCGTGTATTCGTGATGCTCAGTATTCGTCAGCAAATGAAGGAAGTCTAGAAGTGGAAATCCAAGGCGCTAAGATTGAACAGCTCGAAACTAAACCTAATGGACTCCAGTACTACCTCAATCGCATCTGGGTACCAGATCGCGATAATCTCCATAAGCTCATTATGAATGAGGCTCGCAAATCCCGTTACTCTATTCATCCAGGAGCCGATAAGATGTACCATGATCTGCGTATGACTTATTGGTTGCCTGGTATGAAGAAGGACATTGTTGTATATGTTTCCAAATGACTTACTTGTACGAAAGTTAAGGCTAAGCATCAACGTCCTTCAGGACTCTTAGAACAGCCCAAAATCCCAGTTTGGAAATGGGATAGCATCGCTATGGATTTTATTACCAAGCTACCTTAAACACCTTCTGGTCACGATAGTATCTGGGTGATAATCGATCATTTGACCAAATCAGCCCACTTTCTTCCCATTTGTGAAGATTATAAAGTGGAGAAACTTGCTCGAATCTATACTGATGAGATTATATGCCGTCATGGCATACCTCTTGACATAATCTTGGACCATGATGGTCGTTTTACTTCACGTCTTTGGCAAACCTTTCAATCCGCTATGGGTTCTCACTTGAATCTTAGCACGGCATTCCATCCCCAAACGGATGGACAGACCGAGCGAACTATTCAGACCCTGGAGGATATGCTTCGTTCTTGTGTCATCGAATTTGGTGGTAACTGGGATGTACATTTACCATTGATTGAGTTCTCGTACAACAACAGCTATTATTCCAGTATTCAGATGACTCCTTTCGAAGCTTTGTATGGCCGTAAGTGCCGATTTCCTCTCAGCAGGCATGAGATTGGTGACAAGCAGTTTACTGGCCCTGAAATCATTCAAGGGACAACGGATAAGATTCTTCAAATCTGTGATAACTTGATCAAGGCTAGGAGCAGACAAAATAGCTATGCTGATAATAGGCATAAGCCTCTGGAATTTGATGTTGGTGACCGAGTTCTTCTCAAGGTATCTCCCTGGAAGGGAGTAGTTCATTTTGGTAAGAAGGGAAAGCTCGCTCCTCGCTATGTGGGTCCTTTCAAGATACTCGAAAGGATTGGCAAGGTGGCGTACAGACTCGACCTGCCACAAGAACTAAATAATGTGCATCCAGTGTTCCACGTATCCAAACTACGTAAATGCCTAGCCGACGAGGAACTGCAGGTCCCCCTTGAAGATTTGCAAATAAATGAAGTTGTACACTTTGTGGAGAAACCGGTCGAAATCATGGATCAGGGTGTCAAGCGATTGAGGCGTAGCAAAATTCCCATCGTCAAGGTTCGTTGGGGAGGAAAGCGGGGCGCGGAATTCACTTGGGAGCTGAAAAGTGAGATGAAGACCAAGTATCCGCAGCTTTTCGAGCAATCTTCTTCCTAGATTTCGGGGACGAAATCTCTTAAAGAAGGGGAGACTGTAACGCCTGCGTCCCTAGACTTTCACCTATTTGACACTTTTAGCCCCTATACTATGAGTTATGTGATACTTTTGATACTTGGTGAAACTTATGCTATGATTTTGATACCTGATGCTTGGAATCTATGAAACTATGATTCTATGATTCTATGATACTATGAGACTATGAATCTATGATTCTATGATGCTTGATACTTTGGTGCTTGACTCTTGAGGCTCGTGAAACTTGAGACTTGGTTGAACGAGGGACTGGAGTCTTGTCACTGGCGGAAACTATGGAAACTATGGAAATTTGTTTTAATAATGTAATCTAGTCACGTGATACAATTACACAATAAATACACAACGCAATGCTTGATCTAGCACGCGAAACGAATCAAAGACAGAAACGCGGAAATGATGGATTGGCCGAGTGGCAATCCAATCGGATGACCATCCGATCGGATATCCACCCGATCGGATGGCCACTCGATCGAGTTTCCATCCGATCCGTGCACACCGCCTTCACTCACTCTGACACTATAAATAGGCCTGTCACATCACCATTCTCACTGATGTGACAGCCTCACTCGACCCAGACGCACGCACTCCTCTTTTCTTCCATTTCTTGGTGATTTCGGTATGTTTTACACTAGATTCTTGTACATCTTTGATCTACACGCTATTCTCTACATGATTCTCCTTTGAAATCTCACTTTTCACCATGAAATCCCTAAGAATTGAGCTCTTGAGGGTGACGTCATCATGGTGGTTTGTACAAACCATGGTGTGACGTCATTTCTGCCAAGATCTAGCTCAGATCTAAGAAATTTCATGTGTTTTACACCGAATCTTCACTAAATCTAGACTTTTAGCTAAAACTTATGCTTATCTTCATCTTTTCTTAAGACTTTTTACCAAAAATGGTGAGATCCTGATGTAAACGAGCTGCAGACTTAAAGATTAGTCTGGAGTTGGTTTGGAGAAGGATTGTTGCCGGAAAAGATGACTGGAGTATGAATTCTGACTTGAACACCATCACGAACGGACGACTGAACGGACTTGGGTGATTCCCACCTGATCGGATCGGCTGTGCACTGAGGGGTTCACCGTTGTCTTAATGCGTACCACGTCGTCACTGTTTAATCAGAAACTTAGAAACTTTACAAGTTAGGAACGGGACAAGGACAACCCGATCGAGTGGCAATCCGATCGGATAGCCATCCGATTGAACTGCCATCCGATCGAGTGACACCTGCCCCATAAACCCTTACACTTGGATACTTGAAACTTTGATCGTCGAATAGTAATCCGATCGGACAGCCATCCGATCGAACTGCCATTCGATCAAGCGTTATTACCTTAAACATTCTTGGAACTTGAATCTTTGATCGTCGAATGGCAATCCGAATGGATAGCCATCCGATCGAACTGCCATCCGATTAAAGTGACAACGAGCTTTAGAACCTTCCAACACTTGGATCGAATGGCAATCCGATCGGATAGCCATCCGATCGAGTGGCCATCTGTCACACACTCACACTAGTCATCCCAGTCGGATGGCAATCCGATCGAACCGCCATCCGATCAAGAGGACTGATCTGACACTTGATTAAATCTCGTTATTCTGCCCGACTCTTATCTGTTGTAAATCTAATCAGGCTAATCCTAAAGAGCTCCCTTTGATCCAATAATTGTTAAACGGTTAAGCAATCACTGTGAGTATACTCGATCCCTTTTGTTTTAAACTTTGGGGTGTAACATGTATTCTATTAAACTATGATACTTGAAACTTTTGGAAACTAAACTCTATCCTATGTGTATGTGAAACTTGTGATTCTTGTATTCTATTTGTGCTATGTGGGCGTTTAATCCAGGGTGTGTAGTTCCGCCTTAACAATAGTAGCGCTATAGGAGATGCACCTCCCCATTATTCTCGGGGGTATTGTTAGGAGGATTCTAGTTTTCCTTGAGACTTGGGAAAACAACAAAGCATCGGGATACTTGGGCTAGCACTTGTTGGACTGCGAACACTAGCATGGCTGAAACTATTTTGTTAACATTATATATGGATATGAGTTGTTTTAATCTATTATTCTATTACTCAAACTTGTATACTCGCCGGTACATTTTTGTACTGACTTTATTTTAATACATGTTGCAGGCTGATAGGATGCTGAATCAAGGAAACCAAGCTAGGGCTGATGCTTAGAAACCCACCTAGTTTAAATCTAGACTTTGAACAATGATTAATGGTTGTATTTTGGATCTTTTGTTGGTGATGTTGTTTTAGACAAACTTATGCATGAAACTTATTTAATCTATATTGAAATTACTAGTGTTATGGAATCTCGTGAGCAATCTGAACGGTTAGTGCTCGCACCCCGATGTTTCCACCATCGGTTGGGGTGTGACAGCACGGCCCCATGCCCGGCAGGCACGGCCCTGTGCTTGGATTCTGGTTTGTTGTTTTTATCTTTGGGGTGAAGCTTGGAGGGTCGGTATAGTGTATCAACTTCCCTTTCTTCATATTTATGCTGGTTTCGCCGTTAATTTGTTCCTTTTTGTTCATTTAAGCTCTTTTAATCCTGAAAATCAAAGGTAAACAAAGAAACACATTTTTTCCAATATTAGTACTGAAAAGGGTTGTTTTATACCTTATTTGATACAATTTATATGTTGCATTTTGTGCATATCAAATACTCCCACACTTGAATCTTTGCTTGTCCTCAAGCAAAACTCTTTTATATTTGCTTACACTCCGAAAAGGAATGAGTAGAAGAGAAGTTTTTTGGTCTTGTTTGTATTGTGTCGGGAATCCAAGTTCTTTATTTATTCTTGTTTTTATTTTATTTACAATCCTATTCTTCATGATTTATTTAGAACTTTTTAAGAAAAATAAATATTTACAAGCATAACAAATATTTTAAAATTTCATTAAGCTATATATACATTCACATACCTCACAAGTGATCACTCAACACTCGGTCGAATATGAATTAAGTTAAATGCTCGATCTCGGTACGGAACTTACTTCTACCATATGCTTGACAATCAATCAAACATCCTCCTTTTTAACTTAATCCTTGTAAATATCAAAAGGACTTTGAAGGAGTAGGTTTTTGGTTAAGGGTATGGTAGTTTTATTTGAAAGTGGCTAAAGGCGTAAAAAGTCGGTTTTCTTTTGAAAATTTATTTTGTGACTTTATGAACTAACTAAGTGTTTTTAAGCAATAGATTTGCTTATTTATTTTAAGCAACTAGAGATTTTTTTATAAATAAAGTCACATGCTTTTGTGTTTTTTCAAAAGAACCGATTTTTACTAAAATAAAAGGTGTAAAGATAAAAAGATGGTTTTTGGGTGATGGTGTGTTGTGGGTTTTAAATGAAATGTTTTAGGCCTAAAGGGGTTGACTATGGAGAGTTTTTGTGGGGAGATAAAAATAGAAAATAAGGTTGAAATGAAAAATCCTAATGCCTCAATCATATACTTACTTGGATTAGTCGGTAAAGACTAGAAATGTATTGTCTTGTCAAGTTCTAGATTCATAGGAACCGTACGGGCTATTCACACAAGAAATGAAAGATGTGCATTTAGTATAGATATGATATTGGATGCTTGTGAGTGCATATATCTATTGCTTACGTCAATAATGTATCGTAGCTGAAGCAGATGTTCAAGACAAGGTTCAGAAAAGTCCATCCTCACAAAATGTCCATCCTTGCTAAGGAGTCCATTTGTGCTAAGGATGCCTATAAATAGGATGTTATTCTTGTTCATTTGTAACTTTGGTTTGAGAGACAAAGCTCTGCCAAATTGCTTCCGTGGTTGTAAACTGTTATATCATAAATAGAAAGCAGCTTATAATTACTTGATTCTTGTCTGATCCACTCATGTACTTGGATTCCACACAAGATACGTGTTCTACGTAGTCAACAGAGTTACGGAATCGATCCTAACACGAATCCACAATGCTCGTTAAAGACACAAAACTCACAATTTTATGAAAAAGGGTAAAAATGTGAAAGTATATATACAATCAAATTATAAAAATTTGTCATGCCTTTTTATGAATTTTCCTTATGTGGTTCCTTTTTTATCACGGCGTTATCGGTTGTAAATTTGTAAAAATTTGAACTTTTTTAGAACTTGATTTTCTAACTTAAACTATAAACTAGACAAAACAAAAAAGAAAAATTTGGAAAAAGATTTGGGGTGTTTAAGCAGTTCCAAGTAGAGATTTGTGTAAGGCTTGTTTTTAGGACAAAAACTATTAAGGTTATCAAGCCCCCCCCCCCCCCCTTAAATTACACATTGTCCTCATTGTGTCCAAAATTGGTTAGATTGATTAAATGTGTAAAACGTGTTCTAAAAACAACATTTTTTTTTTCCTAAAACAACCACTAGACACGGCCCTGAGTGTGGGAGCCATGACCCTGTGTCAAAAGTGCCAGTAACAAATTTTTCCAGAAGACAAACACGGGGGCGTGGCCATGGGACACAGCCCCATATCAAAGTTCCAGAATCAAAATTTTTTCAGCAGACTTGGGGCACGGGGGCGTGCTTACCTAACACGGCCACGTGCTGCACTTGCTGATTTGAACATTTTCAGTCGGGAGTCATATATTTTCATGCATGGGGTGCTTCTTTAACATCCTTTGGCCTTTCTCATCGTTTTTACACACTTTATTTTTATCATCATACAAAGTTCATTTCATTTCATCCAAAGAAAGAAAAATACACGGAAAAAATAGATAGATAGATAGATAGAAGCTTAATGGATGCCCTACGGGATCTTATTTTAACCCCTACTTGCTATTCCCTAGATAGATATATGATTAGTGAAAACTGAGACTAATCTTCGGAGGGCTTCAAGCTATTCCCCAGAAATGCTCTTTGAAAGATCGTTGAGCATTTCCTTTATCTCCCTTGGAAGGAAGATAAAGGGTTCCTCATCGACCTCTTCTTGAGGTAGGGGAGCGGGATTGATCGGAACCTCGAAGGCATCATTGATTGGAGGCTCTGGTGGTATCTCGTCCCATCCGGTGGGGTTGATGACCTTGTTGGAGAGGTTCCAATCTTCTTGAGGGAAGATAGGCTCCATTTGGGGCACCACCAAAATATTCAAACTTTGGTGAAGAAGGTTGATCTCCCTAAAGTTGTCTTCCAATGCTATGGAGAGGTAGTTCACTCGGTCGATTAGGACCTCCTCCACCACGGTCATTTCTTCGATAGATACTCTCAAAGCATACACGTATCGGTCAAGAGTAGCTTCTAAAGAGAGTCTCCCCCTGCGGTTATTCCTTGAGCTCGTTGATGATGTACGTACCGCTCTGTTGGCTCGACATGCAACTAAACATGACAAACCGTTAAAGATTTGGAATAACAGACGAGTTACACGACCCCGTGCTTATGAGGCACGACCTCGTGCTGAATCAACAACACTGATATTTTAGCCCAAGAACTTTTATTTTAAGTTAAATATGTTTGATTTCTTACACTTCTGAACGTAAATAACTTAAAATAATGTTTGATGATTGTTTAAACCTTATGGCACTATTTAATGTTTGATAACTAATCATGTAACTTTATTAATTGTCACACCAAAACATATAAAGTTTGACGTGTCGGAGTGTGTACAGATTTTTTGATATATTTTTAGTACTTTTTTACTTTCATCAAGCTTTAAATTTATAAAACACAATATAAAACTATCACTCTCTACAACACGCTAAGGTAAGTGCACCCATCGCTGGTGTAGTATAGTGATGGTAAGATACCGAGGTCGTCCAATGACACAAGAGTTTTAATACCAGAATATCGTCGACATCTATTCTAACCAAATTTTGGAAAAAAAAAAAGATTTTTAATTAAGTAAAATAAAGAAACAAAATAAATAAAACAGATAGATAAGATAGAATCATTTGGATCTGACTTGCTATTTATGTATCCTTTGGTGATTTCCGCGCTCTGGGTTTTTTAAGAGATTATCTTAGTTATAGTGGCATGTCCCTCTTTTGGAGGCAACGCTACCCTCAGCCATATTGGTCTGAGTCAGCAGGGATACAGTCCCGCAAGGCCAGATTATTGAAAGATAATTAAGTAAGTTATTAATGCAAAATGTGGCATGTCCCTCTTTTTGAGGCAACGCTACCCTCGGCCATATTGTTCTGAGTCAGCAGGGATACAGTCCCGCAAGGCCGTTTTAAAGTTTTAATAGTAGTTTATTTATAAGGGATTACAAGGTGTTCTTACTTCCCCCGATTTGATGTTATCTGCCTCAAATGAAGTCCTAATAAGCTTGAATCAAGTCCTCGCATGATCTATACACTGAACGAGGCAACAACTTTACCCAACCACCCTTCTAACCCCCTTCCAGGCAGTTAATGCACTTTATATAGACTGTAAAGACACGAATGAGTGAATCAACAAAACATGAAGAAATGATTGAATAAAGTTCACTTTCAATATAAAAAAACTAATTATTAAAGTCATTTATACATACCCAATTAAAAAGTTTTCAAATCTAGGAAATCAAAAGTAATACATAAATGATTTTGTCTTCACCAAGTGATGTAAGAGATTAGCCAAGCATGGCCTTTGTTTGACAAAAACTCTTACTATCGATCTTGGATCCCGAGACTACTACACACACTCTAAGGATGGATGATGGATGAAATTGGTGGAAGATGGTGGTAGTGGTGGTGGAGTGGTGGCAGGTGTGAGAGAAGTGGTTTGCCAAGGGATGAATTGCAAGTGAGCCAAGCACCTCCTTTTATAGCTGAAAACAGTAGGTTCACACGGCCCCGTGCCTGGTAGGCACGGCCCCGTGTCCTTCTCCTTCTCTATCTTTTTTTAATGTTGTTGTTAGCCCATCTGCACACACGACCCCGTGTGTCAACGGCACGGCCTCGTTGCCCTTGTGCTTGCTGTACGAACCCATATTTTCAAATATGAGAGTTGACCATGGCCCGTGTCTAGGAGACACAGCCCCGTGTCCCTTGTCGTTTTCTAGTTTATCTTTATCTTCTGAGAATCTTGAGTGGGGCACGACCCCATGTCCGGTAGGCACGACCCCGTCCTTGGGTTCTGGTTTGTTGTTTTTGTCTTTAGGGTGAAGCTTGGAGGGTCATTATAGTGTATCAACTTCCCTTTCTTCATATTTATGTTGGTTTTCACCGTTAGTTTCTTCCTTTTGTTCGTTTAACCTCTTTTAATCCTGAAAATCAAAAGTAAACAAGGAAACACACTTTTTTCAACATTAGTACTAAAAATGGTTGTTTTTATACCTTATTTGATATAATTTATAGGTTGCATTTTGTGCATATCAAAGTTAACATATCTTTTAACAAAATTCAAATGAAATATATATGAAATTCCATTGTTAACTTCTAAGGCAATCCTATATGAGTTCAATCCATGCATCATCAAACTTCATTCCCTATGTCATGTGTAAAATATTTGGGTCAACTACAAATAGCTGGTAATGAATCTAAGTTCGAATAAAAATAATTTATTTTAAAAATAAACATGTAATTCATGTCTTAAATGAATATCACAACTAATGAACAATTTACAATAAATAAAGTAAATCAATGTGTGCGCGAGTCTCTAGCCTCGATGAGTGAGACAGAATGAAGGCGATACCTATTCACCCATAATCATGGGTAAATGGTCAGCCAATTGATCCATAATATGCTTCCTTGACCAACACAAATACTTTAAATAAACATATAGCACATAAGCTACACAATGAATATTGCATGCTCGATTTAATAAATAAAATGAATACGAGATTTGTGTGACACATTGATATACTCCAAAATGTTTTAAAGTAAAAAGGGGGAAAGATCTACTCACGGTTTGTGAAGATTGATCCACATATGACACCATGATGGAAACGAATGATCCGAATAAGATTACCCTAAAATATATAATAACAATATTCTAAACAAGGGTGGAGATACAATAGGAAGTTTATTTTGCTAGGAAGGCTAGGAAGTAATCTTGACCATCAATTTGATTAATCAATGGCTGAGATTAAATGGGTGAAATTGAACAAGAAAAAAGAGGCGCGTGAGTTAGTTTGAGGGTATTCTAGTCCATTCAAGTCAATAGTTTCTCTCTCCTCCAATTCCCCATCGTTTTTAAATCGTTAATAACTTTTTCATACGACAATATTTTTTTATAAAAATTACACCATAAAAACGAGCGTTTTTTTATCTTTAAAACGAGCACACTATTGCTATACTTTTGAAAAAAAAAATTTGAAAACCCAGATGCGTAAAACGCAATGGATAGAACAACACACTATAACCCAGGTTCTAAAACGCAATAGGTTTTAACATGGTCATGTTTATGTTTTAACATGGTCATGTCTTTGTTCCAACATGATCATGCTTCCCTTTTAACATGATCATGTTCTTTGATGTTATTTTACACTCCAGTTCTAAAACGCAATGAAACCCAAAATCAATATTTTGCACTACATATTCTAAAAAGCAATGAAGTTTTAACATGGTCATGTTCATGTTTTAACATGGTCATGCTTTTTTGTTCCAACATGACCATGTTCTTTGCACCCCAGATTGTAAAACGCAATGAAACCAAAAATCAATATTTTGCACAATGAACTTTTAACATGACCATGTTTAAGTTTTAACATGGTCATGCTTTTGTTCCAACATGACCATGCTTCTATTTTAGCATGATCATGTTCTTTGCTTGTAAAACGCAATGAAACCAAAAATCAATATTTTGCACTGTAGTTCTAAAAAGCAATGAAGTTTAACATGGCCATGTTTATGTTTTAACATGGTCATGCTTTTGTTCCAACATGACCATGCTTCTGTTTTAGCATGATCATGTTCTTTGCACCTCAGGTTGTAAAACGCAATGAAAACAAAAATCAATATTTTGCACTGTATGTTCTAAAAAGCAATGGAGTTTTAACATGACCATGCTTATGCTTTAACATGGTCATGCTTTTGTTCCAACATGACCATGCTTCTATTTTAGCATGATCATGTTATTTGCTTGTAAAACGCAATAAAACTAAAAATCAATATCAATGAAGTTTTAACATGGCCATGTTTATGTTTTAACATGGCCATGTTTATGTTTTAACATGGCCATGCTTTTGTTCCAACATGGCCATGTTTCTACATGTTCTTTACACTCCAAGTTGTAAGACGCAATGAAACCAAAATTAATATTTTGTACTACAGGTTCTAAAAAGCAATGGAGTTTTAACATAGGTTCTAAAAAGTAATGTAGTTTTAACATGGGTATGCCTTAGTTCCAACATGATCATGCCTCTGTCCAAGCATCATCATGTTCTTTGCACTGCAGGTTGTAAAACGCAATGAGTTTTAACGTGGTCATACATTTGTTCCAACATGATCATGCTTCTATTTTAGCATGGTCATGTCTCTATTTTAACATCCAGAAGAACAAAATGAAAAGAACTCTAACTAAAACATAATGATGTGAAAAACGCATTTGAGGTTTGATAACTAAAACGCAATGAAAATAAAATATAACATAACTTACAAAAGAACTCTGATTAACGACGGTGGACGGAAAAAGAACTCTGATACACCGTGGGGAAACTGGTGGCGGTGGCGGTGGATGGTGGAATGATGGTGTCAGATCTGAAAAACCCAACAGGTGGTTGAAGGTGGTGGTTTCAGATCTAGTTTCCGGCAAGATGGTGGCGATCGTAGGTCGTAGTGGTGGTGGTGGTGGTGGTGGAGGTGGTGGTGGTGGTTGTGATGTGGTAGTTTATAGTTTTGAAAATGGTGGATTTGAGTATACGGGTAAGAGAAATGAATTGCAGATGCTGGGTTTTTTTTGAAGATGGTGAGTTTTGACCAAAATGCCCCTCCTTATGTTTTTCATCTTTGCCACATGTCATCCTCTTATTGCTTCATATCCTTCCTAGCGAAATTAATCTTCCTATTTGATCTTTTCCCTTCTAAACAATCGGAAAGATATAAACGAGACTAAGAATCTGGGTTCTTTTATCTGGTGACTTTTGTGTAAAACAATATTTGATATATAAATCCTAATAAAAAAATCTAAGTATCTTAAATAATAATATAAATAAATGAATGTGACTAGGATAATTGTTTCAAGATAATTAACATAAAATTATCTATGTTGTTACATTTTGTACGTCTTGAATTTTGATACTAAATTTCCAACAAGACTAACAAATAAATATACGAATTCCTAAACAAATAGATATATAAGTCCGTACATGGATAAATAAATAAACAAATATACATTTTTTTATTGGGATATTATTAAGAAATGATGATATAAATTTATGTACATTGCCATGTCTTTTGTAAGTATTAATTCAAGATAATTATTAATTCTCCAACTAATACATTTTATTAACTAGAAAAAATATGATCATCTCATATGGAAATTTATTTTATTCAATTGTTTAATAAACTTGTGTATTATGCTAACAGAGTAAAATATAATGTAATAACATGTATAGTCGTCAAGATATATATTTAAAAATGAACATTGACATGACAATTATAAATTTTATTAACTTAATTTTTTAAAACACTGTTTCTTACAACTGGTTATTAACTTTGATTTTTAAAACCACCTATTTTTTATTATTTAATATATTGTATTTTTACCATTCAACCACATTAAATATTTGAATATTTGGAATTACTCATAGAACATTTATCATTATTATTCTTCGTTTTTCTAATATTTTAACCAACCTCATTTTGAACTTGGTGAAGCTTTTAAGTAAAGAATATAAGTTTGTTTAAAAAACTAATAATTAGTCTTGTATCAAAGTACATTTGGTTGATGATATAATAACTCTCCTTAACTAAAAAAAATAGTATTCGAAACCGCCCGTGATGCGGCGTGACATCCGAATATGTCATGTATTCTCTGTTTAGAAAGATGTAAGATAAAGTAAAAGGCAACTTTGCAATACGTATGATAAACGACATACCCAAATGCATAAAAGTTAAAGTCCACAACAGTAAGGTCCATACGTGAAGAAGACATCATGTAAGAAAAAAATGCACACCAAATAATCATAAATTAAAAACAAAGTTACACTCGTCATAGGCAAAGGAGAAAGTCACCTAAAGCAAGGCAAACCAACAAAGACAAACATACAATGTGTAATGTACCAAAGTCTTACTAACTAACAACCTTTAAAAATTACGTAACATTTTGGCAACAAATGTTTGGTTTAAAAACACACAAACGTAAATATGCCACAAAAAATAACGATCAAAGTATGAAACCTCATGGAAAAAGAAAACCTAAAACATCATCAACCACATAAAAACGCAAAACAAAACAACTAGTAACAAATAACATAGGTACAATAAACCTCTAAGAAGTCAAAACTACATTGATAAATTTGGCTTAAACGCTTACAAAAGATCTCAGTATAACACCATTGACCCTAAGGACATCATAGTTATCTGAAAGCTAAACTAATAGTGATCACAAAAGGTAAATATTAGGTATTGGTGGGAGCCCGGGACACGCTTCCTCTACCTAAGAAAACAACAAACCAAAACTAAACAATGCACAAGATACAATAAACAATGCAGAGAAAACCAACAAAGCACAAGGTACAACCAACAATGCATAGAAATCTTGTAAATGCATCAACAACAGTTGCAGGTCTCAGAATAATAAAAACAACAATATGTATAACATGATATTAAAGCATGTCTCCGCATAGCATCATAGACCCAAGGGACAACATACCAATAAAAAATGGCATTCAAACCAACAATTCTGAAACAACAAATACAAATATGATAAACCTATAAGGAAACCATACTAATCCGAATGCCTGCAATAAAAGCATCTTAAACGCTTAAAGCGGGTCTTTGAATAGCATCATAGACCCAAAGGAAACCATACTAATCCGAATGCCTGCAATATTAATATAATGTTAATTATCAAAATGTTATATAAATATGCAAGAAATGAAAATGACATTGAAACCAACAATACTCATACAATGAACTTAGAAAAGGGCTTAACATAGTATCATAGATCGACAGGACAGCATACTAATCCGAATTAATAACCAAATTGTTTTGTGCACATGCAACCAAAGCTTATACTTGCACACCAAATAACCGAGAAGCTAGAAACACTAAACTACAATAGTCCCAAATAACCAAAAAGCTAGAAACACTAAACAACAGTAGTCCGAGTATATGCAACAATGGCTCAAACAAAAATGACCAACTAATCAACAAACGGTTGACACACAAATGGCCAGCAAAAATCTGTAAGAAAACCAAACACAAAATGAACCAGAAAGGGTAAAGTTAAACGTTAAGTGTAAGACAAAGTACACGCATCGAAAAAGCAACAACCCATGTAAACGTTCAACACAAGAATGCAGTTGTACACGTAAAGATCAGACAACAACGATTTGTTGATAGACCAAAATGAACAACCTAAACAGTCCCGCACACTTAAACAATCAAACATAAAGAGTGAACACCCATCAATATATAAAGCGCAAACAGTCTCGGGTAACTAAGTCGTCATCCTCATCGATTGAACATAACTGAAAACATAAGGATTCAAGAAATGGAATAAAATTTACACTACAGTTAAGCGTAAACAATAAATGTCCCAGCATCGCATGATAGACAGAATAACAAATTGTAAACAATTTTTTATAATAAAAAAAGTCAACATCAGAGAACAAAGCAAACTGGAAAAAATAAAATCAAAGAACATCGAATAACATGTAATGAACAAAAAAGTATGTAAATGTGGATATAAACACTTAAACAACCTTTGAAAAATAAACAATAATCATCATCGGCAAACCAACAACGAACACAAAAAATAAAAAAGCTTTGAAAGACATTTTTAACCACAAAAGAAATGCAACGATAAGGCATAACAGAAAACGTTAACAAAATCGTTAGAAAATCAAAATCGTAAAACAAAAAACGTGAATGAATAATAAACACATAACTTTTAAAGACATCTGTGACCAATATGCAAGAATAATAGATAACATAAAACATTAACAAAACATTAAGAAAATTAAAATCGTAACAAAACCATCAACAATAACCAAAACTAAGACCAACAAACAACAACAAATGCTAACAAAAATGCAACAATAAAAGATAACAAAAAAACGTTAACAAAATGATAAGAATACCAAAATGGTTAAAAAATATCAAGACGAAACTATCAACAAAACCAAAAAAACCAACAACAATAACAAACTGAAAAAAAAACCAAATCAAACAACATCGAAAGACATGCAATGAACCGAAAACTATCTAAACGCATATATAAACAATTTACGTTAAACAAATAGTAAACATCATCCATAAAATAAAAATAAAAATAGTAAATCCAACGACTTTCAATGGCGATTGTTGTAACGCCCCGTGTCCCTGAACTTTCAACTATTGGCAAGTCTAGTCCCTATACTATTTCAGACTTAACTATGTTAGACTATTTGTGAAACTTTGTGATACTTGAATCTTATGAAACTTTGAATCTAGACTCTTGATACTTTGAAACTTGACTCTTGATGCTTGATACTTATGAATCTTGATTCTTGGTGAAACTAGAGACTTGATACTTGATTCTTGAAACTAGAAACTTGATACTTGATACTAGATGCTTGATACTTGACTCTTGATACTATTAAACGAGACTCTTGATACTTGTGAAACGAGAAACTTGAGACTTTGATTAAACGAGAAACTTGAAACTTGACACTTATTAACTAGCTCGCGTAAACTTGAAACATGGAAACTTTTGTGTTAGTTATACAATCTAATCATGTGATTATCCTACACTATAATACGCAACGCAATTCTTAATCTAACTCGCAAAACGAACCAAGGGCGGTAAACTAGCCAAACGGATTGGACTGTCCGAACGGACATCCGATCGGATGACCATCCGATCGGATAGCCGTTCGACCGAATGGCCGTCCGACCCAACGCGCACTTGCACCGCCTTACTTGCCTCTGACCAAGCACCCTCTCCAACTTTCTCAAGCATTTTCTTCGATTTTCAAGCTATTCTTGTAGGTTTTCTTCATAATTCTTGTACAACTATCATCAATACACATTTTCTCACCTGATTCTTCATCAAAATCATACTTTTCACCTTGAAATCACTAAGATTTAGGCTCTTGAGGATGACGTCATTATGGCGGTTTGTACAATTGGCTGTGTGATGTCATTCCGTCAAGATTTAGCCCAGCTCTAAGAGATTTCTACACATTTTACTACGAATCTATACAAAATCTAAGCATTTTTAGTTGATTACATGTTATTCTTCAAGCTTTCTTAAACTTTTTACTCGAATCGGTGAAATCTGGATCCAACAGGCTGTAGACTGATTTTTTACTCTAGAGTCGGCTTGAAAATGGACTTTCACCGGAGAGATGACCGATCTACGGGTCAGACATGAAACTCCGTCAAGAACAGTCATCCGATCGAACGGGGTGATTCCCATCCGATCAGACCAGCTGAACTTTGGTGGGTTTCCGCTGTCTTGGTACGTTGCCACGTCGTCTCTGTTAAACTCAAACTTAGAAACTCTACGAAGGTTGCAAAGGGAACAAGATCATAACAGAAGAATGACCATCCGATCGGACGATCATCCGATCGAACGGTCATCCGACCGAACAACCTGTTCCCCGTAGCCTTCAATACTTAAACTATTTGAATCAAGACTTTGAAACTATCACTCGAATAGTCATCCGACCGAACGGTCATCTGACCGGATGAACATCCGATCGAACGACTTGAACTATACTACAACGAAAACTTCAAAAGATTGAAACTACTTGCAAAACACATCTACTGATCGAATGACCATTCGATCGAATGGCCATCCGTCTGGATGACCATCTGATCAGATAGGGGTCCATCTAATCCAACAGGTCATCCGACCAGATGACCATCCGTCCGGATGGCCATCCGACCAGGAAACCTGTCCGACACTTTGAACGATTCTACACACTGTTTTCGACACTCATACGGTTAAACTATAATCAGGCTAACTCCAACGCTCCCTTCAATCCAATAGTTGGTGTCGATACTTAGCACCCACTGTAAGTATACTCGATCCCTTTATGTTTTAAACACTTTTGGGATGCAACATGTATTCTATAAACTTGACACTTGAAACTTATTTGGAAACTTACTCTATCCGCTGTAAACATGAAACTTGATACTTGGAAACTTGAGACTTGAGACTTTTATGCTATGTGAACGTTTAATCCTTGTGTGTAGTTCCGCCTTAACAATGGTAGCGCTATAGGGGTAATGCACCTCCCCGTTAGTCTTTGGGGTATTGTTAGGAGGAGACATTTTTGCTTTCCTTGAGTCTTGGGAAAGCGGTTAACGCATTGGAAACTTGGGCTATCACTTGGATTGCGTTTTAATAGCATGGTAAAACTTGTTATATGTGTTTATGCTGGATATGATTTTTTTTTGGAACGTTTTAAACTATTATACTACTACGTACTCAAACTTGTATACTCGCCAACATTTTTGTTGATATATTTTTATACATGTTGCAGGTTGATAGTAGCCGATGAACAAGAACCAAGCTAGGATTGATGCCTAGAAACTCACCTAGTTAAATTCAAGAACTTGAACACTGTTTGATCATTATGTAATTGATACTTTTGTGGTTTGGTGTCTAGACTATGTATTTCATGAAACTTGATTAATTACTATTGAAACAATAGTGCTATGGAAACTCATGAGCAATCTGAACGCTTAGTGTCGCACCCCAATGTTTCCGCCATCGGTTGGGGTGTGACAATTGTCACTCAATATGCACCAATAATACATAACAGTTAATGCAAGCAAAATCCTACAAAATTCCAAATCTTCAAACAAAATTGTAGAACGAAACCAAATCTATTAACAAAATCGTAAAATGAAACCTTGAACAAAAACAAAACCCTAAAACAAACAAACAACAACAAACGTAAATAAAAGTTAAAATGCAGTCGTAATCTTATGCAGAAACGAGGACAAAATCTACACTACAATAGTAAACTTAAACAGAAAATAAAAAGGATATCCAAGCTCGACGTCGGATAATCGTCAAAAGGTCCAAAACAGAGCGTTCAAGTTTTTGCACCAAGAAAGAGAAAGGAAGTGTCAGTGAGTACGCTCCCCCTTTAAAGCACCCACCGACAACCAAGGTACAAACCAAAAAAGCTAAGGAACAACTCACTCAAAACATATAAAACCAACAAAGCACAAGATACAACCTACAATGCATAAAAATTTAGTAAAATAACATTATATAAAAAGTATCCGTAATTAAGGAGAGAGGGATGGGATAACCAAAAAGTAGATAAAGTAGATGTCTCTCCAATAGATAACATTTGTCTCTCATTATATTTCTTTTATTATATAATATAGATTTGAATATAGAAAGGTGATATCCATGTATTAATTATTAAGAAAATATATTAAAAATAAAAATAAAAGTAAAATTGAAAGGTTGAGGTAGAAAATAAAACATAATTTTAATTTTTTTTTTTCTAGAAATAAGATATACTATATGATACATATAAGGGAGATAAAAAGATAAATTTACATAATTTTAAAATTTAAAAGTTTAGTAGTTATAACCTTAAAACATATTGTTGATTTTTAAATCAACTACTACTACAATTTCTAAACGAGTATAACTTTTTCATAATTTAACGCTTTTTTATAAAAAATTAACACCATAAAAACGTATATCTTTTCTCTTTAATTTGAGTATAGCATTGGTATATTTTTTAATTATTTAAGAAATAACATGTTTCGTGATAACCATTGTATGCGTTTCTCACTGTTTCTGATGCGTTGAATTTTTAAACCAACTACTACTACGATTTTTAAATGGGCATAACTCTTTCACACATTAATGTTTTTTTATAAAAATTTACACCATAAAAACAATTTTTTTCTACAATTTGAGTATGCCATTTGTATATTTTTTTATTATTAAAGATATAACATGTTCCGTCGTTACCATTGTATGTGTTTCTCATTGTTTTTGGTGCGTTAAAATTTTAAATTAGTTACTACTACGATTTTTAAATGGGCATAATTTTTCACACGTTAATGTTTTTTTTATAAAATTTACACCATATAAACGAATATTTTTTCTCTATATTCTCTATAATTTGAGTATAACATTTGTATAGTTTTTAATTATTAAAAAATAACATTTTTCGTAATTACCATTGTATGCATTTCTCATGTTTCTAGCGCATCACGTAGACACCCCTATAGTTTAATTATGCGTACATGTAGTTATGCTTCAATTTCGGTTATGCCTCACTCTAAAACCAAACTGAACCGAATCAAACGACACTGAACTTTTTCAAATGTTTATTATTAAATATATAGTTCAAATTCATTATTTTAGGCAAAGAGTTTTATGCCCAAGTTTATTAAAAAGATGATTAACAAAAACTGTAGTATAAAAGTTTTTAGCCCAATTATTTTGGAATATTTTTACAGGCACAAACATTTCAAACCTAAAAGAACAAACACATAACTGAACTAAACCGAATCCACACGCAAAAACCAAAACTAGAAAACCAAAACCGGAAAATAGTCTAAAACTTAAAAACTGGATTTTCGGTTTTGGTTTGGTTTAAGCCCAAAGGTGACACGGATGGACCCATGCAAATCCCTACAAGTATTAAGTTTCATATTCAAGTTTCCTCATTACTAACGAACTCATCAAGCCTTGAAGATTCTCAACTTTGTGTAATTTATATCACATAGCAACATGAATGAATAAGAGACGAGAATAATGCTACCATAATTACTAAATTTAATAGGGTTATTGGATTTTATCACCCTCAACTATCGACATTTGGCCGTTGCCACCCCCAACTAACACTTTGACACCCGACACCTCCAACTTGACACTTTGTGTGTCGTGTCACCTTGTTGTTAATGAGACAGTAACTTGGTTAGTTTTATTTGCTTATGTGTCCAATTATTGATGACATGGCTAGTTTTTTTATGAGATGGCAGGGTGAGTTGTCAAAAAATACCCTTAGTGTTAATATTAAAATAGGGTTATTGGATTTTACCACCCTTAACTATTAGGCCATTGGCCGCTGCCACCCCCAACTATCACTTTGATGCCCGTCACCCCCAACTTAACACTTAGTGTGTTCTGTCACCATATCACTAACCTTTGATCCTGTTATTCTACTTTTGGGGGTGTTCTAAGATCCCTAAAACCTTCCCAAGATCCCTATGACACCCAAAAAAGTGTAGTAACAGGATCAAAAGTTAGTGATCAGTTAACGACGTGGTGACAGAACACACTAAGTGTTAAGTTGGGGGTGATGTGCGTCAAAGTGATAATTGGGGGTGGCAGCGACCAATAGCCAATAGTTGGGAGTGATAAAATCTAATAACCCTTAAAAATAAATTATACCTCTTTATTCCCTTCTTTTCCATGTAACCACATCCCACCCCCTTCATCTGTTCGTCTCCGGTGAACAATCACCCACCACCGACTTTCGACGAACAATTACCATCGGACCGTCCAGAAAAACGCTGCCACAACCACACTACCCCTTCCCCTCCCTTTGATCACCGACGTATTTCATCACCATTCCCACTAGAGAAGCGGAGAGAGAGAGTAATCCATGTTTTTTCGGCGGATCTGAGGCACTGAGCAAAGCGAATAAGATGTGTGCCATCGCTCCCTTGAATCATTTGTTGTGTTCCGCTCGCCAATCCGACTACAGTGGCGGTTAATGTTGAGCAAAACCCAAATCAATTAGGGCATTTTGAGCAACACCCAGATGATAATATTGTTGATAATCAAATGGGTAGCAATTTCTTTCTTATCCATAATTTTGGCGGCAAATAAGGCTGCATCGGCGGTGGTAGTGGCAGCGGAGGATTTGAGTGTGGCAAGGTAGACGGAACCGATGTCGCCAGATCCAAGGCGGTAGAGGAAACGGAGGTCGGAGAAGGAGAACGAGAGGTGGGTTTGGTGGGGGTTGTGACATCCCGCACTTTCATGTTAACGACATTAACCCTTTTTAGTTAATTTCACTTTATAAATGCACTAGTTTTAACATAATATCAAACACACGAAGTTAAACTGATTAACATTTCAAATAGAAGGGCTTGAGAGCCATTACACAAAGTTATGTTGGTAACTTTCTACCCAAGTTTGTAACTTGGAAACTTGAGGGACCATTTATGCAATTGTTGAAAATTGGTTTTAAACATATATATATATATATATATATATATATATATATATATAATAAACATAAACCCAACCCTAGGCCGCTCCCAAACCCCCACACGTCGACCTCTCCCTCTCTCTACTCTCTCTCTAGAAAACTCAAGAAGAAGCAAGGAAGAACTCATCTTTTTCGGGTTCTTGATCTTCATCTCTATCACTTTAGGTAATCTCTTAAACACACACTCATAACTTGTTATCCATGGCTGCGTTTCGTTGATTCTTGGATTCTTGATGCATGATAACATGGATTTTTTTGTGTTAGGGTTTGCTAGGATTATGTATTTTAATGTGTAGATGATGATATTTGTTAGTTAGTAACTCTATGATCATGTATGCATGCTAGGGTTTTGATTATGTATGATCTTGATAATAAAACTTGATAATAAATCGTATACGGGATGTTGTTGGGGTTTTTATTGCCGAAAATATGGTTGATAGTGTCATAAACATGTTTTAATTGAAAGCTGATTTTAAACAGAATCTGATCAGAATTTACAGCCGACTTGTATCAGCTGTAACGGGTTCCAAACTTAACAAAAACATGAAATTTCTGAACCTATGATGTGCTTCTAGTAAATATCTTTCAAACCCCACTGGAGTTGCATTTTTTCGATGAAAACTGAATATTTTATGAATTTTTCCCTATTGAAGGTTCAGGCTGCGTTTTCTGACAGAATTTGCAGCCCATTACGAATGTCATAACTCAATTTAGGAATTGAGTTATGATCTCAAATTTTTACTATAGGTAGAGTCAGGAGGTCATGAAAATCTCCAACTAGAATTACATCAATCGGATAACCAAGGATTTTTAAATGATTTCTTCCGTTGGCTGCAGTTAGAAAGTGACGAATCTGATTGTCGTTTAGTAAATGATTTTTATACATTTTTGGTAAAGAGTTAGACTATAAAACTTTAACACAAGGATAAGCCCTATGAGGGGCACGTCACATAAAAATATGGTAAGTTTTTCAAGCTCGTAAGTACGGTAAGCGGGCGTACCAAAACAACCTATTTTCAGTGAATTGAGTTATGCATGTTTATGAGTTTGTAAAGTGTCGAATGTGCTAGTTTTAGTGTCCGCATGTGCTTAATGGTTGTATAGCTGATGAATGGCATGTCGTAGTGTATATTATGAAAATGTGCTTAAAAACTACTCGGTAATATATTTGTGACAACTTGTACGCATGTTACCTGTTAGATACGTGTAAAACTTACATGAATTTGCATACATAAACCCTAACAATCTTGGTAACCATAATAGGATGTGGTTGATTATTCTAACTCGGGTATTTTTAATCTGCCGAGCTAAGCTAAGGTGAGTTCACACACTTTACTAAAAGCGTGTATTCCTGGTGGTTGGGAACGGAACAACACTTTCCCTGGTTTGGGATTGCCTAGTATTCCTGGTTTGTAATATTGTTAAATGATATTTATATTTCATGAACTAGCGTACCAAATGAAACTCTATCATGGAAGTCCCCACTTAATTGTACCGATTAATCGCCTGGCCTGGCAAATGTGATATTAGTTGATAGCGCTATTTAGGTTTCACAAACCTCACACCATGCCTTATAAGGACGGGCGTGAACTAGTAGGTCTTGGCAACCCGTCAATGATGATAGACATTGACAAACGGGGCAACAGTGATACAACATGTGTGCAAGTTTCAGTATTCTTACGGAGTTTAATAGCTTAAATATGGGGTAGCTCCCATCGCATGATATAAATGAGTAATTTAACAACATAAGTTTTTGGAACTAAAACTGGAAAACCATGAACTCGCCAACTTTATGTTGACACCCTACTGCATGCTTTGCAGGTTGTTAGGTACAGCTATGGACGGCGTTGCAATCGGCTGGAGTGTGTGTGGTTTGTAAGCTCCATGTTACATATATATAATGAACTTGTGGTTTTACGTTATAATGGGTTTACTTTTTATTTCCGCTGCTAACTTAAACTGTATTTTTTAAACATTGATCACTAATCATGTTGAATGTGACGATTTATAACTTACATAAATGGTTCAACGTGATTAGCGGCTGGATCCTGGTCAGTCGCACGCCTCGCAGTAAAACCCCGCATGTGGAATTTGAGGGTGTGACATTGGTGGTCCAGTTGGTTTCAGATGAGGTGCTGGTGCAGCGGTTGATGTCGGTGGTGGTGGTGGTGGTGGTGGAGGAGGAGGAGTTGAAGTTGAGGCTTTGGAGGTCGTCGGAGAGATCGTTCGAATCCGGCATCGCCGGTGATGAAGATGAAGACTTGATGAAGATGATGATGACTTAATTTTGTATATTGATAAGGGGTTGAAGATGAAGATGATGATGATTTGATTTTATATATTGATAAGGGTTGTTTGATTTGGGGATGATTTATTGCCTGTACAAATACATACACATATTGTTATATATAATTGGCCACCTCATCATGACACCTCATAAAAAAGAAGCCACGTCATCAAAAGTTGGCCATGTCAGCAAAAAACTAACCAAGTTACTACAAAGTTAACAATGTGGTGTCACAACACACTAAGTGTTAAGTTGGGGGTGGCAACGACCAATAGCCAATAGTTGGGGGTGATAAAATCCAATAACCCAATTTAATAATTAGTAGACATGTGTAACACTTATGATATATAACCACCACAATAATGCTACCATAAATATTATACGAATAAGAAAACTACCAGAAACGAGTGCTCCAATGCAAAGTGTTGCCCCCGTCTCATCGCGCGGGCACCCTACTAGTGTGACAACCGTCACTTTTCCGTACATTCCGTACACTAATTGAACAGTAATATGTGCTTAAATAATTGTGCATGATCTAGTTTACAAGACAAATGAATTTTTGATTACTGTTATATACATACAATGGCATTTCATGATACAAGACTTTATTCGTTGCTACATGCAACACGAGATAGTTCTAATGATACACAGAACAGAATTGGCATCGTTACCAGACAGACTAAAAATGCTGACGAAGTTCAGTACATAGACAGACAGTATTTTGAGGCCCAGTATGAGCCAGAAATGACGTATTACACTAGTATAGTGTGTAGGGAAGTAAGGACCACAAAACTGCATGCCTAAGTGATAGACAAAGTGCCGGAAAGTGCCTAAAACCCACATAAAGTGCAGAATTCTGCACAAATCAGCAAAAATTCAGCATTTAAAAGTGTCACAAAAAGTTACATAAAGGACACTATACGGTATAACTTAGCACTTTAACGAACCGGTATCTAACCGAACAACCGGACATTACCCGAAACACCAAAATATTGCAAGAAGCAATGTTTTACTTTTTCTGAACTAGTTATGGTTCCTGAACACCCTAACACCCGCTGAAATATCTAGTAACTAATTAAACTAACTAAATACTTGAATATGGATTACATGACAACTAATTGGTTAAAAGTTACAATTAGACCCCCTCCCCATATCCTAGAAATCGGCGACATGGCCTAAATGATGGATGCTACATAATCTTGCTAGATTGTAAGTGATCTTCTCTTGATTTGCTCTAGGATTGTGTATGTACTATGAGAGACACATGAACCCTTGGACAATAGCATAAGATTGTTATAAGATCTCCATTATCCTTCACTCTACACCACAACACGTCTCTCTCTCCCTCTCTTCCATGCTCTTGGCCGAGCATAGAGGCACCACCACCACCGTTATTCATCCACCATATATCCATTCCAAGGCCACTACTTGATGTTAGAAGATGATTAAGGAAGCTTGGTGCTCGCGGAACTTGAAGAACCTCTCTTGTGTGCTATTAACCACTTGATCTTCATCTTGTTTCTTCCCTAGCTTTAAGCTAGTTGTAAGATTCTTGTTAACTCTTGTTTACTTCATATTTTTGGTGGTTAAAAGATATAACATGTTGATTTATACAAGAACACTAAAGAACATACACTTGAATCTTGAAACATAAAGATGAAATATGATGAAATATTGTTAGAATGGTGTTGTTAGTATATGAATGATATTTACTTGTTGATTTCTTGAGATGATGATGTTAATCATCACATGTAGCTTGCTAGATGGTGATTTAACACACAATCTAGCAAGTAGGAAGATGATTATGTAACAACATAAGATAATCATCTTCTAGTAAAGACATGAACTTGAAAATAAAATGATTCTTGTAAAGTAATAAACAAAGTGAACTAGTAAACTTATAGATCCAAGATTTGTGAATGATTTTTCTAAAAGAACCAAGTTTAAAAAGGTGATATTTGAAAGATCATGGTTTTTACTAAACTTACACTATTTTTAGTGATAAAACAAGTGTAGAAATACTTGTGAAACAAGATGATGTTATAAGTAAACATTTTTGTAAAATTTGTTTACAAGTTGTAAACACTAAATCTTTTCAAGAATGAAGTTTACCAAGAAGTAAATATATTTTAGAGAGTAACTAAGGCTACTAAACGCTTTACCAAGTTACTACGCGTTCTTGTGAAAGATCAAGTTCATGTTGTATTGTAATATTGTTTAGTGAATTGTTGTTGATTGTTTGAATGATTTTTGAAAAGAAAATGATATGCTAAATAGCATGAACACCTCCATTTACAAAGGAAACTATGGCGAAATTTTCTAAAAATTCCAACATTTAGAAAATATTTGTTCACAAGTGTGTTTTAAACTATGTTTTTCAATATAAACTTTGCCATAATTTTTGTAACAAAAAATACAACCATTGGAGGTTGGTTTTTACAAATAAAAATGGGTAAATATGTATTTAGAATATATATTTACATTAAAGACATTGTGTGTGATTATGTGAAGTAGTTATATTATTTTAGGGTAAAATAATATAACTTAACAAAATACCAAGAAATTACAACTCCAAAATAATACCAAAAATTACAAGGAATAAAGTATATAAGTTACACACTTAAATATTGGCAAACCGAACAAGAACGCAACTTATAAAATATTCCAGAAAATACCGTTACAAATATGTTTTTGGTAAATATTATTTTGGATACAAGAAGTGAAAATATGATTTTGTACATATTATCAAGTTATGTCATATTTTCAACAAGAAGGAAATATATTATCTTTGGGAGATAAAAATATATATTTTCTTGGAATGCATTATTTTTGGACAAAACAAGTCTATATATTTTCTAAGTGAAACTTGAAAATATATTATTTTGGAAACTACAAATACAAGAATACGAGAATACATGTATGAAATACTCCCATCCTTGGGAAGGAAATACGAGAATAAATACTTGAGAAGCAATATAACTTTGATAATGTTAAAGACATAAAGGAAACGTAACTCAAAACATGAATACTAAGGCAAGGCACGGCCCGCTCGTCTAATGGACCCTAGCACATTGTAGGTAGTCGTGTTTGCTGCCGAGATTTGAGTTACGAGTACTGAATACGCAAAACAGTGAGTTCATGCTCCCCTTTTTCTTTAACTGTTTTTGGTTTTATAACTCTCGGGGGTGAAATACATGTTACGAATACTTGAACGGTATGAAATGCCTATGAAATACTAGATCATGTGAGCATAGACTAAATACAGAAATGCCATTAATACATAATTAGGGACGAGGGTTAGATCTAATGGGTACGGTCGAGCCCCACTCATGGTCACAACTAGTACCAAGCAGTGCTTCGGTGTCCCAGTCGAGGGTAATCGACACAGTCGATGGAAATCGACACAGTCGAGGGAAATCGACACAGTCGAGGTTAATCGACACAGTCGAGGAAAATCGACAAGGGTATAAGCCATTACGAGTGCTTCCTATGTCCTCACATGCCTTAAAGTCCTTGTAAACATTCATGTTCATACACACTTTTCATACATGTTTACAAAGGAGTCTATCAAAGATTTACAAGAATTACAGTACACAAACAAGACGCATGAACTCGCTCAACTTTTGTTGATGTTTTCCAAAATTACATGTATTTCAGGTGACAGGATGGATCTTGGGCGCGGGTGTCGTAACTAGAAGTAGACTTCAAGTTTAGATGTCATCCACTTTTGTTGAATTGTTACCTAGACGAAGGTTGTGTTTTAAAACTTAAATAACAAGTGTTTGTAATACTCAAATTTTATGAATGGATGAACATCGTTTTGATCATGTAGTTGTTTATTACGATTGAATGCAATGATATTAAACCAGTCACACATCATACGCTTCCGCAAAAGTCAGGGTGTGACAGTTTGGTATCAGAGCTTCGATTGTAGTGAACTAGGATTCCTTCTCGAGTCTAGACTACAATCACTAGAGTTCTCTCACAAAAACATTTTACAAAAAGGTTTTCATTGCATTCACGTAAGCATCAAGATCCACGAGTCAAACACTTTTCAAAAAGAGACAAGGCAAGGACATTAGTAGGGAATACCCTCAAGATAAGGTGCCAATTAAGGCATAGTCTACACGAGTTAGACTTGCCAAAGATAAAATACACTCTTGGTGATAACTAGTACCAAGTAGTGTTTTTGTGTCTCAGTCGTGAATCGACAACTAGAAAAATGACCCCCCCCCCCAAAAAAAACGAGAGTTATAAGTAATAGGATGCATCAAAATGCCTGTTTATGCTAAGTAACATATTTGTTTATCGATACATACATACAAATAAGTGTACGGAATAAATATTGATGTGAATACATACAAATAAGTGTACGGAATGATTATTGACGTGAACAAGATACTTTCGACTCCGACTCCTATTACTGTACGTAACTCGCACGATGAAGCTACCGACCTCGCGTACTTGCAAAGCTCATGGCTGGAGTGATTACCAAACAAGATTCTGAGCTTGTTTTCGTAGGAAATGGCTGCTCTTCTCTCTCGATCGCGAAGGTGCCTGACTACGATAGTGACAACGAAGCAGAGGCGGCAACCTTGGACAACTTCTTAATCAGCGGGACGAGATCCCTGCAGCTTTTGTGAAGCAAGAATGACGACATACTTGACCAGCAAAAGAAGATGAAGTATTCATCTTGAAGGTGCCCCTCCAACTATTAGGAATCCTCTTTATTCCTGCTTCATCATCGTGTCTATTCGCGCGTAACGATAATGAGTGTTAGCGCGTGGACCACCGCAATGGTCCTTACCATGATAGAGGTATAAGGACAGTAGTGTCCCCTCCTTGATTGATCATCTGCTTGGACGAGAGAAAACTGGGGTAACTGTGCAAGACAATTTATTATTACGGGGGCCCACGTAATAACAATTTGTAGTGCATGGAAATCCTGGTGGACTCTGCGGGCCAAGCTAACGATCACTGCATAAAAATAAACTCTAGGTGTTCACACCTTCAAATGGTAGAACAATACCTAGATCAGTGCTTTAGCACTTTATAAAGTAGGAAACCTGTCTTGCCTACTTCGTGTCTACCCGTGTACGAGACGTCTGAGAAACGATATTTAAGCAACAGAAGAGGAATAACATTCAGAAAGATTCAGTGACGTTATACCCTCTATCACCCCTACATGAACAACCGCATCTCTGGGAAAATATACACATCAGTAAAGCTAAAGACCTAAGAAAACCAATGTAGCAGGAAATAATTGAAACTTGAATGACCAAGGCGATGTAACCTCGAGTTCATTTTATTTTCCCCATTACAAACAATAAGCCAAGTTGGCAACCCTATGTGAAGGCTCAGTAATTGTTTCCTCGCTCATACATTGATTATATATACATGTGAAATTGGGTGATTACATGATGGCTTATGGTGCTATGTACCTCATAGACAATTATGGAATATTGTCTAACCCACCTCATACCTTTTAACAGAAAAGGAATGCCACCCAGACGCGACACAGACACCAGTACATTACCAAGGACAGAAGCCGAGCTTCAAGAATGAATCTCCCAGGCAATTGCACGACATGAAGCCCTCCGCTCCGAACACAGCGATGGCACTTCCGGAAATAACCCTCCAACTGGTTGCACCTATAAACAATTCCTGGACTGCAAACCATTAAACTTTGACGGAACATGAGGCGCCGTTGCATTTGTTCGTTGGACAGAAAAGACTGACTCGGTTCTAAGAATGAGTAACTGTTCACCTCAGCAGAGAGTCACCTTTATCTCAGGGTTATTTTTAGATGGCGCACTCTCCTGGTGGAACCTTCAGGTTCAAACCCTTGGTGCAGATGCTGCTTATGCACTGAGCTGGGACGAGCTCAAAGAAATGATGGAGAAGAAATACTGTTCTAGGGCTAAAATCCAGAAGCTTGAGGTGGAGTTCTGGAATTTGAAAATGGACGGACCAAAGATTCCTGAATATGTCCAGCGATTTCACGACTTGTCTAGAGTCGTCCCCTACTTAGTCAAACCGGAATTCAAGAGGGTTGAGCGATTCATTTGGGGACTTGCACCTCAAATTAGGAGCATGGTTACTACCTCAAAACCCTCAACCATTGCAGAGGCTATTGATTTGAGTGTCACTCTTACTGAAGAAGCCCTACGCATGGGAAAATTTTCGGAATCTGAGGATAACAAGAAAGAGACTCATGTGGAGCCATCAGGCAACAAGAAGAGGAAGTCCTCAAACCTAAAGATGGGCACCCAAGTCAGCCATGGAAGCTCTAAAGCAAACAAAAGAAAGAAAGTGAATCCGCCGCATGGCAGGAAAACTGATGGAGCCACTAATAAGGCCGATGGTAAAGTTTACTCGGGGACTAAGCCGAGGTGCGGGGAATGCAATTTTCACCATGAAGGTCGATGTCTGAGGCCTAAGTGCGGAAAATGTGGAAAAGAAGGACACAGCTAGGATGCCTGTTGGGCGAAGGATCCAGACAAAAGAAATAATGGTAAAGTACCAGGCTGCTACAGATGTGGTGAAGCAGAGCACTTTAGGAAAGATTGTCCTAGGAAGAAACAAGCAACGAAGGGTTTTCACGATCAAAGCTCGTGAAGCACGCCAGGATCCAGATGCGGTTACGGGTACGTTCCCTATTAACCAAACCTATGCATCTATTTTTGATTTACACAGGTATCAACTTTAACCTTGCATGCTTAGAAGTTAAGAAACTGCTTGGCCTAGTTTCAAGTAGAATAGACGTCTCGTATTCTTTAGAAATGGGCATATAGAAGGCTAGTTTAAGCAGACGAAACAATTAAGGATTGTATTTAGGGACTCAGAAGGCCGGAACCTTCTGTTACCATTGACTTGAGAAGTCATAATATGATAGTCAGCATGGATTGGATATCCAAGTATAGGGCCTGAGAACATCCCCGTTATGGAAGAAGTTCCAGAAGCCTTTTCTGAAGACTTGCCAGGAACGCCCCTCCGCAGCGACAAGAGAAGTTTAGGATGAACCTCATGCCGGGAGCGGCACCAGTGACGAATGACGTCTTACCGACTAGCTTCGTCCACGAAGCATGAGCTTCCGGTATAACTGCAAGAGCTGCTAGACAGAAGGAATTAAGGACATGACATTCTTAGTTAAGGACACGAGGAGAAAGTTGACAGTTCCATTTTGCATAAATTCCAGAGAATTGAGAATCAGAATCCTTTGCCAAGGACTGATAACATGAACAGACAAATCGTCAGGTTATAGTTACCACTCAAAGATCAACTTGAGGACAAGATGTCCTCCACTGTGAATACAAGAAGGAAATATCCCTAAAACGACCATTAGGACTCGCTTGAAGCATTACGAGTTCCTTGTCGTACCATTTGGCTTAACACATACATCGACAATATTCATGGACCTCATGAATCGAACGTGTAAGCCATACCTGGATAGATCATGATTATATTTATTGACTACATTCTTATATGGCCAACAACCAAGGAAGGTCGTGAGCAACAGCTGCAATTTACCTTACAACTCTTAGGGAAAGAACAGTTATGTGCTATAATGACAAAAAGCGGATTTCGAATTCGCGAAGTGAGAACTTTAAGATACGTGGTGGATAAGAACGAGATTCATGCCAACCCTGCAACCAAGAGATAAGGAGCTAGAGTTTCAATTATGTGACGCTTCTCGGCAAAGTCTCGATTGTACGTCGATGCAACGAGACCACAACATTGCATACGCGGCACATTGATTAAGGAATCACAAGAGGAAACCTTGAGCTAGATACAGTAATTGCGCGCTGCAAACTTGACGTCATTACCTGAAAGAAAACGTTGCACGATCTTTACTGTTCACAAAGATTGCAGCACACCGTTGATCGTAAGAACTTGAATATTAACGTAGATGGACTGAGCTACTGAACGATGCAGACTGTATGGGCATGTTGCGTGATTGTGTGATAAACTTTGACGAAAAGTTGGGACACTCACTTAACCTTAGTGGAGTTTTTCCTACAACAGTATTTATCACACCGCCGTTTAAACCGCTTCGTGTGAAGCTTTAGATGGAACATAATAAGTCGATTCCCGTCGTATTGAACGGAGACCGGAAATAAACAATCTACTGGCCCGAGTTGGTCCAGGAAAAACTAGAGGCAAACCGTTTAGATATGTGAACATATCAAGGCAGCCCGCAGAATACAGAAAGATTGCGCCGATGATCGGCGGAAATCGTAGGAAATTGAAACGAGAAGTATGGCTTTAATGAGAGCCTCGCCTAGAGAAGGCGTGGTGTGATTTGGAAAACGAAAAGGTTGAATCCCCAGTGTAGGGATCGAAACCATTGCTCACAAGATGAAGCTTCCAGAAAAAGATCAGTAGTGATCGCGACACATTCCATGTGTCTAGTCTTTAGAGGAGTCTAACTCAAGGAACAGTCGTGTTCCCACAAATAAGATTCACGTCATGGACAAACGACAAAACTACTATAAAACCTGTTAAATTTTCAGACCAAGAGTACACAATACTATAAAACCTGTTAAGGTTACGGACCAAGAGTCCACGAGATACAGAGAAGACGTAATTGAATTACTTGAGTACGGTAGAATTCATAACACGACCCAGAGTACATGGGAACATGAAGACAAATTTTAAACATAAGTGACCACATTTGATTCACAACTCCCCTGCGACCAATGGCATCGCTTGAATTCCGGGACGAAATTCTTTTAACGGGGGGAGACTGTGACAACCGTCACTTTTCCGTACATTCCGTACACTAATTGAACAGTAATCTGTGCTTAAATAATTGTGCATGATATAGTTTACAAGACAAATGATTTTTTTATTACTGTTATATACATACAATGGCATTTCATGATACAAGACTTTATTCGTTGCTACATGCAACACGAGATAGTTCTAATGATACACAGAACAGAATTGGCACCGTTACCAGACAAACTAAAAATGCTGACGAAGTTCAGTACATAGACAAACAGTATTTTGAGGCCCAGTATGAGCCAGAAATGACTTATTACACTAGTATAGTGTGTAGGGAAGTAAGGACCACAAAACTGCATGCCTAAGTGATAGACAAAGTGCCGGAAAGTGCCTAAAACCCACATCAAGTGCAATATTCTGCACAAATCAGCAAAAATTCAGCATTTAACAAGATTATTACATGCAGAAATATGACAAAATGGTCCTGTATGCTTTCCTAAGTGTCGGGAATTAAAAGTGTCACAAAAAGTTACATAAAGGACACTATACGATATAACTTAGCACTTTAACGAACCGGTATCTAACCGAACAACCGGACATTACCCGGAACACCAAAATATTGTAAGAAGCATTGTTTTACTTTTTTTGAACTAGTTATGGTTCCCGAACACCCTAACACCCACTGAAATATCTAGTAACTAATTAAACTAACTAAATACTTGAATATGGATTACATGACAACTAATTGGTTAAAAGTTACAATTAGACCCCCTCCCCATATCCTAGAAATCGGCCACATGGCCTAAATGATGGATGCTACATAATCTCGCTAGATTGTAAGTGATCTTCTCTTGATTTGCTCTAGGATTGTGTATGTACTATGAGAGACACATGAACCCTTGGACAATAGCATAAGATTGTTATAAGATCTCCATTATCCTTCACACTACACCACAACACGTCTCTCTCTCCCTCTCTTCCATGCTCTCGGCCAAGCATAGAGGCACCACCACCACCGTTATTCATCCACCATCTATCCATTCCAAGGCCACTACTTGATGTTAGAAGATGATTAAGGAAGCTTGGTGCTCGCGGAACTTGAAGGACCTCTCTTGTGTGCTATTAACCACTTGATCTTCATCTTGTTTCTTCCCTAGCTTTAAGCTAGTTGTAAGACTCTTGTTAACTCTTGTTTACTTCATATTTTTTGTGGTTAAAAGATATAACATGTTGATTTATACAAGAACACTAAAGAACATACACTTGAATCTTGAAACATAAAGATGAAATATTGTTAGAATGGTGTTGTTAGTATATGAATGATATTTACTTGTTGATTTCTTGAGATGATGATGTGAATCATCACATGTAGCTTGCTAGATGGTGATTTAACACATAATCTAGCAAGTAGGAAGATGATTATGTAACAACATAAGATAATTATCTTCTAGTAAAGACATGAACTTGAAAATAAAATGATTCTTGTAAAGTAATAAACAAAGTGAACTAGTAAACTTATAGATCCAAGATTTGTGAATGGTTTTTCTAAAAGAACCAAGTTTAAAAAGGTGATTTTTGAAAGATCGTGGTTTTTACTAAACTTGCACTATTTTTAGTGATAAAACAAGTGTAGAAATACTTGTGAAACAAGATGATGTTATAAGTAAACATTTTTGTAAAATGTGTTTACAAGTTGTAAACACTAAATCTTTTCAAGATTGAAGTTTACCAAGAAGTAAATATATTTTAGAGAGTAACTAAGGCTACTAAACACTTTACCAAGTTACTTCGCGTTCTTGTGAAAGATCAAGTTCATGTTGTATTGTAATATTGTTTAGTGAATTGTTGTTGATTGTTTGAATGATTTTTGAAAAGAAAATGATATGCTAAATAGCATGGACACCTCCATTTACAAAGGAAACTATGGCGAAATTTCCTAAAAATTCCAACATTTAGAAAATATTTGTTCACAAGTGTGTTTTAAACTATGTTTTTCAATATAAACTTTGTCATAATTTTTGTAACCAAAAATACAAACATTGGAGGTTGGTTTTTACAAATAAAAATGGGTAAATATGTATTTAGAATATATATTTACATTAAAGACATTGTGTGTGATTATGTGAAGTAGTTATATTATTTTAGGGTAAAATAATATAACTTAACAAAATACCAAGAAATTACAACTCCAAAATAATACCAAAAATTACAAGGAATAAAGTATATAAGTTACACACTTAAATATTGGCAAACCGAACAAGAACGCAACTTATAAAATATTCCAGAAAATACCGTTACAAATATGTTTTTGGTAAATATTATTTTGGATACAAGAAGTGAAAATATGATTTTGTACATATTATCAAGTTATGTCATATTTTCAACAAGAAGGAAATATATTATCTTTGGGAGATAAAAATATATATTTTCTTGGAATGCATTATTTTTGGACAAAACAAGTCTATATATTTTCTAAGTGAAACTTGAAAATATATTATTTTGGAAACTACAAATACAAGAATACGAGAATACATGTATGAAATACTCCCATCCTTGGGAAGGAAATACGAGAATAAATACTTGAGAAGCAATATAACTTTGATAGTGTTAAAGACATAAAGGAAACGTAACTCAAAACATGAATACTAAGGCAAGGCAAGGCATGGCCCGCTCGTCTAATGGACCCTAGCACATTGTAGGTAGTCATGTTTGCTGACGAGATTTGAGTTACGAGTACTGAAGACGCAAAACAGTGAGTCCATGCTCCCCCTTTTCTTTAACTGTTTTTGGTTTTATAACTCTTGGGGGTGAAATACATGTTACGAATACTTGAACGGTATGAAATGCCTATAAAATACTAGATCATGTGAGCATAGACTAAATACAGAAATGCCATTAATACATAATTAGGGACGATGGTTAGATCTAACGGGTACGGCCGAGCCCCACTTATGGTCACAACTAGTACCAAGCAGTGCTTCGGTGTCCCAGTCGAGGGAAATCGACACAGTCGAGGGTAATCGACACAGTCGAGGTAAATCGACACAGTCAAGGTAAATCGACACAGTTGAGGTTAATCGACACAGTAGAGGAAAATCGACAAGGGTATAAGCCATTACGAGTGCTTCATATGTCCTCACATGCCTTAAAGTCCTTGTAAACATTCATGTTCATACACACTTTTCATACATGTTTACAAAGGAGTCTCTCAAAGATTTACAAGAATTACAGTACACAAACAAGACTCATGAACTCGCTCAACTTTTGTTGATGTTTTCCAAAATTACATGTATTTCAGGTGACATGATGGATATTGGGCGCGGGTGTCGTAACTAGAAGTAGACTTCAAGTTTAGATGCCATCCACTTTTGTTGAATTGTAACCTAGACGAAGGTTGTGTTTTAAAACTTTAATAACAAGTGTTTGTAATAATCAAATTTTATGAATGGATGAACATCGTTTTGATCATGTAGTTGTTTATTACAATTGAATGCAATGATATTAAACCAGTCACACATCATACGCTTCCGCAAAAGTTAGGGTGTGACAACTAGGAGGGGTGTGCATGGGTCGGTTTGGGTCGGTTTTGAGCAAAACCATAACCATAACCGCGATGTCGGTTATTGGATAACCATAATTGAGATTCCAGGATCATGCAGGTTTGACGGAGTTTTGGCCCCTAGATAACCGGTTCGGTTGAATATTTTTGATAAGAAATGAGTAGAAGAAGAATCAACGTCAAACATGTTAATTTAAATTAGTTTCTATTCGATGATTTGAAGTTACATACCCGCGAAACCAATTGGACAGCATCTCCCCTCTGGGAACCAAAGCTTATCCAAATGAAGACCCCAACACTCCTATATATAGACATTGCCCATTCGTACGAACCTAGGAGTGGATCAACCTTGATCCGTACGAACCAACACTAATGTCCATCTGTACGAATGGACTCCATTCGTACGAATGGACTATTACATCAAAACACCATTTGGTTCAGTACGGATTACAGGCAAAACCTTGTCCGTTTCCACACTAATCTATACAATATTCAACACACGCTCTATCCAGCCTATTCGCACAGTGGCGGACATACGAAATATGCACCAACAATAACCATGGCCGATCGGTTATGGTGGTTATGGTTATTCGGTTTTGATGGTTATAGAGGGTCGGTTATGGGTGGTTAACCGTGTATTTAGCTTAGCTAAAAATAGCTTAATTTTTTTTAACATGGAATAAATTGTTATTGCATATTTATATATACTAGTATATTACATAGTAGTAAAAAATACATATAATCTATAATATTAATACCAATTATTATCAAATATTCAAATAAAGTGATATGATACATTTCATAAATTCAAATAAACATTCAACAAAAACCATAAAATAATATGAAAAACCCATAAATACTAAAAATCCTCACTAAAAAACATTGAATATTAAAGTTTTTTATATTTTGCTAGTTTTTGACACACCCCTACCTACTAGTATTATTAATTTTGCTAAAGATCCACTCCATGGATTGAAATCGTTAACGGATGTTTTGGTCCACTAAAGTTTTTATATTTTGGGCTAATGATTTGTTTGGTCCATTAAAGTTGTTGATTGTTATTTGTTCTACCAAAGCGGGGCAGTGTTATTCATGTTAGAAAAATAAAATTACCTACATATACATTTACAAGTTCAGGGAATAGTGCCAGGCAGCTTGTCTGGCACTTCCTTATTGGACCAACCTATTTTTTATTTAATTTTATTCACAGTTTAAAATTACGCTTTCGTCTTTCGTTTCAAACTATTTTTTGCCCCCGGCTCAAAATAAAATTAAAATTTTGCCCCTAGCTAAAAAATACGCTTTTGCCAGGCAGCTTGCCTGACACTCCCCTATTGGACCAACCTATTTTTTATTTAATTTTATTCCCAGTTTAAAATTACGCTTTCGTCCTTCGTTTAAAACTACGTTTTTGCCCAAAGCTCAAAATAAAATTATAATTTTGCCCCTAGCTCAAAATTACGCGTTTGCCCTCGGTTCAAAAACTCATTTTTAATTTTGTTCCCAGTTTAAAATTACGGTTTCGCCTTCCGTATAAAATTACGTTTTTGCCCTCAGTTCAAAATAAAATGTTGTTTTTTCCTCTAGCTCAAAATTACGCTTCTGCCCTCAGTTCAAAATTACATTTTCCCCACAGTTCAAAATCAAATTATGTTTTCCCCCTAGCTCAAAATTATTAGCTGCCTGTCACTTCCCTATTGGACCAACTCATTTTTAATTTAATTTTATTCACAGTTTAAAATTACGTTTTCGTCCTTCGTTTAAAATTATGTTTTTCCCTTAACTCAAAATAAAATTATACTTTTGCCCTAGCTCAAAATTACGCTTTTGCCCTCGGTTCAAAAACTCATTTTTAAATTTTGTTCCCAGTTTAAAATTACGGTTTCGCCCTCCGTTTAAAATTACGTTTTTGCCCGAGTTAAAAATAAAATGTTGTTTTTTCCTCTAGCTCAAAATTACGATTATGCCCTTAGCTCAAAATTACGTTTTTGCCCACAGTTTAAAATAAAATTATGTTTTCCCCCTAGCTCAAAATTATGATTTTGCTCTCAGTTTAAAATTATGATTTCGCCTCCAGTTCAAAATATAATTACGATTTTGCTCTCTGTACAGACATACATGTTGTGAGAGGGAAATAATCGGTTTATTGCCCCGCAACGCGGGTGGGGCAAAAACTAGTTAAAAAAAACTACATCGTAAAGAATAGTATAGTTGTCATCTTTTAAGTATGAAGCATGCTTCAAAATGGATATGATGATATATAACTGTTCGATATAATCAAGGGTATAATTGAAAGAATGCCAGACTTCACAAAGATTAGAACTTAATTAATTTAATTGAGTATTATTTTGTTTGTGGTTAAGTAATATGCTTTTGAGTGTGAGGTTGAAGGACTATTATTATGTTTCGTTTTAATGTCACTGATACAATTGAACTTGAGTTTTAATGCCATTTGAAGGGCATTTTCTGTCACATTAGCATCATAACGTCTCTTTAAAAAAATATATAATAGTTAACACACTTTAATGTCCTTTCAATCATACTTTTCGTTTTGTTTTTCTCCATTGGGCATTATATTAGAAATGTATCTCCCTCTTAATGCCCCTATAATGCCAAGAGGGCGGTGTTAGGGCCGTTATCCAGCCCTTCACGCCCCTATAATGCCCCATTACACATGGGCTAAACTTGATTAATCATTTAGTTGTAGTGGGTTTACAGTCAGTTTGAACTGATTCTTTTTGTATTTTTGTTTAATCTTTTAGTTTGGGTGACTATTGAACAGTGGCAAACCCAGGATTTTTTTCCTGGGGCTGCGGATATTTTTAAAAATTTTAGACCCCTAGCTATATAAAAAAATCGGTTCATAGCGGGTCGGATCAGGTCATGTAAAACAAGTAAACACAAACAAAGTTTCATAGTGGGTTGAATCAGATCGGGTCGGGTCCATTTCAATTTTCGAACAATCAAACCCCAGCTCCTAACTTCCTTGTTTTTGGGTAAAGGGTTACCCCGGTGAATCTATTATAAACAACCGCAAATAAGTACAAGTAATGAGGATGAGTTCCACACTAGTTCATATACAGGACATGCCCCATATATGTAAGTCAACAAACATAAAAGTACCTATGACATCACATCAACCTAACCTGCTATACATCATGAAAAGATATCTAGCAGACAAAACAATACATAACCAAAATCTTCATCCTCCATCATCAAAAATGAAGTTGCCATGAAACGGAAGCCCCTTTAGACGAACCAAAGACAATCTATCCATTGGAGAACTTAGTGGAAGAGGTGCTTGCCCCTGCTCATGAAGACAGAGGATATGTACCCGAAGTAATAAACTCATTGGTTTCATCATAGACAGCTTCAACCTCTTCCTCATCTGAATCCTCATGAATCTGTCTACCCCCTTTATTTCTCCCTTGAATTGAACCACCATGTCCCCCAACAGAATCAAGAGCAGAAAACGGATTATGAGTTTGAATTTTAGGGGAAGTTGTAACCTGCTGAGTTGCAACGACCTTTTTCTTCCTATCCACCTGTCTATACTCAAATTTGGGCTTCTGGTTATTAACTTGAAAGGCATTCTTCTTTGCACTCTTCTTAACCTTAACTTTAGTGAAACCATCCTCATCTACTTTCGGCCTGTTAGTAGGAGGTTTAGATGTTGAGCCAATACGTTTAGGGCATCCCTCAGAGTCATGCCCAAACACACAGCAGTGAGCACATCTCGGGGGTTCCCATTCATACTCCGCCCGAATAGTCTCCGTAACATATTTGTTTCCATCCAATTCAGCAATAGCCATGGTTAGAGTCCCTTTCAAATCCTGATCCGCCGATATTTCAATGAGAGCCCTAGCATAGCTGCTCCGTCCCCAAGCCTCATTACATATATCAATAGTATACGAATCCAGCTGCACAGGAGACCCAATTTTTGAAGCCAGCATGCTTAAACCATCATCAGAATACGCCACTATAGGGACGTCATGCAATTTCACCCAAACTGCAACCTTTTTAAACTCTTCTTTTTTAAGGGTGTTTGTAGGGGACCAAATGTTGAGAAACATAGGTTTGTTACGGATCATCCAAGGACCCCCTTCAAGAACAGCGTCCATTCCCTTTCTGTCTTCAAACTTGAAGAAAAAGAACCCATTTGAATTCATCATCGTTTTCTGAAGACCATGTTTCTTCCAATGTGTTATCACAAAATATTCCACTACTGGATATGCAATTCTATCCCCCAGGAAATAACCATAAAGAGTGTTAGCTAACCTGTTGTTAACCTGGCGAACAGAATCAATCGGTAGCACTACATCCACACCATCCAATGAGGCATCTGTGTTTAGCGTTCGAAAATTGACTTTCGAAACTTGATTAGCCGCATCATTGGCCTTCCTAGCATTTTCATCATCATTTTGATTCTGATTTGGATTACCAGCCCGCTTAGTACCTCCCTGCTCTACCTGTTTGTTTAGGACCACATCAGCATACAATTGCTGTTGGACTTGAGCATTATCACCATGTTCCTGCTTTCGAACACGAGCAGGACTGGCATCATTTAGCAGTAGCACAAATTATACCTTTCGCTTATCAAAAACCACTGCATAATCCTCATCTGGGGAATCAGAACAGCCAAGAACGTAGTCAGTATCATTCAGCGGTAACATGAATCTTACTTTCTTATTACCCACTTCTGAAACCGTAGACATCTGTGATGTTTTTCTTGGTTCAAACGGTTTTCCATCAATGTTCTTGATTTTAGTAGCAAACACCTTGGAGTTGTCTGCACCTAAATCATCCATAATGAAAAAAGAAACCCAAAAGCTGCTGAAACCCTAATACAGAACGAAAACCCTTACAGATCGTATAGAGTAACTCGCCGAAAGTATTAATAGACAGTCGCTCAAATTCTCGTGAACAGATCTCCAGTCGAAAAGCACACAAGACAGGAACCCTAAATACGAAACCCCTGGTCGAAGCTTTAGATCAAATCGGACAGAATATGTATCACACATTCACCGAACATGTGATAAAAATCAGCCAAGCAATCGGAACACCAATCAGACAGGAGCAATAATCAAACAAAAAAACAAACACACGAACTGAAAACCCTAATCACGAAAGGAACCTGATTAGATCTTATGGTAACGAAAGGATGAAGTTACCCTAACAGCCAACCAGTTCCAATGTAGAGAAGGAATGAAGATCAAAGTAAGGTTTCAAGGTGTTCTCCAAAATCGCCCAAGTCGCCTAGAGAGAGCCATAGTTTTTCCAAGTTACAATTAGTTCCTAACTTCCTATCACATTAACAAACAAAAAAGCATCAAAGTTCAAACCATCCCTCTTCTATTTCTCTTAATCATTAAATAAAAGAACAAAAAAAGTTATCTAAAACATACATTGGTCTTTAATTAGAAGAATCCGGCGAAAAAAAGTGGTTCAACCCCTTTCCTTTTGAGAAATCGCGGCATAACTTCCCTACTCATTGTTCCTTCCTAATCCTATCACATACAAAATAAACAAGGATATTCAAGTGTTCAACCATAGCCCATATTCCTTAATTTTCAATTTAAAATTTTGAATTTCAAGCCCTAGTAATTGTTATTTACCAACTAACAATCATATAATCAACAAAACCACCCAACTAAAGACTAAAACAATCCAAAAATACATAAAAACATTTAGAATTTTAAACCTTTTCAACATATATATATATATATATATTATTAAAAAACCCAATAAAACACCAAAACAAATCGAATTACCTATTTAAGTTCAATTTTTGAATTTCATCTTTTCAAACCCTATACTAGAATCATATAATCAATAAGAGATTAAGAAACCACAAACTCATCCTATAAAGACTAGAACAACCCCAAATTACCTCAAAACACATAAAAGTTTAAACTTTTTTAACCCATCCTAAAATCCTATTATCTCATGACTCGTGAACAAAATCGCATAAACATCAAAATAACAAAAAAAAATATGTACCTGTACGGGGGCGGCCTGAATTAACCAGTTTGCAGCCGGAATTTTGCAGTCGCTAACCAGAATTATGTCGTCGTTGGGCGCTGAAGTGAGGCAGAGGGAAGGCGGGAGTCGCTGGCAAGTGGCAACGATTTGTGTTTTTTTTATTATCTGTACTGATTTTGTTTAACAAAACTAGTAGTTGGGTTGGGCTTGAATGAGTATTAAGTTATTGGGCATGATGTATTGAATTTAAGTTTTATTAAAGGGGTTAGTGGGCTAACTTGTTTACATAATTTGATCGGTTTCAATCCGTGTTCAAATTTTTTTATATAAATTCCTAACATTTTCTCTAAGTGGTGCGGACGAAAATTTCCAAGGGGTGCGGTCGGAATTTTTCAAGGGGTGCGGACGAAAATTTCAAGGGGTACGTTCACGATTTTTCGCGAAAAATACCACTAAATTTTTTTTTCAATTGGTGCGGCCGCCCACCCACCCCATAAGGTGGGTCCGCCCATGCTATTGAATGAGGAAAAATACATTTTCTGTTACGTTAAAAGAAATGAACAAAGAAATAAGATTAACAACCAACATTTTTTCTATTAGAGAAATCTCATATTGTTAGTGATAAGAGAGATTATAGTTTAACAACCAAACATTTATTTTTGAACGAAAAGACAAAAAGACTCAAATCCTTAATTTACTTATGGGAAAATGTCATAGAAATGTAGCGAAGTTTGTGTAACAACCAAAAGATACATGTCAACTGTTCATATCAGTTGAATTATGGCCAGTTATGCTTTAACGCCTAACCAGTTGAGACCGGGTTGTCTTTAGATAAAAAGAAGCCATTAGTTGTTACCAGCCAAAAGCATTTATGTTCGTTTAAAATTCTTTGGCCACAATCTGTGGCAACATCCTTATTGAAAACCTCAAAATTAGCCTTTTTGAGAACAGTATTGTCATCATCCATCCAGAAAAACTCTCCAGCAAACGAAGTTGTTTCACGAAGATTCATGCGAAAATTCCAATGGAACGCATCTTTGATGGTCATTGTTTTATTCCCCATGTCATTATCTTTCGAGTAAACTTGAGCAACAAGATGTTCAATGTTAGCATCGATGACGTTCACTATATACGGTTGGAATGAAGATGTTGCAATGTAAACATGAGACAATGTTAAAACGCAAAGGAAATAGAAAGTATGTTGTGTGTTGGATCTGAGTTTGTTTTTTATCGTATTTTCGTTTGAAATTAAAATGGAAATGAAAGAGTTGTGCAGCGGAATTAAGATGAAAACAAACTTTGCATACAATCAAACGAGAGTAATACTTTAATCAAACATCTTTACACAATGAATCGAAAGATTGAATTTGTTTCAACAACGATTACAATGATTGATGAATGAATGCAAACTCCCCCTCAGCCAGAGCTCAGTAGTTTGTTCGTGCAAATAAGACGATGTTGTGAAAGAGCTAATAGAACAGTACAAAGTACTGAACTATTATAGGCACTTGCAAACCACTGAGCATCTTAGCTGACGTCACCATGAAAGTGACATCTAACCTCCTAACAAACTCTAACATCTGATCTATACAAACACTGATGTACTAACTACTGCTATTACATTTCTTTAAATAAAAGACACTTAAACAGCTGCTGCTTCCTTCCACTACTGTGAACCCAGCAGTACTTGTCCGGATCAGCAGTACTTGATTCAAGGCAGTAGATTGAATCAGCAGGGCTTTGGTCTTCCATCAGTCTTTGACATTGGCAGTAGATGCAAGGCAGCAGTTGTAGGTCAGCACTTAGTAGGATCAGCAGATAGGAGGTCAGCAGATATGAAACCACTTTCAAGGGGAGAGATTTGTATGAACCAACTATAATCGTCTGCTTATTCTGGATCCACTGCTCTGATCCAGTTTTGGCTTTAATTATCTGTTCCTCTGATAGGGTTCAATCCCAACACTCTCCCCCTGGAACAGATAATGCCAAAACTCTTCATTATTTGTGGAAGTCTTTATTGCCTCATCAACAGTTCCCTCATCTGACCTTTAAATTGTAATTCGAAGTCTAGGGCATCTGTATCTTCATCATCCCTGCTAAGTGGAAGATCAAGGAGATCCTGCAAATCTTCAAGACTCAGGCCAAGAGCTTGTTCCCTTGATATTTTCTTCACTTCTCCACCAGACCTGAGTAAAGTCAATACGCAGGTCTGTTTGTCAGTTTCCCACTTTTGTATTTTTGAGCCTGGTGGGTTTCTTGGGAGATGTTTATTTGCAAAAGTATTTGGTGAGGCTGGCCTGTTCATAGCTGGCTGAGCAGCACTTGCAGATTGTTCCAATTCAAGATCTTCTTTTATCATTACTTCCGTGCCTGCTTTTACAATGGCATCTCCAGCTAATAGATCTTGAATTGTTTCCATGCTAAACTGGTTTTTGCTCCTTCTTTTGTAGATAGCAGCACCAGCTGGAGCAGTGGTTCTTTTGGCTTGCAGCTTTGGTGGTCTTTTTGAGACCTCTGCTTTGGAGTAGTCAGGCTTTTGTGGAACATTTGGGTCTTTCTTTCTTAGTTCCTCCAACCTTTTGTAGGTGGCCCTGACTCTATCTTCTCCCCACTTTGTCACAGAGTTCTTTGACCCATAATCAGCTGCAATCAGCTCCTCTTTCATTCTCCTCAACTCTAACATCTTCTCAGCTTCAAATTGTTTGAATTTTTCAGGAGGAGTCTGCTTGACCTTATTTTTGATCATGTCTTGAATCCTGGCTGCTTCTTTTTCAAGCTCAGGAATGGTCCAGTTCTTGTACATGTGTTTCTCCCCCTTGTATTTCTTGTAGGTCATGATGTTTTCAATGTAGTCTTTTCTCAAGGACTCATCTGCACTTTCTGAAATTTTCTGACATACATTTTTAGCAAATCGCTCCATAGCATTGACCTGTGAGAGTAAAAACTGATAGTTTTGTTGAAATTCTCTATCAGATTTCCCTCTTCTGTTTTTTATTGCAATATCCTCTGCTTGTTTGGCCTTAAGTTTCAAGTATTCTTCAATATTGTTAGGCCTGGGATATCCTGCAATTGATGGCAAACTCCTTTTGGCTGGGTCATCTTCATAATAAAAAGATTTGATTTCTTCTCTGACTGCAATGAGTTCCAGAGGAAATGAGACACCAGCAGGAGGTAGTGATTGTATAATTTGAGCTGAAGAGAGAGGTATGGGTTTTGGAATAGTGACAAGTGACAGGGATTTTGAAGATGTTGGTGATGGAGATGTGTCATCATCTTTTAAAATTAGCCTTCTCATTTTTGGTTTAGGAGAGATTGATGATGTTTGAGATGGAACAGTGGTAGTAGATTGAGTGGCAGTGGTTTGTGTCTGACTAACAGTTGTTGAAACAACTGGTGCTTCAACCACTGTTGTCATTACAACAGATGTTATAACATCTGTTGTCTTCTGCTTTTTGTCAGCAGGTGGAAGTGATGGTGAGATTGTTTTTGGTGGTGACAGTGGTGATGGTAATGGTAATGTAGTAATTTTGGTGTGTGTTGAAGTAGTGTGTGTTGAAGTGGGAACATATGTTGAAACCACTGAAGTACCAGCAGTAGTTGATACAGCAGGAGTTACAACAGCTGTTTGAATGGAGGTTTTATGCTGATGGCTTTTGGATGGTGGTTTTGGAGGCTTTGGAAATCTGGATGGGATGGACTTAGGTTTTCTTTTTGTCTTCAGATTTTTAGAATCTTTAGAACCAGAACAACCCTGCTCATACAGCTCCATGAAAGCTCTTTTCTCCTCATTCCACCTTGAAACATCCTTTGCCCTTCTGTCTCTTTTTACACTTGCTACTCCTTCATCAAGTGCTTCTTGAGTAGCACTAACTTTCTTACTACCATCTGGCACAGGAATTTTTCTGGTCATAGCATCCTTTTCAGGTTCAATGTAGAGACCACCATCTATTCCTTTCTTCTTCCACTACTGAATTTTCTCCCCCTTTTTGGCATTATCGTCTGGGAGTTGATCAATGAAAAGTACTGTTGGAGGAGCAGTGCCAGTGGTTTGCAGGATCTGAGTTTTGAGAGCCTTTAAATCAGCCTGAGTGTTTTTGAACCTTGACTCCATTGCATTTCTCAGCTGTTGGACATGTTTCTCATGTTGCTGATCTGCTAATTGTGCTTGTTGATGGAGAAAAGGTTGAAACAAATTCCAGAGCTCATTTGTAGCAGATTCCCTTTGTGGAGCAGGTGCTTGAGATGGAACAGCAGTTGATTGTACCTTTTGTACTTGTAACACCTGTTGTAGCATATCTTTGAGTTCTGCAACGGAGTTATCAAGTTTTTCAATTCGATCCGTCAATTTCTGGTACTTTAAATCATCACCCAAGTTAATGGGATCATCTGATTTCCCACTAGCAGTGGTTTTATCAGTAGTTGATGTAGGAAATATACTCCAAACATTAACCACTGATGCCCCTTTGTCTTGGTACTGGGGTCTTCTTCCTTCAACACTTGACAACCTTTTGATGTTGCAAGTAGGATAAATAAATGCACTGGTGGTTGGCAGAGGTGCTATATAAGGAATTGCCTCCAAGGAAGTCTTATTAATGTAACCACTGTCCAAATGTAACCCAGTGGGTGTAACAATTGTAGTGGCTGCTTCACTTGGATTACCACCAAGAGTTACTTGTAACTCAAGGGGTGTAACCTCCTCAGGTTGTGTTGGTGGGTTAGCAAAGATTGATACAGCAGACCCAGTCAGTGGTTGAGGCATATTCTCATTGATAGGTGATTGAGAAGGACTGGTTAATGCCTGGTTCAAATCAATTGCATCCAACAGCAGTTTAGTTGGTGGGGGAATTGTGGATGTGAAGGGTGGTGTAGAAAGTGGATTTGCCCCGGGTATTGAGCTGTGGATGATAGAAACGAGTGTTTCCAGAGCATCATGATGTGGAGACCCTATTTGTACAACCTGTTCTTTTTGTGAAGAAACAAGAGGAGTTGTGGTTATGGGTTGAGATATTTGTACCAACTGCTGTGAGGAAGTAGCAGCAGTGGTTTCTTGTGACTTTTGTGTTGTCACTGGCAGAAGCTCTGGTATCTCATCCTCCAGAGATGCCTTTTTGAAGGGTTTTGTGGGTTTTTGAGTTTTTCTTTTTGGCTTTTTGGAGATTTTAGGTGTGGGTTTCAAAGCAGTTGTGCTGCTGCTTTGATCACCTTGAGCAGTGGGCTCAGCAGCAGATACCTGAGGAGCAGTTGTAACTGCTAAAATCTGCTCAGGCACCTCTGCTTGTGTTTTGCAAGGTGCTAACATTCTTGAAAAAGTTTCAGTTGTTAAACTGTTTATTTGAGTAGAATCACCTTGGTTTATTACAGCTAAATCATCCTTAATGAATTTCTTTGAAAAATAGTAACTTAAAAACCTTGGAAACAGTAAGAATGATTTTGTTTCAACATTATTAACCAAATCTTTAAAAATTTCCCGAGAATAGTTAAAATTTTCTCCTTGTAGAATAGCATATCCCAGATTTTGAATCTTTAAAGGGATTTCATTGAAAGAAGTGGTTTTGTTTGAAACACATAGTAGGAGGGTATGAAATAAAAATCTGGTTGCAGAAGGAAAATAACCTTTTTCTAAGGTAATTTTCTTCATCATCGTGGCTTCATACCCTCTCTCAATGAAGTCAATTTGCAACTCGTTTTTAGTGAAAGAAATTTTACCTTCCTGATCATCGAGTTGAAAGACCTCTGAAATGGATTGTGGCGTGATTTGGACAGCTTTACCCTTTATAGAAGAGTTTATGGTGGTTACAGTGTCTCCTTGTTTTTCAAGGGTTGCATTCTTCCAGAACTCCCTTTGGGTCGCCAAATAGATTGGTGCATCGGCGGTGAACAAAGTTTTATACTTTGATTTTGCCATGATATCAATGATGGAATCGAAAACCTTTGTGGTTCCTGGTTTTGTGAGAAGACCCAGGAGATTGTGAGATGGTTTATGTGGAATTTCAGTGGAGATTTCCTTTTGAGAGGCAGTTTTCGATGATGATTTGGAGGAGGGTTTTGAAGATGACTTCGATTTTGTCATTTTGAAGATGATTGATCGAAGAAATTTGTGAGAAAATGAGATGAAAAACTGCTTTGAGAAGAGAATTTTTAAGAATTCTATTCGACAGTAAAACCCTGTTTTGGTGGTGAGTGGGGGATTTTATAGAGAAGAAAGTGAATGCTGAGGTGGCAGCCGTTACAAAAGGTCTGACCACTATGTACTGCCCACGTGACAACCCCTGGTGAAAGTGAAGGACAGTACTTTTGTGAAAGTGACTGATGAAGGCAGTGGTATGAAAGCAGTGAATGATTTTCACTATCAGTGGATAGCATATCAGTGGATAAGACACTGCTTTTGAACAACAGAGTTTATCAAAGGAATGAGAGAACAGGGGTTGACTTTCAGCAGTGGACAGACTTTTGAAGTAGAGCAGACTTTTGAACAATCAGTGGTTAATGGCAGACTTTTAAGGATTTTAATGAAAAATTTCATTTTTAGCTATTTTTAAGGATGTAATTTTGATTTTCTAAAAACATTTTGTTGCTTTTATTCATAGAAAAGCAAGATGTTGCTTGCTATTCCATGTTCAGCATCCCAATCCTAGAGACCAAGCTTTCAAAAGTGGCTGTATCAAGTGCTTTTGTGAGCACATCTGCCAGCTGATCTTTAGTTGGGACATGATGCAGAGAAATCAAACCTTTTTCATAGAAATCCCTCACAAAGTGATGTCTGATGTCAATGTGTTTAGTGGTTGAATGGGAAACTGGATTTTTGATGATATTTTCTGCTGCCTGGCTATCCAACATGAGTGGTGTCTTTAAGGCAGTGATACCAAAATCCAGTAACTGATTTTGAAGCCACAGGAGTTGGGCTGTACAGCTTGCAGCAGCAATGTATTCAGCTTCAGCAGTGGATGTTGAAACAGCTGCTTGCTTTTTACTTTGCCGTGAAACTAAGCAATCACCTAGAAACTGGCACCCTCCTGATGTGGACTTCCTTGTGGTGTGACATCCAGCAAAGTCACTGTCTGAGAAACCTGAAAGCTTGATGTTCCCATTAGCTGGATACCAGATACCAAGTGTGGGAGCACCTTTTATGTATCTGAAGATCCTTTTTACAGCAATGAGATTTGATTTTCTGGGAGCTGATTGACTTCTTGCACAGACACATGTTGCAAACATGATGTCTGGTCTAGATGCAGTTAGGTACAATAAAGACCCAATCATGCTTCTATAAAGTGTTTGGTCAATCAGCTCATCCTTTTCATCAGACATGACCAGCTTATTTGTTGCCATGGGTGTGCTGCATGGTTTACAATCATTCATATCAAATTTGGTTAAAAGTTCTTTAGCATATTTGCTTTGATGAATGAAAGTTCCATTTTGCAATTGCTGTACTTGGAGACCAAGAAAGCATTGCAGCTCACCCATTGCACTCATTTCAAACTCTGCTATCATGAGTTCTCTAAACTCTTCACACATTGAGTTACATGTGCTTCCAAAAATAATGTCATCCACATAAATCTGGACAATCATTAAATCCTTCCCTCTCCATTTTAAAAACAATGTTTTATCAATGGTACCTCTTTTGAAACCATTTGAGAGTAGGAAGTTGGAAAGAGTTTCATACCAGGCCCTTGGTGCTTATTTCAAGCCATACAAGGCTTTGTTTAGCCTGTAGACATGATCTGGATAAAATGGATCCTCAAAACCTGGAGGTTGACACACATATACCTCTTCTTGAATTGTACCATAGAGGAAAGCACTTTTGATATCCATTTGAAACACCTTCATCTTGTGCTTGACAGCAAAGGCCTGGAACAGTCTAATTGCTTATAATCTTGCAACAGGGGCAAATGTTTCATCATAATCAATCCCCTCTTCCTGTCTGTAACCTTGAACCACAAGCCTGGCTTTATTCTTGACAACAATACCCCTTTCATCAGTTTTGTTCTTGAAGACCCATTTTGTGCCAATGGGACTAACCTCTTCTGGCAGTCGTACAAGCTCCCATACTTGTTGTCTTTTAAACTGTTGGAGCTCCTCTTGCATGGCTTCTACCCAGCTGTTGTCTTTCAGTGCCTCTTGGTACTTGACTGGCTGATGGAGTGATAGAAAACCAGCAAAAAGACAAATGTTTTGGGTTTGGCTTCTTGTGAGCACCCCTTCATTTATGTTGCCAATGATTTGATCAGGTGGATGAGATCTCAAGAAGATTAAATCTCCTTGGTATGGTATGATGGCATTGGTTGGTGAAGGCTGCAAATGTGTATCATCTGAGCTAACCACTGCTGGGGACTTTGATGATCCAGCAGTGGCTTCAAAAGGTGGTGGAATAGGAGGTAATGAAGTGGACAACTGCTGACTTTTATCCACTGTTTGAGGACTTTTGTCAGCAGTGTTTGAGGATGTGGAAGCAGTGGTTGATGGGCTACTTTGGTCAACAACTGTTGAGGTAGCAGTGGTTGAGCTTTGACAACTGTTTTGAACAGCTGGTGCTTTTCCCTTTGTGGCAGACCTTTGAGGGATGATGATTTCATACCCATAGTCTGGTGTTGTATCCTCTGATGGACCTTCACTGTTAGTCTTGACAGCAGTATTTTCAAAAGTAAATTTTTCAAGATCAAACAGATCTGCAGGGTTTGCTGGGATTTTCATTGATGAAAGTTCATTGAACTTAACATTCAAAGTCTCCTCCACTGCCTTGGTCCGTGTATTGAACACTTTGTAGGCCTTGGCAGTGGTTGAGTATCCCAGATGATAACCACAATCAATTTTGGCTGCAAATTTTGAAATGGAATCTTTTAAGTTCAAAATAAAGCATGGGCAGCCAAATACCTTGAAGTATGAAATCAGTGGTTTAATTTTATACAGAATTTCATAGGCAGTCTTTTTGTGCCTGGGGTTTATTAAAACTCTGTTCTGGACATAGCAAGCAGTGTTTACTGCCTCTGCCCAGAAAGTTACAGGCAAACCTGAATCTGCAAGCATGGTTCTGGCAGCCTCAATCAGAGTTTTGTTCTTCCTTTCCACTACCCCATTTTGCTCTGGTGTTCTGGGGATGCTGTACTGCCTTACAATCCCTTTCTTCACACAGAAGGCATCCAACTCCCTATTTTTGAATTATGTGCCATTGTCACTCCTGAAGCTTTTCACTGGAAGGTCAAATTGCTTTTCAACCTGTGTTACAAAGTCTTGCAAAATGCCTGCAGTCTCATCTTTTGAGTGTAAAAAGAAAGTCCATGTAAACCTAGAAAAGTCATCAACAATAACCAAACAGTATCTTTTCTTTTTGAGGCTCATGACTTGAACTGGGCCAAACAAATCCATGTGTAGCATTTGCAAACACTGGGTTGTTTTGGACTCTTCAATGGACTTGAAAGAACTTTTGTGCTGTTTTCCTTTTAAACAGGAAATGCAGTGTTCAGGGCATGAAAACAATTTTTGTGGTAGGCCTCTCACCAAACCATTTTTTGAAATTTCTGTGATTGTCTTAAGATTTGTGTGCCCCAGCCTTCTGTGCCAAAGTTCTGTCTCTTTGTTAGAGGCAGCTGAGAACAGACAAGCATCAGCTCTGGGACACTCTTTTGACATGTCAACAACATAAACATTGCCACTTCTTTGAGCAACAAGTTTAGTTTGACCAGTTTTGATTATTGCTTCAATCTTTTTTACTATTTCTGGTCCAACAATCCTACAACAGTCTTTTGTGAAGAATGACCCAAATCCCTTGTCACTCATTTGGGACACACTCAGAAGGTTGAATTTTAGATTGTCTATTAGATTGACATTTTCAAATTTTACATTCCCAGATTGCACTGTACCAGACCCCAGAACTTTCCCTTTAATATTATTCCCAAAGGATATATCACCCCCTCCATGGATTTTAAAGTCTTTGAGGAGGGCTTTACATCCTGTCATGTGCCTGGAGCCTCCACTATCTACATACCAAAGACTATCAAAGCATGCAGAAGCTCCCTGCACATGAAGTAAAGGATTAGTTCATTAAGGTCTCCAAAGCCAGCAGGGCTTTGGATGGGGTCTCAACAGTGTCTGGGATGGATGCAGAATGGTGGACAGTGGTTAGGTCAGGGGTTTGAACTGTTTTAGGACAGTGTTTCTCTAACCACTGTTGTGGGTGCTGACCAATCATCTGCTGGTAACCAAAAGGATGCCTGTTCACTTTGGGTTTAGAGGGCCTTTTGTAGGCTTCATAAACGTGTGGAATCCTTTGGTAAGACTGTTTTTCCTTGCCTTTTCTGAACTGATTGGCAGGGGGTGCATCAGTAACCTGAACATCTCTTTTGACAGATGTTTGGTTCAGCTGTTTTGTAACAGCTGTTTGAACTGGCACAAACAGTGGTTGTTTCTTGGTGAATTTGACAGATGTTGATGATGATGATGGACTCAAGGATGTTTTAGCAATGTACTCATTCTTTTTCACATCAAAGTTTTTGAGATACACACATGCTTGAGTTTTGTGGTTTGTTTTACCACAAACAATGCAACTTTCAGCTGAAACAATGACACTTGTTCTGTTTAAATCATAAGCTTTTAAGTGGAAACAATCTTTTGTTAGATGATTCCTTTTCTCACAGAATTCACAAAACAAGTTATCAATTTTTTCTTTCTTCTTTCTCTTTTCAGACTCCTTTGCAGCAGAGGTTTTAACCACTACTGGGATGTCCTTGAGAGGTATGACTTTAGCTTTTGGAGCCTTAGCACCATCAGTTGATGTAAAGTCCATTGGCTTGAAATTTTCAAGAATATCACACTCATCAGACCATTTTGGTTTAAACTGATGATCTTCAAGCTCTTTGAAAATGGAGGATCCCATTGGTCTGGTAAGTGTGATTTTGTTACCAAGTTTGTCAGTGATTTTCACTTCTTGGCCATTCTTGTTTGTGGGGATGAGCTCAGTAGCTTCATCAGTGGTTTGGACAGATTTTTCAAAAGCAATATGTTCATCATCATATTTTCTATAACCAACCCCAAATTTCACATTGCTTTCAATCTGTTTAGCAAGCATCACCTCATATCCTCTGCAGGATTCCACCCATCTTTCACAAGTAATCTGGGTGGATTCCAACTCCTTTTTGCAACTTTGGTATTTTTCTACCATAGTTTGAAGTTGGGTTTTGGTGATGCTTTGCTCTTCTTTTAGACAGCTGATTTCTTTTTCCTTTTCAGTCGATTTGTTTTTAAGTTCTTTTAAAGACTTTTCAAATTTGACCTCATCAGTCAAGATTTTATCCCGAAGGTTTTCATTCACCTCTTTGATGTTAGCAAAAGCAATTATGCAATTGTCAGAACACAGTTTTTCAAGAACTTGAGGAGATACCTTGGCAGCTGCCATCATTGCACAATCACATTGATGATCTTCTTCATCATCAGCTTTTACCTTCTTTTCACCAGCCTTTTCTTCTTTCTCTTCTTCTTTGTCCTCTACGGACCATGGATCTGTCATTGGTTCAATCAGGGTCCCTAAACTTTCTCCCAACAGTATTTCACCAGCCACAGCAGTAACCACTGCTTCAGTCACCTCTTCCACTGTTTCAAAGCTCTGCTGTTCCTCCTCAGTTTCAACCCCCTCCTGTATTGTCTCTAATGCCATTAAACAAAACTCCTCATGAGAAGAATCATTAGAAGCATAGAGTGCAAAATTTTCATCACTAAGATCTTCAGGCATACTGCTCCAGTCAACAAACCCTTGAGTGAAAAAACTTTGTTGATCTGGTTGTGCTGCTGCTGGAGCAGTGGTTTGAGGTGCAACAGGTTGCACTTGTACCTGTGGAGCAAGGGTTTGAACATATTGGATTTGTGGAACAGTAGTTTGGACATAGTGTACTGGCACAGGGGCAGCAGCATAGTGAGAAGTGTTCATTTGAGCTGCTGGGGTATACTGGGCATAGTGCACAGTGCTTTGGTTTTGAGGTCTAGGATTTGAGCTAGGATGAGTAATTATGGGACCAGTAATTTGACTACTACATTCCCTAGCGAAATGTCCCAACCTATTACACTTGTAGCACTTAATTTTCGATTTATCCAACCCAACCCTTAGATTCCCATGCAAACCTGGGAATTTTCGCCCTGTTCTCTTGTAAAATTTGCTAGTTCTAACACTTAGCAAATCCAGTTGGTGCAGAATGTCCATTTCCTCTAAGTCAGTGGGATCGAAATGTTGTAAATCATTGAGTTCAAAGCTTAGATTATCTGACATCTGGTTTTCAGTTGCAGTGAATGCATAACTAGCAGAGTGAGGATCAGGGTTGTTGAAATTTGCACCAGCAGTTATGTCAATGAAATGATCATAACCCTGGTCCTTACCACTGCTCCCAGATTCTTCTTGACCCAGAAGAGCAGTATTACCGAAAGTGTAATCATCGGTAACTTTTCCTGACTCTTGTAATCTCCTTTTCTGGTTCAACTCCCTTTCGTAGGTCAGGAGTCGACCGTGGAGTTGGGTCAAGGTCAGATCCTTGAATTCAGGTGAGTTTCGGGTGACAAAAGCTATGGTGTCCCATTTTTCTGGCAGTGACCTGAGGAACCTACTATTTTAAGTTGAGTTTGTAAAAGTGGTATTAACAAGCCTCAGTTCACTGATGAGACAGCTGAAACGCTCAAATTGTTGCGTTAGTGATTCACCTTTAACGTAGCAAAATGTTTCATACTGTTGGTTCAGGATTTCCCTGTTGTTTTCTATGATTTCTTCAGTCCCCCTAAACTGTTCCTTAAGTGCGTCCCATAATTCTTTGGCACTGTTACAGTGTAACAGTCCAGCATATATCTCATTGGGCAGCGCTGATGCTATGATGCTAAAAGCTTTAGCATCTAGTTCGATCTTTTGAAAGTCGGTTTCGGTATAATTTTCAACTGGTTTTGGAACGAACTTTTTAGCATCTTCAGCGCTTGGCACTGAAGGAACATGGGGACCATAAATGACAGACCTCCAACAACCTGTGCTTTGTTGAGCAAGGATGTGACCCATCCTTCTCTGCCAGATGTTGTACTCATTTCTTTTTAGCATAGGTGGTTTAAAAAGTGAGCCGATGTTGTTTTTATCATCCTGAGATTGTGACGTCATTCTTGTTGTTTTACAGACACTGAGAAATCAACTTTAATGGTGATTAATCATTGCTCTGTTTTTCAACGGACGAACAAACGATCAGTATCAACTGTTATGAGCTGAACTATTTACGTCAAAATGATTGTTAAATCAAATTTGACTGTCCAGGCTCTGATACCAATTGTTGGATCTGAGTTTGTTTTTGATCGTATTTTCGTTTGAAATTAAAATGGAAATGAAAGAGTTGTGCAGCGGAATTAAGATGAAAACAAACTTTGCATACAATCAAACGAGAGTAATACTTTAATCAAACATCTTTACACAATGAATCGAAAGATTGAATTTGTTTCAACAACGATTACAATGATTGATGAATGAATGCAAACTCCCCCTCAGCCAGAGCTCAGTAGTTTGTTCGTGCAAAGAAGACGATGTTGTGAAAGAGCTAATAGAACAATACAAAGTACTGAACTATTTATAGGCACTTGCAAACCACTGAGCATCTTAGCTGACGTCACCATGAAAGTAACATCTAACCTCCTAACAAACTCTAACCTCTGATCTATACAAACACTGATGTACTAACTACTGCTATTACATTTCTTTAAATAAAAGACACTTAAACAGCTGCTGCTTCCTTCCACTGCTGTGAACCCATCAGTACTTGTCCGGATCAGCAGTACTTGATTCAAGGCAGTAGATTGAATCAGCAGGGCTTTGGTCTTCCATTAGTCTTTGACATTGGCAGTAGATGCAAGGCAGCAGTTGTAGGTCAGCACTTAGTAGGATCAGCAGATAGGAGGTCAGCAGATATGAAACCACTTTCAAGGGGAGAGATTTGTATGAACCAACTATAATCGTCTGCTTATTCTGGATCCACTGCTCTGATCCAGTTTTGGCTTTAATTATCTGTTCCTCTGATAGGGTTCAATCCCAACATTGTGTGACTCATGTTATGTTTTTGATATCGAACCAAGGACTTTGTTCCCTTTATATAGATAACTAGGTTATCACCCGGGATTGCTTCCCGGGCTCGAGAAAATTACTTGTATTAAAAACTACGTATGATTAATACATAAATACACGTTCACAACCCATGTGATAACACAAAGTGATTTCCCATCATAAGTCATAACCATCATGTTCTTCCGACCAACATGATTGTGATACATTAGCAAAGCTCAAACATGTTTTAGCCTCTTTAATTCAAAAAAAAAAAAAAAGCTCACAATCTATCTTAGTTGCAACTTAATTTATTTCACCACTTGGCACTTGGCAAAAATACGTCCAAATACTTCTCCTTTCTGTAGATCATCTATCTCCTCATATTGAAGAAATTGGAAAAGCTTATTTTTAGAAATGTTACTTCCTAAATTCTATTTTTTCACCTTGTAATATAATCAGTTCAACATGGATCCTATCACCAGATAGTATACCTAAAAACCTTCTCTAACCAGTTTGTTGCTTTCCTATAAAACAATCTATAGATAACATGAGGCTTGATTTTAGTATTTCACATAAGTGCATCACTGCTAACTTCGTAACGAAAACCTTACAAAAGTAATGGCATGTGTTCAGTATGCTACAATAGTATGGGTGCAACATAGGATGTACATATTTGCATCGACTGTTAAGATATGTATAACATATTATGCTATATATGAATTAGCTACCTTTCCATAAACCAATGGCATCAAATATTTATAAAAATTAAAAAGAAGCTTCAAGTTATTAGAGTAGCAGGCCTTCGTCTCCTTGTGTTCCTGGCACATAGCACATCATTGAAAGTAGTAGTGCCCCAAACATGGATCACACGGGTTGTCTACATGCTTAAAACATACAGAAATATCAGCTTGCGGTTAATGTTGAAAAAAATATATAACATCTAGTGACAGTTTTGATTACCTCAAGACGGTATTTGTTTTGTAGCATTAGCCGAACAATGCTAGTGTATGCACCACACAACAACCCCTCACAAAGGTCATATGATGTCGTTGGGTCAATAACTCTATTGAGCGATGCTGCTGTTTACAGCAACTGCTAGACCCCCTCAACAAAAATCCCATGAAGAACACATGGAACGGTGGAGGAAGCATAGTCATCTCTCACTGCCTCATAATTGTGCCCAAAGAAAACACATGGACGAAAAAGTCTAGTCCTCAAGGCCCTATAGCGTTTTCTAGAATGCCTCACGTCTTATGCAAGCTTTTTAAAACCAAGCCACTGACAAAATGGATAACATAATTGCATAGAAGTTGAAAAATATATTGTCAAAGTGTTCTATAGCATTTGAATCTAAACCTTCGAATGGCCATCTAAAAAGATGAAACAATGAAACCTGCTGGACTTGTAATTGTAAATGAAGCCAAGCCCAAACCCGTGCTTGGCTTGTTTAACTTAAGAGTGCTTGAGCTTGGCTCGTTAATTATTTATTGTTCTCATCAGTTGGTAACCACCCTGCACATTTAGCAGCCTGAAAAAAAATTGTTTGATTCCATTAATATTCAATTTTATTACAATAATAAAAAGGTCATGATGTGTAAAAGCGACTTACAATGAAGAACATTTCAAAGTGCTCTCTCTGACCTACATTAGCCACATATATTATCAACTCAGCTTTTTCCTCAATAACACGATGCCAACATACAATATGAAATATTGACTGAACAGTATATAGAAAGTTATATATATATCACTAACTAAAAATGATAAACTTTATCTAAGAGAACTAACCATGGAGTTGCAAGATCTGTGAAGCATAGTTGCAACCTCTGTCTTTCTTGACAACTATAAGAGGCTCTCTTTTCATTCAGTGTTGATTACATGAGCTCCTTCACTTTCTTTAATCAAACCCTTTTGCCTGAGAAGATCTAGGGCTCAAGCAATGTAGGGATTATAAAATATTTCACCATGAAAGCAATAATAATAAACATTACTAACTATGCATCTATGTCTTTTTTATAATGAGAAGAGAAAAATGATACCTTTTCTTACAAGTGGACCCCTAAAGGCTGAAAAACTTTTTGCAAAACTGTTTGATTTGTCCAACAAATTTGTGTCCATGCCTTCTTGTATTGATTATACTAATTATGGGCCACAAACTTGGTTAATTCACCTGGAGATTGACTACCATCTGTTGGTCTCTCTTTTTTAATTCAGCATCACCGTCAAACCGTTGTATTGAGGCCTTATAGAACATTATCAAAGTACCAACTGATTCAAAATAACATCAATTGCTAAGTTTTTAAATGAGATTCTCTGGTATATAGAACATAACTCATTTGAAAACGGATAAGTAACTTAAAAAACCGAAGCCTCATAATGTTTCTTGTACATCTTATGTAATGATCAATTAAAAGAGTGTAGTGGAAACAATAATTTAACAAAGTAAGAAGCCATTACATAGGAACCATATAAGAATGAAATTTGAAAAGTGGTGCTGGAACTTCAAAAATAAATACTCATTCAACATTCCAAACTGCAAAAAAGTAACTTAATAAGTATGTGCATTATTCATTTCAAAAGTGATTCATTGTTCATGTTTAAACATGTTAGTATGGGTCAAAATGGGATGGGTCGATTCATTGTTCAATAATGTATTAATTATTATTACAAAAATAATTAACACAACAATAATACAATTCCATTAAAATTAACAAATTAAAAACTTACTATTGGTTATTGATTTACCTTACTATGTCAAAGAATCAACAACTAAAACAGGGATCAATTTGCAGAGGAAAGTCAAAATCCTAATGAAACGACAACAGAGCAACCGCAAAGATGGAACAATGTGCAGAAGAAACATGGGTGAAAAAGAATTGGGTATCCAAAATTCATATCTTCCGCCTCGTCAATGTCAATCGTACTAATGAATCCAGATGTAAATCACATTCCAACAACCCTAGAAACCAGATCTATGGCCTACACAACGAAACCGTAATGGAAACAAAAACGATCTGGATTGTGATGAAATTACGTAACGAACACGAAACAATGGTGAAACCGAAAAGAGGATAAAGAAGATACCAGCGAGAACAAACAATGACTCGATTGAAGATATCAATCCCTGGAGAGACACTTCAATTTGATCTTCGTTTGTGACTATCAAACACCTTACCTACATCACCCATAAACGGTGACCTTAATGCTAGAAATATTGCCATAGCATCCTTTAATTAAATAATTGCACCTATAAATCTATATATTTTCTAATTGTTGTGAAAAATTAACAACACCAGAAATAAAAACATATAAAAATTTTAAAATAACTCTTGATTTTTAAACCAATCAAGAATTACAATTGGTAATGGGTCCACAAAATTGAAAGATCCTTTGCCTCATATTGAAGTTCACGTTTGACTTAAATCTCAAATTTATTTTCTTTTAGCTTTAGATGTGACAGTAACAAATTTTATTATGGTTGAGTTGCCCAAATCAAGATTCAAGAATGATTCAACAGTTAATATTTATTATTAAGAAGACAAATGTTTATGAAACTTTACCCCTAAAGTAACCGGGATCTCCATAAACAATTGATTAAGTGCTAAGCTTGTGCATAATCATGATACACCCTACAGAAAAAAGAAACCCCAATCGAGCAACACATGAATGGTGAATAGAAAATCCTACAAAGTCAAATATCAAAAAAGAAATCATATATGAGAGAAGGATTTCTAACCTGTTGAATACTTTCAATCTTTGGAACAAAGGAAACCGAAATTCCGCCGATGATTTTTGCTAGGGTTTGGAATTGTTGCCTAAGCACGAAGAACTGAGATTCAATTCAAATACAAAACGCAAACACAAACCCTAGATTTCACGTCACATAACATATTTAAATCGATCCGAATAAAAATATAAACAAAACACCAGAAAAGGAAAATCATACGTTGATCTTTTAAATCGATGTTGTGGCGATGAACCGCCATGGATCCCGTATGCTTTCTCCGACAACCCGAATCTTCCATTTACAGGCTCCAAATTAACCTATCCATCACTATTAGACTTTTTGAGGCCATTAATGTATCAGATGTGAAGAATCGAGCAAGCTTGGAAGTGTAATAGTAGTTGGAGGAAGAAGAAGCCACGAATCGACCGATTCTCCCAAAAAAACTACACGTATATTCAAATTAAAACACCACACAAATCACTCTAGAAAAAAGAACATGAGATATTAAAGGGTAGGAGATTTATACAGTTGATTCAGATCTGGATGTCAAATGAAGAACAAAAGATCACCAAGAGGCCAGAGACACGAATATTAGGGTTTAGAGAGAAGGAGATAGAGAGATTAGTAGCTTCTCAAGGAAGAAGGAAAAAGAAATTAGGGTTACCTAAATATATATGGTCCGAATTCATTGGATCGGGTTGCTCAAAAAAAGAGATCCGCGAGCACTGTCCCATTTTCCCGCCAAAACGCATTATGAGAAGCCCTAAGAAGCTGCCACATTAGCCCAAATATTCTTGTTTATTATATATAATAGATTTCTCAAGTAGTGTATATTGAGTTAATTAATGTATTAACGGTTATACCATATCTCCTTAAATACCAGTCCTTTATATAAATGGTCTTAAAAACATTAAACACATATGAAAATTTTACATATATGACCTACCGATATTATTAACACAAATATTCATTTCAATAAACGTTATATTGTTAAGTTGGAGTTTTGGTTGGATATCATATTACTATCGATCAGTACTTTTTAACATAACCGAAAATATATAATTTCATTGCATAATAGTACTAGTTATTCCATTTCCGTATCTATCTTGAAATCCTAACCATCATGTCATTATGAGTCTCACTTTAATTAAAACTAGTAACGTAAACTAGCGCATTGTGATAGGGTTGTTGACCGTGAAAAAGATTGATGTTGGAATACTGATAAAAATGAGGAAGTCGCAATTGTATACGTTCATAAAACATTATATATCCAAAGTTGTAAAAGGAAAATAAAATTGAATCTAAAATTAAAAATATACTTCTTGCTTAGTTTCAAATAAAATTCATATCAAAACACAAATTTAAAACTATGAAAAGGGTGAAACAATTAAAAATCACACAAAGGAATATTTGTGATATAAAAACATATTAAAATTAGAACAAAAGCAAATTATGTATATATTAATTACCAACTTTTTTATGTTTTAACAGTTATACATTATCCTTTGCTGATCTTTCTTTATTCTCTACCGTTTTATTTTTTATTTTATTTTTAACCCCTACACTGTTCATCTTTTATAAATATGTAATAAAGCATTTTTCATTTAACTCTAACACTTTTTCAACTTTAGTCTTCCATACTTTTCATATTTTACCTTTTTTAATGTTTTGGCCTAAATTTTTGCAAGTATGCAACATGCGTGTTAGGTTCAACGTCTTTAAATGCATTTTCTTTTAAATTCCAACAAATCACCAACGTCGATGGTTGATGTCACACCCCGACCCGCAACGGAATGGTACGGGGCATGATGATTGCCCATAGCTCTTGACAACTTATCATTGTTACGATATTTAGAGTATGTCCATTTAAATTGTCACATAACATTTAATAATCAAAATTACTCATACATTGTTCAAAAACAAACATATCGTAATATTTCAATTTAATTTCCTAAGGCCCATGCTACGTGTCCTCATCATTTGTTCATCGACTTTAAAAACCTCCACCACGTTAGAAAAATATATTTTTTGGTCAACAAATATGTTGGTGAGTAATTTACTCCTTTTATAGAAAACAGTTTTATATTTAAAAAAATATTTTTAACATGCACCTCAAGGTTAGTATGAATATGGTCTCATATCATCAACATAGTCATCATATCCACATATCCAAATTTACCAAACAAGAATACACAATCAAATAATGATACGTGGTCGAAAATCGGTGTTAATCGTATTTAAGTTTATGTTTTTACATGACTTTCGATTCCGAATGGCCTACTTTTGATTAGAATTGTGTTTTGCAGGTCTAGCAGAGTTTAAGGAGCTATTCGGGAGCTTTACAGAACATCGGGGAGCGAACGGGATCAACCGGGAACGTGAAATGAAGAAAACGGAAACCAAGAGTTGGGCATAGCGTCGCCGACCCTCATATGGGCCGTCGGCGATGCCCCTTGGTTATTCGCGTTGGCCAGAAACTCGCATCGATAGTGTATTAAGGCATCGGCAAAAAACGGAAAATCTAGAGGCCATCGGCGACGCCCTGTTTGGCCGTCGACGATGCCCTCTTGAATGTGGTAATGCTGATTTGTTGTTTTGCTTGACTTTTGAACGAATATAACCCACTTTTTGGGTATTTCAAAAGGAGTTACGAGTTTTGTGAGTTTTGAAACATATCTTGGAGCCGAGAACACTATCATTATCATCTTCCATGAATCAAAATCACCTCCATCAATCCGAATCATCCAAACTGTAGTCCATCATCATCATCATCATCATCATCATCCTCCAATCCACAATCCATTCTCCTCCATCACCAACCACAAACCCTAACCTTCACCATTTCACCATCAAGGCATCAAGATGACCATGTTCAAGCTATCATCATCCGTTGTTCACTTTTTTTTCACCATGAGCGGCTAGTCTCTTTGGGTTTCACCCCGGTGTAGACTTTTGTAAGGATTTATAGAGTTTCCTACTTGTTTAATATTTGATTTGTGACAATTTGAATTGCATTTAAATCAATAGATAATTGTCTTGCATTTGTGTTGAATCCATGAATTGTTGAGTGAGTTATGAAATTTAACTTTATGGAATGAATATGTGCGATTATGCCTTATCTTTTGATAGGATTTACTTGTCCGAGGTAATGAAGTGCATTGCGGTCCAGCTTGTACGTTCATAGCAATCGGCACCTAAGCCTCGTGGTTCTAAAACCGTTAATGAACTAATTCAGATAAACCAAGTTAAACGTGGAGTAACCCTAGGTCCTACAATTGTCAAACCGGGTGTGAACCTGGTTCTCCACTATTGTTTTCAATCCATAAATCAAGTTCTTGTGCAAGTCTCAGTTGATCAAGTTTTCGTAGTAAGTAATTAAAAACAACATTGTCGGTTTAACCCGACATCTCTTCAAACAAACAAACAAATAATTGAATCATTTTAACAAGCTTCATAAGAGTGACACCCTTTACAATCAATCACATCCGTATACAAACCCCAAACTCTTCGTGATTCGACCCCTTACTACCGTTAATGCATTGTTAAGGATAATTAGGGTATATAAATATTATCTTTGACCGGAGTGTGACACTCCGATCAAATTTTGGCACCGTTTCCGGGGAGTTCATGCGCTTTGTGTTTGAATATTATTGATTGTGTGATTACCTGTTTAAGTGCTTATTTATTTATATCGTTTTCGCTTTTGTGTTATTGATGTGATCAAAATACAACATATAAATTATGTCAAATACGGTGTAAAAGCAACCCTTTTTTAGTACTAATGTTGGAAAAAGCTCGTGTTTTCGTTCCTTTTATATTTTCAGGGATAAAAGAGCTTAAATTTGCAAAATGAGCAAAAATACAGCAAAATCCAACATAAATGTAAAGAAGAAGGAATTGCCGCAGATCGCCAAGCCCCGACTCACATCCAAACCTCAAAATAACAAGAACAGAAGGCTGACACGGGGCCGTGCCCACCTGGCACTGTATACGGCTGGCGTGTTGGGCTGAGCACGGCCCCGTGCTGAACTTGCTGTAATGAAGAAAAATTATCGGGAGGCTCTGTTTTTGTGCATGGGGTGTGGGTTCAAGTTTTCCTTAGTAACCTCCACCATTTCAAGTGTGTTTTAACCGTTACAACATCATCCAATCATCATTTAATACTTAGAAACCATCATTCATTGAAAATAGCAAATTACAATAGATCCTAGAAATTAAAAAATAAAGCTAAAAATGAAAAACTAAAAGTTCCTAAGATAGATAGGTCAAGTAACGCATGAAATCATTCTAAGGAGTTCTGCCCTTATTGTAGGAATATCAGAAACCCGGAAATAGCTTTCCGGTACTTAAAGGCATTGTAGAACTCGTAACCGAGGGATGTCCCTTAGATGTCGTTGAGCCATTCCTCTATCTCCCTCGGGAGGAAGAAGGCGGGCTCATTTTCCACAATGTCTTGTGGAGGAGGTGCGACGGCCACCGGGACCCCATGTAATATGTCTTGAGGGGGCTCCGTGTGCATGACATACCACTCGGCCGGAATAATGATTTCTGGCACAACATTTCACTCCCTTTGTGCAATGATTGGCACCAAAGGAGGAGAAGCGAGAATATTCAACCTTTGGTGCAAAAGGTTGACTTCTCGAAGACATCCCTCTAGTCCCACCGTCAAATGATTAATACGGTCAACCAAGGCTTCCTCTACTCCCATCATTTCATCGATGGCCTCTCTCAAGGCATACACGTAGTTGACGAGAGAGTCTTCTACCGATGATCTTCTTCCTCGTCGGTCGTTCCTGGAATGTGTTGAGGATGTTCCGTTATTTCTGCTCGACATTCTAAGAAAACAAACCAAAATAAATTTCAAATTAATGAAACAGTACTCTGGCCACGGACCCGTGCTCGCTGAGCACGGCCCCGTGGCCACCTCTCTGCAGGTTTTTAAGACAAGGAATCTTGGAGCTTTAAATTATTTTTCTGACTTTTGAAGCATTTCTAAGCAGAAATAAGTTAAAACAGTGTTGTAAAACTTATTTTTGACAATATTCCTTGAATAAAAACCTAACAAATATTACAATAAAGCTTGAAAACATGGAGATTTCAAGCTTTAACGGAGGTTGTGAGGAGAAAATGAAGAAGAAGGCAATGGACAAAAGTAGAAAAGACAAGATGGTTGTTGAGAACCTTCTTTAGAATATACCTTATAGGGTATATGTGAAGATCCCACCAGATCTTTGTCTTTGGAATGGGTCCAAGAGTGCAGGAATCTTGCTGCATTTATAGAAAACAACAGCACGCTGGACACGGCCCCGTGTGCAGACAAGGTTCTGACACTTTTTATCCGTATTCTGACCTAAAGTCAGACGGGAATCTTTACGGGGTCGTGCTGACCTGGACACGGCCCCGTGGCTAGAGGTTTTTATGAAGTTATGTCTTATTTTAAGGAATTTATCCGGATCGGGTGGTTCCTTACTGGTCAGAACAACACCGAAGTGCCTGAGATACCTAAGTTGCCCTAGATTTAGACAAGAACGCAAGAGGTTATCGGAAAGGGTGATTCCTAGGCTAAATACCGGTGGGCAAGACCAACCTTTATTTCCCTTATCCAGGCTCTCGTTAAAGAATGCATATGTCGAATCGCTCAGGTCTATGTATGCATCGGCGGAAACCGATGGGGATTCCTTCACGGCAAAATCGACACAGGGACGACTATTGCTCAAGTCCTCATAAGAGTTAGAGGTGATTTCGGGAGCAACGATGTTGTTAAAATCCGAATGTGATCTCAATAATTCTCCTTGATCGTCGTCTTGAGATGAATTAGTTATTTCCATCTCAAGTTCTTTTATCAATTGGAGAATTAGTTCTTCCATTTGAAATAATTCTTCGAGAATCATTTCATCTAGAAGGGATGATTGAGAGCATTCGAGGGAGAGATAGGGATTATTTTTACTTTCGCCCATCTTAAGGCTACAGGAAAACGATGGGTCTATATAGTGGGGAATGTAATTTAAAAAGTAACATTTTAAATCTTCATGAGATCCGCCACATATTTGACACCACGTACCATAAGAGGAGCGAAAGTAAAAATGATCAGTATCACTCATGTTTGTGTCAGAAATTACCAACCGTCGGGATCTTACGGTTCTGTTTTCAGTATCTGAAGCTTGGGCATGGGGGCGTGTTTAGTGGGCACGGCCCCGTGTTCAGGTACTGTCTGACTTAAAACAGGATTGCCAGTACCAAAGATTGGGCACAGGGGCGTGTTCAGCGGGCACGGCCCCGTGCTGCAGTCTGCAAAAGCTGAAAAATTTAGAAAAATCCTAAAAAACCAGAAAAATAAAAAAAACTATTAGGTCGTTGATTCCTAACTTTCTTAAAATCCTTGTGTCCTCGGCAACGGCGCCAAAAACTTGATGCGTGTGTAGCGTAATATATTTTTATTAATATTTTAAACCCTTTTTAACACTTTAGTCAAGTTTTAAATTTATAAAACACGATATTTTACTAACACTAAACACACATATGGGTAAGTGCACCCATCGTGAGCGTATTATAGCGTTGGTAAGATACTGAGGTCGTCCAAGGACACAAGAGCTTTTAGTACCGGTTTATCCTCAACGTCTAATCAAATCAAAAGTTTTAGAAAAGGTTTTAAACATTAAAATAAAAACTAAAAATGCTGAAAAATAAAATAAAATAAAAACAGATAGACAAGATGAATCACTTGGATCCGACTCGCCTTTAATGTAACCTTTGATGATTTCCGCACTTTTGCACTTTTTAAGAGATTATCTTAGTTATAGTAGTAGGCCCCTATTTTGAAGGTGGCGTTACCCTCAACCCAGTGGTTTGAGTCAGAAGGATACAATCCCAAAGGGTCGGAATATTGAAAGATAATTAATTAAGTTCTTAATGCGTAATGTGGTATGCCCCTCTTTTAAAGGTGACGTTACCCTCGGCTAAGTGGTTTGAGTCAGCAGGGATACAATCCCAAGTAGCCGAGTTAATGTATTAATAGTAGTTTACATATGAGGGGATTAAGCCATTCGCACCCCCGCCATCCAATACCAGTGGGTATTGAAGGAGGTCCTAGTAAGCTTGACCCAGGTCCTTGCAGGATCTATACACTGAACAAGGCAAGAACCTTACCAAACCATTCCCTTAACCCCCGACCAGGTAGCCAACATATCTCTATATAGACCGTATAGATATGAATGGTGAAAATCTTTTATTTTATAGGGACAGTAAAATAACGCCAAGACACCACAGACAAATGATAAGGAAGTTTCACCTTCAACATAAGAAACTAGTTATTAAAGTCATTAATACAAAACCAAGTAAAAAGTGCGAAAAGATTAAAAATTAAAAGTATTACATTAAATGTTTGTCTTCACCAAGTGATGTAAGAGACTTAGGCAAACATGGCCTTTGATTGTCAAGAACTCGTACTATCAATCTTGGATCCCGAGACTACTACACACACTCTAAGATGGATGATGGATGATGGTGGTGGATGTGGGCGTTGTAGTGGTGGAGTGTGGAGTGTGGGTGATGTGGGAGAGAGGTGGTTTGCCAAGGGATGCCTTTGAAGTGAACCAAGCACCCCTATTTATAGCCTGCACAGAAGCCCGGACACGACCCCGTGTCCATTGGGCATGGCCCTGTGTCCATCCTCTTTCTCTTTCTTCATTAATTGCAATTTGTCTGCATTAGCTCCACACGCCCCCGTGTTCGCTGGGCACGGCCCCGTGTGCAGAAGCGTATCTGTACTATCAAGATTTGCAAGATTCTGCGAATCTTAGCGTTGACCATGGCCCTTGTTGAGCTGGGCACGCCCCCGTGCTGGGAATAGAAGCTTCTATAACTTTGTCTTTTCTGCAGGCTTCTGGCCACGTCCCCCGTGTCCGCTGCGGCACGGGGCCGTGGTCAGCCTTCTGTTTCTTTGTTTTTGCTTGGGAAGATGTTTTCGAGGGTCGGGCATGCCACGTTTATTCCTTTCCTTTGTATTTATGTTAGATTTTGCTGCATATTTGTTCCTTTTGTTCATTTAAGCTCATTTAGTCCCGAAAATATAAAAGGAAGACAAAAGCATACTTTTTCCAACATTAGTACTAAAAAAGGGTTAGATTTATGCCTCATTTGATGTAATTTATATGTTGCATTTTACACACATCACCATCATCATCATCATCATCATCGTCATCCTCCAATCCACAATCCATTCTCCACCATCCCCAACCACAAACCCCAACCTTCATCATTTTACCATCAAGGCTTCAAGATGACCATGTTTAAGCACTCATCATCTGTTGATCACGTTCCGTTCACCATGATCGGCTAGTCTCTTTGGATTTCACCCCGGTGTAGATTTTTCTAAGGATTTCTAGGGTTTGCTACTTGTTTAATATTTGGTTTGTGAAAATTTGAATTGCATTTGAATCATTTGATAATTGTCTTGCATTTATATTGAATCTATGTATTGTCGAGTGAGTTATGAAATTTGACTTTATGGAATGAATATGTGTGATTATGCCTTATCTTTTGATAGGATTTACTTGTCCGAGGTAACGAAGTGCATTGCGGTCAGTCTTGTACGTTGATAGTAATTGGAACCTAAGCCTCGTGATTCTAAAACCGTTAATGAACTAATTCAATTAAACCAAGTTAATTCGTGGAGTAACCCTAGGTCCTACAATTGTCGAACCGGGTGTGAACCTTGTTCTCCAATATTGTTTTTAATCCATAAATCAAGTTTTTGTACAAGTCTCAATTGATCAAGTTTTCGTAGTAAGTAGTTAAAAACAAACTTGTCGGTTTAACCCGACATCTCATCAAACAAGCAAACAAACAAACAATTGAATCATTTTAGCAAGCTTCATAAGAGTGACACCCTATACAATCAATCACATCCATACATAAACCACAAACTCTTCTTGGTTTGACCCCTTACTACAACTAATGCATTGTTAAGGGTAATTAGGGTATATAAATATTATCTTCGACCGGAGCGTGACACTCCGATCAAATTTTGGCGCTGTTGCTAGGGAGTTCGTGCGCTTTGTGTTTGGATATTATTGATTGTGTGATTATATGTTTAAGTGCTTATTTCTTTATATCGTTTTTACTTTTGTGTTACGTGGGTGTGTTACTTGTGTAGGTTACAGGTAGTGCATGCATACAGGAACTCTGGAAGAACGACACCGTTGGTGTTTGAACCGGAGATCGAGCGGGTCGTTAGAAGGAACCTAGCCAATCGGTTAAAGGCAACACTTGCCTCACATCAACCCAATATCAACTCATCACATACACCATCTTTTGGGCCCATTCCAATGGATCCCCAAAACTCTAATCAACCCAACAACAAAACCCAACACCAGTTTCAATACCCAGACTACCCTCGCCAGAACCAAAACGTGAAAAATAATCAACCGGGGGGCGGTAGCAATTCGAGACCACCAACATCACCTTTCCAAACCCGTGGCCCAAACCAAAACAATAATCAACGTACACCAACACCTCCACCTCAAAACCAAAACGACAAAACCCATTGCCACCTTGCCTCATCATCTGAAATGTTAACACCAACCGTGGAGTTAACCAAAATCATGGCAATCCCACGAATGAAGCTCAGTTTCTCAATCTCAATGATTTGAGAAAAAATATTCCCGATGACGAATCGTATAGTGTTGCCGTTATCAATCACCGAAACATGTGAGTATTCACTCGGAATACTCGGATGATGGTGGAATTATAATGAGCGGGTTGAAGATGACGTATGGGGTGACGATAATGCGGGGAATTTCTACAATGCCCGGGGGTTTGAGTAAGACGATTTTGGCTACCAAAATGCCAACTATGTGGGGAATAATGGTGATTATGGGTACTATTATGCCCGCAATGACGGTTACGGAAATAACCGTCAACCACGAAATAACCAACGAAATTGGGATAACGGGAATTACAATAACAACAATAATGCTAACCGTGACCGGATTCTGTGATTCGTCGGTGGAGGTAACCAAGGGGGAAATCAAGATGGTGATCGAAGGGGTAATCAAAGACCGGTCAACCAAGAAGTCAACGGTCCTCAACGACGTCAACCGCACCAATAATTTCACGTGGTGTAAATGGGCGATTTAGACATGTTATTACCGACAATGACTCAGCAATTGTTCGCGGAAGAAGTGCCTTCGATTGTAAAACCAATTACATCAACATCCTACCCCATCTCAATGGTAGGACTCATGATGAGCCATATACTCATTTGGCGGAATTCTCGGCCATATGTGGCACAATTGGGGGGGCATCATTTCTCGTTGGATGAAGTGAAGCTACGATTGTTCCAGTTTTCGTTGAAGGTTTAGGCGAAACAATGGTTTCTCACGCTTCCGTAGAATAGTATTCACACTTGGGCAGAAATGCAAGAAGTGTTTCTTGACGAGTACTATTCTATAGCGAAGGCCGATGATGCGAGAAATGAGATTTGGTCATTTCAGAAATTACCGGGTGAGTTACTGCACAAAGCTCTCTCGCGCTTTAAGAGTTAGTTCGGAAGTGTCCTCATCATCAAATCGAGAGATGGGGATTGCTGAAATGCTTCGTGAGGGGGTTGGATGCCGAAGATCATAAATACTAGCTATCGCCAAGTAATGGGACATTGTTGAACAATAATGAGGAGGATGATTGGGAGTTCTTGGAAAGGATGAGTAAGAACTCCAAGGCAGTAGTTATGGCAGACCGAATCAAAAAGCATCCGATCTCAAGGTCATGACCCTGACCTCGTTGCTAGTTCCAAGGATCGGATTGAAACAATAGTACGGGAGTTGGCACGTTGAAGAAGAAAGATGTGGGGCGGTGAAATTCGCCGTTTGTGAAGATTGTGGTGACCTCGGTCACCGGGCTGAGAATTGTCAAGTGAACATGGCCCAAACCGCCGATGAGGTGAATCAAGTGTATGGAGACCGGAGGCAACATGATATGAACTCCAACACTTACCACCCCGGGTTGAGGAACCATCCTAATTTTAGGTATGGTAACGCCTCTTTAAGAAATATATAATAGTTAACGCACTTTAACGTCCTTTCAATCATACTTTTCGTTTTGTTTTTTCTCCATTAGGCATTGTATTAGAAATGTATCTCCCTCTTAATGCCCCTATAATGCCTAGAGGGTGGTGTTAGGGCCATTATCCAACTCTTCACGCCCCTTATTATGCCCCATTACTCATGGGCTAAACTTGATTAGTCATTTAGTTGTAGTGGGTTTACAGTCAATGTGAACTGATTCTTTTTGTATTTTTGTAATACCCTAAAAATATTAAATTATATATATGTGTATACATGTATAATTAATTATATTGATAATAAAATTTCAAAAAATAAAACTTGGAATATTTAACCTAGTTAATTTCATGTTATTAAATGATCAAGAATCAAGGGATTCTAACCCATTTTTACAAATCTTAAAAGTAAAGGGGCAAACTTGAAAACAGATTGAATAAATAGAAATTTCAAACACTAAAACACACACTTGTGTGTGTTTCTGTTCGATTAAAACCCCGGAGCCATGAGAACTCCTTCTAAAACCCTAAATTCACCAAATATCACTCAAATTCAAAGGAGAAATCAAGTTAGAAATCAGTTTCAAGCTAGAATTGTGATCACATAAGTAAGGAGGTCACAAGGTATGTCTAATTTTGATATTTAGTGATGTTTTGATTTGTCATGAACTTTCATAAATGAAATTCTTGAATTAATGTTTGAAGTTATGGCAAAATTGAAATGATTACAAGTCTAGGAACAAACCCTAGATAAGAATTTAGTGATTTTGTGTCATAACTTAGTGAATTGATGATTAACCATATGTGTGTTATATGGGTTTTATGAATAAAACAATGAACACTTGAATTATAATGATGAATTAGTGTTATTTGATTGTTATGATACAACTCTAGGTGTTGTTTATTCATACTAGACATATGCTTATGAAAATGATGATTTAGCATGGTTAAATGATTAACCATGAACTTGATAATGTTAGTAAAATAATCTCACCCATAAGATGTTCGATAAAATGTCTAAGTGATCTTGAAATATTGAGAAATACGAAAGAATCACTTAATTGATTAGTTAGAAGCGTTGTGTGTTAAATATTGAAACATGAGTTCTAAGTGATATATTCGAATTGAACTCTATAGGCAAATTGGGCGAATCATCGAGTGGTCAAGGCGGAACGGATACCCTCTTAAAAGGAAAGCTTTAAAGGTATGCGGCTATATGCTTCGTATATTTTCATTAGTATTTTTATTTCTATTTAAGTTAAATGACAAATGAAATGTTATGAAGTTCGGTTGACACTAAAATGGTGGATTCCGTATGAATAAACCGAACGGGTTAATTAGATTCTAGCGATAAGTTAGAATGTAAAAGTGATTGATTTCACTATAATATTCAAACGGGTCAAAATGACTCGAATGATGAATGTTTGGTAATATGAAAGCGATGGATTTCGCTAATAAAACCAAACGGGTCAAAATAACCAAAGTAATGAAACTTTGGTTATATAAAAGCGATGGACGTTGCTAAGAAAGCCAAACAGGTCAAATTGAAGTCTTGATGTAAACCGGGAAGGTTGTACGATAAAAGACTTCGAAGTGATACCCGGATTATGAATTGAAAGTCATTATAAGCGTTAAGCCGAGAATCAAAAACGCGAAATAAAAGTCAAAAACTCAGGTGTTGAGTATGACTAAATGATGCATAATTCTATATAAGGGATTTGTATTAAGTTCGTTCAACTAGTTGTAGTTGAATGGGTCAAACAAACAATACACACCTATAGAGATAACGGGCGCATAAAAACATAAGGGTAATAACCCGGGTAAATGGGAATAATCATAGTAATGAAATTTATGCGCAAAAGATGTATTTACATAAGCTCGTTTACATAAATATGCAAACGGGTCAAATAACTTCTTAAATAATTCCTAAGCCGAAAACTTAAAGGATAGGAATTTATAAATCCGAATGATAGATTTTGAGTCTATAATATGGCCGATCAATTTACGATCACATAGGAAGAAACAGGACCTAAAACGGATCAAAATTTAGAGAGTTATGATCATTTTGGTGAAAATTGGTTTGGCTGAAAATATACAGCATCAGATTTCGAAACTTTCTGGAAAAATCAGGGTGTCGCGCCCCGCGACAGAGAAGAACCTTTGTCGTCGCGGCCCGCCATGGCCTTCGCGTCATGCGATGGTTAATCCAAATCCCGTCGCGGTACGCGACGGGTCTTAAAACTGGCCAAAGCTGTAGAAATGTTTATTTTGCGTTGCGGACTTGTTTTTAATTTGTTATAAACTTTCATAACTGACGTTTATGACCGTTTTGATTTTAGGTAACTACAACAATCTTTTGGATGGCGATCAAGCTTGCTCGAGAACCGAACACACATTCAAATAAAGTTTCCGCATCTAGTTTAGTTCCTTTTATATAAACGTCGTTACGATGATGTTTTTTTTGAAAAACGGCATTTTGATTTATAAGTGCACAATATCTTATATAAATTATTTGGTATAAATATAAGGGTCTTACAATTTTTGTTTAATCTTTTAGTTTGGGTGACTATTGAATGAGGAAAGATACATTTTCTGTTACGTTAAAAGAAATGAACCAAGAAATAAGATTAACAACCAACATTTACTATTAGAGAAACCTCATATTCTTAGTGAATAAGAGAGATTATAGTTTAACAACCAAACATTTATTTTTGGATGAAAAGAAAAAAAAAACTCAAATCCTTAATTTACTTATTAGTGAATGTTGTGTAACAACCAATAATAACCAAAAGATACATGTCAACTGTTCATATTAGTTGAATTATGGCCAGTTATGCTTTAACGCCAAGCCAGTTGAGACCGGGTTGTCTTTAGAAAAAAAGAAGCCATTAGTTATTACTAGCCAAAAGCATTTATGTTCGTTTAAAATGCTTTGGCCACAATCTGTTGCAACATCCTTGTTGAAAACCTCAAAATTAGCCTTTTTGAGAACAGTATTGTCATCATCCATCCAGAAAAACTCTCCAGCAAACGAAGTTGTTTCACGAAGATTCATGCGAAAATTCCAATGGAACGCATCTTTGATGGTCATTGTTTTATTCCCTAGGTCATTATCTTTCGAGTAAACATGAGCAACAAGATGTTCAATGTTAGCATCGATTACTTGCATTGTTTGTTCCCTTTATATATATGATTTCTCAAGTAGTGTATATTGACTTAATCAATATATTAACGGTTATACCATATCTCATTAAATACCAGTCCTTTATATAAAGAGTAAACTGCTAAAATCGTCCCTGAGGTTTGTCTCAAATTGCTAGATCAGTCCAAAATCAAGTTTGTTTGTTAAAACAGTCATTGGGCCTAAGTTCTGTTGCTAATTCAGTCCATTGAAGAGAAAATGATTGGACTAAATTAGCAATTTGAGTCAAACCTTAGGGACGAATTTAGCAATTAACTCCTATTAATTGGACTGAATTAGCAATTTGAGTCAACCTTAGGGACGAATTTAGCAAACAAACTTGATTTTGGACTGATCTAGCAATTTGAGACAAACCTCAGGGACGATTTTAGCAGTTTACTCTTATATAAATGGTCATAAAAACATTAAACACATATGAAAGTTTTACATATATGACCTACCGATATTATTAATACAAATATTCATTTCAGTAAACGTTATATTGTTAAGTTGGAGTTTTGGTTGGATATCATATTACTATCGATCATTACTTTTTAACATAACCTAAAATATATAGTTTCATTGCATAATAGTACAAGTTATTCCATTTCCACATCTATCTTGAAATCCTAACCATCATGTCATTATGAGTCTCACTTTAATTAAAACCTAGTAACGTAAACTAGCGCATTGTGATAGGGTTGTTGACCATAAAAAAGATTGATGTTGGAATTGTCACAACCCCGACCCCACCCTGGGAGAAGGAGTCGTGAACCAGTCAAGTGGTACCTATGTTTATTAAAAAGTAAATTACAAAACTCGTCCTTTATGTATGTCATTTATTACAAAGTATGTCCTTTGTCTTCAATAAGCTCAGAAAACATACTTAATGTTTGCAAACCCTTACACATTATGTCCTTTAGCCCTAACTCAGTTATTTTTTATGGTTAAATCTAATCAAATGGAACCCATATGAGGGTATTTTGGTCATTATACTGTTTATTTATATTAACCAATTTACTCTCTCACAATTACATTTCAGTCTCTGTAAACACAATTACAGTGTCTCTATCCTCTCCAGCCAAAAGATCTTTGTTCACCACTACCGTACCACCTACCTCCGGCGACCAAGCCACCACTCACCTGCCACTGCCTCCAAACTCCACACCCCACCTGTCACCACTAATCAAACCAACCACCATCTGCCACCACCACCACTTGACCACCACCAACCTACCCACAAACCCCATCTTTCATAAACACCCACAACCACCACCGTACCAAGCACGAGAGGTTCTAGATCTGGATTTGTGGAACAACGACGGTGGATCTAAATCTAGGGTTTCGAAGACGGCGGCGCTGTTATGGTGCAATGGCATCAGATCATCGACGGTCGGTAACCCACCATCATTCAGATCTGACCTCACCATACAAGATTTGAGCCAGATGTGGTCGGCGAAGAAACTGTTACCGGAGAAGAAAGATTAGTGGTGGTGTTACCGGAGAAGAAACCAGTGCTGGTGGTCTCTTGGAGAACAACACGATCTGTCCAAGTAATTCGCTTTTGCTCCTGCTCCGACACCGACGTCTGACGCCACCACCGTCTTCCTCTCCACCGGCGTCGCCTCCGTATCCGCATTCATATGGTGTGGGAGCTGGCGGTGGTGGGGTTGTGCAGCGGGGGTGGAGGTGTTTACTTGTTATTGGGTCTCTCTCTACACTTGTGTTTCTCTCTCTACAAACAGGTTTTGAATCAGATCTTTCAAGTTGAAGAAGATGGTATAGAAATGAAGAATATATTGTTGTTTTGTTTGATGTTGTTGTATTTTGATGTTGTTGTAAGGTATTAAGACTGAAATTGAAAGAAATGATTTGTTCTTCAAAATATGGATTTGTCTTTTGAAGTTTCGAATTGTTTATTTTTTCATTGTGTTTTGAAGATTTGGGTTATTGATGATAATCTGGGTTTTGAAGTCTTGAAGATGTGGGTTATTGATGATAAATTTTTATTTTTTCTTTGTGTTTTGATGTTTTGAAGATCTGGGTTTTGAAGATATGGGTTATTGATGATAATGTGTTTTGAAGTTTTGAAGATCTGGGTTATTAATGAAAATGTGCAGATTATGAAGATTAGAGTCAAAGAGAGAATATCTGAATTTTTTATAATTTTTTTAGTGTTTAGGGTAAAATGACTAATATACCCTCATGTGCTTCTCACGTGACCTGATTTAACTGGGAAAACAAACAAGGTTTAGGGTAAAGGACATAACCTGATTGGTTTTTCAAACATTAAGGATGTTTTCTGAGGTTATTAAAGACAAGGGACATACTTTGATATATTAGACATACATAAAGGACGAACTTTGAAATTTACTCTTTATTAAATACGCAGCGGAAAATTTTTCATTAGGATCGTAGTTAAGAAATAAATTCATAGTTATAAAAACACGAACTTTTAATATTAAATAAATGGGCTAAAACCCATATTCCATTCAAATGTTTTTATAGGGATAAACTCAAATAAATAAAACATAAATTTCTTCTTTTATTCAGGTACTTATAGCCACTTTATTTAAGCCTTCAGTGCTCCATAGCTAGCTTCTAGTATCTTTACAGCAAATTACCTGAAACATGTTTTGAAAACATTTTATTAGTAATAAATACTGGCGAGTTCATTCCATTTTTATAAAAAAATATATTGTTATACTTTACAGCATCAAGGGTTTTATATTTGTTTATATTTACCCAAAAACTCAATCAGTATTTGTCACATGGTAGCAGTTCCGATGTGACGGTGGCCATATCACTCATTGGCTCACTTTCGTCCAATAGTGAAGTTTATCAAGTAATTATATCTTACTGTTATTCAAAGGTGTCTGTCACTAGGCGATTCCCGTGACGGTGGTCATATCACTGTTGATCATTCTCTCAACTAGTGCATGTGGTTGTATCACTGTTGATCGTTCTTTCAACTAGTGACTGTGGTCATAACACTGTTGATCATTTTCTCAACTAGTTCCTGTGATCGTATCACTGTTGATCGTTCTCTCAACTAGTGACTTTGGTCTTATCACTGTTGATCATTCTCTCAACTAGTGACTCTGGTCATATCACTGTTGATCATTCTCTCAACTAGTAATTTTAATGATATTACTTTGGGTCCTGTCACCCAACAGTAACGGTTCCTGTCACACCCTTGGTGACTGTGGACTAGTAGTGTATACATTTATATATCTATATATATATACTATAAAACTCATGATATCACTTTGTCAAATATATTTTCTATGGCACAGAACAAATCTACCCAGAAAATGAAATATATCATTATCTGTCAAACTGGTAGCTATAACTTTATTAAATATAATATATTAATTAAATAACTGTGATACAATTATTTAATATATTAATGGGACTAAGATTTAAAATATAATTCCCGATGTATATCTTAGTATATTAAAAGTTAAATATATAATTGACATATATCGTTTAAGATATACATTAAGGTTTATATATTATATATATTAAGGTTTATAATATACTATTTTAAATATTAAATAGAGTAAATTGCAATTTTACCCCCTGAGGTTAGGGGTGATTGGCACTTTTACCCCCCCTAACGAAATAATTGCAATTTTACCCCCCACTGTTTGCTGTTATGTTGCAACCTTACCCCCCGGCTTCAGTTTTGTTGACTAATCTGTTGACTTGGGAGGGTATTTTGGTAATCTTACCCTATATTTATTATTATATTATTATTTTTATTATTATTGTTATTATATATATATATATATGAACATTAGTGGTTCTTCTTCTTCAATATCTCTGAAGGAGACAGAGGAGGTTCACCATCACAACCACCGCAACTTCACCACCACTGCCACCACAATAATCACCACCACTGCCACCGCCATTCACCACTACAACCACCGCAACTTCCGCCGCCACACAACCACCACCACAACCATCCGGAAGGAGACAGAGGTGGTTCAATGGTCGCCGGAGTAGATGACCGGAGACGGAGATGGAGCTGTTGTGACGGTTGACAGGCAACTCCGGTCATCTTCTCCGAATTGGCTACATTTTCATCAGTAAGTAACTTACGACATCTTCTCCGAATTGGCTACATCTACATCTTCATCAGTATGTAACCAAAAGTGGGATTTGATTATATTATGGAATTTGAAGTGTTTACATGGCTGAAACCAGATTCAGCATACAATTTTTGTATGGGATAATTGTGTAAACATAATTTACACTTGTTTTGTTTTCCAGAAACTAATAATATGATTGTAAAATTCAATCATACTTTCAATTTTGTTATGTTAAACATAACACAAAATGGATTTTTAAATTGCATTTTTTGGAGGAGAATTGAATTGTTATCATGTTTTGTTCATTCTTACTAGTGAATTGTTATCATGTTTTGTTCATTCTTACTAGTGAATTTTGTGTACTTTGAAATTGTGATGTTCTGTTAATCTGATCATATTATTTTTAAATTGCATTTTTTTTAAAACTACTTCCAGTTCACATGGTTAATGATTAATAAACTTTCAAGAAATGTGCAATTTGGGTGCAGATTGCATAGCAATTGTCATAATGAAAGCAGATATGGCCCAATTTCAGAAAGTTTATGTCATACCTCAGTCTGCACATTCCAAGAACATACTCTGTTTCAGGTAACTCATTTTCGATCATTTTGTGTTTGATTTCCCCCAAACTCCTACACACTCTGTTTCAGGTAACTGTTGTTTGATTGTTGATTATTTTGGTTCTTCAATATAAACATTTATATCATAATTCATCAGCTCATTCAATCATTCAGTGCATTTGTTCAAGTATCTATATTGCTGAAACAATTAGCATGAATCATCATCACCTTTATCACTAAAAACAATTAATGGATTCAAACGTCGAGCAACAGAGTGAACCGCCTTCGAAATGGTCGGAGTGGGATGAGGTTGCCGGAGATTTGATCGGAGAAGTGAGGGAATAGCCTGAGGTGTTGCATGGTTTAAGTGGTGGTTGCGGTGGTGAATGGTGGTGGCAGTGGTGGCAGTGGTGGTTGTGGTGGTGAATGGCGGTGGCAGTGGTGGTTGAGGGTGGTGGCTGGAGGTGGCAGCGGTGGTTGTGGTGGTGGCGGTGGCAGGGGGTAATATTACAAAGTAAACAAAACACAGGGGGTAAAATAAAAGGGTAAAATAGTCATTTCACCACCAAGTCAACAGATTAGTCAACAAAACTGAAGCCGGGGGTAAGGTTGCAACATAACAGCAAACAATGGGGGGTAAAATTGCAATTATTTCGTTAGGGGGGGTAAAAGTGCCAATCACCCCTAACCTCAGGGGGTAAAATTGCAATTTACTCTATTAAATATAATATTTAAATCTCACGATATATATCTTAGTATATTAAAAGTTAAATAATATATATCGTTAAATTTTATTATGGTATACATTAATATTAACTATAATATTTGAACCATCATATACTATATTAAATATTAAATATAATATTTAAACCATATTTAAACATTAAATATAACATTATTTTTAAATAACAAAGCCATAAATAAAGGTTTAAATATATTATTACTAATATATGGCATTGAATATTCATGCCTCCACTAAAACGTATTTATGTCATATTTGTGCTACTATTGGCTACCTCTTTGGCCAATAATAACGAGTGTCAAGTAATGTATAAAACCTCCCATACCGGCAGCTAGTGCAGAATACAAAAATTTAATCACTGTAAGTATAGCTGATAAACATTTAGGATTTTAGAAAGCATTTTAAAATATAACTTTATCACAAAAAGGTGATAAAAAGAAGAATGACTCACTTTGTAACTTTAGGGTTCGACTAAAAGGCTCCTGGTATAATCTTGGGTATAACTCCTGAGCAATTTAATGAAATATATAATGCGCTCGCGTTAAGTATAATAACCCAATTCAACTTTATCAATACGTCACGAGACAGAACCCCAACGTACTTAGTCGGACAGAGCCTTGACATGCGTTGGTGGGTCCTAAAGCAACCAGACAAGGTATCGACTCAGTGATCAGGGGTTAAAACACTTAAAACGGGGCAGGGCTTTATGATTACTATAGGTTTAATGTTTAAGAAGAAAAAGAAAAAAAAGATTATAGAAGGGTGGAGAGGGCGAGACAGAGAAGAGGCTGAGCAAAAATTTTGAAAGTCTTCCTGCTTCTATGTATACTACTTCCTTCTACTAAGGGGTTGTTTGGTAGTCTCTTAATCCATTCAGAGGCTGTCTCTTAATGAAATCATTTGTGGCCCTTATGTCTGAATGAATAAGAGGTAACCTTATGTCTGACTGGATAAGAGGTAACATCTGAATGGTAAACCATCACATGTCACATTCTTCTACATTATCTTTGTTAAACTCTTAAATGATTTCATTAAGAGGTAGCCTCTTAATGTCATTCAGATGCTACCAAACAGCCCCTAACTTTGGAAGTCACTCCAATATACACGTACCCCCATAATTAAATGCTGGCTTTGATTATTTTCCACCACCTCACATGCATATGTGAGATTCAATTTTTTTATTATTATTCTTTTATATAGAAGAATTAGCCTGTAATAATCTCACCTAGACCTTATTGGTCATTAATAATCCCACCTCAAAATATTCCCCCCCACCAGTCCCACCTTTCACCTATTTTCCTACAATGGTCCCCCGTTAAAAAAAACTTAACGGAGTTAAGTTTTTTTCCAAATTACAAACAGATTTTTTAGGGTTTTTTATCAGAACGATGATACGAGTCCATTGATGTAAAACTTACTTTGAAATGGTGCTACAAGTGACTTGATTTTGGTTAATTGGAAATTTAAACACCCGAATTGAAGCGACGTTTTCACCGTTTGGAGCACCGTTTCGAGGCAAATTTTACCTCAATGGACTCGTATCGTCGTTCTAATCAAAAGCCCTAAAAAATCTATTTGTAATTCGGAAAAAAGCTTAACTCCGTTAAGTTTTTTTAACGGGGGACCATTGTAGGAAAAATAAGTGAAAGTTGGGACTGGTAGGGGGAATATTCTGAGGTGGGATTATTAATGGCCAATAAGATCTAGGTGGGATTATTACAGGCCAATTTCCCTTTTATATATTATAATTAATTCAGCTGCTTCACTTATTTGGCGGTCACATAACTTCTAAAATATGACGCTTTGTAAAACAATGAATATGTCATTAGGACGAGTATATTTTTTATCTACATTTGAACCTAAGTTTCATTTAAAACGGAGTAAGTTCAAATATATGGTATTTTTATAATTAAATTATTAAACAGTTCCTACGCCCGTCTAGGTACTTCATATTTCTAACATTCAACTTACCCGTAATCTACCCGTTTAATAATATAAGTTTTTATAAATTTATTTTAATATATACAAAAATTTGAGATGTTACAGGAATACTGATAAAAATGAGGAAGTCGCAATTGTATACGTTCATAAAATATTATATATCCAATGCTGTAAAAGGAAAATAAAATTGAATCTAAAATTAAAAATATACTTCTTGCTTGGATTCAAATAAAATTCGTATAAAAACAAAAAATTAAAACTATGAAAAAGGGAAACAACTAAAAATCACACAAAGGAATATGTGTGATATAAAAACATATTAAAATTAGAACAAAAGCAAATTATGTATATATTAATTACCAACGTCTTTATTCTCTACCTTTTTATTTTTTGTTTTATTTTTAACCCCTACACTGTTCATCTTTTATAAACATGTAACAAAGCATTTTTCATTTAACCCTAACACTTTTCAACTTTAGTCTTCCATACTTTTCATCTTTTACATTTTTTAATGTTTTGGCCTAAATTTTGCAAGTCTACAACGTGCATGTGAGGTTCAACGTTTTTACAAGCATTTTCTTTTAAATTCCAACAAATCACCAACGTCGATGGGCGATGTCACACCCCGACCCGCAGCGGAATGGTACGGGGCATGATGATGAGCTATGACAACTAATCATTGTTACGATATTTAAAGTATGTCCATTTAAATTGTGACATTACATTTAATAATCAAAATTACTCATACATTGTTCAAAAACAAACATATCATAAGATTTCAATTTAATATCCTAAGGCCCATGCTACGTGTCCTCGTCATTTGTTCATCGACTTTGAAAACATGAACCATGTTAGAAAAATATATTTTTGGGTCAACAAATATGTTGGTGAGTAATTTCCTCCTTTTATAAAAAACAGTTTTATATTTAAAAAAATATTTTTAACATGCACCTCAAGGTTAGTATGAAAATGGTCTCATATCATCAACATAGTCATCAAATCCATATACCAAATTTACCAAACAAGAATACAGAATCAAATAAGGATACGTGGTCGAAAACCGGTGTTTAATCGTATTTAAGTTTATGTTTTTACATGACTTTTAATTTCGAATGCCCCGCTTTTGTTTAGAATTGTGTTTTGTAGATCTAGCGGAGTTTAAGGAGCTATTCGGAACCTTTACGAAGCATCGGGGAGCGAAAACGGGAACGTGAAGTGAAGAAAACGGAAACCAAGAGTTGGGAATAGCGACACCCCTTGGTTACACGTCGGCCAGAAACTCGCGTAGACAGCGTATTAAGGAGTCGGCAGAAAACGGAAAATCTAGAGGCCATCGGCGACGCCCTCCAAAATGTGGTAACGCTGATTTGTTGTTTTGCTTGATTTTTGATTAAATATAACCCACTTTTTGGGTATTTCAAAGAGAGTTACAAGTTTTGTGAGTTTTGAAACATATCTTGGAGCCAAGAACACTATCATTATCATCTTCCATGAATCAAAATCAACTCCATCAATCCGAATCATCCAAACCCTAGTCCATCATCATCCTCCAATCCACGGTCCATTCTCCACCATCACCAACCACAAACCCCAACCTTCATCATTTCACCATCAAGGCTTCAAGATGACCATGTTTAAGCACTCATCATTCGTTGATCACGTTCCGTTCACTATGATCGGCTAGTCTCTTTGGGTTTCACCCCGGCGTAGATTTTTGTAAGGATTTCTAGGGTTTGCTACTTGTTTAATATTTGGTTTGTGAAAATTTGAATTGCATTTGAATCATTAGATAATTGTCTTGCATTTATATTGAATCCATGAATTGTCGAGTGAGTTATGAAATTTGACTTTATGGAATGAATATGTGCGATTATGCCTTATCTTTTGATAGGATTTACTTGTCCGAGGTAACGAAGTGCATTGCGGTCCGTCTTGTACGTTGATAGAAATCGAAATCTAAGCCTTGTGATTCTAAAACCGTTAATGCGTTAATTCAATTAAACCAAGTTAAAACGTGGAGTAACCCTAGGTCCTACAATTGTCGAACCGGGTGTGAACCTTGTTCTCCACTATTGTTTTTAAGCCATAAATCAAGTTTTTGTGCAAATCTCAATTGATCAAATATTCGTAGTAAGTAACTAAAAACAAACTTGTCGGTTTAACCCGACATCTCTTCAAACAAATAATCAAACAATTGAATCATTTTAGCAAGCTTCATAAGAGTGACACCCTTTTACAATCAATCACATCCGTACACAAACCACAAACTCTTCATGGATCGGCCCCTTACTACCACTAATGCATTGTTAAGGGTAATTAGGGTATATAAATATTATCTTTGACCGGAGCGTGACACTCCGATCAAATTTTGGCGTCGTTGTTGGGGAGTTCGTGCGCTTTGTGTTTGGATATTATTAATTGTGTGATTATCTGTTTAAGTGCTTATTTCTTTTTATCGTTTCCGCTTTTGTGTTACGCGGGTGTGTTACTTGTGTAGGTTATAGGTAGTGCATGCATACATGATCCATTGAAGAACGTCACAGTTGGTGTTTGAACCAGAGATCGAGCGGGTCGTTAGAAGGAACCTAGCCAACTGGTTAGAGGCTACACTTGCCTCTCATCAACCCAATATCAACTCATCACATACACCATCTTTTGGGCCCATTCCAGTGGATCCCCAAAACTCTAATCAACCCAATAACCAAACCCAACACCAGTTTCAATACCAAGACTACCCTCGCCCGAACCAAAACGTGCAAAATAATCAACTGGGGGGCGGTAGCAATTCGAGACCACCAACACCACCTTTCCAAACCCGTGGCCCAAACCAACACAATAATCAACGTACAACAACACCTCCACCTCAAAACCAAAATGACAAAACCCGTTGCCACCTAGCCTCAACAACTGAAATGTTAACGCCAACCGTGGAGTTAACCAATATCTTGGTAATCCCACGAATGAAGCTCAGTTTCTCAATCTCGATGAATTGAGAAACAATATTCCCGATGATGAACCGTATAGTGTTCCCGTTATCAATCACCGATGTGAGTATTCACTCGGAATACTCGGATGATGGTGGGAATTAGGATTATTGGATTTTATCACTCCTAACTAATGGGTATTGGTCGATGGCACTCTCAACTATCACTTTGACTTCCACCACTCCCAACTTAACACTTTGTGTGTTGTGTCACTCCGGTTGAGTGGATTTTGCCTCTCTTTTTATCTTTTAGGAGCAGATTCACCTGCAGTCATTAGTAATTCACAAAGTGTTAGCCTAATATCACCAATAACACAAGTCAAACACTAAAAAATGTTCACATGTGGAGTGACACAATACACAAAGTGTTAAGTTGGGAGTGGTGGGAGTCAAAGTGATAGTTGGGAGTGGCAGCAGCCAATACCCAATAGTTGGGGGTGATAAAATCCAATAACCCTGGGAATTATAATGAGCGTGTTGAAGATGACGTATGGGGTGACGATAATGCGGAGAATTTCTACAGTGGTCGGGGGTTTGAGTAAGACGATTTTGGCTACCAAAATGCCAACTATGTGGGGAATAATGGTGGTACGATTATGCCCGCAATGACGGTTACGGCAATAACCATCAACCACGAAATAACCAACGAAATTGGGATGACGGGAATTACAATAACAACAACAATGCTAACCGTAACTAGATTCTGCGATTCGTGGGTGGAGGTAACCAAGGGGAAATCAAGGTGGTGATCGAAGGGGTAATTAAAGATCGGTCAACCAAGAAGTCAACGGTCCTCAACGACGTCAACCGCACCAAGCACTCCACGAGGTGTAAACATGCGATTTAGACCGGTTATTACCGACAATGACTCATCAATTGTTCGCGGAAGAAGAGCCTTCGATTGTAAACCCAATTACATCAATTTTGACATATAATCTTTCTTTTGACATATAATCTTTCTTTTGAGACTCGTACCTAGGTTTGAAGACTAACGCTTAGGCTATGTGTTAACATCTCATATTTTTTTACTCCACGTCAGTGCCACGTAGGAATGAGCTATTACTCACTTTTTTTTGGTTTCACAAGTTTTCACTACCCAATGGCCATTAATGTAATATATAAATTAAAAGATTTTGGCCCCCGTGGTCTCTATAACTAACCATTTTGGCCCCCATGATCTGTAGACTTAGGGGCCAAAATGGTTAGTTATAGAGACCATAGGGACAGATATGTTAAAAAATCTTATTTTAGGCTAATATAGTAAAGGTGATATAACCACATGGACCAAAAACGTAATTTACTCTTTTTTTTTCATTGAGCCTCTAATTTAATTCAGGGGAGAAAACAAAGTGGAAAATGGGGTTGAGGCGTTAGTGGGCTTACTTTTTTTAACGACAAATTTGTTTTATTCTTTGATGTCTGTGGGACTTGAACCTAAAACCTCATCTCCTAAGGTTTTTAAGGGTTTGTCTTTCCTAATGGACCACCACCCTATTGTTACGTGGCTGAAACAAACTTTTTAGTGACTATATAATAGAAACAGCCACACTTACAGTGAATTCATGTAGCTATATAATACAGACGGCCACACTTACAATAAATTAATGTGACAATTGATACCATTTAGCCACGATGGACCATTTGCTTGATTACAACAAATTTTTTTGTCACTGATTTTTAAAATTAGCGTGGCTAAAACAAACTTATTGGTGACTGTATAATAGAAATGGTCACACTTATAGTAAATTCATGTGGTTGTTGCTACCCGTTTAGCCACACTTATTTGACAAAATGATTGATTTCAACAAGACCTTTTAGCCACAGTTTAAGTTGCTATGGCCACACATAAGTGAATGTGGTCGTATGATGCCTACGATGACTAGACCTTTGGTCACACTTGAGCTGGAAAAAAAAAGTGTGGCGAAAGGCGTATGGTTACACTTTTTTTATGTGGCCGTAAGCCATTTTTGACGTAGTGATAGGGCCATAATTATTTTTTTATTACATATATGTATATATATATATATATGTGTGTATATATATATATATGTAGAGGTTCCTGTAAAAAAGTGTTTTTTTGTGAGAAAGGTAAGAAAGAATCTTCACCATTAGATCTTTGATCTAATGGTTGAGATCATAATGGCAAAATTGTAAATAATGTTTACTATTAAACATATTAATTTTCTAGATTAAGGGTATACATGTAAATTTAACATTTTTAAATTAAGAAACTAACATTAATGCACATGCAACTTCCCACCGTCTTTTTTAAACGTCAATAACTTTTTATACGCAACTTTAAAAAAAATTACACCATAATAACGAGCGTTTTTTTATCTTTAATATGAGTATCATATTGTTATACTTATATAGAGAAAAAATATGTTTCGATCAGATGTTTAGTCCATGATGTTTTGTCTACGTTCATACAGTGGTGTTTTAATTGTATTGTGATTCAAAGCGTGGTGTTTTAAACACATACTGGAAAGCGTGGTTTTTTTTATCTACTGGAATGTAGGTTTTAAAACACCATGGTGTTTTAACATATGGAATCTGGAACATCTACTAGCATGCAGATGTAAAACACCATGCATGCAGGTTTAAAACACCATGTACAATAACCATACTATGAACATTATACTAAGAACACATTCTGGAAATGGAGGTAGTGTCTTTAATAGTGTTATATACTTATTGAATGGTGTTATATAATTATTGAATGGTGTTATAATGTAAGTATCTATAGAAAACCCACTTTTATTTAGAAAACTTGGGAAACTCTAACCTCCCGAATTTAAAAAAAAAATTACACATGTTATATACATGTTTTTAAGGGTTTTGGGCAAAAAAAATCAAAAAAGCGCCAAGTAGATATTTTTAAAAAAATAAACAAGTTTTGGTGTAACACATGTTACAAATATGTCAGATGAATGTAACATATGTTACACCAAAACTTGTTTTTTTTAAATATCTACTCGGCGCTTTTTTGATTTTTTTTGCCCAAAACCCTTAAAAAACATGTATATAACATGTATAAATTTTTTTCAAAAAAAAAACATCAGGAGCTTTGAGTTTCCCGGGTTTTCTAAATTAAAGTGGGTTTTCTGTACATCCTTCCCCTGGTGTTATATTATATACTTATTGAATGGTGTTATATAATTATTGAATGGTGTTATATATGTGCTGAATGGTGATTTTGCAGTATTAGTATTATTCGTAGTCTTTTTATAGAGATCTTTAAAATAGTGTTATATACTTATTGAATGGTGTTATATATTTATTGAATGATGTTATATACGTGCTGAATAGTGATTGCAGTGTTATTCGTAGTGTTTTTATAGAAATCTTTTAAAAAAATCATGTTCCTATAAAAAATGTGGCGGTTATGGAAGGTTTTGAATTAATTAAATCAAGAGTAAACTGCCATTTTGGTCCCTGTGGTTTGGCCAGTTTTGCCACTTTAGTCCAAATCTCAAACTTATTACATCTGGGTCCCTGTGGTTTGCATTTTGTTGCCATTTTAGTCCAAAACTCAAAAAACCCATTTATTTGACTGTTGCAACCTCCTATTTTGTCTTTTAGTTCAGTGGCATTTTGGTCATTTTGCTTTTCATTTTACATTTTCTTAATTAACTTCATCCCCAAATAAATCATCATCATCATAAAACCCTAACAGACTCTCTCTTTCTCTTCTCTCTCTAAATCGATCAGTTAAGTTGAGACCTAAATCGATCAACATAATCCCTAAATAAATCATCATCATCGTCCCACCTGAGCACCACTCCGGCGTCGTCCCTACCGAAACTCAGATCCACCATCGTCATCGTCATCTCTGCGTTCCTCTCTCTCTCTCTCATGTTTCTCTCTCATTCGTGTGTATTGGAGAGAAAAGCTTTGAGTTTCAGATCTGAATCGAAATCAGAAATATTTTGATCTGATTGTTTGTGGGGGTTAGAGATCAGAGAGATTGGTGGTGGCGGTGAAAGAATGAAGCAGAAGCTCCGGCGGTTGTGCGTCTTTTTTGGATGGTTTTAGCGAGAGGGCAGGTGGTGGGGCGGTGGCGGGTGGAGTGACGGTGGTGGCACTGCAGATCTGGATCGAGACGATGGATGATGATATGTGATTTTGTTAATGTTTTAGGTGGTTGAGGGTGATTTTGTAACAAACAGGATGATCAAAACTTGAACCCAGTCCTTTTATTCACCACGAGGCTGTGATGATTTCACCTAATCCGAGTCAAAATTGGGTCAACATTTGAGATTTTCCGTAGCTTGGCGTGGCAGAATCGGAGGAGGGCAAGTGCGCTTGCAACCTCTGTTTGCAGCCATGGCGGTTTTGATTTGTTATTGGAGCCTCGTTTCTTTTTACAAATCGGTTTTTGATTTTCTTGAAGATGATGTTCTTGATTTTCTGGGTTTTGATGATGATGTTTGATGATGTTCTTGAAGATACAGATCTAAGCCTCGATTTTTTTTTTACAAATCGATTTTGTTTTTGTGATGGTTTCTGGTTTTGTTCTGGGTTCTTGATTTTCTTGAAGATGATGTTCTTGATTTTATGGGTTTTGATGATGATGTTTGATGATGTACTTGAAGATACAGATCTGAGCCTCGTTTCTTTTTACAAATCGATTTTGTTTTTGTGATGGTTTCTGGTTTTGTTCTGGGTTCTTGATTTTCTTGAAGATGATGTTCTTGATTTTCTGGGTTTTGATGATGAAGTTTGATGATGTTCTTGATTTTCTGGGTTTTGATGATGAAGTTTGATGATGTTCTTGAAGATAGATGTTATTAATTACTGGAATGTTATAATAAATTAACATGGACCAAAATGCCCCTGCACTACAGGACAAAATAGGAGGTTGCAACAGTAAAAAAAATAGGGTTTTTGGATTTTGGACTAAAATGGCAACAAAATGCAAACCACAGGGACCCAGATGTAATAAGTTTGAGATTTGGACTAAAGTGGCAAAACTGGCCAAACCACAAAGACCAAAATGGCAGTTTACTCTTAAATCAATGATAAAATTACTTGTTTACCCTTTTGAATTAATTTAGATTGAGGACACATGTCATCTTCACAAAATTTCTTACACTTTTAACCTTTTTTACAATAACTTTACCATATATATATATATATATAGGTAGAGGATCCTGTAACAAGTGCTCAAAGTGTGAGAAGTGTATTATAACACTATATATAATACTATATAACACCATATAAACACCGTATAACAATATGTAACACCACATAATACCATATAACACTTTGTAATACTATATATCATTATATAACAAATATAACACTATAGGTTGTCTGATAGCATGTCTATGATAGATGTATAGTGTTATATTTGTTATATAATGATATATAGTGTTACATAGTGTTATATGGTATTATATGGTGTTACATATTGTTATACGGTGTTTATATGGTGTTATATAGTATTATATATAGTGTTATAATACACTTCTCACACTTTAGGCCCTTTTTACACTATCCTTACCCTATATTATATATATATATATATATATATATATATATATATATATAGGTAGGGATATGGTAAAAAGTGTCTAAAATGTAAGAAGGGTAAGAAGTGTTTTAAACCATTGGATATTTGATCTAATGGTTGAGATTAATAGGGTATAAAAATGTAAATTGTGTTTTAATTAGAGGGACCTTATGTAAAATTGAAGGGCAATAGTGTCTTTTTAAATGTTTGAAATATGGTAACCGTAACCTACACAACTAAAAACTCCTACATTCACTCCTTTTTCCTTAAATATCGGAATTAATGATTCACCTTAATTGTAGGATGTCTTTGGTTGCATATTCTTCATACGTTATCATAAAGAGATCTATAATCAGATTCATGGCGTGGTGTTTTAAAACAACTGGATAAATTGACTATGATTCAAGTCATGGTGTTTTATCTGGAGACATTGTTCATGGCGTGGTGTTTTATCAATACAAAACATTCCCAGATTTTAAAACACCATGACTATGATTCAAGTCATGGTGTTTTATCAGGAGACATTGTTCATGGCGTGGTGTTTTATCAATACAAAAACATTCCCAGATTTTAAAACATCATGACTATGATTCAAGTCATGGTGTTTTATCTGGAGACATTGTTCATGGTGTGGTGTTTTAAACATCTATGATTCAAGACTATACAGAATAAAACACTATTAATGAGGATAAAACACTATGAAAGGAACAGTATATTACATGATAAAACACTATAGAAAGATATAACACTATCTGTTTCATGTAAGACACTATACAGAATAAACAATATTAATGGGGATAAAACACTATGAAAAGGAGATTAAAAGATACATGTACATAATATAACACTATTGACTGGGGAATATAACACTACAACAAGAACTTACCGTAAACAATTAAATGTATAGAACAAATCGAATTCGAATCACATCCCTAATATATCGCCTGATATTTTTGGCAGTTATCTTTGGAAATCAATTAATTGATAAGAATGGACAATTACTAATATACCCTTTTGAATTAATTAAGATAAGGGACACTTGTCATTCCCAAATTATTTCTCACACTTCTTACAAAAGTTGGACTTTTTACAGGATCCTCTACATATATATATATATATATATGTATATATATGTATATATATATATATGTATATATATATAGAGGCCGGTTATCATACAAATCCTCTAATCGTACATTATGTACGCGTCGTCTACAACCGTCAGATCATCTTCCTTAAACAGCGCCTTTTTCTATTAAATTTATCAACATATAATTCATAAAAAAGAAACCGCCAAGGTTAAAAACGTCAAATTTAAGATCAAAACACCTGATAACGGCAAACAAAACCTCAAAAATCATAACGAAAGATCCTAAAAATCAAAACCAAAGACGAAATTAAAACAATTAACAAAAAATCGATCGATTCTTATTCACCAAATCGATCGATTCCTATTCATCAAATTCTTCTGATAAAATGAACTTCTGATGAATTTAGAAACTTTGTATGCACTGACTATCGAAGAAGATGATGCAGTTTGTCAAATCATTTGCGAAAACGTCGACAATACAAATGCGAATTCGGTATAAAAATGAATTCTTTGACATTTCATATAGTTTGCGAATTCCATGTGATGCATGTGCGATATCAGTAAAAAGTTAAGAATTCTTTGAGATTTCATATAGTTTGCGAATTTCAGATAATTCACATGCGTTTTCAAACACATAAAAAATCTATTCATATAGTTTGCGATTTTAGATAACCTACACATGCGATATCATATAAAATGATATTTAAATGAATGTTTTAACGGTTTGCGAATTACTTTCGAATCAAGTGCGATTTCGAATAAGAAGAGTGCAAAAAAAAACTTAAAAAAAAAACTTTGTAATAAAAATACAAAAAAAAACTACCAATCTTAAAAAACTAAAAATGAAATTATTTTATATACAAAAACTTAATTTATTAATGATGTGACTATAATTTGACATGTAATGATGAATTTTACAATTAATACTACTGAACTTACCACCCTACCTATATAATAAATTTACTATATTAATATAAAAAACCTTGATAACTACCTTCCATATTAAGACATAGAAAACCAAAGAAACAAACACACAAACACAGACAAACAAAAAATGGCATCTGAAGATATAGAAAAAATCAAAACCATTGCAATCAAAGAGCTATTTCCAAGCACTGATGTCACCTCTTCTAATCTGATTCTTGATGTGCAGGGCAAAATCCTTGAACAAATCAAGAAAAATCAAGAAGTATGGGAAAAGCTACTTCAAGAACCACCATCAACATTCAGAGACAGAGCTTTGGATCACCTAAAGGAGCAATCTCGATCTGATGACTTGGCCTTCTCTTTCCTAACAGATGCTCTGAACACTGTGAAGGAGAAGATGAAGTTCAGCTCTTCTGAACGTGACAAAATCATTTCTTCAAGTAACTAATTTATATTTTTAATCCTTTTGTGGTTGTGGCTGTGTTAGACAATAACTATTATTTTGGATATATGTTTTGAACAAATCTTATGCTTTAATATAATTTAAAATCGCATGAATGAATTAGGGATCTTTGCCACAATAACATAAAAAATACAAAAGATAACTCAAAATCGCATGTATTAAAGGAGAAATCGCATGTGAAAAATCATGTAAATAAATATAAACTGATGCATATAAAATCGCATTTTTATAATACTAAAATTCGCATGTGAAAAATGATATACATAAATGAATATAAAATCGCATGTGTTCCGTGTAAATTCGCATTTACATTTAAAAAAAACATTACTCATCTTCGTCATCTTCATCTCCAGACACCTCTTCCCACTGATCTTCTTCGGATCCATCATCACTAATGTAATCTTCAAAGTCATCTTCCTCTTCGTCGTCTTCTCCCTCATTGTCTTTGTCTCTCAAACCATCTTCAATCTGGACACCCTTCTTCTTCTTTTTTTGCTGTTTACCTTGTTGTTTGCCTTTCAGCTCCTCGCAAGTCCGAATGTCATGACCTTTTACATTGCATACACTACATGTCCTTGACCTTTTCCCTTTGCGGCTGATCATTTGTTCCTTCTTAGATTTAATCCTTCTATGCGAGCCGCGGCCTTTGTTTCTTATACCAGCCGGCACACGAACAGTAGGGGGAGCATTAGTTACTGGTTGTTGATAACCAATCAACTTTGAAAATCGGTCAAATTTTGGATCAAGTTGCTTGGTTATGCGACTCTGGTCAACTCTCTCTTTAAGCTGCATCATTTGATCCCTCACTAAAACAAGTTGATCAAGGTCGGAAATCAAATTACTAACCAAATACTCCCCTGTATGAATGATTTCACGAGCAATCCGTTTAGCCTTCTGTTGCACATCCTTACCACCAATATTTAGATTATACTTCACATTTAACTCATTAGGCACCACATCCTTCGTCCATCTCTTCATAACATATTTGTTTGGGATTTCTTTTACACCAAACATATTGAAAAGAAAATATATATGTTTGCAAAGCAGCCCATACTGCTCAAACCGCAAACAGCTACACTGTGCAGTTACATCATTTTCAAGATTCTTGAACCACACCTAGGAAAACCACACAGAAAAATTATATATTTAAAATTAAAATCGCATGTATAAATATAACAATTTCGCATGTTTAAATCATCATGTAAGTAAGTAAAATTAATATCGCATATGGAACATAACAATTTCGCATTTCTTAAAAGTTAATGTAAAGTAAATAAACTAAAATCGCATATGTAATGTAACAAATTCGCATATCTAAAAAAAAACATGAAAAATACCTCCAATAAACCATCACCATGTGCTTTAAAGTCCTTCAACAATATTCTGATACGTGGACCTTCAACTTTGGTGTCCATCGGCAAACATTCGGAAATTGTTCCATGAATCTCTGATTGTTGATCAAAAAATATAGACCTGGTGTAGATCTTAGCAGCATCTTTTTCCAACGTAGTTTTACTCCAATCAGCTGGCTCAGTATATCTTGAAATATGATCATTTTTTCTATGATTGAACCTTTGAACATCCATTGCCCCATCAAAATGATTCATAAACTCTACGAGTGTGAGTTGTGAATTAGCAACCTGACAAAAAAAATGGTTCTCACTCTCTGATCTTGAAGTTGTTCTCATAAGACCTGACATTGGCTCATGCCGGTAAAAAGCCGGAATCCACATGGATCTCATCCCAAACATATCATCCATCCATTTGTTTTCAGTAAGACCAAACTCAATCATCACCAACTTCCACTGTCTCTCGAATTCTTCGGGCTCAATCGAATCGGTCCAAACAATGTCGCACATCCTCCTTTTAAACTCATCATTATTGCATAACTCGTGCCCAACCTTTAACAAATAAATACATTTTATATCAGTCTATTACAAAAAATATAATAATAAAAAATAACACCAACAAAAACACAAAAATGTTGCATGCTCTACCTTATCTGCCACTTTTTTCATTATGTGCCACATACACAATCTGTGTCTGCTAATAGGGAAAACCTCCTCAATAGCCTGTTTCATAGCAGGGTCTTGATCCGTCACTACAACATTAGGCTGCCGACCAAATGACTTTAAAAATGAATTTAGAAGCCATTTATATGATTCAATACTCTCTGATGCCAACAAACCAGCTGAGAGTGTTACATTCCGACAGTGGTTGTCAATGCCTGTGAACGGGACAAACACCATCTTGTACCTGAACAAACAAATGCGAAATCACGTTTATTACATGCGAATTAATAAAAGATGCAAATGCGAAACCAGGTGGAAAAGGCATGCGATATATTCAACACCACTCTGTTGTCTACACTTGCGATATTGAACAATCATTAGCAGACAAAACATGCGAATAATCAGAAACAAAACATGTTTGTCTTTGAAACAGTTACCTGTTAGTCTTGAAGGTTGCATCGAACGATATCACATCGCCAAATTCAATATAGTTAAGCTTGCATAAGCCATCAGCCCAGAACAACCCAGTTAACCGTTTGCCATCATCAACAGAGTATTCAAACGAATAATCAGCTAAATATTCTTTTTTGTCAGTCATCCTATTTATAACCATGTCAGCGTCATACTCTCCTATATAGATGTTTATTCGCTTCCTAAATTTTTTGCAATCATCAACCGTGGCACCAACGTTCTCAAAACCACCATAACGTTTCCTCATTATATGGAAGGCTTTGACAGGACCAAGGTTTAAAGTGCCTAGTTCCCATACCATCTCCTCCTGGACATCTGACAATTGTCTGTAAGCTGGGAGCATGTGAATGTCATTTTGACAAACAAACTTATGGTTGTGACCATCAACAAATCTCTTGACTGTATATAATCTACCATCCACAGTGCAAATCATAAGTTGAGCTTTGCATCCGGTCCTAATAGTCCCCCTTTTCCTTGTTTTGAATTGCTTTTTTGACTTGGAATTATCATCAATACACACAGGCTTATGTCCCTCTTTAGAACAAACAAAATACTTAGTTTTGATTATACCACCACTGTATACTTCGCCACCTTTCCGAATTGAAAAACCAGCTAACTTAGCATATGATTGATAAAACGCATATGCTTGTTCAATTGATATAAATTGCATTCCAACAACAGGTGTAGCTGATGCCTGAACCTCCGGAGTGTAAACCCTTTCATCTACATGAATCAAAATAAAAAACATAAAAAGTCATATAAACCACATGCGAAACGTTTGATTAATACATGCGAAAAGATGATATTAATTAATCTGAATTACATGTGCGATTTAATACATAATCAAATGCGAAATTACAAAAAAACAAACCAAATGCGAATTGTAAAGAGTAATAACATGCGAAGTTAAAATATGTTGAATCTCAAAAAAATGCAATAGTGTAATCAAACATTCAAACTACAAAAACAGCTACAACAATGCTCAATTAAACAAAAAACAATCATACGAACAATTTAGATATCTGAATTAACATAATTACCAATAGAAATCTCGTTTGCAGCACTTGCACTTGAACTTGGAATTGGAATTGGATTTGCAGGTCGCGGATTTAAAAAATCCTCAATCGAAACTCTCTGATAAGCAGATAATTGAGCATGATCACCGATCGGTCGATTTTCTTCAAAATCATCTTCTATTCGTCCAGTGCTACTCTGTGGATCCATCGAAAATAGACAAATTGAATGAAACCCTATCACGTACGAACGAAAACTGCAAAATTGTGAATTATGGAAAATTTGAAACTGATTTGAATAATAATTACCGGGATATCAGTGTAACGAACTTCTCGCTGAATGAATGAAGAGACGAATTTGCCCTCTGATGGTTAGGTTAATTGTCTGATTTAACCTTCTTAAACACAACTGAATCAGGACACGTGTACGGCTCACAATATAGCGTACGTAATGTAGGATAACCATATTTGTACCATACTCTTTACCTATATATATATATATTTAAAAAAATCTGTATGTTAAAAAAAACTTAAAAGGCATGGATTTATAAAAACGTTAAAGCCCAACAGTTTTACCCAAAAAATTTTCTCGCACAAAACCAAATTTTTTTTCCAGGGACGATCCTGTTACTGGGCTCAACTAATTGCACATTCACGCTGGTTAATGAAGGCATGGGCCCTCGTTTGGATGTGAGTGAGGGTTAATTCTTCCTATGTGGCATGTGAACGTGAAACTATGACACATACCTTAATAATCCTTAAGGTTTGTGACCACAATTTAACAATTGAACATTCCGTTGAGGCACAAGACCTCAATTTCATTTAACGTCTGACAAACTCATATCAACACTTTTCATGTAACATAGTAATACTGAAATAAAAAGAGTTTATTACTAAAAAATAAACAAAAGTGAATTACTTAACTATATTAACTAAAAAATAAACAAAGGTGAATTAATTAACCATATTAACTATATTATATTTAGCAATTTGGCTGACTTT